>CM030904.1:16629558-17229558 GCA_018136845.1 Heterotis niloticus | reverse complement strand
TGCTGCCTTCAAGACGACATCTTTTCCAGGGACGTCCATGCATTTTTCAACAAGACAATGCAAAACCACATTCTCCACACATTACAAAGTCATGGCTGTGAAAGAAGAGGGTACGGGTACTGGACTGGCCTGCCTGAGGTCCTGACCTGTCCCCAATAGAGAATGTGTGGAGAACTTTGAAACGAAAAATGCGACGACGACCCCGTACTGTTGCACACCTTAAGACTTTTTTTCAGGAAGAATGGGACAAAATAACACCTGAAATGTTTCATCACTTGGTACCTTCAGTGCCAAACCATCTTTTAAGTGTTGTGAGAACGAATGGCAACATTACAAAGTGGTAACTGCTTTACTGTCCCAACTTTTTTGGAATGTGTTGCAGGCCTGAAATGGAGGAATGGATGTATATTAACAAATGAAATGTTAGTTGACCGGACAAAACATCTTGGGTTTATACTGTCTGCAATGAAATAAAAGTCAGAGTAAATGTAAGAATTGCTTCATTTTTTTTATTTGCATTTTCCATACAGTCCCAAATTTTTCTGATTTCCAGTTGTACTATAATATATTGTAAGAATAAAACATAATTAATATTTGATGTAGATTTCTGCATACTTAGCATACCCCTACCTTTAGGTCTCATGGATTCCTAGCCAAAACTTTGTTACTGATGGTCTTACCTGATGTATAGGACTTACTGAATGATATGGTTCACCCTTCTTCCCCAGTACCTTTTATTTAGAGCCTTGCCTCCTTTCTTTTCTCTCTTTAAACACTATCCCTGGGCCCTGTCTTCACTGCTCCTGGATCCTCTTATCATTACAGCGCAGATGACATTCGACTTTACCACTCTGTTCCACCACCCGATATCTCTTCCGCTATGCTTTGCTGCCTTCATCTGGATGGCTGTCCATCGTGCGCACCCTTTCCAAGACTGAAATTCTTCAACTTACTACCAGTCTGTAAACCTGTGAAAAGCTCTGCACAAAACTGAACAGCTTGGTCATTTCATCCACATTTACAGCTAGAAGTGTGTCAGAGACCACTGATGCTAGCTACTGTTTTCCTCAGTCCACTGTAGCTATGACCCACTCTTACAGATAGTATCTCCTGTTCAGCATTCAGTGGCTTCACCTGTTGCTTATCACATAATTGACCAATATTTTGCTCTAGGCTGTAGCGATTTCTCATCTCAACTACTAAGTCACTTCAGTCTGCTCATCTGGCTTCCACCATCGAAGCTACCCAGCTGATTCAACTGCCAGTGCACAAGTGGTCTTCACCCTCCTAAAACATTCTCACTTGTTCTTCCTTGTCTTCCTCCTCTGGCTTCTAGTATGGAGTTTGAGTTTATGAACTTAAATTACAAAGATGTTGAGATAACATACCTCCTTCCATTATCATTAACTGCCTTATCTTAGTCAGTCTTGCAGTGGTCCAGAGACAACCTTGGAATCCTAGGATACGAAACAAACCTTGGATGGAATGCCAGGATGGCCACAAATGGACACAGTCACAAACTACAGACTATTTAGACCTGTAACCTGAAACACATACCTTTGGACTGTAGGAGTAAAGCCACACAGATTTAGCTGAACCCACACTTGAGCAGCCCTGGTGCTGTAAGGCATCAACACTGCCACCCTGTCAAGTTAACACCATGCAGGCTTAAACAACTCATACCAGTCTACACTCCCGCTGGCTGCTTATGTTCTTCTATGTTTGGCTGCATGGCTGTCCTGCCAAACTAAAAACCACATCAAATTTGGACCCTGGACCAATTAGATGGAATAAACCTCCAGTATTCCAGTAGAGTACAGGATCCTTCGTAGGCTTAAATATGGTCTCAGGGCCTTGCTTTTGAACAAATTTCAGCCTCGAGGTACAGTCCAGCTACTCTTTATTTTTTGGATCATGTAATTCTATTTATTAGCAAGTATTAAGTTGCGTTACGCAAAAGTTTATCATTGCATCGGCTATTATTAATAAGTGCAAATAATTTACAGCACGTTCTGGAGATTCTGTCACTTTGGAGGGAAATGAATACGTTTAGTTAAAGGTTATGTAATTCAATTCAAGTTCATGTTTAATTGGTGCACGCGTCTTAGTAAATTTCCTGTTTATTCTTACGTTAGCAAGGGACCTTTAAACAAATATTTGAATAAAAAAAAGTTACCCAGAGCAAAAACTGATAAATTACATTTGTGCACAATTGTTCAAGTATTCGATTATTTTGTACATTTTACATTTTTTTCCCAGGACAACCAAATACCATGGAAACTCAGGACATCAGTACAAAAATTGCAGAATTTATACAAAGTTCTGTACAATGCGTTCCATATATACCGTATTTCAGTGCAAGGGACATTTATTAAAAATTTAAAGCTTCCTTCAAATGGCTTCAAAAAATTGAATCGCCTCTGTCTTGCCGTTGTGCTCTTTCTAGCTGCATAATTTTATTTTGATGAAATAATTCATTTGCAGAATAATTTTATTTGATGTGCAAAAATCAGAAGAACAGTTATGCACGCTAAGTTGTCCCTCTGCTGGAGCTTGGATCGCTGCTGACGCTGGCTCTTCGGTCAGCACTATTTGCACCAGGACGTGCATCCTTCCTATCTGCAGACATTGCATGTTGTGAGATGATAGCAAGGCAACTATTATTTACAGCTTAATGAACACAAAGCACAAGCATGTCTTACGTGTCCAAACATATTGCACCGCGTCCTCACACGGGTGCCTCTGTGAGTGGGATCTGAGGCAGTCGGAGAGAAAAGAAGGAAAATATTGATGGGCCATTCCTGGGAGGCTGGTGGCAGGGCGTGGAGAGACCGGTGTGAACTCACCCCGCTGGCCTGTGGTGACCCTGGCATGCCCACCCGCCAAAGGGGCAGCTCATTAATAATGCCCAGCACATTACACTGCTTGATGCTCAAGTCTCATTCAGCCCCCCGTGAAAGGGGGCATGTCATCACCCAGACAAAAATTCTGGGGCCAGATTTGCATATTCCCAATGTGACACACTCATTTGGTATGCATGGCTTCCCGGTGCTTGGGGGACCCAAAATGCATACCCTGGAAGGGGAATGAAAGGCAGCTTTGAGAAGACCAGTTAACTGGCTTGAACTCCTTGTACAAGGACATACTTACTAAAAAGCTGTTTAAATGTGTTTTTCAGCTCCGCAAGAGCGATGCAGAAAGTGGCAATTCGGCTGTTGGTTTTAGGTATCACGCCCGCACATCTGAAAGCAGTTGAGCAGAAGGCATGGTGAATTGTCGCATGGAGGCTAATGTCCTTTTAAATAGGCCCGTTTGAAGTCTCGCATTTGCGAAACTCCTATTTCTTAATTAAAAATGGCAGTCTTTGTTTTTCTGTGTACAAATGTCTTTTATGGAAGCTCGCACAAAGCCATTAATTCACAGCTAGACTGAATGGTGGGAGGTGGAATATGCGTTGCCATTATTGCTGGATGAGTAATATCAAAAAAATAATCCAAGGGACGTAAGCCAAATCTTCCCCCTTTATACCATGTGGAAGCCAAGGACAAATTTGAGATGCATAAAACTGATTTCACGTTCAAAACCCTTGTTGTACTGGACATACTAAAAAGCTGTTTAAATGTGTTTCTCAGCTCAGCAAGAGCGATGCAGAAAGTGGCAATTCGGCTGTAATACTTCCAAAATCAAAGTAAGGGTAGCTGTCCACGTAATGCTCTACATTATGTTTGCTCGTGTTGTGTTAGGAAGTCACCGGTCATTACGGTCATTTGTGAAGTGGCCCCTTCACCCTTCCAGCAGGTTGGCCAGCACCTCATTCACTTTCATTCCATGAGCCTGTCAGTGACCAGAGGGTGTCTGTCGCTGGAGCTCAGCCCACAGAACAGTTAGATGCATTGTGTGGGCAGAGATGGGTGTGGAGGGGGGTGCCATGCCTGTGGGCCTCACGTCAAACACCACAGTTTCTGCTGCTGCCTACGGTGACTTCATCCTTTACATTCTGTTTACAGTTCATTCACGTAGCGGACACTTTTAGTCAAAGCGGCGTACAACTTGGACAACAAAAGTGCATTTCAGCAGCAGATGTGGGGAAGATGACACACATTCTCAAAGGGCAGACAGTTAGTCCTGTGCCACCCTTTTTGGCAGCATAGAATATGGTGGTGTCTGCATAGAGAATTCATAGAATGCAACATTTTTTAAATTAGATGATGTTGTGAAAAGCTGATAGGAGATCAGTTTTGTTTAGTTACATCATTTAAAATCCTATTTTGATGTGGTCAGACCCATATGATGCTGTGTCACATATGTCCAGGCATGTCTTTCTGCAAATGTTTGAAATGTGGTTGATTTGCAGTGGTTTTTCATGTCTTTTTCATTCTGGATTTGCCAAAGATCCAGAGACAATTTGCTCTTTGTTAATTAAACGTTTCTTACATCCATTTGTGTGTCTTTTTTTATTTTTTCCTCTTGTTCACTCCACTCTGGTTCTGAATGGACAAGTCCCCTGTCTGTCATTGTTGAGCCCAGTATGTTGCATGGGATTGGCTGGATCCTCTATTTCCCAGGAGAAGCTGAGGAGGACTGTCCTGCACTTCAGAAGCCTTTTTCCTTTTCCTCTTTTTCCTTTGCCCATTTAGACTTTTTTTGCTTTTTTGTTCTTTGTTTCGGTGGTTGCTAATGTACTCTTTGCTCTGTGCTAACTATAAAACTTACAAACAGAGTGATGAGTTAGGATGCAGAAGACTTTGTTTTCAGTTTTGCACCCTTTTTGTTTTTCATTTATGAAGTTGGTTAGTTGTTCAACATAAAGGGCTTCATTTTTTTTTTTTTTTTACTTTATTTGTAACTTTCGGACTTTCTATTTGTATTTGCACCATCACTGTTACATATGCACTTGTTTTGTCACATACTACCCATTGTCCTGTCAGTTCATTTACAAATAACTCATTTGCCATAACTCTAGATGGTGGGGTGGTAACAGTGTTTGAACTATTTTCAAAATATTGTAGATCTGTAACAGTTTGTTAACTGTGTTTTAAAGCTACACTATATGGTTGTATGTGGACAGCCAAGCATTACACCCATATTTGCTTGTTGAACCTTCCATTCCAAACCCATAGGCATTAATATGGAGTTGTTCCCCCTCCCCCAGCCTCCACTCTTCTGGGAAGGCTTTCATCAGATTTTAGAGTGTAGCTGTGGGAATTTGTGCCACAAGAGCATCAGTGAGGTTGGGTGAGAAGGCCTGGCTCACAGTCAGCATTCCAGTTCATCCCAAAGAGGTTCAGTGGGGTTGAGGTCAGGGCTCTGTGCAGACTGCTCAAGTTCTTCCACACCAACCTGGGCAAACCATGTGTTTATGGAGCCCACTTTGTGCATGGGGGGGGCGGCACAGTCATGTTGGAGCAGGAAAGGAGCTTCTTCCCCAAACTGTGGCCACAAAGTTGCAAGCACACAGTTGTCTCGAATGTGTTTGTATGCCGTATGCGTGCGGCTAAAACTGCTCAGCTTAGTCATTAGAAATGAGGTCCACACACCTTTGGCCATAAGGTGTATAAAGGTAAAAGGAACTGAAGCATCTCAGAGAGGCCATTGGAAAGATTTCACTGTACCTCAGAGCTGCTGGTTTTCTGCCTGTCTTCCGCCGTGCCGTGGCTTTAGAATGCTTGCCCATTTCACTTTGGACATCATGGATTTGCTCTTCATTCTGTACTTATTCTTACCTTTAGGGCTCTGAGCATGTTTTACATTCATGCCACACTTCCCATTGAATGATGAGGAGCACCAAATATAAGAATAGTGATTCGTGTGAGTTGAAAGGGACACTGTGCTGGGTCCTTTAAGTACAGCAGTATTGAACCATTGCAAGAAGGTGGGGTGAGCAGTGTTAATCATGCTGTTGCAAAATTTTTCTTTAAATATAGAGTTGGAAATTGCTGTTTCCTTGGAAAAAAAATGGTTGAATGTTTGTGATCCTCAAGAGTACAGTGGTTTTCCTTTTTTAAATAGTGGTTGGATGTATCGGGTTTATTCCATTGCTCAACGCTCCCTCAAATGCCCCCTTCATCCTAGGCCGGAATTACAAAATGGCTCCATCCCATAATGTTGTGAGCACCGATTGGATTGGTTTGGAGAAATTTTTTACAGAGCTCTTTGTTTATGCACTGGATGCCACATGTTGTTTTCCTGTTTCTGTTCCAGTTAATTTTTCATTTGCAGTCATTTCCTGTTTGCCTCAAGTTCAAAACTGTGAAGGATGTTACACATCAGTTTCACCACACACCTACAGTCTAGGAAAACTTCTTTACTCTGAACCATGTATTGGGCACACGTAATAAAACAACATTTTTACTGTCACACTGTCCCGTTCTCTTTCGCTTTGGTCTCTCTCTCTCTCTCTCTCACACACACACACACACACACACACCTGTAAGCATCACATTTCTCAAGAAAGATGATTTTTAATGTTCAAATTGCTTCTCTATAGTTTATCTCCAAAGCACTTCATATGTAATGTATTTTAGTGTCTTTTTATATGAGTACATAACAGTGTGATGTGGTTCTTACTAACTGTGTGTGACCTGATCAGAACAGGCGCCCCCAGGAGCTGCAAGAAGAAAAGGAGAAACCACTTCCTTTGGCTCCTTTATGAGTGGCCAGTATGGACTCATTTGCACAGTGGTCATGGTCTTAGCGTGCATGTAGAAATAGCTCACTGAGTTATATTTATTCCAGCAATTCCAAGTGTAAGTAAACTGCAACATTTGGTGCGGGTTAATCTTAATCTATGGATAACACAAAACATTTGCTGGATTCAGTCGAACGCTGTTCCCCAAATGCTTGCTGCTTTCATTGTCTTTTGGGCTGATAAGATAAATAAACTGGATAGTGATGAAATGGCAGAAAATTTATGTGCGTATGTTACTGTGCAAATGTCATGACCACCGAATTTGGGGGGAAAAAATAATCTTACTCATAACATCTGTAGGGGGGATGACCTTTGTCTGCTGAGTAAACTTGGAAAAGAAATATTCTGGGGTTATTGGCACATTTCAAACAAATTGGTTCTTGGAAATGATTATACAGGCATGCCTTTGTTTTACTTGATGCATGATTCAGCAGTAAATAAGACTTAAGTCTGTCTTCATACAGTTTTATGATGTTCTGCAAACTGCAACAAACTTCAGATTCACTTATGTTACCCTTGTTTCCCTAACTGCACTTTCCTTTCTTTGGATTGAAGGAATGTTTACAGCTTCTAGTGTTGTGACCCTTAAAAGTTTTGTTAAATCTAACCATTTCTTAGAAAATTAATAGTTATGACGCAAGTAGCCTCAGATGTGTGAGATGCTTGCTTTGTATCGTGTGGATAAAGCAATGGATCTGTGTAACTCGGGCCATGGGTATAATATATAATGAGAAATGGCATGAAGTTCAGACTGAAGCAATTTATTCTGGACTGGTAGATCGGGTCTGCAATTCAGAGCAATGTTATGCAAGAAACCATTCCTGTATATGTCCACTCCTTGTCTATTCACACTGGCTTCCTGTCCATAAATGATCTGCACCCCATTACTTAATCACACCCTGTGTCCCAACAAGGTTATGCTCCTCCACCTCTGGCCTGCTGGTAACCCCACTCACAAGTGCTAAGTTTCTACATTCACATTTACTTTTATTCATTTAATAAACTAAACTAAAGGTACATTACCAAAGCAAAATGCAATGATCGCTATTTGGTATTTAGCGGACTCTCTTATACAAGATGACTTGCAATAACAGACAATACTAAACTCCGTACAGTCATTCACCCATTCATACAAGACAACAATATATCACACACACACACACACACACACACACACACACACACACACACACACACACACACACACACCCATGCATCCGGATCTCAGGCAGTTCAGAGCTATCAGTGCACCTGAATAGCATGGGAGGAAACCCAGCTTGAGAACAAATACAAACTCCAAACAGACCGAATATGAGTTGAACTCACATTCAGTCCCACAGTCTAAGTGCTGTGAAATACCGGGGCTATTCTGCATCTGTGTGCCAATTTCGGTTTTGGCTCCGATGTGATGGAACGAACTCTCGCTCTCCCTCATATCCGTTAAATCCCTGTTGAATCACAGCACCTGCCACAATCTCCTTCGTATTTCCTCAACTCGACTCAATTTTATAGGCAGCTGTTGGAAAAAAAGGTCGCATCAGACAACCAAGCATTCATGTGTCTGCGATTAAAGCTCTTTGGTTGTTTTAAAACGCACTTTTGTTTATTCTTAGTTCTGCATCAAATTGGAGGAAGGCATCTGATACGTGAATGAATGTAAAGCGAAATGGGTTTCTGCCATCGTGGAGATGTCCAGATTCTGCCTGTCCATGTCACTAGGTGAGGGATGCAGTTAAGTCGGGCTGCTTTGGTGTGCAAGTGTTTTGAGGTTTCTGAAGGTGAGTAACAGCAGGTTACCTGCCATCACAGATATTGATGTCAGTGTAATCTGTGTCAGCACCTGTCTTCCCCCACTGTTTTGTTGCTCGCTATGTAGCCTGTCGCTCTGAAAAGGCAGCTGAAAATGAGACACACAGAAATCGACCTTGAATAATCGCTCCATCGATTTGGTTGGGTAACCATGGGGAAAGCAACCCGGATGCTATTGAGATTTGTTTTTTCATACTTTCACATTAGAAACTCATTCATGCCTGCATGAGTGGCATCCGAATGTCAATCCGTTTTCTATTGCAACAGCAGCTGCACTGGGTCACAGAAACATAGAGGCAATAACAGTTGACCCAGTAGCAATACTTCTAGAAGGGATAAGGTACCCCTGGCCTAAAGAAGTTTGCTGAGGTCCTATAAGTGATACAAATTAAAGGTTAACTTGATCCAATGAATGAGAGAAAATCAGTTCGGTTATCCATACAAATGGAAAATCTGAACATGAGCCAGAACTGTAGAATGTTTTCAAGTTATTAAAACTAAAAAAAAATGACTAGCACAGGTTTTTGCAAAACTCCAATATATTATTAAGAGCCAAGCTTTTAAGTTTCTTTGTAGTATAATATTTAAACAAGTTGAACTTCTCCTACGTATAATTATACTGGCATCACACATAATAAATTTAACTGGAAACTCAGTTTTACTGTACATGCAGCCGGTCATGTTGTCAGGAGCAAATCCAACTAGCGCACGTCAGCCAGTGTGGTAGAAAACAGGAAAAAGAGAACGAGAGCGTGACAGCTCAGAACCTGAAAAGCAAAGCCAGAATAAAAGCAATACCTCTACCCACCTTCCTCTCCTTGCCTCCCTCAAGAAGCTGGTCTGCAGCTAACTGTATTTACAGGTGATAGGCAGTGTTAACAACTCCTACCTATGAACTCCACAGCTCCTTCTGGACCACTCTTTACACAGGCAAAATGTAAAGAGTGAAATCCCACAAATAAAGAAGAAGCCTGGTAAAAGGCGGTAAAAATCACAACCCGAAAGTGAGAGAAACAGTATAAAACAGCATATAAAGGAACCATATAAGAAACAAACAAAAAGAAGTTTGGTGCTTCTAGTACGTATGTGTATGATCCACTATCAGTCTCAGACTTTCAGATCAAACAGGAATGCAGTGATGCTGTCAAACATAGGATATTTTCTTTGTGAAGACATCTCAGTCGGACTGAGCAACCCCTGTACCTTTCCCATCTTTCAAAAAGCTACGAGGACGTCATCAAAATCGCATGTCTTACAGATTTGGCAGATTGGGGTCAGCCCCAGCCAGGAATCTTTAAAGGTGATGCCGTGGTGCTTCTTCTGCAGCCTTTTCAATGTTTTCTTTGTCAGAGAGATGGAAAAACCAGACCAGGTTGGTTCTTAGTCAAGCTTTTGAGTCAGGAGAGTGGAGAGGCAGTCGGTAACTGAGATCGGTCGCATTAGGAGCAGCACTGCATGGCAAATATTACCAGGAACATTGTTCATCCTACCGAAATTGTTTCAAAGAAACATGACCTCCAGGTTCTCAGACAGACTAATAAGTTTAATAGTATTGCTGTGTTTTTCTATATTCCATTTCATTCAGTTTTGCTTGCTGCAGCTCTGTCTTCTGTTCTGGAGCAGCTATTAAATTAGCTGTTGATTCCTTTGATTCCTCCAGTTCAGAGATCATGTATTCAGCTTGGGTGAGGCCCATCTCGAATTTGTGCATTTGCTCAGTTAAACTGTAGAGTTTTGCTTCTACCGCTGCAAAGAAGGAGACAACATTTTTGTGGCCATCATGACAAACGGCTGCTGATCTTTTTCCATTTTGTTTTCACCCACTATTCACGAACGCCTGTGGCGAGTAGCGGAGGAAGGAAAAGAAGATGGAGAATGCTGGAGACCATCACAGAGTCCCTCAGACAACTGGACATCCCCACTTCAACCAGGAATAGGGTAAACCCTACAGGCCAAACAAACATCAATACAAAGCAGACAGGGCTGAGCTGCAAGGCATAAACTTACTGGCAGCTGTAATAGTACAATACTGCAGCTTGGGCGGTTGCTGCTGTTACTTTTACTGTGTGCCCCTGCACATTTAACTCAGGAGAATTACAAACATTGTGCTTCACTAATCTCTTCTGACCAAACAGAAGTTTCTTAAAAATGTATTTGTTTCTAGGAAAGCAATGATCGGGGGAAAATTTCATTATTGTGCATGTGTTTTGGGCAGCTCTGTGGTGTGGTGTGTAAGTTCATTACAGCCAAACTTCATGGGTTTCATTCCCAGGTAGAGGATCTGCAGCCCTTCTGATCAACATCTGAATTCAGCAAATATCTACCCTAAAACCTAGAAATATTTGGGCTTCATTTCTTAATAGCAGTGAAGTGAATGCTGTCTGTTGCTTAGATTTAGACATAATGCTGTGAGACTTATGCAATCGAAACTCCAATGTCTCCTAGAGCCTTATATCTGCCTCCTTTTGCATATCAGAAATGATGGCAGTCACCCTACTTATTGGCAGCCCGTGACAATTACGCAATGCCAATTTTTGCAAGAATTCGAAGCCGTGTTTGTACACAGTTTTTGCTGTTTTCTTGAAAAACAAAACCAACTGTGCCGAAAATATAAGTTTTACGTGCTTGCGTAGCTGGGTGCAATACCACCAGACACAATGCAAGGGGAATATTACAAAAATGTGCAGCAAACGCATTTCCCTTGTCTGTCATAGGCAGTGCTTCCTGCCTCAGCCTGCAAATTCTTGAATGTTCTCCACCAAATGTAATTGAAAATGAATTATTATACCTGAATAGATTTACCGTAAGAATATTACACAAATGTCTACAGCTTTGCCCTTTAATTAACTTGCGGATACAGAGCTTATGACAATGTGAATGAATGTTTGCTAGCGTTTCCATACTGCTCGGGTCTGCTTAATATCGCTTTTGTCAAGCCTATAATTTGATTTATTGTGTGAAATGTGGGTAGAAATCGGGCCTCCTTACACCTAATTTATCAAAATGTACCAGGAATCAGACAACACTGCTCGGGCACTGTCTTAAATGCTTCCTTAGGAAAGGTTGCGAGGTTTCTTTTTTAACTTTTGTGGGAAAAGGATGTACAGGGATGACAAGCTATGGCATTTCAGGGTGGACCACACTGGCAAGGGCCATTGAATCGAGTGTTCTTGGGTTTCCGAGGAAAACAGTGCAATTTCCTGTACTTAGCTGATGTTTTCTTGTCTTATGCGTTTCTGTTAGGTGGTTTGACCAGGGTTAAGAATGAAGCAGATGATATGCACTTGTGTATGCACACAAGAGTTTCTTTTTTCATACAAATAAAAATGCTTATTGTGAAATAGTGAACATCATTTTTCAACCAGTGGCTTTGTCCTATAGCATCATGGGGTTCGGCTGTCAATGGTTTCACCTCTGCAAAGGTCAGTGTCTGAGTTTAGCAGTTTATTTAACACCTGGAAGAAACAGATCCTGAGGCCAGCTGCAGGGGGGAGGCAGGGAGACATCCACAAGGAAGTGTTCTGGGATTAAAAGGAAAATCCATCCAGATCATTCCTGGCTGTTGATGCTGCAGCTGGCCTGAAGGCACTGGCGGGAGTGTGACAGGCAGTAAGGCCCGGTGGCTGTTATCTGTTGTCCTAAGTGATGCAGTTTAAAATTGTAATAGCGTGTAAAACATTTTGGTCATCTCATCACCTTGGATTCAGTAGAAATGGGAGATTTGAAAAAGGAGCAATAAGATTATTGCACGGTTTTCTTTTTTCTTGCACAAACCGAGAAAAACTGTTTTGCTAAACTGTTTGGAGTTGTGTTTTGGGGACGGCGATTGAAAGACTTAACACTTCAAATGTTCAGTATGTGGCTGCAGTAAGTGATAGCATTCATATAGTTCTGTATTTCATAACTTATCTAAAATCATTATCCTTGAAGGTTTGCAAAGGTCACCGCTTCAACGTAACAGAAAAAGGATCAACCCCCCCCCCCCACCACCACACCTGATAACATTCAGGACCTTGGTAAAACTTAATGCGTTGAGCTGTTGGAAAGCTGGGCAGACATATAACTATTTTACCGTCATTTTCGAACATTCCTCAGCGTCTCTCACAGAAAAAAAACAGTTTGCCGTAAATGCCTCCGATGTTATTTTGTAAAGGTTTTATTAACACATTGATGCCAACAGTTATTGATCTTCATGCAGACTGACTACACTGATTCTGAGATTGACTGAATTAGTTGAAATAAATACTTGGCCAGGGCACAACTTTGCAGAGGATCCTGCTATACCTCACATGGACGTGGAGGTTTGGCCTTGTTGACACTGTTATGTCCCTGTACAGGTCCGCTCTCTGGCATTGGTTCCGGTTCATGTCGGTCGTCTTCGGTCCCGCTACTGCTTCCTCCATCTGGACCAATCGGGTCCACATCCCGCCATTTTTTCAGACCCCAGACTTCTGTCTCTTTTCTGAGATTTGCGGTTTTGTGATTTTACCTTGCGGTTTGCCAGTCAGCTCCAGGCTCTGCCACTTTAGAAATCCCGCCAGTTTGTTCGGTCTTACAATTTCTGTCTGTATGTTTCGAAGATTTTGAGAGTTTGGTGATTTTGGCCTGCGTTTTGACTAGTTTGTGTTAGTTGATCTGTTTGTAAGTGGTTTTGTGATTCTGTGTGTTTCTTGTGTGTACTTTTCAAGTGAATTCTTGTGTTTGTTGTGTGTGCATTTGTATACTTTTGCATTGCGTGTGGATGGTTTTGTATGAAGGGTGGTGCCCTCTTCCTATTTGTGTGCTTCGGTTTGTTAGTTTAGATCAGAGCGGTCAGTCGGGCACGGAAGACTTTGTTTTGACTTTGCCACTTTTTCTTTCTGGGTTTATGATAGACAGCTGGTCTTCACTGGTATTCACTGGTTCTCACACAGTAGAATAGTTAGCATTTCTCAGATACTCTGGCTTCCCCCGGTTCAAGATGGAAGTGGTGGGATGTGGAGAGGCTGCTGCTGTCTGACCCATTGCTGTGCATCCTGGGTTGATCTTCCTACTGACAGGCACAGCTTTAACCGTGTGGTGGGCTGCCGCTCTGCATTTGTGGCTTTGATCATGGAGCACCGGAAGAGGTGGCTGGTGCCAAAACTGCCTCCGGCACAACTTGACCACCTTCACCTTTTTTGTATTTCCCCTCAGATTAGAATTTTAATGCTGTGTCGCAAGTGTTTCTTGTCCTTGAACACAAAGCCGTCACATTGCCAGCTCTGCTCCAACCTTGTTGGTATACAGGAGGCGCCTTTGTCTGACAAATCCGGATGTGTGGAGACTTTTCGTCTTGGTTTCTAACTCGGCCAAGTTGTTTTTAAAAGTACTGTCCAAATTAAGAACAAAACACAAGGGCAAAGTGTTACGGCTATGGTTTTTTTGGGGCGGGGAACTGTGGTTGTTCCTTTTCGCCCAGTCTCTCCATAGGGGTTCAGCATTCGGCAGGTCCACCTGAGCCAGTACGGGATAGGACCGCCAGCATATGATGTCACCCCTGCAAGCGCTTGTCTGCGTGGACCACCATGGAGGCAGCGGCAGCAGCTTTGTCTTGGTCGTGTCTTGTTGCGTTCTATGACATTAAAAATAGTGGAGATTGTGCTGTTTGCCCTTATTGTAAAGAGTTGGCACCGGGGAGTGTCCAACCCCTCGGTGTACCTGGTGCTAACACTCTGCGATCTTTTGTACACATGCAGTACGCTAGAAACACCACACGTGGTGGTGGTTTTCCCACCCCTGTATTGTTTGGCAAAGTCTTTAGTGTTGGTCAGCAGGGCCTTTGTTTGTCTTCTATTTTCTTTTCTTTTCGTGGCCCAGGTCGGGATGTCCGTTTTGTTCTGTTTTGGTCTTTGAGTTGGGAACCGCCTATGTTGTGTCAAACCGTTCGGTGCCTGGTTCTTTTGTTTGTTTGTGTGTGTATTCTGTATATAATTCCTTATTCAGTTTCATCACTCCTCACTGCAAATAAATTGCACTTTGTCACTGTTAAAAATTGAATAACTATGCCGTGTATTGGGGTCCGTTGTAAAAGGGGTTCTCTCTTACCACCTACATTTTTCTTTCTTTTACTTAAAATGCTACGATCCTTACTGCTGGTCCCCTAGCCAACCAGCCGGGTCGTAACAAAAGTAAGTTCCATTCACAGAGAAAAATTCAAATTAAAAGCCTCATTCACAGAGTCTAAATTTGCTATTTCAATTAAATGTAGATTTTTAAGTAAAAAAGTAACTTTTTACAGTGAAACGTCATGTTATGGAGATTTATGCAGGCCTCGTCTTCATCTGGGACAGGGTAATAATTTTGTTTGACGCATGACTCGGAAGATGAGCTGGACAGTACGGCTTACTTGTTGGAAGCGCTTTCAAGTCCCGACAAAATTGTCCCAAGGTTAAGCTGAGACAGCTTTTTACCCTGAAGGGCACATTATACTACGGATGCACTCAAACGGGTTTACAACCTTTTCCTCGATGTGCTGTGCTGTGCAATTGCAGATTTGAATTAAGTTCGGAATCCTCGTCTATGTTGTGGCTTTAAATATATTCTTTAAATATGGCTACACACCTAGTTCTTGTATTTGGAGGTTCAGGGAGATTTCACTTTGCCGGCAGAAAGACCGGGTCCGGTTTTGTTTACGGTCCAGAAACCAGCATATCGAGAAATAAAAAGGGTCAGTAAGGTCGCCAGATGTTATCCGATTGACCACCAGGGGCACGGCTGCAGCTGTCACAGTCTACTTTATTTCCTGTCATCCTTCTGCTGTGTGGCACCTGGCGATTGCCAGGGCAACCCCAGCCAGCTGCCCCTGTACACACCCATCCGTCAGGGTTGCGGTTCTGCTGGCCCCCTGCGCAGCGGTGCTTCTTTCCTAATCCAACGCGACGTCATTGCTCAAACCAGATGCCGCTGACTTTTCCGAACTGAAGAAGTGGTGCGCACAGGTAGAAGTGGAGCCGATAGCACGCGAGTCTCTTTGAAATGCGGAATTGAGCGGATGCACTCCGTTCAGGTGAAGGACAGGGGTCAGGGTTGAGGAGGTACCTCAGAAGATGTGGGACAACTGATGTGGCTGCCAGCGGTCACAACCGAAAAGTGCTAGAATCAAAATGTCATCTGCAGAATTTTAAATCAGCGGCTTGTTTTCTTTTTCCGCGTTGCTCATATATTCAAGCAGCCACATCATCTTGCGTCGTTTCCATGCCGAAAGAGAGGCAGAGTTTGCGTTCAACTGTGCACGGTCCATTAAATGTTGGATAAAGCTCCTGCTCTCCAAACAGCTGAGATGGCTGTTTGGGCCAACACGTTCCATAAATATCCTAGATTAGACGGCTGCAACATGTCAATGTACAAACAGCTTCAGTTTATTTCACTGACACAGTAATTTACCATGCCCATGACAATACTATTACAAGCAATACCATTAATAACGTGTTCATTTTTTACTTTTATTTTTCATTGCAGTTTTCCTGCTCACCTTCCACTACATGATCTATAGGTCACTCTTCAGAAATAGATGTTTGATGGCCCCCATATGTCTTTTGGAAAAAAATTGGGATGGCTGTTTGGCGTTGCTAGATATCAACGGTGGGGTGCTTGGCTCTTGCATCTCCAAAGCAACTTTTTTCAGATACCTGATTCCTGGTAACTAAAATGACTGTAAGAGTGCTGGCTTTATCTAGCTGCATTTTAATAAAACTGCTCTCTGAATTTGGTGTCCAAGATTTTAATGGGACGGTTGTGCCACCATTCATCGTCTTGGTTCTGGTGTTTGCAGATTAAACAAACCTTAAAAAATGTAATTTTGTCATTGCGAGGAAGGCACACATATCATGTCTGTTACTGGCCGTTCAGCTTATAAAGATTTTTTTATCAGAATGATTTTGGAACTTTTTTTGCTTCCAGTGTCCTTGGAGTTTGACAGGCAGCTTATGCCCTGGCCACATTGTCACACACACAGTCACTTGGAGGCTCACATTCAGAGCATTGTGATGCCTTCTCTTAAGCCTCAGAGGCTTTTCAGAAAGCACCGCCATGGCCCTCACGAGCAGCTGAAGATCTACATGCCTGGATGTCCTGGCCAAGACATCCCCTTACAAGCACTTCCCTTTGCAATCTCCAGCTGGAAGGCCAAAACTCCACACTGACTGAATCCTTGACTTGCTTTCAAGAGCTAAAAACTTTAGGACCCTGTTGAATGTGGACATCACATGGAATTATTTTATACTTCAAAAAAGATCAGGAGCTCTTCACTTCAGCGGCATGTGATATTTGCTGTGTTGTCACAACAGCTGTGTCCTTGTGGTCCTACTGAAATGTGGCTCTGCTTCTCGACCTCCTTTACTTCATATCCCAGCCATCCTTCCAAAAGCCAGCCTTCAGCTGGCAAAAGTAATCTGTCCATTTGCGGTAATTTTTCGAGGCAGAGGAAGATCTAACTAGAACTGCTGCAGTTACAGCGTTGACTCTTGGCTTCTGCCGTGTCACACTACCATCTGCTTTATTCCTTTAATGTACGAAAACCGCCGAGAACCGTTTCTCTTCTTTATCGTGGCCCTTTTTACACCTGAAATTTGCAGCGCATGCCAGTATCTGTAATATAAATGTATGCGAGCATCTGATGACCCCTTGCAGATGTGGAGTGACCTGGCGTTGCAGGTGAAACATGCGGTAGACGCGGCTTTTTTGTGACATGCGTGTCTGCTTTGGCCCATTAAACAGACAGATAAAGAGTGCTTTTGGGGGTTCTCAACTGCGTCGCCGCAGACGTCTTCATTGCTGTGGCTTGGGGCTTGGAGTGCGTCTGCCTCCAGCCTCCCCGTTGATTTCTTCTTGGTCCAGGTGTTGGTCTGCGTTTAATAGATTCTGGAGCTTCAGCCACAGTCCATTAGGCAACCTTTTTTGAGAAGTAATAGGATTCCTCAAGGATCATAACAATATGTATAAATGTGTCCTTTTCAAAACAGAATTTCTCATATGAGAGAAATTTCCATTGATGAAGCAATTCCATGCATGGTTAACTTGCTTTCTTTCTCCTGCGTGTAGGGAGCCAGGCAGGGCGGCACCACGAGTTAAATGCTTTCTCCTTTCTAACCCCTTTTCCTTTCATTCATCAGTTTTCTAGCCTTTCCCTAGCCTGACAGACAATCTGTGTGCTCTGGCTTATATCCCAGCATGCTGAAACGGGAACCAGGATCAGCAAAGAGAACAGAGGGAATATCAGATCAAGTATGCTTTGGTCCATCTCATTTAAAGCTTGCAGATGTGAAGTGACAAAGTTTATTGTTACTTGCATTGCCTTTTCTGCAGGATGAGGTAGGTGGTTTCTGACAGCCTGGGAGGCGCTCAGCAGAAGGGCCGGGCAGCTTGTACAGAGGGTCATTGTGCACTGGACTGTGTGCGATGCGCCGGTGTTAGCAGTGTCCCCTGCCTTACTCGGTGTGGCTCTCCAAAGTCCTGAACAGAGGTGGAGGTGTGCCGGCAATGGCAGCAGCGACGTGTCCTTTGGAATGTGGTCTTCTCTAGCCTGTGGCATAGGCTGAGCGTCTTGTACTTCTGCCTACTCGAGTGCCTGCATTCCCTGACCTGAGGAAGTTGAACTTTATTCCTCCGGCTCTAGGGCGCAAAAGTGCGTTGATGGAAGGAGAGAGGCAATGTTATTATTTCCGAGCATCCGTGGTGCATCCTTCACCTTTTCCATATTTCAAACAGGTACAGCATGATCCCAAACTTAACCTTTAGTACTGAGTTTGAGAGACCAGGCAGCTCATTTTTTTTTAAATAGCATTTCTGCTTTAACTTCCTTGCCGAAAGAGGTAGTGAATCTCCTGCTGAAGTGAAGCGAAATTCACAGGTGTTCACTTTTCAGCTTGGCGCTCTGGTCACTTTAGTGCAATATTATGTATAAATGATGAAAATGTTGTCATTATAATTATCAGTTTAATTTTTGCACCCTTTTATAGCAAGGGGCTTACCTGCATTACAAGACTTTATCTTAAGTGCATTCTCCCGTAAAGGTCACAGAGCATTAAAGCAAAACGCACATTTAATAACCAGAGCTAGAACAGAACATTTATTGCCTTCATTACAATTTGTTTATTGCATAGTTAATTCCGGGCCTGGGTATTGATGCTCAGGATCTTTATTAAGGATACCCCCTGGACTGTTCATGCAGTCAGCTCAAGAATTATCAGCACCCTTAATGATAATGAACTAAAACAGTGCATAAAATAAAAAAAATATGTACAATGAGTCATGTTTTGGGCTCAGATGAGCCATATGCTTTTATTAAAACACAAAATTTTACTGTGTAGTACATTTTTTTTTTTTTGGTGGAAAACATAGGTTTCAAAATTATTGTCCATCCTACAAATAATATTGCCGGAAGCCTCCTCTGGAAAAGAAAGCAGCGCTGAGCCTCTTTGCTGTGAAGTGCAATAAGGTTGAAGCACACTTTTGGTGGGATTTGGGACCACTCCTCAATGTAGTAGATTTCAAGATCCTTGATCGTCTTAGGTTTGTGCTTTTGAGCAGCCCTTGTCAATTCAGACCACAGATTTTCTCTTCAAGACTGAGATGTCTGTTGCAAAACACTGATTTTGTTTCCCCGCAACTATTTCTCTGTTCATTTTCACATATGTCTGTGGTCTTTGTCTTGTCTCAACCTCCTGGCAAAGGCAGTCATGCGCTTGGTTAAAATGTCCTGGTATTTAGTGGAAGTCATGTCATACAGTTTACCCCTGGATCACTAGCATCCACACAGTTCCAAAGCATCAATGATCCACCACCATATTTTCTTGTGGAAACTGGTGATTTTACTTCTTTGCAGTATTCTTCTATCTCCAAATGTGCCAAAAGCCAGAGTTCATTGCTGGTGTCATCTGATCACATCATACAATTTCAGCTGCCGTTCCAGCGATGCTTGGCAAAGCTCAGGTGCTGCAGTTTGTGGGCTGTCATCAGTAAGGATTTTGTGCAACCCTTTTGAAGAGCTTGTTGACATGGATTTAGATCAACAATTGATTTTGTATCACGATTAACCCAGTGGGTCCAATGGTCTAAACCATGTAGCTTTGAAAGCGTCATCCTTACAGTATTTTTTTTGTCTTCTTCAAAACTTTTCTCCCTCTGCATGGGGCCATATGCTCATACATCTTCAACTTGGCAAATTTACAATTGTCCCAGACTTCTGAAACATTTTCATTATTGCTTTGGCTCTGCTTAAGGGTATTTTAAACTGTTTATGCATTATTTATATCCCTTTCACATCCGTTCTGTGTAGGTCACAACCATCGGTCTATTTTCAGCTGACAGCTCTTTGGTTTTATCCATGGTGTTGGGTGACAAAGGGAATTTACATGAGCACATCCTCATATTTATACTCCAAAGGAAGAAGAGCCGATGCATTTCCTGGAGACTGAGGCCAATTAAAAAGTATTCTGTTTCATAAGAGATGCCCCTTTGGTTTTATTTTAAATATTCTTTAGAGGTTTGTGAAAATATGCTTTCACTTTTGCAGCTTGAATCCCTTTCTTTATAAAATTGACAAGGTTAATATTTAATAAGAACATTGGATCTAAAGCTTAATTTTGCGGGACTGAGAGTTAAGTCTTCCTGCTGCAAAATGTGATGTAGCACAAAAAAGCAAAGTTTCGCAGAAAAGCACCCCATCTAAAAAGCCTCTGAAAAATTCACATCACTGTCAAGAAGGGGAATCTGACCAGTTGAAACAGATGACTGCATTCATTTGGACTGCTGAAGAACAAAATTGTGAATAGATACTCAATAAGCTATAATATACAATACATGCATGCATGTACCATACAGTTTTGATATGTATGAACCCCACCCTGAGATACTGTACTTAGCGAGCACCTTAATGGGTTTATGATATTCTGCTGAAAAATGAGATGTTCTGCTGGGAAAGGTGCAGTTAAAACAAACCACATCTCAGACTTTACCAGTTGAAAGAATACCCAAAATACCCCAAATTACTTCATTTTATCTAAAACCCTAGAAGAGGAGAATATGAACAGAATGTAAAGAGGTTGAGAAACAGGTCATTGCACCAAACAGGGGATAACCTCTGCATTGTGTACCTTTTGAACGGATATTGATGCAGGTTATGATTAACACTGAAGGAGGCTTGGGGTCGTGACTATGACATGTCTATAAGTGAATGCTCATTCGTGTCTGTTATATGTTACCTGCCTGCACCTCCCCAGGAGCAAAACTTGACACTCATTCACGGAATGACTTCACTCCAAACGCGTCTTCACAGGATGTCCTTAGGAACCTCTCCACTATGTTTTAAGCGTAAAACCGTGCCAGGCACTTTGATGCGTTTGTCGCCGGAATGCGATAGGATACAAGCTTATTGGAAAAGCGGTTCGCTCAACCATTCAAAAAAGCCTTCAGCAAAAATGCTTTGGTCTCATTCATTTTCCTGTTAAATCACAACGCATATTCTTTTCTGACCACGTAAGCAGGCTGATCAGCTGTATGTGTTTGGCAAGGAAACGTGCGCTTTCTCTGCGGTTTGCACTTGAAGACCCTGCTACAAAAATGCGGATGACCGATTGCTGTGACTGACTTTAATTTTCCTCGAATTTCTTTGATAACATTTTCATCCACATGACAAGTCAAAGAAATTCTGGAATATTTAAACACCCTTCTGGAACTTACTAGATAATAGTGCAAAAATAGCTCAACCTTTTGACCCCAGTCAAAAGTCTTTGCTCTAGGCATATAGATGTATGTGCAGTTTTTATGTGTCTCTGCCTGTATGCTGTTGCAACCCAGTACTGTTTGTAAAACTATTTTTAAAAAATGCCACCATAATCTATGATGGGTGGACAAGTGTGACTTGGGAAATCAATGTATGGTTCCTCACTCTAATGTTCCATTGTATAAGACAAGGTCGAGTGCTGCTGATAGGTATGCATAAATCGATATGAGTCAGCACAGCTCAGACCATGTCTGAGGGAAGTCGGAAAGCACAATATCCACGCAGGGGTTTTACTAAATAGTGTTAAGCACTGGTCCATAGTGTGGAAAGATGTTATCAGTACAACGTAGTACATAAATTCAATAATGCCTTCGCCACTGATATCATAGTATGGCTAAGGAGGTCATTCACCGATACGTAGATGAGGATCCCTGGGAAGTCATAGTCTTTCTCCACATGCTGCAGACCTGAATGCCTTGATTTATTCCTTTTAACTAACAACTGGCAAAAATAATACTTCCCCACTGAAACACACAGCAGCTTCAGAAACCTGATGTCTGTTAAGGAATGATTTGACCCGAATGCCATTGTAAAGAAACAGGTACAATGGCTCTGTGCCATATGAATTTTTGAAGATTAAAAAATGTTCCACTTTATTCTTTTATTCCTAAGAGCATTTCGCTTATCATTTCATTTCATTTTGTTCACCAGCGTTTATTGTTCTGCAGCTAAGGCAACCTGTGTTTCAGTGCCTAGCAGTCAGTGGCCAGTAAAATACACCCAAACACAGCAGAATAGTCCAAATTTAATTTGCCTCCATAGTGTTTACAGCTTGTGTCTGCTGTTCCTGACTGCTGGCAGTTGAGAACAGCACATGAACATTGAATCAGTCCAAGCAGCAGTTTCTGGTGACAACACATTCTTATTTTTAATCATTTTAAATCTCTAATTTAAATGTTGCATGAAAATTCTTTTTATTTATTATAGGCCAAATTTACTTTAGCAGAACTTTACCTGTAAATAATAATATCTCTTTGGGTTTTATTATTTACGCCAGAAAGTTGGAAGATGATGAACACCGCATATGCTGATGCTATGAACCAGTCAACAGTCAGGGGTAAAAAGGAAGCTGTGAAGGCTGTATGTTTTTTATTTTCAGCGATTTTGCTTTAGTGTTAGTTGAATGTAGTTTTAAATCAATTGAAGAAGTGATACAATGAAAGAGATGCACTACATGTCCATCCAGGATGAACCCTGCTCTATGCCCTATGCTTGAGGAATGGGTGCTGGAACAGTGGCAACCTGCACCACGCAAGCAGTTACTGGCAATGGATTGACAAACGGAAGTGCTGGAAAGAACTTTTCATTTATTATAGTTTAATCGGAGGTTTTTACAGAACCTAAACTGTGATTAAATGGAGGGACATCAATATCACAGATTTTTCCTTAGAGGTAAATGTGTCTTTGGAGTTGATCAGTGAATGGTTGAATGGATAAAGGACTTCCTCATTCCTTCCACTTTTCCTCAGGCATGTAGATGATAAGGAGGGAAGTGGAACACAGCTGTTTCGCGGATGCATTCCCATGCAGAAAGGAAACGACCGTTCTTCAGCCGAATGTTTGCTGTCCTCAGCTCGCTACACATAAACATGTACAGGGGGAACCTGTCTTACTCAGCCGAGTGCAACTTATTGGACAAATGCAGCACTTTGTGGAGTTCAGGAGCCCTTTCCTTCCCTCTGATTTCTGCGAGCGTATTTTTCAGCTTGACACGCAAAGGACCAACCGCACGCACTCAGCTGGATTCTTCTGCAACTCATGCCGTTCTTTGGAGCCTCTCCGCTGAGTTTTTGTATTTTTTGGAAAGGAAAAAAAATCACCGCATACTCACCGGTGGCAATAAAATTGTTTAATGGAACTCTGCGTAATTCCCCTCAGGAAAAAATACAGTGGCGGCGTACTTTAATCTGTTTAATGTACGGCTATAGTTCCTTTCATGCAGGAGGACATTTCTGCTTTCTTTAAAGACAAGTTTAATTTGTCAAAATTTCTATTCCGCACGCAATATGCTCAGATTGTTAGCTGTCATCTCGGCGAAAAGGAGAAAAAGGCTGCGACGTGCGTTTTCAGAATACGTAGGCTTCAGACTTTCAGAGTTTATTCCAGGGATTTGACAGTGTGAAACAATTTGCCTGTTGGAATTGCACTTCCTTGATAAAGCTTAATAATGGGGAACGGAAACGGACAAGAACTTAAATCTTTCTCCAGTCTGAGAGTAATGCTGGGGGGCCAGGGGCACTCATAAATGACCTAAAGCCCCCCTGTCCCCCTGACACCCTTGATTGACATTTGTAATTTATTTCCAAGGCACGCTGTTATTGCAGCTGCACAGATAAGCAGTCCTGATGCTGGCCTGGAATATCTAACCTTGTTGCTATGGCAATTAAACATGCACAGCTGTGGCAAATGATATTGGAATACCTCAAAGGGATCAGCAACCTGACCCACCGTAAATGAATCTGTCTTTATATTTTCCGTTCAACGGGGGAACGCAATGCTTTCGCGCGTTCTCCAAAGTTGATTCCTGTCCGAAGATGGAAAAGAGGCCGATGCGCCCCCGGGCAACAAATCATGCCTAAGCGCTCAAGTTTACCTATGTGACGTGAGGCTTGTTGCTTACCATCTTCTTATTTCCCCATGTAAACTTCCTGAAGATTAAAACATCTAGAGCTGAGACAAGTCTGGAATTGGATGTGACTACTGGCCATCTTTGAATCTCAGAGGATCCATTTCATTGGGCCTCAAACGGAGGGAAGCCTGTAAACTTCAGATGCTCTTCTGAGACATCTTTTCTTTGAACGTGCGCATTTGTGCAGAAGTAACCTATTTCATGAATGTATCTCATCAACTGTAGGAAAAAGCCTGATTTGTCTCTTGATGGTCCATGTTGGGCTTATGAATATTTACAAGCAGCATGGCTGTCTGAAATAGATGTTTAAAAATTTGCCTGAATTATTTACATGGATCTCTCTCCCGTGAATTTGCGGCCACAGTTCTTGGGCTGATGTCCTCGGACGGTGTTTGCGGGAGCCGTGCTTTTGTTTTCCAAAAGCATCTCTGCGGACACTTTCATCGATTCGCCACCGGCGTCCCCGCCGTGCATCATTTCGACACGTCCGCAGCCACCGGCTTATGATTTGCGTAAACCTGCACCGTTGGTTTCGGACTCCGCTGCCTCCCGATCCCACATCCTGTTCTCGGTCTGCTTTGTGTTCCAGTTGCTAACCAGCCCCTTGGGAGCAAGTGCTAAGTGAGTGTATTTTTGTGTAAAAGTTTGTGCATTTGGTGGGAGGCGCTGCGTGGTGGCTGAACATAGATCCCGTGTCAAATTAGTGGGAATACGGACCCCCTGTATTCCCACTAATTTCCATATATGAGCTTATATGGAATTTACCCTATATAGCCTCCATTTTGTTGTTCCCAAACATAAGCCAAGAAGTAATATAATTTCTCTGGTTGCCCATGGCAGCATCTGAATTCTATATACTACCTACAGATTAATTTCTGAAGGCGTTTCAGAAAGAACAACATTTATACTGAAGCATCACCTTTGGCTTCTCTTCCCAGATGGGCTCTGAAGTGGCCCTTGCATAGTGCTCTGGGTCGAGTGAAGTATAGGGGAGCATTAACAGCACAAGAAGTCAGAGGGTGCAGCGCTGCTTTGCTGCCTAACATGTGGCGCTTCGGTACCTCTGGGGCAGCCCTCATTCACGTGGTGATGCGTGATGGTGGGATGAATCCCCCGCCACTTTGGCGCAAGGCTCAGCAGCAGCATGGCTGGGGAGCGCAGATACACATCTGCACTTTCCATCACTCTCTATCGCTGGTGGGCCTTGCGGGGAGCATTCATCATTCAAGGAGCCAAAAGATAAAGCCGTTGCTATAAAAGGTGCGCCTCCTGCAGCTATTAAGATTTCCCTGTAGATTCAAGTTAATTCCGTTTTTTTTTTTTTTATCGGTGGAAACAAAGCTTGACGGCCCGAGCCTCTGGATGCCCTAAGTGAACAGAATTATCAGACGATAATAATTGGAATAACAATGCAGATGGCTCACTTTCTGGAGGGACGTGCTTAACATGTGCATCTACCCCAATAACTGGGATTTGTTCACCACGCTTTTCAAAACCTCTCACAAGGACCCCATTTTCCCGTCTCCTTTAACACATTATTTCCACCGCAGTCTTGCTTAACCGTTTTAATTTGTTACCCATTAAAAAGCACTATTTTCCATTGTTAGCGTCAACTCTATAATTACAATGGTTCATTACCTACAGAGCCATGTTGAAGACAGTTTCAACTCCATGCCTTCCCTATAATCAGATCCCGAGCATTTATTCCCATTTTGAAATACCTTCTGTCATCCTCTTCCAGTCATGATTTAAAGCCTCATTACATTTACAGTTCTCATGCATGCAAAAACACCACGCGAGACTGCCCTGTATAAATAATTCCCCAAAGCTCCTTCTCCCTTAAATGAACAACAAATCATCGAGGAGATGTCTCATATTATCATTCAGTACAAAAGAGACAAAAATGTTCCATTTTTAAACATACAGGGCATACCTGAAAGCATCAAAGGTCAAACTCTGTAAAGGTAGTTAAAAATTAGACTTAAAGGTCAGACGTGCCAGTCTCCAAAATCAGTGCATTACTGTATTATTCATTACGGATGCCCGAGTCTCATAAACTATTGATCTCCCCGTGTACTTTGGAGTTCATGGGAGCCACAGCACCAAACAGCAGAATGAAATGGCGCAAAGCTTTGATTACATTTCTGTCTTCTCATCGTCTTATGAATATGGCTTAGCGCTAGGAAAGAGGAGCCTTGCCGCAGGCTTTGGAGAGCAGGTGGAAATCATTCATTTATTGACATTCTTTTATTTGGAACGAAGGACACATCAGCCATGCATTAGCGCTTTGTGTACTCCATACATTTTTAATCAGCCGTTCAAATAGTTATCATTTCCGAGGCTTTGTTGGCATGCGGAGTGGGGTTATGCCCATTTGGAGAGAAGTGATCGGTACTGTGGTAGGACACATTAAAATCCAAAATTTATTCCCTTTGATTAAGTATTCCTTTTTGTATGTAGGTCCAGGGAGTACGATTCTCGATTCGGGTGCAAGAGGTTTAAATCCCAGATGGGCCCCCAGTTATGTCACGATCCCTTCTTGGTGTTAAGCTCAGTCAAGTGCTAGGGGGTGACGAAAAATGGGAAAAGGGTAAGAAAGGTGTTGAGTGCAGTTATTCTTCAGAAAAACCAAGGGATTTTTAGGAAGGGCTTGTTGTTAGGTATGTTAGTGATAACATCAAAATTCACAAAAGCAGCATAAGGGTGTTGTGCTCTAAGTTGTCCCAAGTGAAAAACAAACTAGCTGTTCTAGCGCGTGAGAACAAAAGACCAACTTTCTAGCTGAAGCCCGGGAAGAAAAAGCGGTAAAGCCAAAACAAAGTGTTCCGTGCCCGACTGACCGCTCTGATCTAAACTAACAAACCGAAGCACACAAATAGGAAGAGGGCACCACCCTTCATACAAAACCATCCACACGCAATGCAAAAGTATACAAATGCACACACACCAAACACAAGAATTCACTGCGAAAAGTACACACAAGAAACACGCAGAATCACAAAACCACTTACAAACAGATCAGCTAACACAAACTAGGCAAAACGCTGGCCAAAATCACCAAACTCTCAAAATCTTCGAGAAATCGTAAGACCGAACAAACTGGCGGGATTTCTAAAGTGGCAGAGCCTGGAGCTGACTGGTCTGGATGGCGATCGACATGAACTGGAACCAACGCCAGACAGCGGGCCTGTACAGGGACGTAGCAGTACCCATTTCATAAAATAACATAAATATACCGGCATATTTATCTGTAGGATTGTACAGAACAGCCCTTGTTATGAGAAAGTGAAAGGTGGCCGTGCTAAGCTGTATAAGGAGGAGACTGCAGGCAGGCAGGCAGGCAGGCAGGCAGGCAGAGTGCTCTTTCTGTGAAGGCCTCTGTGCCCAGATCCAGGGAGACAGACCCTCTGGGGTCAGAGGTCATGCCACCCGCTGACTCTTTGGCGCTTGTTAGCAGAGGAACGACAGCAGCCAAAATGCAGACGCCAATTTGACTTTGTAGATTAGTAGGCCATCATTAATATTCCACCTGCACCCAACTGTGTTGACCAGGAGATAATGAGATGTAGGTGAGATGGCAAGCAGCTGGGGGATCAGGAGAGAAAATCAGTTTTTATGAACTTCTGAGACGAGAAATATTTTTACTTGGGAAGGAGCAATTTCTACACCCCTGACCCCATAACCACCCAGCGCACACTACTCCTTTTATTAGCCAAACCCTAAGGTACTTATGCGCTTATTATTTTTCGGCAGAGATTCTGACCTCTGTAGGGGAGCAGAACGATTTGGACACAAACCGATCAGCAGCGCCAACGCTTCAAGGGATGCACCACATGTTAGCCATTAGAGGTGCAGGAAGTACAACCGATTAATCTGATTTATTCTCATCTGTTTTCGGCAGATAACTACCTTCCATTGTGCATCTCTGCACAGTTCATCTACAAATAAAATACATCGGCAGTGACAACCTGTAGTTTATCGATATTTCATGCCGATTGCTTCTGATTACATTTCAGGACGGCTTTCCTCGGGTATGAAAAGGAAATCCATAAAGTTTAAATAAGTGAAAAGGATGATGAAGAGAATACATCACTGACAAAATGTGGCTTCTGTCCAGCAAGCATTATGCAGCCAGTTATTTCAGTTTAGTTCTTCATATGCTGCAGAAAAAAAGTTATATTCATGCCTGTCACATGTTGCAAGTTTTCCAAAGCGCAAAGTCTTATCTACTGAGATACTCGAGACCCTGATGCATAGATTAGTTCCTCCATGGTACTAAAGGGAGAAAATGCAATCGGGGTGAAGGACAGCCTTTTACAACTGTTATCTGTCACCACTTTATAGCCTGTATCTGTCACTGTCCACCTGGGCAGCAGGTAAAGTAGAGGTTAAGGACATGGAGTACATAACTGGTTCCAGGCCCACTCCCTACTATTGCTGTAGAACCTAATAAATATTCACTTTTAACACTAATAATAATAATAATAATAGCAAAACCTTTACTAAAATTTGGAAAGAGGACTATTGTAGCAAAACACAGAAATGGCGAGAAGCAGGGGGAGGCAATAATCCTGAGCTCTGGCATTTGGAAGGGTCTCTATACTTGGCCTTTTTTAATAGATGTCTTCTGTCCCTCAGGAGAACATCTGAAAGGCAGTGGTAATGACAGCGTGCAGCTGAGTCCGGCACGAGGGACCCTTGTCGCCTTAGGCCTGTTCGGGGAGGTCACAGTGCACGTGGGCCCGACACTCCACTGTTCTTACACCACCTCCGAAATGCAGAGACACCTGGCTTGTCTCAGACACCCTTGGTGCAGGTGCCAAAATAGGGCCAGTCTGCTGATGTGTCACTTTTTAATGCGCTGAATTGATCCTCTGCACTCTGAGTTTTTGCAGCAGTTATTTTAACAAGTACACTGTGCCTACCATGCCTCACTGGAGCAATTTATTTCACTGTGGCTTCTGTTCCTTTCCATTGTGGGTATAAGGGAAACCATATACAACCCTTCAACTTTTCTGATGGACAGTGCGCGGATCTGCAGCTCTCGCGTTGCGCTTGTCAGCCAGATTGATTTCAAATGCGCTGTGTTGGCAATCTCTGGATATTTCATAGACACCAGTGGAGATAAGATATTGATAGAGACTTGGAACGCAAAGAGCAAAAAACAAGTAATGGAAAAGCGTACGAAAGCAGCGATCCATCATGGAACTGAAGGCTGCAAGTAAACTGAACATTCATTCAAACTTCCTCAACTCGGAAGACAGGTTAGTTTTTCTGCTGTGTCTCGCCAGTGTTTTGAATTCTGGTACAGCTAACGTGAGCGCCGTGCGCGACGATCATTGAGAGTCAGCGCACATCCGACAGGTTTCTGAGATTTTGTGTTCCGCGTGGCTGCATAAGACGTTGGCGAAATCCAAGCGCTGGAACGATGCCACCGAAGATCGGAAATGATGGGCCAACTGCCACGTCCCATCTGCAACACGGCAACGCACATGAGCAGCGCAGGGCTTAACAACCTTTACTTTCAAAGCGTTTAACTTCATCAGTGAGCGGAATAACGTAGTTTTCAAATATTCATTACTGTCTACTCTCATATTTTCCAACCTCTCTATTTTAGTGTCACAGGCAATGCTTATCCTGAAGGGTCCACAGATAACAGTAGGGTTGTGTTCAGAAAAACATCAGCAACATGCATAAAATGAAGATATTTGTTTTAGGAAACAAAATAATTCTATTATTATAAAGTAATTCTAAGAATAATTTTGTTTTGCAAAAAAAAAAAAAATTACCTCAACCTAATTTACATACAGTCCCAAATCAGAAAAAGTTGGGACTGTATGGAAAATGCAAATAAAAAAAATGAAGCAATTCTTACATTTACTCTGACTTTTATTTCATTGCAGACAGTATAAACCCAAGATGTTTTGTCCGGTCAACTAACATTTCATTTGTTAATATACATCCATTCCTCCATTTCAGGCCTGCAACACATTCCAAAAAAGTTGGGACAGTAAAGCAGTTACCACTTTGTAATGTTGCCATTCGTTCTCACAACACTTAAAAGATGGTTTGGCACTGAAGGTACCAAGTGATGAAACATTTCAGGTGTTATTTTGTCCCATTCTTCCTGAAAAAACGTCTTAAGGTGCGCAACAGTACGGGGTCGTCGTCGCATTTTTCGTTTCAAAGTTCTCCACACATTCTCTATTGGGGATAGGTCAGGACCTCAGGCAGGCCAGTCCAGTACCCGTACCCTCTTCTTTCACAGCCATGACTTTGTAATGTGTGGAGAATGTGGTTTTGCATTGTCTTGTTGAAAAATGCATGGACGTCCCTGGAAAAGATGTCGTCTTGAAGGCAGCATATGTTGCTCTAAAATCTCAGTGTACTTTTCTGTATTAATGCTGCCATCACAGAGGTGTAAATTACCTTTACCAAGGCCACTGTCACAACCCCATACCATGACAGACGCTAGTTTTTGAACTTGTTGCTGATGGTCCTTTTTGTATTTGGTCCAGAGCACACGGCATCCATTTCTCCAAAAAAGATCTGGAATACTGATCCGTCTGACCACAATAAACATTTCCACTGTGTGATGGTCCATCCCAAATGCTTCCGAGCCCAGAGAAGTCGATGCCGCTTCTGGACATGGTTAACACAAGACTTCTTTTTTGCACACTAAAGTTTTAAGTGGCATTTGTGAATGTAACTCCATATTGTAGTGCTTGACAAAGGTTTGCCAAAGTAATCCCTTGCCCATGTGGTTATATCAGCTATTGCTGTATGATGGCTCTTGATGAAGTGCCATCTGAGGGATCAGAGATCATGGGTGTTCAGCTTGGGCTTGAGCCCTTGTCCTTCACGCAGTGAAATTCCTTCAAAGTAAATGTAAGAATCACTGCATTTTTGTATTTGCATTATCCATACTGTCCCAACTTTATCTGATTTGGGGTTGTACTATATGTTGCTTATTAAAGCTGTTAAATTAGTTGCAATAAGCATTTTGTCTTTTTTCCTTGTGAGAAAATATTGAGATGAATCACAAGATAGAAAATGCTCATAAATGATAGTCTTTATTTAATATGTCAGATGCTCCAGTTGTGCAGATTAGAGTAGATTAATATGGAATCTGATGTATTTATTCAGTTCAGTTTTTTTAAACGTGTCATAGTGTTGCATGTAGTTGTTGCTAAAGTACCGCGGTACCCAGTAAACCTCAGCAACTAATAAAACTGATTGTTTAGTGCAGTAACCTTAGCGTATGTAGGAATATAAATGTTACTGTTCTCAAAAGGAAATGTAGAATTTCTTGAGAATTCTTTGGAATTAACTTGTCTTTTTGACATGTATTTGAGTTCCGTTGATGCAGATCGATGTGACATTTTGAAAATAGGCGCTGTAAAATCTTAGCACAAAGTTATAAGCGTTTTGTCAGGCTGAATGTCCATCATTTAGAGCCTCATTGCAGAGCTCTTCCTCCTCGACTCATCCGACATTCTGACTGCGGACATGGCACCCAGAGGGAAAGAAGCCCTGTGGTCTGGTCGAACGTCGTCATTACAGACCCTGTCCTGCACCCATGAGCAGGGGTTGGAGGGACCTTGTCTACGAAATGGCTCCTGGGGGCTTGTTTGACAAAGATCCCTTCCACCACCCCACCACTGTTCTACAGTCAGGAGTGCACTTTATTCGCACTGTCACTCACAAGGACCTGCAAAAGAAGGCCAAGGGAGAATAAGGAAGGAACAAAGAAGTTTCACAAAGACAAACAGAGGTAAAAATAACCTGTCTGACCTCAAGGTTCTTCCAATTGCATCACAGCAGGTGCTCTTTTCTTTGGCTTTGCTGTTCATCCGTTTTCACCCTACAGCTCAGAAACTGTCTCCGCCGCAGTCGGGGTAGCTGCCTGCAGCTTAAGACCGAATGTATTTTTGCTTGCATTTCATTACACTATTAATTTTGCAAGTGCTGATATCCAAAGCTACTAAAATTAATTGCAGGGTTCATGTGGTTATTTCTTCCTGGGTTAAGCACCTCGCTCGGAGTCATAAACATACTGAGTTGGAAGCCTGGTCACAAATACGACTCCATAACTGTCTCACACGCTGTGAAGAGGCTCTATGTGTGTATGCTGCCAGCCTGAGAATGGGCTCCGGGCTCTGAGCTCTGTCTGGCATTCCGTGTCCATGCTGATGTGTAGCAACACCTCAGCAAAGCCCCAGCCGGCCTGCGAGAGCGCACAAAGAATGCAGCAATAGTGTCAGAATATTACATACATCCCCTATTAGGTATTCATAAAGGACTGTTATTTCGAGCAAAATGTGCAATTAAATAATCCAAATCTCTCCCTAAGGTTCAGAGAAAGATGAATAATGTATTCCCCACAGCTTTTATATTTTCAGACGTATCCTCCATTATCAACGTTTGTTTGATGTCACTGTTGCGCCACTGCACCGACTACGATCAAAATTGGATATATTACTGAGATTTACGTGTTCTAAGTTAAGAAGTTGGCAGGTAACTATTGATTTTATATTCATTACCGGCTGTCCCAGCAATGCAAGTAGAGCAAATTAAGCGATGCTTTGAAATCCGAAATTGAAATTTGAAAAGGAAAGTATCGATGTCACAATCACGAGGTCTGTTTTGAAGTTACGGAGTCTTACACACCCACCTGTCACTTACTCTGAAATGACTGCAGCTGCTCAAAGAATGTACATTATTACTCTGGCCAAAAATTATTTGTAGTAAAAGTACATGAAAATGCTTGTGACATTGTGAGTTTGGTGTGTGTGTGTGTGTGTGTGTGTGTGTCTTACATGGCTCCCTGTCTCATTTTCCTGGTTAGACTGGTAGGGAGACACAGGGGATCCATGAGATAGTTTCTGTTATTTTGGAGATCACCCTCAGATTGGCTCCAAGGAGACGGAACAGGAGAGGGCCGAGCTGCATGGAGCTCAGTCCCTGGTTTTCCATACAGAACTTCGTGGATCTCTCAGGACGTATCCTGTGATGGCACTTGTACAGATCTGCAGGAGTTAAATTGTAGAAATACTATTACAACTTTCTTTTTACTCTATAAAAAATACCCCGATATTGTCAATCTAACATCAATACAGAATAAAATTGGTTGAAGGTGTTACTTTGTCACCCTTTATATCAGAACAGTTCAGTTTCAGGTTTTAAATCACACACAGGGTTAGATTCTCTCATTAAATGAAATATGTCCATAGTTTTGTCCACTGTGAAGTCCCTGGAGCACTAACCTCAAAAACACTAGAGTGTGGGCCTCTATCCATTAAGATTTAGCAGAAGGTCTGTAAGTAATAACAGGTGGCTGTAGAGTTGGGAGGAACTGTGCTTTCCTCCCCAATGACATGGTGTGCTCACCTGCAGTGCTATTACTTGTTGCTGGCCCTGGCAATATACCTCAGTGCATGGAGTGATAAAGGTTAGTGGTTGTGTTGCCCTGTGCCCCTGAATGTTCTCACTATGTGCAGGAGGAGCACTAAACAGATTTAGTGCTGAAAAAATGTATAAATTACTATTGGAATTATTACATACTAGCTGAGTTATGTGGCAATGCCTGGGTCAGAAGGTGGAAAGGTGGAAAGTGAGGGTAATAAAATCAATAACAAATTATATATGATCAATCTTTAACCCTTAAGCTTGTTGCATTTAGTGCATGTGTATTTATTCATAGTATTGCACGCTGCTGTTCCTCAGCAGCCAAACTCCCCTGTCTTCTTCTTCATAAATTCACTGGGAACTGTCTGTTGGCATACACCACTAATATGTGTGTGTGTGTGTGTGTGTGTGTGTGTGTGTGTGTTATGTATATGTGTGCATGTGTGAAGGAAGTGCTTAACATCATGGTCTGCGTGACATATGCACTGAATGTGATGTAACTTTGTGCACATTCCTAAGCCTTATTTCACAGACCGAATTTGAAATTTTCAAGATAAAAGCGGTCTTTTTGGAGTTTATTCAACTTCAATATGCAAAAACCTTAGGGTGAGAAGTACATGTGTGCCAAATTTCAAGGCTGTGGTTTGAAAGTCAAAGATATGAAGAACAAACAAGCAGACGGGGAAACAGAGAGGGAACTTTTTATATGCACGATATAGAGATAATCAGCCTTGGCAGTGGGTGGAGGGGAAAGTAGTTTGGGTCCAGTTTTGAAATGAAATAACCACAGATGTAACCAGAGCAGTGTAAAGACCAGACATGTTGTGACAATCCGGATATACATTGTGGAAGTCCAACAGGCATGCTCAGCATTACAGAGTGGCTAAGAGAGGGTTAAAAACAAATACAGGTATGTGTCACTTAACAATAGGGATATGTTCTGAAAAATGCGTCATGAGGGGATTTCGTCGGGCGAACATCATAATGTGTACGTGTGCCTCATCATGTCCGACTTGTATATGGTATAGCCTATTGCTTCTAGGCTACAAACCTGCATGATATGTTACAGCAGATGTGGTAAAAACGTGATGTATGAGGGTGCTGCCGGCATAATACGGCATACTGTTTTACGGTAAACTTTTTTATTTTTTTAAGTAGAAAGAGTATACTCTAAAATAACTATAAAAAGTACGGTATAGCAAATACGTAAAGCAGTAACAGAGTTGTTTATCATCATTATTAAGTATTATGCACTGTATATAATCTTATGGGACCACTGTTATCCTTATGCGGCACATACCCATATAGGCAGGGGACACCTAGATCAGTCGGGCTCTACAAATGTGGCAGAGTTCACCTTCTCTCTGTGCAATGCAGATTTTATTAAAAATTCGTGTAAGGTTTTGAGATGTAGCATTTCAGCCTGAAATGGGTATCAATTTGCTGCCATTGTGCCTTCCTAAAATTGCTTTCTCAGAGATGCTGGCATTGCCGAGAGGAAGGAGGCACAGTTGCAGATATTGTGTGTTATTACTGAGCGCAGTGTCTCGCCCATTAGCATTCAGCAGCCCCCTCTGAGCAGTCGGCTCCACTACATCTGATAGTGACTGGGTGAGCTATCCCACCACAGGACGCCAGGGAAAGTTGAGTTGTTACCAGGCACAGTGACACTGTGAGAAACAATGGTCTGAGATTATGGGAATATTTATGCACACCGGCCAAATATCCAGTTCGGTAGCTTCTTATAAACAAAGGCTTATCTTTGTCAAAAAAAAATGCTTACAGCAACTCTTCCAGTCATCATTTTACATATCAGAACTTTGTTGTAATATCAATCTAATAAAGTATGCAGAAGTGAATTAAAATTTTATTACAGTATCATTTTACAACTCTTCTTTGGTCAGGATATTATACATAATCTGGAAATATTTTTCCCATATTTGAGGATAGACTGTTTTCTAAAGAACAAAAGTCCTTTGTGGAATGAAAATTATTTTTGTTTTTGCTGTTTGGGGTCAAACAAATGCAGCATTATGACCTGTTTTTAGTGCATAAAGAAAAAGCAATACATCCTTGCTCCCTGTATGAACAACTGAATATGATGGGTGTAAAAGGATAAATATTTTGCTTAAGTGAAAATAAAATTTTTAGCCATGTATTTTGTAGACCTCACAACTACAGTCCAAACCTCTCAGATACATTATGAATTTAAAATAAAAAATGCCTGGAAGCAATAAGAGTCCTCCTATCATACAAATTTAAGTGTGAAGAGGTAATGTTCTGAGGATATCAAAAGTCTCAGTGGTTTCAGGAGAGCTGTTTTGGCAGTTGCAAAGGACTGAAAGTCAGCCAGGTGAGTCAGATGAGCCCGGCCTGCGTGTGAGATGGATGAAGGGTGCCTTCAGCACCTGGCGTGCAGCTCAGCCCTCATACCACAACCTCCTTTCGTGATCAGATGTTATCACGGTTTTTGAAGGAGATGACATGCGAATGCAGAGCATCGCTTTTCTGTAAACACTCATCCGAAGGCAGCGTAAACCAACACCCTGGACCACCCTTATACATCACATGCACTTCTGCGCTCGTGTAGTTCCAACTTGCGTGACTGAGGCCACTGAGTGATTATTCCATCCTACCAGACGTGAGGTGGTGCCTTCTCTTGTATTCATTTAGCCTCAGCAGGTTCCTGAAAAAAACGCATGAATAAGAGCCTATTGATTTTATCCTGCAGACCTGTGAAGAGACAGCTAAATGAATTATAGGACGTTACCATGTAATGTTCCCTGTCTGATATTTACCTCTTGCAGTCACAAAAGTACTCCTTAAAATGAAGTTCTTTAGTGGATATCACCTCAGTGGCATCCAATTATTGTAGTGGCAAGTCAGATAAATAGCGGAGTTACCCGTCACTTAAATTAAGTTCAAATCTTTGTTACTTCTGTGTAAACCTGGCTTCCTTGGTGTTCCAGTAAGTGTCTATTATTTATCTCCATAGCTTTTAAGAATTAACCTATGAAGAAACTGATAAATGTCTTTAAACACTAGACCACTTATGTACTTTTCTGTTTATTAATATAATTCATTTTCAAATGAATTATTTATATATACTGTATAGTGAATTTTATTTGACTGGAAAAAAAATTCAGTTTCCTTATGTTTTTTTTTCTCCCCCCACACTGATGAGCAATAGGAACCAAACATATTCATACAACTATCATTATGGTTATGCACGGTGTACATTACGCCTTGAGTTGATGACTGCGGCTTAAAATCTTTTCCATTGTTAGTCTGAGGGACTAAACCCAATGTAACACCCAATGCTCTTCCACTTGGAGAGCGTGCGCCGACTCAGTGAATACTTTAGCACCAGTCCTCTCCCTTCGGTTCATCTCCCCACGCGCAATGCATTAAATCCATTGTTCTGCATATACTTTATGCAAATTGTACATGATCCTTTTTTTCATTATGGGAGAAACTACAACTGATCTGAAATATCGTAGTAAAGGTGTATTGTTAGCAGAGGGTATTATTAAACACCGTGGCCTGCCTTTCATTCCCCACCAAAGTTCCTTCGTTTCTGTGTACCACACCATCACCAGAATGGGCCTCAGCAATACTCACTCACCGGCTGTAACCCCTCATCCTAAAGCTGGGCCACAGTGGTCCAGAATCTGGACCGCTCTAAAACCTTGCTACGGCTGTTAATAGCGTCTGTGTAAACTTGCTGCATGTAGAAAGTGCTGATCTATTTAAAGCAAGAAATAAAATCATTTTGTGAGATTAAAAGGGACGAGGAAGGCCTATGTGCCAGACTTGGGGGCATCAGGAGTGATGCTGTGTTACGATTAGAACCTGCACTCTGGATTGAAACAGACTGCTTCCTCTCACACGTCTGTGTCCTGTGTTCTCTGTGTTTCCCACTGGCATCTCTCTGTAACGTATAAAAACAAAACAAGCTGACTGCTGCATAAAAATGACTCCCTATGAATAGATCCCTAAAATTGTTAGGCCTTGTTAATAAGCTTTTTTCCCTCCCTAGTGGCTTATAAAAGCACATATACCTGCCTTATTTTCCCCCAAAGTGTCTGCTGCCGTTTATGCGATTTGGCTACAACTCCTGCTGGCGCAGCTTTTAAAGCCCAAGAACATCACCCGTCAGGGCTGTTGATAGGAAGTCATTTTCCTCCAGCTTTGTACCGGCAGCTGATAGTATTGTCACAGAGGCAGTGCAAATCACCTCAGTTTCATAATGCTTTTTTATTTGCTTTTAAAGCAGAGCTCTCGTACATCCCTGTCATACTGTAAAACCCCATACATCGAAGAACCCCCCACTTCCCAAAAGGGAACCATGTTGTAGAATGTCAAGTGGTTCATTTTCTTATCCGAGGCCTTACTCTGGACTGAAGACCAGCTACAGAGTAAAATAAACCTTAAAAGAACAGCCGCACTGACATAAACTGGGAGGGCCACTCAAGTCAGTTTGGAGCACTAAAGCAAAATGCAAAGCTCAGACCTTTGACAAAACTCTGCAGTGTTTCTTTAGTTTTTCCAACTTTAAATGATTATTGTTTTGACAATATGTGGGAGCTCGTAAGAGAAGGAGCCGGGGTGAGGGATGAGGCTAAGATTAACTTGATGGACAGATCCCCACTGCCCACTGCAACAAACTGCAGGTCAATCGAAATGGATGTTTAAAGGAGCCGATCCCAGAATTTGCTGGAAGAGAGAGCAGCGTGCAGGAGAGCTCCTCTTCGGTGGCCGGATGGTGCTTTTCCATGGCTGTTTTTCCATTACTGCTTTTGTTTTGCCTAAATTAGACATGTGCACATGTTCTATCTTTATGGTGCCAGGTTCGATTCTGCCGTGATTCATGTAAATGCTTTTTGTTCTGGGCAAATCGAATACCCTCGACCTCTGTCCCACCCGCGTATCGATCTCCACCCCACAGTTGTCCACAGTAAATATCACAGTACAACATTGTCTGTGTACCGATACTCATAGTTCGAATGGTTCTTAGCTATGATTCGACCGTGCTGAATTGCACTTCTCTCTGAAAGAGGTGCACGATGAATGGCAGACATCCCCCCTTTCCATCTAACAGCTCACTTATTCGTGTTATGCACTGACTACAAGCACAACAGGAATGACAATGAAGGGACAAGTGGCACTCGCTTCCTTGAGACATTCCCGATCGATCACATGAACAAGCACTTGCGCACATCATAAAAATAACAGCTATGGATTATTTTACTTCCCTTATTGAAAATTAAAGGCGACAAATTAACTTTGTAAAAGGAATTTTCATTTTTCTAAGGGCAAATTTTGTTTGCATATCATTTTCATTTAAAGGCACACTAGCTAGTTAGACTGAGTTAAAATTTAATTCATTTTCTTATCTTTCCTGCTGGGATAAGGTTGTACGAGTTAGGAGGTGGAAAATAAAAAGTGTAATTTTATGCTGTCACAAATGTAATTTTTTTCTGCCCGACATTAACAATGAAAGAGTCTTGAGTGGGACCAAAATATCTCTGCCTATGAAAGATGTCGGTGCAGTATGAAATTACCCTAAACCAGTTGAAAAAAGAGAACATCTCTTAAAATGAAAAACACTGGTGTTTTTTAATGATTTTTTTTTAATTAGAAGGGAGTTGTCTCTATTTATTCTTTCATCTATTTATGGTCTGAATAGTAACCATATTGTTAATATTATCACTAATGCGTAGGTGAGTGCCTCACCTCTTCTTTTGTATAATGGAGATCCTATTTAACATTATGAATACAGAAAATAGAAAATAATATGAGCGAGTCAAACCAAAATGAATGAAAAGAGAATGAAAAAAATGATAAGAGTGAGCGAGCTCCCATATATCATGGATCATTATTTTCATATTTTCTGCACTGTATTTCTCTGGCTGTCTTGGCATGTTGAACATTTTTGAAAGTGTGAGAAAGTGCAATCTCACCTCCTGGAAAATGAGAATTGGCTGTCTGGCTGCTTTGAAAGGGTGAGAGCAACAGATACCATTTATCATCCTGAGCTGGCATGAGATGCTCATTTGAGTTTTTTTACATTTCTTTAATTTCCTCTCCATCTGGGAATCAATCTGGAATAGGTTACCCTTCTAACGTCCTCTCTTGAGGAAATTAATTGTCAGTTACACTGGCCTGAGTAAACTTTCTCTGTAATTGAGAAGTGAATTTGGATGGATCAGTAAAAAGAAAAATGGGCCACTCCACACACACACTAACTGGAGCTAAAGAGAGTGACACGTGGAAAAAAAAAAATGTATAGCAAAATATATAAGACAAAATTTACACTTAGTAACGCTAATTATTGTGTGTGTGTGTGTGTGTGTGTGTGTGTGTGTGTGTGTGTGTGTGTGTGTGATGCATAATTCCCTGTTGCCAGTTTGGGTCCTTCCTCCAGCACATCTCCACATCACTCGTCCCTGGAGAGTGTGTGTGTGTGTGTGTGTGTGTGTGTGTGTGTGTGTGTGTGTGTGTGTGTGTGTGTGTGTGTGTGTGTGTGTAAGTGGAGTGGCCCATTTGTTTTCATCTTGGCAAATCAGCTGAGAACTGCCTGGTGACACACCTCACTAATACGTGTAGTGTCTTTGTGTACGTTTGTGCGTCTTTACGCAAAAACCTCACTTAAGCGTAAATTGTACCTCTGTGTCAAATTTCAAATCTGGAGCTTAAGGAACAAAGCTTTGCATGAAGAACAAACAGACAGAAAGATGGAGATTGTGCTGTACAGATACAGAGATAAAATAAATCTTTTTGTAATATTTTATATATATAAATAAAATATTGGAAAGGATTTATTTCATTTATATACCATATAATATATATTAAATCTTTCATATCAACTCTGCGATCTGAGGTCTTCTTGAACTCGATAAATAGCTTTGTAAAGCACAATTTGAAAGTCATTATTGCCTTTAAGAGACCTTAAGGGAAACTTTACTCCTGTGTTTGTTTAAATTAACTCAATTTACCTTAAAGAATTCCATAGTAAACATCTTCCAGTTATGACTGACCGATGCAGCTTGTCCGCAGCTGGAGCAGAGATGTTGTTCTGCCCGTATCTCATTCCCGGGCATTTTTAACAACCCGTAATGATGTTTTAATCAACTAGAGCTAATCTCACTCATGCAAATCTCAGCTATCGACTTGGTAATAAATATCTTGGACCAGTACTGTCTCCCTCACAGTCAGGGGCATGACATTAAAAAGCCTTGCAGCTGTAAAAGCTGCATAATCCAAGGCTACTGTCCTTCTGCACAACCCACCTCTTTTGCCAACCCCCGACCGCGAGGGATCGATAGGTGGTTCGGTTTGCAACCCCAAGCAAAAGTCACGGATGCATTTGAGGATTTAAAGTGTAAGCACGGGAACATAACCTGCCCCTCTCACCTAAGACTGAAACAACCGATATAATTAACTGGCTGAAAGGCTCAGAATTAATGTGCACATTTTGCCTGGGACACAGAGAGTGGGAAGCAGGGGGAAGGAGCGAAATAGACTCCAAAAAGGTGTTTTACAGCCTGGTAGTAATGATTTTATGGCCCAGCTCATAAACGTGTCATTATTCTTCATCCTACACCATGCTGCCATCATTAGGCCACATTGCTGGAGGTAATGTCAGCAAATTACAAATCTGAGTCCCTTACCAGCAACTTCCCCTCAAGGCCTCATCTATGGGTCAAAAAACGCAAACACATATTTAACACCGGTTGTATCCAGCATTGATAGTGCTGAGGTGTGACTTGTAATTATTTATTGACCGACTACCTGTAATAGTCGCGCGTTCGGCATTTTTGTACAGGCAGCGCAAGCAGCCCTGCAAAGTTTGCATCGAGAGTGACACGCGGCTGAAACGTGTAGCGATGTCCAATACGTTAATTTAACCCGATTCCGGTAATAAAAGGACATTTCCTTGAGGAGGAAGATAAAAGGTGTATCTTTTCACTACCTGGCTTGGACATGTATCTCTGACAAGGCAGATTAGGGGAGTTTAACGTCTATCGCATCAAAGAATATTAAAAGGAGGCTTATACAAAGCTCACTGCGAGTGGCGAGATGGGCTGGAACATGAAACGGCTTTATTATTTGGCAGTTTTTGAAACCGTACGTTTGTTATTACTTGTTTTTCCAGGACAGCCGCGTTATATTTACACGGAACTCCTCGATGCTGTTTGATGTAGAATCTGCCCCCTTGAAAATGGTTTTCATTTTATCAGGTTGGGCTCGGGTGAAGGAATTCCTGAAATGCTCTCTGTGACACTGACACAGCCAAAGGAATCCAAACAAAAAATAGTTACCGTTCCACAGAGTTTCGTACTTAATGCTCTTCAATAAGTTCATTGATTCTGCTTCAATATACTAATAAACAAGGGAAGAACTGAAGGCCCTGAGTTTGTCAGCTGGAACGGGTGGTTTTGATGGCTACGGAAGACACCCGACTGCTCCTCGGACGGCACCGTCTTGCAATATTAGCAAACCCCTCGCCTGTTGCAGCACTCCAAGCTCCTGGAGATTTTCTCTTATCAGGGAGGAACACCATCTCGGCCCACCGTGGCTCATTTGCATTTGCAGCGCCCTCCGCTTCAGCACCGCTCATCTATCAAACTTCTTGTTACACACAGGCACGACTGTCTGCCGAGTCCTTCCACCCACGTGTCGCTCATGTCAAACCAGCATTGCAACGTGGGAATTTCATCTTGCTAACTGCTCGCCAAACAGAGACCCGCCCACCAATAGAGTGCACAGTCAACAGCCATCTGTTTGGAGCGCAGGAGGTGGAATCACAGCGGCACAGGGGATGGAGACAGGATCCCACATGTGATGATCCATGCTGACTGAAGGCTCGTGTGAAATGAATAGTTTTGTGTGTTATTTTTCATCTGCGCTCCTCCGGTTTCCCCAGGCTGCCCAATAAGAGAGGTATGAAAACTGGGGAAGTTCAAGGAGATCTAAAACCAGTGGGATTAGTAATCCCAACTGGCAGTTGTATCAGTACAACAGATGGACATGAAAGCAATTGGCAATATGCGATTAAAACAAGCGTAGGAAGTTTCCGTAAGAAATAATTACTTTTGCACCATGGGAAAGGTTTAGCTGTAAACAATATTAACAATATTTTGGTTAATAAATAGTTAAAAAGTCCCACCAACGCGACTCCTTATGGCTGCAGAAATGACTGGCCTGTATAGTAACTACGATGTCATTTCAATTTGCAGTTTAAAGTTCCCTCTCAACAAAGAACGGGCCAATGAAAAAGAAATGGCTGAATGCTCTGTCCACGTTTAAATGGGTTTTTTTTTTTCCAGTATTCACCAAGTCTTCTTTCTCAGCGAGGGGTTTAAATGGGGTTAAAGAACCCTTTTTATATATGTTAGGAGGCGGTTTGATATAAAAAAAAAAAAGACATACTTGAAAGCGTTCTATATATAACACTAAAAATAATTAGCCGAGTTGCTGAGTAAGTTTCTTCAGAGGAATGTTGTTATAAATATTGTAGGAGTGAAATGATGGATCCTTCCCGTCATTTCTTGCCATATGCTAAATCTCTTGTGTTGGTTATGGTTTAGTAACTGAGGTGGGTTATTGTATATGTATTTGTAATATTTGCTGCCCCCCCAATACTCCATTACCTCAATGCTTTTATAAATGACAAACCAGGATTAACCGTTAAGATTAGGATGGCACCGCGGTGCCTGATGTACTGCGTGCGGATCTGTGTGTGGTTTGTGCATTTAGGCCGGTGACTGCTCTGTTGCGGCTGCAGTTCAGCTTTTTACAGCCAAGGCCGGGATGATTATTACAGCAACCTTCTCTGCTGCTTTTAAACTACAAGAGCCTTGGTTATGAAGGATACTCTTAACTTTGGCCTAATAACAATATATAATTCTGGGAAAACATAATAAAGAAATAAGTGGGTACTTATTGTTTTTAATGAAATACTGCTTGACTAAAAAAGCAGTGTTGTTATAATCTGGCCTTGGCCCCATCTGTAATTCCACAAACATTCACAACAATCCTGTGTTTTCTGAGGGATAGCAAGGCCACAGGAGGAACAACTGGGCCAGTGTCCCCTTCCGAAGGACTTCCGTAAGGCCGTCCGTTTACCTGCACTGCGTATGCGGCTCACGTTAACCGCTTAATGCTTCTCACACACCTCCTGCCATGTGCAGAAAGTTTCTGAAAGTGAATAGTTCTAAAAAACCCCTTCTACCCCTCTGTATTTTGTGTGGTGTAACTGAAAGCCTAAAGCTGAATGACATCAAACTTATGTAAAGGGCATAAACACATTAGATGAAGAACTGGGTCTAATTGTAAATATGTCTGATCCCAATTTACGTGTGTGTTAATCGCCATGCTGCATAAATTCCACGGAGAGTTTTAGGCATTTCTTAGTTCTTTCTAGAACAGCAGGAAATAAATCCCTTAAGGACTATGACTAAGACATGCTTGGAATCCTTACAGGAATTTATATGCTCTGCCACTCTTCTCATGTGCACTGATCAGCCACAACATTAAAACCACCTGCCTAATAATGTGTAGGACCCCCGTGCCACCAAAACACCTCTGACCCATTGAGGCATGGACTGAAGGCGTCCTGTGGTATCTGGCACCAAAACGTTAACAGCAGATCCTTTAAGTCAGATGCTCCATCCAATTGAGATATAGGGAGTTTGGAGGCCAAGACAACACCTTGAACTCTTTGTCATGTTCCTCAAACCATTCCTGAACAATTTTTACAGTGTGGCAAGGCACTGTATCAGGGAATACCGTTGGCATGAAGGGTGTACATGCTCTGCAGCAGTGTTTAGGTGGGTGGTGCATGTCAAAGTAACATCCACATGAATCTCAGGACCCAAGGTTTCCCAGCAGAACACTTCCCAGAGCATCACACTGCCTTCCTCCCATAGTGCATTATACTGCCATCTCTTCCGCAGATAAACGCACACACACCCAGCCTTCCACATGATCTAAAAGAAAAGGCAATTCCTCAGACCAGGCCACCTTTTCCTATCGCTCCATGGTCCAGTTCCGATGCTCACGTGCACAGCAATGGCCACCCATGACACTGTCGGCGGTTCACCGATTGTCCTTCCTTGGACCACTTCTGGTAGGTACTGACCACTCCATACTGGGAAGACCTCACACCCCACAAGAGCTGCCATTTTGGAGATGCTCTGACCTAGTCGTGTAGCCATCGCAATTTGGCCCTTGTCAAAGTCGCTCAGATTCTTACGCTTGCCCATTTTTCCTGCTTCTAACACATCAATTTCAAGAACAAACTATTCACTTGTTACATAATATACCCACCCCCCCACCCCTTGACAGATGCCACTGTAATGAGATTATCAATGTTATTCACGTGTCACCTGTCAGTGGTTTTAGGGATGCTAGGGATGGAGCTGCCAGGCAAGAGGATGCTAGGGATGGAGCTGCCAGGCAAGAGGAAGAGAGGAAGGCCTAAGAGGAGATTTATGGATGTGGTGAAGGAGGACATGCAGGTGGTGGGGGTGACGGAGAGAGATGCAGAGGACAGGAGGAAGTGGAAGCTTTTGATCCGCTGTGGCGACCCCTAACGGGAGCGGCCGGAAGAAGAAGAAGAAGAAGAAGAAGAAGAAGAAGACCTGTCAGTGGTTTTAATGTTGTGGCTGTTTTAAATAAAATAGAGGTGACGTTTCTCAGCTGTTGAACTGCCCAGAGAAAAATGCCGAACTCCTCTGACCATAATGGCCATTCTGTGAGCAGGCTCAAAAAGTCCAACTGTGCAGAAAGTCTTGCGGTTGCACACAATGTGGACATTCTGTCCTGTCGCTGTGCCACATTAGTACCAGAGGGCCCTGTGCATCAAGGTGACCGATGCGGGAATAAATCAGGCCGCCGGCTCATTGTCTTGTGGGGTTGATCCACGGTGCTACGGTACCTGTGTTTCACTTCATTTTGCATTCCTTTCGTAGATGAGCACAAACGACTGCGCCTCACCAAAGGCTGATAAACTGCATTCAGTTCAGGATGGGGTCACAGACCTCCGGGATGACAATTTTTTTCTCTTGTTATATACCGAGAATGCATGTGCATGCTGATTATGCACCGGACACTCGGAGTTCAGACACTCGCACAGACGCCCTCAGTCTCATTCAAATACCAGCAAGACAAATTGTGTGTTAAGATAGAGAACATCGTTGACCAAGAGGCCAGTCACAGTGCCTTGAAGCTATCCATTAGCATTAAATCTTACTTTCTCAATTAAATACATTAAGAACTTGGGTTCAGAGCTGGAAATGTACACTTGGCTTATATCAATTATGGCTTCCCACTGTGGACTGATGTTGTAACCTTACATTAACTTTACAGGGCAATGGGATAAATAAATGCATTGGCTGTTGGGCCTCATGGATTCATAGACAGAAATTTTGTCTTTTTGCTGCATATCACAGCCGTATTGAAGGCCTCTATTCAGTCCGTCAACGAAGATGAACGAGAAAGTTCCCCCCAGAACAGTGCACTTTTGCGATTTGGGGAATTTTGTGCGTGTTCTGACCACAATTTGAAGCCAACAGCTAAGTAGTGATGAACTTCATAGTTCCCTTGGTTCAACATATCTGATGATCATCTCTAGATATAGTGGCCCTTCAAGCTTCAGTAAACTCGTGAAATGGATGGGTCTTCTCTAACCCCGGGCTTTCCTCTGTCATTATCAGTACGTGACTTTTGCTCCTTTCGTTTCAACGCTCACAATTCCTTACACACACCAGTCAATTATATACACAGTGAAAGTTTTTTTTTATCGGTAGAAAAAATTGTACACAGACACAGCACATAATGACTGCTGTTCAGCAAAGGAACCTGTGTAACCATCCAATTCACATTTCATCTCATTTCTATCAATTACGGAAGTGGCTGTGTATTGACAAAAACCATACAAGCGAATGCTTGGCAACAACAAAATTGGAAAGAATCATCTTGAAGGCTCGGCTCAACTACAGCAGAGATTTTCACAGCGTACGACCAGGGTACGTATGGGGTGTCAGTGTGAAGAAGCTCTGTGGAGGCCAGCTGGAGTGTGGGGGTGAAAGGTCTGACCTGAACAGATGGGTGTTTAGCAGTGAGAGCAGGGGGCTGTGACCAGTTTGTTCCGCCGCCTAGGGGAAGACTTCCCGAAGATGTTTACACAGACAGCCTGACCGTGGAGGAGATCACAAACTATCGACAGCGATGGACGAGCAGCCAGAGGGAGATGGTGTAGGGTTTAATGAGCCCTGTAGTGCTTTCGTAGTTTGACCACCTCTACAAAGTGGGTAGTCGGTGGGTTAACGGTACTTAACCACTGGTTAAAAAGATTATATTATATTATATTATATTATATTATATTATATTATATTATATTATTGCAGTTTACTGCATTAAACAGAATTGCTGGCCTTCCATACTTTTTTCTCACACCAATTACCTTCTCTACCTTATTACCTTCATTTTGCAACTCAAATGAGCACAATTATTTGTAGAAGCATTAATTCCTCTTTTTAAACTAAATTCAAAGTACAACTTGTTTTTTAGGTCACATGACACTTTTAGGACAAAATTTTGAAGCCAGTTTTTAAACGTATCGTTTTAAAAACTCTTCCAGGGTCCAGTGTTATGTTGCTAAGATTTATTGCATTTGTCTTGCAGAATATGTTTGGGCAAATTAAAGGAATAATTTAGATTTTGTGCCACTAGGTAGTTGCCAATATGAAATTATTATTAAAATTCCTTCAGCATTACACTTTGAATTGAGGATGGGTTGTTTTTGAGGAAAGAAATCTGAGAGAAATATTGTGATCTAACAGACAGGACTGGCTTTCACACAGAAAGCTGTGATTCCACAAACGCAGCGAGACGTGGGAACACAAACTTAGCAGCACATGGTGAAGTGCTCTGCGGACAGCAGGGCACAACCTCCACCTTGTTTGCTGGGGGAAGGTGTTAGACGTGTTTGTGAGTTGTGGTCTTGCATGGCGTCATAGCAACAGTGGGACGGAGTGATTGCTGATTCTCAAGAGTTGGGAAGAAACAGCTTATAGATAGCCAAAGTTGCCAAGACAAAAGTGTGACAGGTTGCATTGTTAATGCTTTCCACCCCAATCATAAGCAATGTGAATGTTATCATTCATTTTTTCTATGTTTCAAGTACCATTATTTTCATTCCTCTCCAGCTCAGGACTTCGTGACCAGACAATTTGTGATTATTATTATTTTCTGCCTGTATTTTTAAATCACAAAATATGCAGAGAGTTCTCATTTCTCCCTCCTTATCCTGAACATATGTACTATGGGTAAATACATGAATCCATTCAAATATGTACAGTAGGTTTAAGAAGGTATGCATTTTTAAGGTCTTTATTTTGATATTTTTAGATTATATTTTATTAATGTACTCATTATTAATGACCATTAATACCGGTGGAAGGTGGAATATCCAGGACTATCGCAGAAGCACATATGAGATGCCAGCCTGTTGCAAGGACATCACACAGATTCACTCATGCAATCATTTTATTAGCACTAATGCTGTGGTGTGCCAAGAAAGTGCTATTAATTAATAATAATATTTAATGCTCTGATAAATCCAGCCGCAAGGGGATGCACAAACTAGTGCATTTCTTTGTGCCGGTCCCAAGCCCGGAAATGGAGAGGGTTGCATCAGGAAGGGCATCCGGCGTAAAAATTTTGCCAAACCAAATATGCGGACAAAAATACAAATTTCCAAACTGGATCGGTCGAGGCCCGGGTTAACAACGACCGCCACCAGCACTGCTAGCTGACAGGGTGCTGGCGGAAATTGGGCTACTGCTGGCCGAAGAAGGAGGAAGAGAGGAGGAAGGCATGTCCGGAGGAAGGAGGAGAGGAGGAAGGTTAAGAGAGTGGACGTGAGGATAGGAACTTTGAATGTTGGTAGTATGACTGGTAAAGGGAGAGAGCTTGCTGATATGATAGAGAGAAGGAAGGTTGATATATTGTGTGTGCAAGAGACCAAATGGAAGGGGAATAAGGCTAGGTGCATCGGAGGGGGGTTTAAACTGTTTTACCATGGTGTGGATGGGAGGAGAAAGGGGGTAGGGATTATCCTGAAGGAACAGTATGTCAAGAGTGTCTTGGAGGTGAAGAGAGTGTCTGACAGAGTGATGGTTATGAAACTGGAAATTGATGGTGTGATGATGAATGTTGTTAGTGCATATGCCCCGCAAGTTGGGTGTGAGATGGATGAGGAAGAAGAATTCTGGAGTGATATGCATGAAGTAGCGAAGAGTGTACCTGAGGGAGAGAGAGTGGTGATTGGAGCGGATTTCAATGGGCATGTTGGTGAAGGGAACAGAGGAGATGAGGAGGTGATGGGTAGGTATGGTGTCAAGGAGAGGAACGCAGAAGGTCAGATGATAGTGGATTTTGCAAAAAGGATGGACATGGCTGTGGTAAACATGTATTTTAAGAAGAGGGAGGAACACAGGGTGACGTACAAGAGTGGAGGAAGATGCACACAGGTGGATTATATCTTATGTAGGAGGGCCAGACTGAAGGAGATTGTAGACTGCATAGTGGTGGCAGGGGAAAGCATAGTTAGGCAGCATAGGATGGTGGTTTGTAGGATGACATTGGAGATCAAAAAGAGAAGGAGAGTGAGGGCAGAACCAAGGATCAAATGGTGGAAGTTGAAAAAGGAAAACTGTAAGGTGGAGTTCAGGGAGGAATTAAGACAAGCATTGGGTGGCAGTGAAAAGTTACCAGTGAGCTGGGCATCTACAGAAGAAGTGGTAAGGGAGACAGCTAGAAAGGTGCTTGGTGTGACATCTGGACAGAGGAAGGAGGACAAGGAAACCTGGTGGTGGAATGAGGAAGTACAGGAGAGTATACAGAGGAAGAGGCTGGCGAAGAAGAAGTGGGATAGACAGAGAGATGAAGAATGTAGACAGGAGTACAAGGAGATGAGGCATAGGGTGAAGAGAGAAGTGGCAAAGGCTAAAGAAAAGGCGTATGGTGAATTGTATGAGAGGTTGGACACTAAGGAGGGAGAAAAGGACCTGTACCGATTTGCTAGGCAGAGGGACAGAGCTGGGAGAGATGTGCAGCAGGTTAGGATGATAAATGATAGTGATGGAAATGTACTCACAAATGAAGACAGTGTGTTGAGCAGATGGAAAGAGTACTTTAAAGGGTTGATGAATGAAGAGAACGAGAGAGAGAGAAGGTTGGATGATGTAGGGATTATGAATAGGAGAGTGCAATGGATTAGCAAGGAGGAAGTTAGGACAGCTATGAAGAGGATGAAGAATGGAAAGACTGTTGGCCCAGATGACATACCTATGGGAGCATGGAAGTGTTTAGGAGAGACGGCAGTGGAGTTTTTAACCAGATTGTTTAATGCAGTCTTGGAAAGTGAGGCGATGCCTGAGGAGTGGAGAAGAAGTGTACTGGTACCAATTTTTTAAGAATAAGGGTGATGTGCAGAGCTGTAGTAACTACAGAGGGATAAAACTGATGAGCCACAGCATGAAGTTATGGGAAAGAGTAATGGAAGCTAGGTTAAGAAGGGAAGTGACGATTAGTGAGCAGCAGTATGGCTTCATGCCGAGAAGGAGTACTACATATGCGATGTTTGCTCTGAGGGTGTTGATGGAGAAGTACCGAGAAGGTAAGAAGGAGTTGCATTGTGTCTTCGTGGACTTAGAGAAAGCATATGACAGGGTACCTAGAGAGGAGCTGTGGTATTGTATGAGGAAGTCGGGGGTGCCAGCCAGAAAAGTATGTAAGAGTGGTACAGGATATGTACAAGGACAGTGTGACAGTGGTGAGGTCTGCAGTACGAGTGACGGATGCTTTCAAGGTGGAGGTAGGATTACATCAAGGATCAGCTTTGAGTCCTTTCTTGTTTGCAATGGTAATGGACAGGTTGACAGATGAGATCAGACAGGAGCCACCGTGGACTATGATGTTTGCGGATGACATTGTGATCTGTAGTGAGAGTAGGGAGCAGGTTGAGGAGACCCTGGAGAGGTGGAGATATGGTCTAGAGAGAAGAGGAATGAAGGTCAGTAGGACTAAGACAGAATATATGTGCATAAATGAGAGGGAGGACAGAGGAATGGTGAGGATGCAGGGAATAGAGTTGGCAAAGGTAAATGAATTTAAATACTTAGGATCAATAGTCCAGAGTAATGGGGAGTGTGGAAGAGAGGTGAAGAAGAGAGTGTAGGCAGGGTGAAGTGGGTGGAGAAGAGTGTCAGGAGTGATTTGTGACAGAAGGGTACCAGCAAGAGTGAAAGGGAAGGTCTACAAGATGGTAGTGAGAGCAGCTATGCTTTATGGGTTGGAGACGGTGGCACTGACCAAAAGACAGGAGGCAGAGCTAGAGGTGGTAGGGTTAAAGATGTTAAGATTTGCAATGGGTGTGACGAGGATGGACAGGATTAGAAATGAGTATATTAGAGGATCATCCCAGGTTAGATGGTTTGGAGACAAAGTCAGAGAGGCGAGATTGCGTTGGTTTGGACATGTGCAGAGGAGAGATGCTGGATATATCGGGAGAAGGATGCTAGGGATGGAGCTGCCAGGCAAGAGGAAGAGAGGAAGGCCTAAGAGGAGATTTATTGATGTGTTGAAGGAGGACATGCAAGTGGTGGGGGTGACGGAGAAAGATGCAGAGGACAGGAGGAAGTGGAAGCTTTTGATCCGCTGTGGCGACCCCTAACGGGAGCGGCCGAAAGAAGAAGAAGATTTAATGCTCTGATAAAAATTAGGAAAATTACTACGTTTTTATTTCTATTACTTTTTATGTGAGACATCAACAGATCCGAAATAGTTCATTTGTTAGTTAACCGCGAATGCCGCAATGCCTTTTCATTTTGATGGCTCTACGGCATTTCAAAGTGAGCAGCGGAAGCTTTCCTTGCGCCTGCGTTTCACTGAGACAATTTTTTCTTCGTCTTTTGTTCTGAGAAAAATCAAAGTGACATGTAAACTTACTATCACTTAAATCATTCTTTAAAAAGAGAGGAGCACGCTGCATGTATGCATTATGCCAGCACTTGAATTATACTGTACATACATGTTATTGTAAATATTAACGCATACTGTAGGAAACATGTCAGTGTGAGGACTAGTTCCCATAAAACAGAGAACGGTCCATTATTGGTAATGATGTATGTTATGATGTTCTCTATCTCAAAGTCATTTGCAAGTTAGTATAATTTAAGGATGCCTCCGGCATATCTTGGGTAATTTCTTTCCCCCTCTCCTCCTGCACTCAACTATAATTGTATGTGTCTAGATTGAGACATGGAATTTAATTTAACAGACTCTCAGCACCGTGAGGAGAATTATTCCTCATTTGTGCACTCATCGCTTATCAGTTTCTATTATATTAATATATTAATTGAATGGCTGCTGTGTCTTTCAGCTTCATTTTTACCGAACAGATCCGCAGTCACAAAGTTAGGCATCAAATAAAATTTAAATCACAGATGTTTTTGCTGGTAGGTTTTCTGTAAGGGCTGCTGCCTCTGCATTTATAGGTATGCTTGTTACATTAATATTAATGGTTATCAGCAAAATTTTTCAAGAAAACATATCCACTCGTTCTCATCATTCGGGTCTGGGTTGCGGTGGTACAAGTGGTGCCTATCGTGGAATCACTGGGTGCTGGGCTGTACATTTGACTTACAGTAGGTATACCAGAAATCTGACTTACATTATTTTAGCATTCTATTCTGTGTTTAACAGCATCATCAGACTCTTTGTCTCTTTGTAGCTTTTTCTTTATGTGCAGAGGCCTTGACAAAATCAGACATTTTACTTAACAAAATTATGCTTCATTATTGTTTTCTATGTAATGCAACTCTGAATAATAAAATGAACTTTTGCATGTCAATATTAGCTTTGCATCACAAATTTGTTTTTAAAATAGAAAAACTGAAATATTCTGTTTGCATAAGTATTCAAACCCTTTCATTGTGGGTGACCGTTGGTAATTTAGGGGCACAAAAAAACCCTATGGAGTCACCTTAAGGAGTTGGCTGGAAAATTCTGGTGTTCAATAAGAGCGGTTCACAATAAATAATCACAGATTTCAAGATAAAAACATTTGCATCTTTGTGTCCCTACGTCAGGTAACGAAATTTGGGACAAAAAAACCACAAAGTCCAAGGCACTGTCAAAGCAGATCAGAGGTCAAGTTATCAGGAAGCACAGATGTGGGGGACGATACAAAAATGTCAAAGGATCTGAGAGCACAGTCTACTCCATCATCAAAAAATTGAAGAAGCACCATACAACCAAGGCGCTGGCTAGGTCGGGTTGCCCCTCCAAACCGAGCGCTCCGGCAAGAAGGAAACGGGTAAGAGATGCCAGTCTGAGGCCAATGTGAACTTTGAAAGAGCTGCGGCGTTAAGTGGCTTCAATGGGAGAGAATGTGCATCAGCCAACCATTCCCAGAGCACTGCATAAACGTGGCCTGGATAGCAACCTGGTGAGAGGAAGCTTGGCCAGTTTCAAACCTCGTCCAGAGTCTGCAGCAAAATACCTGACTGATCTGGCAAAAAAATGCCAAAAGTTACTTTTTAGCCTTCAGGCCAAGTGCTTGAGCAGACAGAATTGAGCGTCCTGTCATGCAGGTAATGCCAATCCCATGTTCTGTCCGCATAGCATCATGCTATTGGGTTACTTTTCATCTTCAGAGACTAGGAAGCTTGTAGAAACTTTGACTTAAGACTCTGGTGACATTTCACCTTTCAATAGGACAATGACCTCAAACACTAGGCCAAAGGCACCCCAGTGTGGCTTCCAAAAAAGAAAGTTAAGGTCCTAGAGTGACTGTGACAGCTTAGGCCGTCCCAGGATGGCAACTGTTGAACCTGTAACACCTGCTCATACTCGCACTCATTCAATACAACATCACAACACTATGTGGATGCACACATAAAAACAGCATTAGCCCCTCACTGCCATCTGTGTGTGTAAAATTTTAAATAACGTTTCTGTAAAATTGCTTGCTTGTTTGTACCACAGTACTTACTGTTTAATTTCATGGTAAACTGAATTTGTTCCTGCTGTTCCTGCTGCTGTTCTTGTTTTTTTTTTTTTAGTTCAGTTAAACTTTATTAACACTGTCATCGGTAACAAACAATATAACACATACAGAAACAAGTTCGCAAAAGAAAAAAAAATTAAAAAAAGAAATGTAAACGAGAAACAAAAACACACAAGACCATAACAGACACAAACAGGGAGGAATAGCTAAGAAATAAGTAAATTCATATTGCATAAATAAAGTTAAAACAAAAAAACATATTCAGTTAAAGTCAAAGTTGCTTCACTGGCTCATATATCACAGTAACTTATTGTCCTAACAGCCTTCTTATTAGAAGACTGGAGTTCCAATGTACTTTTTAGGTTCCTTGAGAAAAACAGAAAAAATAGACTTTTTATTATTAAATTTAGATCTGTGAATGTGGAATTTAGCTAGGATCAGCATAAGATTTATGATGTTTATCATGATGTAAGAATCCAAACAATACATAGTTATACTGTACACCATAGTAAAGTAATTCCATAATTTTTCATTAATGAACATAGAGACATCTTGCCAAAACCTCTTAATATAATAATGATGCCAGAAAAGTGGACTATATAGTCTCTGGATGCTCCATACAAAGAGAACAATTAACATCAATATCTTCTGGAATGTATTAATAAAATGTTTAACTGGGTAAGTCTTGTGTAAGATTTTGAAAGAAATTTCCCTAACCTTATTTGTCAGTAAAAACTGAAGTAATGCCCGAACATTAGCTGCAAAACTAGCCCACTAGGTAGTGACATAAGGTACAGAAACGATGTCCTTCTGAAACAGAGCACAAATAGCTTTGCTATCATTCCTGGAAGACTGTGAAAGACAAATCTTCCTACAAGGTGGATCAACTGTGGAAAAATCAGTAGCATTATTCCTGCTTCCATGCTGCCAAACAGAAGCAGCGTTTTTGAATCGACTTTATTGTCACCCATGGAAAATGCCCACCTTTGGGACCTTCACACCAGGTTAATATTGTGCTTATTGTAAAGTCAACTGACTGATCTTTTATGTGTTAAATGGTCATCTGTAGGTATTCTGTGTTTAAAAGTTCTGTGTTCAAGCGTGCCCATGGTACCTGTGGTATAGTTATGGTACGATCTAAAACGGATGGAGTTTCATAATTATAAGGCATCTCTGAAGACAGAAATGGGAGCTGTGAGACTTTGTATGCGGCAGTGAAGGCTTCTACTTGTACAGCTTTGGTACCACAAGCTATATATTACGGATTTTATGTGTGGACCTGTAAATTAGTTAAGTATGTTTCACTGGAGCATTAAAACTTTTCCCTTGTCCTGGATTCCTGTGAAGAAACCTGTGGGGCCCACACCCTTTCTTGCAACACAACCCTCACCGAGGAACGATTGGTGTTACAGTAACATGAAATCCTGATCGGAGTCCAGTTGAGAATCTGCGGCGAGACTGCTGTCGGCAAGTGATCTCCAAGCGACTTGAGAGCTTGAACAGATTCGCAAGCAAAAATGGGTAAATACTGCACCAAGTTGTTGTCAGAACCTGCAGGACAATGACCCAAAAAGATGTGGCGCTGTAATTGCTGCCAAAGGTGCTCACAAATACTGACTTCAAGGGTTTAAATACTGAAAAGGGCATATTTCAGTTTTTTCTTTAAAGAATATTTTGCAATGCCAAACTCATGCCAACCAATGAAATTTCATGCTGAATATTATTATTTTGAATAAAAATATTATGCAGAGAAAAATTTCAATGCTCCTTGTTATCCAGTAAAATGTGTGATTTTGTCAAGGGTCTGAGCATTTTGGAAGAGACCATACCTGTGCTTTGTTTGCTGCCGTTTTCCAAAAGTCGCCATATTGCATTTCTGTAAGGACTGGAGCCACAGAGCTCCATCACCACCACACAGTTTCCATAAAAACAAACCCCAGACACTTCAGGCATTTACTGCTCTTTCCCATTTGCGATGCCTCCCTCCTCTTGAAAGCAAAAAAAAAAAAAAAAAAAAACGCTCTTAAAACTGAATGAATCTGGTGTTCGCCATTGCCCATTCATGCCAAAATTATAAGCGTGTCTGCTTTTTGCAGTTTTGCAGTTCTTTTTAAGAATAACTCACTTTGCTTACGGAAGAGGCCCATTGACAGGCCACTCAAAGGTTCAGTGCACATCGTGAGTTTTAAATTGTTTCAGTGTTAATAAGAGAAATGGAGTCTTTAACTTCAATACAGTAACAAGCAGTACAGAGACATCACCCTCTTCATCTGCAGCAAGACAATGTGACATAGGCAACTCTACATAGAAGGTAATAGTTTGTGGCACCGTTTTGCTTTCCCGTGACCCCCGTCTGTTTTTCGCATTCCACATGTGGGTGGACTCCAAGCAGGGCCGCATTACACGCAAGAGTGAATGAATAGCGGGAATTAACGCACAGCGCGATGCTTCGCAAGAGGCAGCACCGTTCGGTGAAGATGCATAGTGCGGTTTGTCACATGCTGTCCACTCTCCTTTTCCTCACACTTTGCTTTCCATGCATGTCAGCCAAGCTCCCTGTTTACCTCCATCTTGCGGCGCGTAGACGGTTGAATTATTTATAAGTACCGGTGCTTATGTATGATTATTCATTTTGTCCTTCCAGTCAGGGGGCAACAAACAGGTAACTACTTGTAGGGATGAACCGGAACAGCATTTTCACACCGCTGAGTAAAGGCACGAGCGCTGATGTTTTATGGATAAGACAAGCATGTGTGGATTCTAGAATCGTCTCCGTTTCGTGGAGTCCTTCGACGATGCATTTCCGCGCAACATCTTAAAATTCCGCTGATGGCAAAAGAAAACTATTTTCACTTTGCATCGGGTGAATACATTTGTTGGGTTTGCGTTCTGGGGGAGGAGTACACACATGAGGGATGAGTGAGAAAAGCACCAAATCGTGAATAAGAATTATGACAATAAATAATAAATGATTATCTTTGACTGTTACTTTCTATACATACAAAATAAAACTCTAAGGTGACAGTTTATCATTGTAAATTATAGTGTTTATGCTATACGATACTTACATTTTTGGCCTTCATATACTGAAATCAAATTCCGCAGCTAAGTAATGAAGCAGCAAAGTGTCAAATAATTTCCACTTGAACTGAAAAATTTAAATCAAGGATGAATGTTTGCGGATCTGCTTACCTGGGAGGAGGCTGTGCCGTCTGAGAATATGCACGGGCACAGACTTGGCGTATGCCAGCGGAACCATCCGGTAGAAATGAATAACACACTCAGTTCTGCCCTAAGCGGCTGGAGCATCGCTCAGGGTTATGCGTACGGCTCCCTTCCAAAATAATGCACGGGAAAATAATAAAGTCTGGGCATTCTGGTGAGCTACATGTTCTGCTGAGATTGCTTAGGTAGCGGTAAAATATAAATTGTTAGTTCTGTCATAATCATAAATAATCTCCCTACAATAATTCCATTAGCTCTGTTATTGCTTTTTTTACGCATGACAAACACACAACCAAACTACGTCCTGCACTGCAAATATCGAACCCAACTGTTGCATTTAATAGCCGAAAAAAATGCACGACCATCAAAAAAGCTCTGTTTTGTGGCCCTTTCCTCGCTTTCCTTGTTTTTTGTTTAGTGCAATGTTATTTTTTTCAGGTGCACGGCAACACTGTAGGAAATACGCTGAGACATTTGTAAATGCATTTAAGTTTCACTTTGACGTTTGATCCTTCTCTTTTTTGCGTAGTTGCTGCAGTTTCACAAACTTACACTTTTTGTCAGCAGATGTTCTCTGCGCCCACGTGCATACGCTACGCAGGGTCATCCTGTTACAAATATTTGAGTTATGAACTTTAAAAGATGCAGACAATTTCTAGGCTACACTACAGCCCCTGTATTGTGTGCTTCAGAGGGGTAAGCTGGTGCTTCACAACTGCTGGGCTCCTTGCGTGATGTGGGGTTGTATGCAGTTTGCAGATTCTCCTCTGTATTTGCACCTCCTTAAGGCACAAATATGCCAGAAGAAGGCAATGGCAAACCACTTCTGTTCCTCCTTGCCTTGAAGACTAAGCGAGTGGTCACCTAGGAGCCAGACATGACTCAGTGGCACTCTCTAATTCCAGTGTGGTTTTCAGGGTTATCTGGCTGCAGGTCTTTTTAATGTCCGAGATTTTGCTAAATGCCTTTACTTGAAAACATTCCAGTTTAGAAGCGCTGGCAACCATCAAGAAGTGATGTTTGCCTCTCCTTGAGCACATTACTCCACACAGAGACTTCCTTCTCAGGTTTTCATTTTTTATTTTCCATAGAACAGAAACTTCAAACCACAAGAAAGAACCCATACTGCTGACTGGGGAATATTTTTTAAATGTAATAACCACCGTTTAGCCGGTTTAGGTTTTATTTTAAGGGTTAAAAGCAATGAAACTCAGCGTATGGTTGAAAACGAATAAACACATTTTTTACAGCATTAATTTCATTACTGATCTTATTATTGAGCTCATGTGATTCTGTAATCTGGACTTTTTGTTTTCCAAGCCACTGCTGCTCTTATTTTGGCAGAACAACCAAGAATTTATTTATTTATTTTTAATTGTATTTTCTTCACTAATCTGTTTTCCAAAGTTTGTCTGTGGGGGCAAGAAAGCAAACTGCATCCCAATGTCTAGCCTTTAGCTGGCAGTAAAAAGCCATGGAACAGAAGAGAAACAGATGAGAAACCTTCACTGAACTAAATTCCATGCTGCCCTTTGTCTTGTGTGCCGACCATGAGGGAGCGAACTGTCACCAGTCTGAATTGAGCAGCAGTTCATGCAGACAAGTTGTTTTTAATTTCAGCCATTTTAAATCAGTGCTCAGTTTAATGTTGCTCAAGGCTATAAAAAGTGGTGGAAAAACATGGCATCTTTAATACGTTGCAGCTCTGTTCGAGGCCAATAAATCGAGGGCCGTCTGCATTGTTAACTTTTCATTGCGTTGACAAAAGCTGTGTTTATAGGATGAATGGGACAGCTGTTGAAATTAACAAGTTACGGAAATTATGAATTTTTCTAAATTTACTTTATGCTCATAGACAAACAAAATAATGAGAAATGCCATACGGAGTATCAAAGTAAGTAAAGGTGAGTGAAATATTAAACTTTTGTTGCTTGTGACTCTGTTGCTAGACAAAGGGGTAGGCAATTCCATGTAGCCTACCTGCACGCTGCTTTTATGAAAATTGCCGGCTGAATGGATAAATTTAAACCATGTAACAGAACTTTGTATGTGCAGGCCTGCTTTGTGCAGCTCCTTAGTGCAATGACACTGACAACTGTTCGGATTTATGGGCCAAGTACACTCACACATACAGGGTTTGGTTTTGGTTTTCAATTTGGCTTTGGTTTTCAATGACTCAATGAACTTTAAGGCAACACTACATACATAGACTGCCGGGCCAAAAAAAAGTCACCACCTGGATTTAACCTAGTGTTATGATCTAGGGCTGCTTCAGTTGGTCAGATCTAGGTTCAGCAACGTTATGTGCCCAAAAAATGAGCTCAGCTGAGTACCTGAGTATCTGGCCTGGAGCAAAGAAGTGCTTATCTTAAAGAAAAAGTTTCTAGTTGCTTTACATGCCATTCAGACATTTTTGAAAAGAAACACGAGTCTCATAAGGTTATGAGTGTGGACCCTGATGGGCATCTGCAGCACGAGCTTGCAAACCTGCTTGGAGAGTTTGAGAAACAGTCCACAGCTTGGCAGAATAGAATAAGAATGAGGAATGGTGGGCGATGAGGGAAGTGAACTAAGGTCAGTGTGGTGGACCCTTCTGTTGGGCAGGTTGTTGTTTTGCAAAAGGTCAGAATCCAGGTGGAGAGTGGAGCACTACATGTGGGTAGACTGGAAACCAATGCAAAGATCAAAATGTCAGAAACGCTGTGATTGAAGAGCACGGCCAAGTGGAAATTAAAGAGTGCTGGAGGGGTGAAAAGCTGCAGGGGGCCGTAGGATGCAGAAGGAAAAGTGGCTCGAAAGAATATGGAGGAAGAAGGGAGCAGGAACGTGAAAGATGCGTATAGCAAGGAGAGATCTGAGATTCTGAATTTCAGCATTGCTCAGCACTAAGGATCGGGTTCAGGTGATCCAACAATGCTGTTCCTTAAGAAAGAGAAGAGGGATCTAGGACAGTTTTGGGGAAAAAAAAAAATCCTGCGGTTACGAGTGTCGACCGTTGCAATACCATGTTTACCATCGCATTATTGACTACGTCGAAGAAATAGTAGCTTTTCTTAAACATGCGACTACGCTATCAGCCGCACGCAGAAGGTTTTACGAAGGCCTAGAAAATAGCGCGTATGCAACCGCCGTGTGCAGCGTGACTCAACGTCTTTGTAATGCTGATGCTCAACTTTGAACCGCATGGAGAGCTCTGATTCTTCCACACTTAATCAATTCTTAACAGCATTCAGATGAGACCCCTGGCTCCAGTTTGCTCCACACAAGAGCAGGTACTCGAGGATCGGCGCGCGGGCTCATTCGCCGCAGTTGTGTCCGAGGGGTGTTGTGAAACAGTCGTGGCACCGATTTCCTACGCGAGTCGCGATGACAGACGCGGCGACCTGCCTGATGGAACGGCAGACCTGCCGTCCTCCAAAAACCCGTCGCCATTTTGCTCCTCCACGCGCATCGTCGGCACCGTTCGGAACGCTGGGCTCGGCGCGAGCGACGTCATTTATGTGGGATAACAAAGAAACTCATCGCAACGCGTATTTTCTTAAGGACAGTTTTCTTTCTTTTTTGTTAGCAATGGTCAACATGTCATACAGCTGTACAGTATATTCCTCTCTGCCTCTCACTCTTAAGCATAAATAGGCTCTGGTTAATATTTCCATTGCAACTCCTTATTATTATTTAATGAAAAAGTACAGTCATTGTTATTATTGTTATTGTTACTACTAGTAGTAGTATTAATAATGCCAATACTACTGCTACACTGGTAATAATAATAATAATAATAATAATAATAATAATAATAATAATAATAATAATAATAATAATAATAATAATAATAATAATAATCACCATTGTTTTTGTCGTTGTTGTCGTCGTCGTCATCATCATCAATTATATGCACATTATTATTTTTATTATTATTATTATTATTAATAATTTTTTATTTTTTATTTTATTTTTATTGTTGTTATTGTTGTTGTTATTACACCACCTAAACCATAATCCATAATTGGAACACTTTATTTACCAACACTGTAGACTCTTTAGTGCAGAATTTGTCATGGAGGCCAGAAGGATGCTTACTGTGTGTTTATTTTGGATAAAGAAAAAAATGCAGAGAAAATAGCAGCCAGCTCCCATGAAGGTGAAAGTACAGCATGAATGAGATGCGTGTTGGTGTGATGTGAGAAGCTGTGGCAGCTGCTAATGAAAGGAGTCTTTACATCTCTCCTGTCTCCACACTCATTGTCTTCGTGTTCATTGTTGACACCCGCTCTCCCGATGCAGCAATACCGCCATGCTGAATCTCTGGTCATTTGAATTTGAAAAAAAAAGGGGGGGGGACAGGTTGAGAGAGGTTTTGAAAAACAAAGTGACCCAACATGCAAAAATGCACTTTCTCTTTCATATTTAGCAACACGCGGTTAAAAAGGAAAAGCCATGCATTTTAAGGGGGGGGGGGCGCTCTCGCAGGACTTCTGTGTCGCAGTGTGAAACTGATGATCATTGCAAACCCCTGCCGGTCAAACATATGGTTTTCAGCATTTTGTATCTTTGCAAATCAACTGCTTTCTCCATGCGCCAGTGACACCAGTTCGCCAAAAAGCAGCCTATCCTGCAGGAGCAGGCAAGCAATGGCAAAAAAGCTGAAGTAAAGCAAGCGAGTTTAGCGACCTGACATGAGGTTTAGAAAAGCATCCGTGCAGGTCAGCATCCATGTTCCCCCAGAACTGGTTGCGTTGAGTGGAACCGCTTCTCACGGGGGGGGTTTTACATGGGAATCATCACAACCAGAGCAGACAAGCTCATTCTGTAGCTGCTGGATGCTTTGGCCAACATCGCTCATGGCGACAGGTGCCTCTATGTTCTCTACTTCCATATACATTACATTTACATATTTGGCTGACACTTCTCTCCAAAGCAACTTCCAGTGTTAGGATACGTGTGATGATTCACCCATTTATACAGCTGAGTAATATGTGTTGGAGTATTTTAGGGTAAGTGCCTTGTTCAAAGGTTCCGCAGCAGAATTTGTCTCCTTTGAACGCAAGGGCGCAGCTCGACAGTTGCGATGCTGACTGCTGCCTCGTTTCATTGCAGTTCTTCTGTTTGCTCTGTTCTGTTCTGGTTCAGCTGGTACGAATCCGTGCAAATGCAGTGGAAAAAAGAAACCTTCTCCCGAGACAGCAGGTCCTGCCATTGTTGATGTTTCTCAAGACACGTAGCTCTGACCACGGTAGGGTACTTGTTAAATATATGCAGTGCTTTTCTTGTGTTTTGTTTTAATTGCCAAGCTGCAGAACTGATTCTGCTCTCTGATTCTGTGTGATGCACTCATTCGGCAAGTAGGACAGAGGAAAATGGCTGCGAAAATAACCATGCGCACTACTTATATGAATGATGAAGTGTCAAGGTGGATGGTGACGGGCTGATGGGTAAGCAGCTCTGAAGGTCTAGCCGCAGTGTAGGCTCTCAAGTGATATGAACAGCATGGCCTTTATGTTTTGGAAGTGTATGGTTTGGAGTATCACTGGGGGGGGGGGTGTCTTTTAGAACCAGCAAATTGATTTTCAACAGCCTTCAAGCCCTGTATTTTCATGGCACTCTCATTACAAATACAGCATTTCTGCATTTGAATTGGGGCTTGATTATCGTGTTCTTTCTTTTTGCCCTTTGTTTTTCATATATAGGCAGACCTTAAAAACAGCTTGAAAGCATATTTTTAGTTAGGGTTACTACTATAAATTAGGATGTAATATAATATTAATTTTTACAGAGTGCAAATGGTGCTACACCATGAAGATAACATGGAAAGTCAAAAAAAAAAAAAAAATCATTATATGATTAGTCTATTAAGCACTAGTGTTTTTGAATATATGTTAAAATTTATTTTTTATTTCAGATTTGGTTATTATATCCTTGGCACATAAATAAACCACAGATAAGCTTTGACAAAACTAACTTACTGCATGGCTTATAATGAAAGTGTGAAAGAATGTTTGTGCTGCTTATGCACTTCATTTATTTAACATAATCTTTAATGTAAAAGGCTGACAAATGTACTGCTTACATATGCAGTATAAAAGATGTTATTTATTTTTATACAGCTATGGCTTCGTTGATGTTCTTCCAGTAGACTGATTACTAAGAAGAAGAAGAAGAAGAAGAAGAAGAAGAAGAAGAAAAATGGAATAAATGCCTCTACTTTGAAGAAAATCAGGTACCGTAGAATCAAGTTCAGGAATTCAGCAGTGTTTCCCTGCTGGAGAGCTGAACCTGTAACCTTTTGGCATTCCTGTCTGCACACCAGGACACCTGCTACCGCCCTGAAATGGGCAGCTAACCCCGGGCTGCTGTTTACATTTGTTACACCTCTGCTGAGCTGCAGTTGCTGTCGCCTTTAACTGTAAAGGCTGCACAAACCGTGAACCAAAGAAGGGCAGGGAATTTGTGTAGGAGGTTTTGTTTCAGTATCACATTTCTACTGAACTGGTAAAACTACTTTAACACTGTATCCATTTTTACCACTTCAGTGGCTCCTATTCATAAAGTATTAGACAAATGCAGAGACAACAGCCTGAGGTGGACTGATGGTTGAGCCTGATGGAGGCTACTTTAACCAAAATGTTTGTGCTTGGTTTTTTATTTTAAAAGCATTAATATCTTTCAGAGTAACATGCTTTGAATCCTCACATTTCTTTTTCAGCATGTGGAACCAGTTTTTTGTTCTTTGATTTTTTTGCAAATATTGTGCAGAGTATTATGATCCTGGGATAGACTGTCATAACCCCAACTGGGATTAAGTATCTAAGCGTGATGGATGGGATGGATGGATGGACAGTCAGATGGATAGATGGATGGATGGGTATTTATTCTTTCAAGGACCTGATGCAGCCTTAATTAACCTTTTATTAGTAAGAGTATAAACTGTGGTTTCCAATGTAGAGTAGTTCCACTATTATCTCAATATTAATAACCAGAATATTAAAAAAAATATTCTGAACAGCATTTTTTCCGAAAACATACAGTATATTCCAAAAAATGATAATTAGATCAATATTTTAATCAAAAACAATCCAGTTAATATGTTATTCCAAAAACAGATCTTCAGCATAGTTTTAGTACTGTTAGGACACAGAACCTGAGGCTATCCTAGGAGTTTCCGGGCAGTGTTAAGTACTTTTTTTTTTTTTAAAGCCGCAGCCTTAAGTTTTTTCAAAGCAACTTGAAGTGACATTGTTCCAAAACAAAATGTGGGCCTTGCTACAGCTGCGCGAAAGCAATAGCGGTGTAACTTTTCATTTCCCTAACTTTACTTGTGGGAATCCTGGAGTTGGTGTGTTGACCTTATCAAGAAGAACAGATTCGAATTCCTTTCTAGGAGCTGTCTCAGCAGAGCTTACAGGCAAAGCAAATCGGTCGACAAAGCAGTGCTAACATTTCCATTCGAGCTCCTTGTTTTTCCTGATGCAGGTGACGTTGTTCCTAAACTAAATATGGATCTTTTAAAAGTTTTCAAAAGCCATTCAGTCCTGTCACTACACTCCCAGCTATATGCTACAATGGTATTTACTATATATATAGTATATAAAATATAATTATGGTTGCATTATATAATAGTATACATAATATACAGCATATACAATTTAGTATATATAATATTTTGAAAACTGTAGCTGTAGCAGTATTTCTGTTTTAATAATGCACAGATGCTGGCATTATTTTTTACTTTAGAAAAAATGTTAATAATGTTATTGATGTTACAGTAATAATATTGTACAATAACTGGCTTTACCGTAAACTCTGTCCTAATGGGAATTGTGGGAGCCTTAGCAGAGCAGAACTATTGATCGTTTATGCTATGCTAGCATCCATATCAATGGCAGAAATACCCTTAGTCTCTGTCCCTGTTCAGAGGTTACAAAGAAATAAGCAGTTGGCTGCACGGGCATAAGATGAGCACGGAATGGACGGCTGAGCCACGAGGTTTCCCGTGAGGGAGATAACTGGCCTGTGAGTGATGTGATTTACCTGTGAATGACGTGATTAGCCTGTGAGGGAAACAAAAGAACTGTGAAGGTCATGACCGGTCAGAAGGTTAGAACGCGGCGAAAGAGCGAGTGGATTCGCGGGCAAATTTCGCTGCTGTTTTTAGAGCAAGAGATAGGAAAAGAAGAAAAAAGGGAATTCTGTGGACACAAAACACACTTTGCACCAAATAAGAATGCAGAATCTATGAATTCCTAATGCCCTCGTGATTGCGCTCCAGTGCCTGCGTGAATACACCGACAAATGAATTTCACCCTGATCTTTCCCCGAGCACATGACAAGATGAAATAAAGCCAGATGTGGAGGTTTAAGCAGGAAACAGATGGTTTCTCATGCACGTGTTAAACCCAAAAGGGAGAGGTCAGTGAGCAGCCATAAGACCACAAAGCCTTTTAGATCCACATCAGTTGTTTGACTGCAGCTCTGTGCTACACATACATTCAGCGTAAAGCCGGGCAGCCATTAACCCCATGGGCTCCGACCACCACAGTCTGGAGATGATAGAGAATTAATACTTCAGTGGTGCTGGCTGTCAGTTCTTGCTCACCTCCCTCTTATTCTTGATCACTGGAAATGGCTGAATTAAGTTTTCATTCTCCTCTTCGTTGTAAGACTTCAAAGGTTATTGCAAGCCATTTTTCTTTCCCCCCTCACAGTGTGCGTGTACTAATTCTGCTTTTTTCAAACTGACTGTGTATTCAAAGGGTGAAGGATTTCACAGTGTATTAACACATAAATCTTCTAGACATGCATTTTGCTTTGATGGAATGGAGTGTTTTGTCTCACCCCATCACTTCGCATTATATCCTGTGCAGTAATTCTGAGAGAATTATGACATTATGTTGGTGTTCGGTTCAAAAGTGTATCTTGAAGACCGATTACATTTCAAGGTGATGCCTTGCGACAGGATCTTTCCTCTGTCCAACCTATTTTCTAAAATAAAAATGTTGTCTAAAATGTAGGTTTCCCTAGATTTCTTTTGATGGATGATGACAGCTAGGAATATGAGGCTATTGGCTGGTGTGGGCCTTTCCTCCGGCATTCTCTACTTCTGCGGTGTAGTGATCACCAGTGTAACTTAAAGCTAAATATACTCTTTGCCCGTATGCAGAATTTCGTTGCAACAGGAGAGAACAGGACAGGACAGGATATGATACATCAGGAAAGGACGGGAAAGAATAAAACTTAACTAATCCCTGCAAGGAAATCCAGCTGTACATCAGCTTAAACCCAGGACACATAAGAAAAGACACAAAGCAATGGTGCAAAATAAATAAGTAAATAACCAGCAGTACATAAGAAATAACAGGAGACAATAACCAGAGTAAAGCAGAATTAACAGCTCCCAACGCCACAAGGCTCCTTCATTGGAGAAGAGCTACTCCCTTAAACCCAGTGCATCTTTCCTCACACCAAGTTGCTGTATACATGGGTTTTTATACTGTTGTCAGCACTGAATCATAATTTTGGTCCACCGGCTGAGAAAAATGAGAGACAATTCTCCCAAATTGCAGCTTTTCATTTGTCTGAGTATCATCGCACTCGCTCATCAGGCTGCGTTATATTTTGACAGCTAAAGGGCCGTTTTTGGTCTAATGAAACCTCATGGAATAAACGGAGGTTTATGTGCCTGGCGAATTGCTGTTGGCACAACCAAGCTTGCTCAGAATCATGGGTAATTTCCTTTCAATTTGGGTAATTGACAGGGAGACGCGGGGTTTATGGAGCCACCGCTACTAAAGCATCTTGCGATGGATGGTCTGCGGGCTCAGTCTCTGCCTCCTCAGCATTTTGTGGCCCGCTTTGTCCATCTAAGTTGTCAGCGCCCTCCTCGCTGTAGGCTCACTTCTGGGAAGGCAGCATGCAACCCGCCTGGTGAAGATGAAAAATAAGTCTTGCAGGAAGTGGACATATGTTGCCTGTGGGTAGTGATGCTCCCTGGATGAATCTCCCCTTTCAGAAACATTCGAGACACAACCACCCGGGGGAAACAGCCATTTAGAGAAGATACATGCAGCACCCGTGAAGATGCACACGCTGTAGTAAATGTCACGTCACAACATGCACGACAACACAAGTTTACCAGCACGCTACGCTACGCTTGTCTTGATGCGCATTAATCCACATAGATCCATGACAAGGCTTGGTTTATTTTTTCTTGCTTTTGCAGGGCCTGAAAAGGAAGGAGAATTTTTGCACGATAACCACTGTGGTCATTGTCTTATCCTTACTGGGATCTTGGGGGTTGACAGAGTGACATTATGGTGCCAGCTTTCCCTTATTCTGCAGGCACGAGGTCCAGAGTCACAACCCTGGTCAATGTTTAAAGTTGAAGGCTGCGGTGGGTGAGAGATGGACATTGGGAACCGCTTCCTGCTCATTGTTTTAATTTCACCTTAGCTGAAACTTTGTGGTATTTCATTGTAACCATTATCCGGTCACACAAGATTAGCACAGAAATCCAAAACATTGTACAACAGATCGAAGCCACATGCTGAATCCGAAGATGCTTCCTTTTTAGTGGGTTAAGAGTTTAAGGTCTGGTTGTGCTATCAATTAAGGCTAACATGCAGAGTCCGGTTTCTCTCCTGTTTATTTCTCCCCGAGGAGAATATCAATCGCAAAGTTCCAAGAATGCCAAATTTGTCTTTCGCTGGCTGGCACACACCGTTTTTTTGCACGCTGTTGTGATTTTGAATCCAAACCTTTGTTCACGGCCTGCATCCAAGGCGCAAGCTTGCTTTAAAATTAGCGGTGCCCAAAATTTACATTTAAAAACTCTTCACAGCGATGTTCAAATCGATCTTGGTAGCATCTAGCAAAAGTCTAATAGGAAGACAGCGTGTTTTGTGCGCAGTTTTCTTCCATCCAAATGCATATTTTCCTCCGAGCCCTGTAGCCCCCTATTACATGGCTGCAAGATAAGGAAGCCCACTTTGGTAATGGACAGAAAGTAACAGCTCTGCATTAAATCTGTTGTAGCGCAGGAATTCACTGCTGTTACCAAGGATACACAGGAAGGGAAAACACTTGGCGTAGCGCTCTGTTTGCCGAGGTTTATGCGATGTCAAAATTTCTGTTATCGGAAATGCTGAGCACGTCAGAGTGAGACACGGGAATTCACGCAGATTGCATTTCTTTCCGCAATTATAATACGGCGCACGTAAAAATGAATGAGGAAACCTTTTCTGCAGCCAGGAATTTGTCAAATATGACTTTTGTGTAAGGGAAAAAAATACGTACCATTATTTCTGACTCCATAGGCGCTTGATAAGCGGTGTAATTACTGTACCTGCAGTTCTGGGCCTTCCATTGTGCGAATGTGGAATTGCAAAGGCCAATCCAAGTGCATCCATTTGTTCACACTGCTGGAGGAAACGGCAGGCTGTGACACCAGAAAGGACGGGTGTCCTTCGCAGACAGCTCGGCAGGAGGACCTTGTCAGCAGCCACTTTGCAGAAACAGTTGTCGCCGAGACACACAAGTGAGTCTGTATATTTCTTTTTCTAGCTGGGTCAGCAATTTCAAAACAAGGTGATTTCCCTAAAATGAAATAGAGATTTTTTTTTTTTTTTTTTTGTATTTAGCAGCACGCAGCAGTTATAGGATGAATTGCTCTGGGAAAGCAAGTTTGCATTCCATATTGAATCGGACGTTTTTTTTTTGTTGATCTCGTGTGCTTTTTCAGCACTTCTGCGCTGGGTAAATTACAGCTGTCCAGGGCTCTTTATTTTGTGTAGTGCATCCGTATCATGAAGCGGGCAACACACTCATAACACAAAGGTGTATTAGAGCCCACTTAGCGTGGGATGGCAGCATATCCGAATTATTTCATCAGCTCCTCTCTTCTGCAGCGTCTGAGATTTATGAAGGCCCGGCCTCTGTGTCCCAGCATTAAGGTTTCACCCAGCAGGGGCTGAAACGCGAGCTGTTTTTAAAACAATTATTCCTGAGTTATGAGGCTTTTAAAATCCAAGCAGCCTTTGTGTGAGGTTTGAAGAGGTATAAAAATATCATTGAAGAACTGGGGGAGAAGTCAGAGGCAGTCGTACGGCTGTGGACGCGTGCTTTGGTAGAAATGTCATGTCATAATAATGCAAATCTCCCGACTATGGTCGGAAAGTCCTTGAATGTTTTAAAAGCACTGCAGTGCATGCATACGACCATCGTTTTGAACAAATTACAGGTCAGCATTTTTCGTCCATATTGTTGGTTTTATAGCAGTTTTAATTTTATCTGTTATGAAGGATATTGTTAAATCGGTGGACAGTGGTTTGTGGGGACATGCACTGAATAAATGTTGTTTACGGAAATTATTAGTTCTAAGTTTAGAAAGTACATTTTTAAACAAGACTAGTGGTATTGTGACCTTACTTTTGTCATAAATTCATAATTCATTTTGAATTTGGATGATTTTCTCTTCCACTTGTGAGGTCAGGTAACCCCAGTCGGCCTGGTCTGCCAACTCAACCCACCTCACAGATTCATCGGTTCGAATTCAAACTTACGAATCCCCACGCCGCCCGGTCAGGCCACAGTCACCCACTTGCTAAGTTATTATCCTTTTCCCCTTCATTCTCAATCGCTCCCCAGTAATATTTAAACTTCACTACTTTCTTAGTTTGTGAAGCCTCATTGTTATATTTACTTCTTATCCAAAGACTGTTTGTACTTAGCATGAGACTATGAGCTAACTTCCTTTCCTACTCAAAACTGAGCTGCCATTTGTCTTTCTTTCTTCTGATATTTTGTGTTTTGCTTGTACAACTTTCGTCCATGCGTATTCACCTTTTTACCTGTCACATTGTAGTTTTTTTTTTTTTGCCCAACCAGAAGTAGGCAACTATCAGCAATCCTTGATGCCCAGCCATCACCCTGTAGTTGAGCACCACAGCGCCAGGCCCGAGCAGATGCTGGCCACTCCAGACTGAGCCTGTTGACACCCTTGTTGGTAAAGAATTTTGGTGTGCACTTGTCTCCATGTCTCCTTCACAGATGTGTGCCACCACTTTTAGAGGGCGGTTTTCATTTCAGTTTAAATAAAAGTTTCGTCTAACTGCAAGAGAAAAAGGATTTAAAATTGTACTTACTGTACAAAATCATAGTTTATTTTACTTTAGGTGAGTTTAGGGGAAACTCTGTGCCATAAACTGACAGCTGGATGCATTAAATGGATAAGAATGTGTTATAAATGCAAGATTTTTCTGTTTTTACTTGTAAGAAGTACAAATGTTGAATTAGTCTCTGTAAATGTTTTTTGGGTAAATTGCATATGATCTGCAAGTCACTTTGTGGCTATGTGAAAGGCATTTTGTTTCAGCAGATTATGGGTAAAAAAATACAATTATCCTTAGCTTTCCACACTGAATAAGTTATGCCTGACCCTCACTGAGACCTCTCCTTTAAAGAGGAGAACAAAAACTCTCTTATCAGAGCCGCATTGTGCTGCTGAGTTCAGCACATTCATTAGACCGAATTTGTATTTCTAAGAGCAGGTAGTTCCAAGAGGCGAAAACGGACTTCCTTAAAGCGAGGCGGCCCTTTGAGATGCTTGAGGGAAGCGGAGGCAAAATCTGAGTACAACATTAAGATTGAATTCTCATCATCTGAATTCAAATAATTTGTGCTGCTTTGTCTTCTGCATCCCAAGCTGCTTTCATTGAACAGTTTTAGAGTTTTAAGATAGCCATCTCAAGGAAGCGGAGAAGGTTCAGCGCAACAGAGCAGTAACCTTAACTGCTGCAATTCTGAGATGCTTTGTATGATAAATGCCAAGGAAATGGAGGGGAGCTCACATGGGGCCTACATGGTTGCAGGGGTGTTCATTGTTCCTGTAGATGTTGATCTCAGCAGAATGTTCTTGAGTGCAAAAGTAGACGTCTGTGTACTTGGGTGACTCCTTTCCCCCTTATAGCAGTTATTTCTTCTAATGTTCTGCACTCCCAAGTTCATAATCTGTGTTCTGAATGTCCCCCGGTATGGAAGGGTAGGCAGGCTGGTGTTCTCAAGCAGCGGAAATCATGCAAATTGAAGGCCTTATTTGCAGTCACGCAACAGCTTTCTGGATCTTTGAGCAAGTTATGAGGTTTTTGAAAATGGATGCACACGGAGGCTGCGGCTCTAGTAGTGCAAACTTGTCTCACACTCCAAGATTTATTTTTTTTGCAAAATGTTTTTCATGGCTCATATACATTGATGGATGAACTTAATTTTTTTTTACCTTGGTTTTTGCCGCTCAGCTCAGTAATTTCTCTAATATGGGGAAGGTTCCCTGCACGGCATTCTGTGCACGCTGTTCAGTCAGCGTTTGATTTCTCTTTTTTTGCAATCTATTTGCACACATCATTTAAAAGATCTAACTTTTAATGCCTTTGTTTGTTCTGCATGTCAGATCTCATCTCTACTGGAACCCGAGTGAGGATAGTTCAACATTTCGGGTAGAAGTTGGAGCAAGATTACGCAGTTCTGCTTCTGGAGCCTGGTAAAAACACAGTAAAACACTGAGACGTTCTTCTAAATCAATGCCATCCTAGAATGCGGTCATTCCACAGACTGCGTGGGTTGATCCCGAGCAATTTTCAACTTTACGACAGTGTGAAAATGCGCAGTCAGATATACTGTATTAGCAGGAACGTATCTGCATGTAATCCCATTTGCTTAGTTAACAAAAGAAATTTGCAGCGTATAGTTTCTTCTTAGTTAGAGAGGAATATATCAAACGTGTCAGGTCTCATGGAAATTGTGTTCTTTATCATAATCATCTCGATTAGTTAAGCAGAATGGAGGAGAACAAGGAGCCACACGTGCTTCTGCTTATCACGTCCGCAGATAATATACCTATATTGGCCTTGCTGCTAAAACCCGTTGGTGCTAAATTAATCCGATGCACGGTTTTCCTTTTTGCTTCTTTAAAAGACGCCAGCTATTAATCAAATTCGGGAAACAGCCTCTCGCACGCTTTGTCTGGGGGAGCGAAGGAAACCCTTATTAACCGCTCGGCGGCGAGGAAGAGAGTTTGGAAAGGTCACATCAAGATGAGCACTTACAGAGGTGGACAGGAGATCCCCGTTCCCTCCATCGCCCTTAGATTCCTTAGATTCCCCGAGCAGTCTCAGCGGACTGCATCCATAATCCATGTAGAAAATTGCTTCTGTTGATGAAACTCGTTGCTTTGTCTCTTTTGAGCTTTCCGCATTCGCAGAATAAACTACCTATAAACTGCAAATATAAAAAAGGCGAGGGGAATGGCAACGAAACGCTTCAGCTCCATATAGTTGCACGCGTTGCATTTTTCCTGTTTCCGAAACGCGTACGTGGAGAACGGATATGGATATTGCAGACGCATCTTTACCCTCTGTGACCGGACAGTTTATTAAAGTGAACCGATTTAAACAAATTAAAATTTGACTGAAAATGGTACGAAGGAGAGCCAAGCTTCAAGTTGCCGCTAACAATATTTCCAGCATAACAGGATCAGTAACAATTCTTAGAAACAGTCTCTCGGTGTTTCTACACATCTGTGGTGAACTACAGATACGAAGGTTTTCGTTAATTTGCTTCAAACAGTGGGTTTTTCGTCACAATGGTTTGCGGAATATTATGCAATCTTTATTCCAAACACAAAGGTGTCTTTCGCTCTTTTCACCATGTTTTCACTTCTTAAAAGGCCTTTTCACCATACTGGATAAAAATGAAGATGCTGCTCTGGCAGGGGCCTCGCACTGACAGGTTGAGGAACAAAATGCGTAATTTCTGAAGAATGGAACAAAATATCCTGATCAGTAATATATTTAATGCTATTGGTGTTTCGTGTTTTTTTTGACCGTGAAGATGGACAGGAAGAAAATCAATACCTTTGAATTGTGGTGCTGCCAAAGAATTCTGCGCACACCCAGAACGGTCCGGAGAAAAAATGCATCAGTGTTACAGCAAATCAAGCCAAAGCTGTCACTGGAAACTGGCCAGGCTTCAACTGTCTTACTTTGGACATATCCTCCCAAGAGAACCGTTGCCGGGAAAGGGTATCAGGCTCGGCAAAACTGGAAGGTCAACGCAAAAAAGGAAAACCTGCACGGTCACCGCAGCCATGGATGCCCCTTTGTCAAGACTTAGCCAACTTGCTGAAGAGCCGATGCATTTCGGGGCGACAGAGTCGACATCGAGTTAACAATGGTATGAAGCAGATTCAATAACATCAATAATTGTAAAAAATATTTGATCCTCTGAAGACGTGGATTTGCATAACTCATATAGTGTATCAAGATGTATAACTCATATCTGAAACAATACCAACCAACTGTTGCAAAAACAAGAGTATGAAGCCGTACGCTTTTTCCTTAGCTGGAAGGAGGCCGTGTTTAAAGTTTGCTGTCTTGTGTAATCGTAATGAGAGGAAGGTTATGTTGTGTTACATTCCCTGCTTTAAGTGAACATTAAAGTGACGATTAATGAGGAGGAATAGCACGTTCTGGACTTTTCATGTCCTGCACCGCCTCACCTTGGCACCGATAAAAACGCACTCATTAAACTAGCACAAATTCTCAATTTTGCATACATATTTGTAACAAGCCTCCCATATTGGGATACTTCGTTCTGTGGTATTGCAGACCACACTGCATGCCAAAAAAATCCATGTCGACTACACACAAGTCGCAGATCAGGGTCGCATCGCCTGAGGTTCTGCTGCTTCAAACCCAAGTCGTGCAGGTTCAGCAACACTGAATGGTTACGCTGGAAGCTCAGCTGCTTTGAAGCTAAGGTCTAACGTGTGTGGACTTTATGTTCCTGCCCAGACCAAAGCAAACAGCTCTGACTTTTCCTCATGCTTCATCGCTATTCCAAGGGTACCGTCAGTGTATGTCAGTCTATTTTGTAAACATTATTCTCTGCTTTAGATGCACCATAGCTTGTTACTATAGGAGGTGGCCAGCTGAAATGTTCAGCTGTGTATTCTGATGATCACTGCGTGTCTTATTTTATATTGAAATGAAGACTCCATATCAGACTATGAGAGTGTCCCTAAACCACAGAGAAGTTCTCTGCAGCTTATAATTGCTACAAAAGCTATGTTGTGGCCAGCGATCCAGTGCTACCGCGGCCTTACTTAGACAGGCCAGGGTCAGACATACCCTTCTTATTCTGATTCATTCCACTGGGATAAGGATGAAAAGCCCATCCGAGCATCCACTGAGCCCACAGCTGCACAGTTTGACCAGCTAAAGGTACCCCGATGACTCATTAAACATTGACTCATGACTTTATACCGGTATTGTCCTTGGAGCTGCGGGAGCAACCCAGATGGGTCCAAATCAACACAAACCTCATGAGCACCTCACTGAATTCATTGAAAAGTCTGTTCTGTTCAAGAATTGAAGGTTTGTAATCAATTTTCCCTGCAGAATTTAACTTGCACAGCATTATCCCCTGCAGAGCTTTTTGGAACAGCCAGTGACACGATCAGACTCAGTCTGGCTGACATAACAATGGCTAACAGCGGCCCAAGGCCTAACTGAGGAGTACGGAAGGGCTCTGCAGCGCTCTCGGTAGCATCAAAGAATGCATTTGTTGCCGATTTGACAATGACCCGCAGCAATACATTAGCAATGTGTCACACTTTCCCAATATGGATAATGCAACTATTACGACATACAGTATCAGAAGGCATACAATGTGTGCTGTTATTAGATCAAAACTGAAGGCCAAGGAGAACCCCTAGTAGTGCACCGTAAATATCGCCGTTCACCATGCTGAGGATCTTGGGCCAACCCCTACCGTATCAAATTACATGCAGAAAGACAACTGAAGGGTAAATACAGATAAGCTAATGTTACCTTAAACTAATGGCATAGGTAATTTTTTCCTCATTCTTGTTGGTCACAGTGATAGCAACAGGTAACCTAAATGCTGTGGCTTTTTGTTGGATACAGTGGCTTTCTGCCTTCAGAGCTTAATCGGCATTATAGCTTCTCTACGATGAATCAGCTTGTCAGAAATAAGGTACGACTCTTCAGATGTGCTCGTGTTTTGAGAATGCTAGCGTTTTTGTCAGAACCTATTGGGCTCTTCTTTGTGTGACTTTAAAATTAAAGTTTTAACTGACATGTCCATTTGTCCTAAAGATGCACATTAAACAAGTTGGCAGGGAAGATACTGTATCGTGAAAGATTAAGCGTTGTTAAAGTATAGTCCTACACTGGGGAAATACAACCTCTGTGTTCATGTTTTCTCCTTTAGGAATGCAGCCTACTTCAACACATTAAGAGTAAAACATACAGTAAAAACGTATTTACTTGTTTATCCTCAGCTTCAATAGCTTTACTGAATCAAATATGCATGAATTTTACAAATCAATAAACAGACAATTATTTTTGTCTGTGAACTGATAAATACAGTACATTAGGGTTCAAGGTTCACTTTGTTTTTCTGCCATTGTATAGATTTGCAAGAGAGAATAAAATGTAGTTTCTCTAAGACCGTAAACCACAGTGTACTAAGCAGACAGCATGACACAGGACAGTGCACATAAATTAAAGGCAGATGAATAGCTAAATAAATGGTTTGATCAATAATAAATGAATAAATAAGGTGATGAATACAGAAAAAGCTAGATATATAGATAAGGTAAGATAAGAAGCTCAGTGCAACTATGCCTAAGTGGTGGTACAGCGGGAGGGCGGTTGGAGGTGGCGGTGGTGATCAGTCCCAATGTTTTTCGGAATTCAACAGTTTTCAGAGGTGAAAACAGACGTTGGAGAGAGTGAGATTTGTCTTTGATGATGATACCAGCTTTCCTGATATACAGCTTGTTTTGTGTGGTCTGGATGGTAGGAAGTGAAATTCTAGTGATGGGCTAGGCAGTCTTCACCATCTTCTGCAGAGCTGCCCAGTCAGAGGCAGTGCAGTACCCATGTCAGACTGTAATATGGGCGGTCAGGATGCTCTCTATGAACTGGAAATGTTCCCTCACCTGGAATCAAACCTGGGTTGCAATGGTAAACGCACCAACCCCTAACCATGAGGCCACCAAGAAATTAAATTGGGCTGACGTATGATCGAGCCTTGTGAGGAAGGGCAGGGACATTGGCAGAGTTTATGTGAAGAAGGAACTCTAGATAAGCCAACACTTTGGCACCTTTGGGCAGAGTGCTTAACCTGAGCCGCTGCGGCAAAAGAGCTTGAGGGTTGTGCCCAGAGTAGTGCGATAAGGAAATGAATCGAGCGTAAAAGTGCTGATTGTGGCCCCGGTGCTTTGGCCATCGGTGGCGCTGCATCATGCTAATTTAACAGAGCTCACTGAGCGGAGTCCCATCTCCTCTTAATGGAGAGGACGAGGGGGAGGTGGTGCGCACATATGGAGTTTGTTGGCTTCGTCTGCACCGTCTCCATAAAAACCACACCAAAAAGAACCCTCTCGCACAGCACATTAGCTCCGAACGATGTAAGCATTAATCAGATTTGGACAGGAAACTGCTTCACCCGCTCTCCTCTCGAAGGGAGCTCCAACATGCTGAGCAAACACTTGCTGATCACCTTTGCCTCCAGCATGAAGAGGAGGAGCCATCACAGCAGGTAGTAACCGGGCACGGATGAGAGGAGAAACATCATGGGCAGATGTATAGATTAGACATCAGAAGGGCAAGGATGCGGCACGTGGGTGAGAGGACACAACATCTTCTTCAAGTACAGATGTGAGGGATTTCCTAGTGTACAGCATTCTGCAGAGGCAAGAGGCCGTCATTTTTAGATCTTACTGAGGTGTGAGGTGGCACTTGTTTATAATGAAATCCATGTAAACAGATGCAGGAATCTAGTACGATGCACGGACCTCAGGCATGTATTCCACTGACACGAAGAAGTATAGAATTGTGAATGAATAATGGAAGGTTCCTATGGATCAGTCAGCCAGAGTTAGAACCATTTTGCCGGTGGTGCAGCTGTGCTTTGGACCGTTGCACTGTAATGTGAAGGTTGCTGCTCTGAGTTCTGCTCCTGCTGTAGTACTTTTGTTGAAGACCTTGCTGTGCAAATGGATAAAACAGTTATGAGTTGGTTTGGACAAAGGTGCCAGCTATTACAGTGACAGCAGAGTTTAGCTTTTGTGTCACTTTTTTGTTAAAGATTGAAATAACATTTTACCGTTCAAGGGACAGTATGACATTAGTCTGTGATTTACTTATTCACAGGTATAAAAAAAACTAACTGAAAATAAACATTATTCCCGGAGCCTAAATGCTATTACCGAACATTGAGAATCGATAGCTGATGGAAGTTCTGAGTGTGATATCAGAAGTCTCTGATCTCAATTTTTTGTTTTATTTTGGGGAAAATAGGGCCTAGGAAGGAATGGCGGCAATGTATTCCACAACGCTGGGCTAAAAACAAAAGGTCAGTGGCTTCATACATTTTTAGAGGTCATAAAAATGCTGGTTGAATGCAGCAGTTCCATTCCTGCATGTTGCACACTGACCAATGCACAAAAGCCCTGTCTGCATTGTAAGCAATTCATCAACATTGCCCAGCATGTCTGGTACTCAGTTCTCCCTGCATGTTTGATCCCGGAGAGAAAGGCGGTGGCGTGGACTTGCAATGCTGATGAGAATGTTAGACCACAAGCAAAAGGATGAGAAATGGAAGTCAAAGAAGTTATCCCACTTTTGGGATGCTGAGACAAACCGGTCCTCCTGAGTCCTGGACTTCAGTCCTGGAGCTTCAGACCCATCTGTTGTTACTGCAGGGAATTAATATGTACATTTTTTCATCTGCGCCTTCAGACAGCTGCTCTGTATGGGCAGATTTCTGTGTGTCAGAGGGTCTGGGAAACTTACAGGCCAGACCATCACAGCTTGCGTTGCCTCCGCTTTTCAAGGAGAAATATTCAGTCATTTGTCCCCTGTCGAGAGGAACTGCAGACCAGTACGACAGCTTGTGAAGAAAGAACATCCCAAAGAGCTCAGGCACCAAAGTGAAGCGCACATTAGGCAACATCCCTAACTGATCTGCATGAGATCAGTCCCACAGCAGTTACAAAAGTCAATGAACTATTCAGCCTATTTTTCTCTATGTGGGTGGTGACCCTCCACAAAAATTTCCTCCAAGGCGTAACACACAACCCTTTCCCTTACAATCTGCTGCTGAAAACCACAAAATTGAAAATATGATCTCATTTTTATTTTATTGACATTTCTTAATTGTTACCCATATTTTCCTATAAAACCTAATTTTCCCTTAGGAAACGGGATTTTAATTCGCCCGCAAACGTACATCAGCCTTGAAGCTACAAATCACTGCGCTCTCACTATAAGATCAAATAATTGGCAGAGCGCTAACACGTGGGCAAACAGTAGTTAATAACCACACTGGAAGCTATAAGTTCATAACGCAATAAAAATATTACTGCTGTATAAAGTTCTCTCTGAAAACAGCAAATGGAATGTGACATTTCCTTTGTATCAATTCCAGTGGGAGGGAGCGCGATGGAGGCTCCTGCAGTGAGATTTTCAGCTGCTGGGAGCGTCTTTGTCAAGCACGCAGAGGTTTGTGTTTTCTGTTAATCCCATTAGCCTCCATAATGTGTGAATAACATCCCTTCACTTGCCAGATATGAAGAAGTGTGCAACTTATGAGTATAGTATTAAACATGAATATATTATTATTTTATTAATTACAGACTTTGGCAGATGACCCTGCTCTTAAATATCGTTGACTATGGACTGTTACAGTTGAGAAATATTACTGCCTAATCATAACATTATATTTTAGGCCCTCGCACGTCATGCGTTTTGAACATTACCGGTGGTGAAACCTTTTTTTGGGTTTTTTTTTGTTTTTTTGGTTGTCATTAATGATGCAACACCAGAATGATCAAAGCAACCAGATGGAAGTCGCACGATCACACTGAGCAAATGTGGTCCTCAAGTGTATGCTGTTAGTTTTTTGCGTTACGGGTTCTTCTTCCAAACCTCAGACAAATGCTGAGTTTCTGTGCAGTGCCCAGACCGACACTCATCCGCTCTGCGCCCCTACCCCACCCACCCCGCTCTCTCCTCTGTGGCCCGACTTGTTATTATTGCCAGGCCACCCTGCATCTTCACCAGACCAAATCAACAACTCAGCGGCCGCAAGCTGAGGTGTACCAATTCCCCCCGGCACTGAGAGGGGGCAAAGGTGTTCCAGCTGTGCGGCCCCGGGTCACCCCCTGCTGAGCGCCGGCTCCTAGGCATACCTGCAGCTACTGATGCCACTGAACACCCTGCGGGTCCCCCCAGCAGAGACTAAGTGTGTAGACAAGAGGAGAGCATCCAAGAACCATAGCGGGGGGTAACGGTGGCCTGATGGTGTTCTCATTGTGGAGGGGGCTTAACCCCTAATACTACAGCTATCACACTGATGCCACAGTTGGGGTGCACACTTAGAGACCTCTGATAGCATTGTTTAGGGTTTAGGAACTTTTATTACCGAATCCAGTGCAATAATTTCCTGCGTTTTCCACCAGTACTTGTATAAGTTTGCATTCTTTACTTATAAGAAACAACACAACAAATGCACGATTGTGAAATAAAAGCCCATTTTCATTTGCTAACCATGGCGCTCAGTTTTATATCTTCTAGCACTGACAAATGGATGCAAATCAGAAGCTCTAAATGCTGCTGTATTTTTTGCTGATGAAGCGCAGTACAAATTACACCGATTTGAAGCATTTGGTTAGCTGCTCTTTCCTGCTCCCTCCTCCAAGGGAAGCTTCCCAAGGTGTTGGCTCAGCAGTCCTCTGAGCTGCGCAGAACAAAGTGGAAAAAGTGAAGTGAAAGAATGAACGTTTTAGCACCTGCTACTGTTTTTTTTTTTTTTTTGGCACACCTCTTAAAATGCCACATCTCTGTTGCTCATCATTAAATTATGCCTCAAATTCACGCTGTGGTTGCACATTAAATATATTTTTTTGTGTATATCATGTTTTCCCTCTTGTCTGTTTTGGCCCAATTCTGTCAGGTTTCCATTTTTTCCCCGCAAACTTTTTTCCTGCTTTTATTTGTGGCAACAAAGTGCGGAAACGCTGCGGGTTTCAAGTTTGCCCGAGTGCTGGCACATGCATTTGGAAAGAAAATTCGGACGCATTCACACTTTTAAATACCGAGTTTGCACCAAAGGTCAACGGCCGCGTGGAAATCAGTGAAAAGGACAGATGTGCCATGGTAAGTTTTTAAATAGCAGCAGCAAATTTATACAAATCCATAAGACCTCCCAGTTTTTGATACGTGTTCTACAGCGCGCATTGCATTTATATGTGCTATTGGAGTAGCTATTGAGAGGCAGTGCCTCACCAGTTAAAGACTGGATGTGAAGCAGCTCATTATTCAGCATTGTGAGAAAATTCACTGCTTACATCATGCTGAGAACACATGGAATCCAAATAGCAACAATATGCTTCCAGCAGCTGCAGAATAAATAACTGTACAACTGTACCACTTGCAAAAAAGCTCTGAAAAACTTGAAGGATTTCAGAAGCACCCTGCAAAACACAAGCAGGTGGTGGGCATTTTAACACACACACACACACACTCTTACAGACCACATACAAAGATAATGAGTTTTTAAAAAACGGTTTTTAAGATAAGTAAATGTCATAACTTGAATATGCAATTTGTATTAGTTTCAATGTTAAAAAAAATTGTATGTGTCCCTGAGTCCCAAATTAACAAAATATTATCAAATCCCATTAAAACTGAAACAGTTATTGCAATAGTTTAGCTATTGTTACATAATATAACAATGCCGTTTTCCTTTATTAATTATTCTGTAATGCTTTGTGGTTTCCATTTAGCTCTTTCCTAGACATTGTTTGTTGTACATAACTGTTCACAAACAAAATGTGCATACATAGTCCATAAAACTCTGTGTTGATGTATAATTGTACATGCTGATGTAAAAAAAAGAACAGTAAATTCCAAGGAAATTAGTAAAAATTACTTTGCACCCACTCGCCCTCTTCGGAACAGGTTGACATGGTGTCTTCCAGCGCCTAGGAAGCAGGAAATACAGCCATAAACCAAAAATACTCAAGTTATGTGAATTTCATTCCACGTAATCTCAATCCCCAACTTGTTTGTGTAGCATTCTCATGTTAACTCCATGTTTGCTTAGTTTCCTTCCATTGTACTGTATGTGCAAAGGTATCAGCTAAACGGCGCATGATAACCATTGTGCGTTAATGTGCGTCAGTTAGAAAAGCATCTGGAAAAATTGAAATGTAAATGGTTTTTGCTGCTCAGCTGTCTGGAAGCATGCAAAATTCACATTTGGTCCTGTAAATGCAAAGAAATGCCTTAAGCTGAAAATTGATTTATTTTGATGAACTGATATATAATATATATAATATATAATATTGGTATATTAAATTAAATTCCTAATTCGAACACGTATGTGTTGTGTTTTTATTTTATCCTTAGTTTAAATTTCAAATTAACCACATTTTTCAGCCACAGAGTAAATTATATTCAAAGGCTGGATGAAGCCAGTGATCCATTAAAGTATAATCCTGTTTTGCTATGTATTTACTTCCAGAGGGAGTGTCAGGTCTGTGTTTTTTAGCCATTTAAAAAGGTAAAAAAAAATTTTTTTAAAACATTAGGTGCAATCCACAGTTAACAAGTTTCAAACACACAACAAACATATGTGACTATAGACATGTGGATGGTGCTGTGGTTTTCACAGGGCCTGTGTTTATGTACATGTTTATATATGTATATATAATTATGAAGTTTCAGCTGACTGGCTGCACCGCTGCAGGGAATCATTAGTTTTTAGCTTTTCAAAAGATTTCTCTAATGTAATCTGACTCTGGTTTTCTTACTTCCGTCTCCCCTGAGCGGTTTGCCAAATGTCAGATTCGGCACAGCGAAGCCTGTGGCCTAATGGTGCAGGGACTGAGCCCAGACCTCACACTTCCTGCAAAATGATTATTTCTCTTCCCACTTTCCGCTCCAGTGTGGATGACTAAATCGGCAGAAGCGCCATCACGCTTCTCCTCTTTGACTCCATTTCCCCAAAACACGCCTTCTAAATTCTTTTCACGCACTCTTCTTAAGAATGTGGTGACTTCATCTCCATCACCCGAAACCCCAGCTAAATAATGCATCTAAGTTCAGTGGGTGCAGACACTTTAGTGGAACCAAAAGGTTTACTTACAATCAATAAGAAGGCAGGAAATCTGCATTGTATTTTCTGTATTTTCAGAAATAGCTGCTGAACTAAGAGCTGCATCTATACTTAGCGGGATGGCATCTGCTATTTGTAATGAATGAAACATGAATTTGGTGAGCATAAACAGACCTTTGGTTTATTTTCTTTAAGAAGTGTGACTGAGTGTACGGAATGCGGTAATTTAAACATCTTTCAATCTTTCCATCTTTATGAGGTCCAAAAGGGGAAGAAGACGTAAGCACAGCTGACGTGATACTTACTCAGGCGAGATGGTTTCGCTCCCAACGTTACATGCTGAAAAGGCCAGCGTCGGGATTTTGAACCAGGAGATAATAGTCATTCAACAAGAATTCAATAAACACTTCTATCCTCTGCACTTCTTCAAACAGGAGATTACTCGGTGGTTATTTTTTGAACTTTTGAAGAAACTTTTGAAGTTTATCGACTGCATTTCTCAACAGGATGAAATCGGCGCTTACCACATAACAGTCACTGTTGCCACTTCATATATATTAAATATCCGTACCACTTGAAGTGTCAAGCGGAGATGCTGGGAACCCCAGAAAAAAAGGATTTGAGTCTTCTTTCCACTTTTGATTCCCCATAGACTGACATGAGCATGTTGACCTTTGTCTTGTCAATATTGCCTGCCTGAGGTGTTGAAGATCATTTGCTTCCCAGACCTTTTACAAGAAACAGCACTTTGTCCCAAATTGTACAGTGCTAGCATCTTCAGCAATGGTATTTCAGGAAGTTTGTCTTGGAGCCACACACATTTGTACCTCTTTGTGAGCCTTGGGAATTTCATATCCACTTCTCTGTTACCTTCTGGCTTCTCCCCAACACTTATTTTTTGATTTTGTATCAGTATTGTTGGTGTTACTTACGGTGTCTGAACCTCACAGCACGTTCAGAGTGTATCGTAAAGAAACTTACTGCCTGTCTCTGTGATTTTGGAATTATTTTTTGCTAAGTGCCCTTCGTCCTTCATGTTGAGAAGTTCACTACACAGAACTGAATCGGATCAGACCGAACTGAATTGAACCACCTCGCAGCTCGGCCCCTGTCCGGCTTACCGGCGGTATCCGACTCTCTGTTTGAACCTTAATGCTTACCGTGGTTTCGTAATAAAACCAGAGCCACTCCTTTACGCGGCACACGTGCGGACCATCCCGGTTGGCCATTTTCTGCAGTTTCCAGCACTCAAAATCGGTTTCCTCAGACACCTGGCGTGCAAAACCGTCCAGCTGCACAAAGAAGCAAGACAGGGAGGATGCAGGACATAATTTGTGGGAAAAAGGGCTGAAAGAGTGAACCCATATGCGACTTTTTCACAAAACGAAATCCGCTTTTATGTGTTGTATAAACTGCTGCGTTAACTACATTTAATGAAGGCGGAATGTCGGAAAGACTGGCCGCACATGGCTTTTCGGCTTTAAACGTGCACAACCGCGGCACAACAACCGCTCCCCTGAAGAATTTACAACAGCGCAAATGCAGAGGAGGTGGTGCTGTAACAGATTATCTTGCTTCGCGTTTTTGGGCCAAGCAAACGGTGCCATCATTAGTATGTTAGTAAATTCAGTTGTAGATCCTTTAAGGCCTGCCGTGCCCTGAACAAATATTTTTAAGTAACCCATTTTAACACCAGTTACCGTCTTAACTATGATTTTCTTCAAAGGCCACATTGCTGTGGTTAGGTCCAGCAGTGCGAAACGCTTCAGCCTGCGTACGCAATTGTGGAATGTGATTTTAATGTATTTACATTGAACAACAGCGCTTTCAAGCAAGGGGGAATCATTCATATTCTCGGCCCATCCTGCAGCAGCACTTACTGCCCGAGTCATCCACATCTTCTGATCATAATTACATCCGATAGCCTCCAAAAAGGCACCGGGATCTAAAATCTGAGCATTTAGATAGATGTCGGAAACGATCATTTCAAACTATGACTGAGGCCAAGAGACGCACCTAAGAGAAAGGGCTGCACATCAGAAGAGAAAGATCACTATTGCTTGTTGAATCAGATTTAGTCCCAGTTTATGAATCATTATTTTATCGGAGGCACGCGGCAAATTCCGTGATGCAGGGAGTGTAGGCTTTCCTAGCGATGACGCTAAATTGATAAGGATGACCTTAGAGGGAATGACATTATGTGCAACTTTTGCTCGAATCTACGAAACGCAAAGAAAGATTAAGCTATGTTCGAACTTAATCGGAATTGTTCTGCACCAGATGCTGAGTAAAACACAAGGTCATTGAAAGCGGTGAAAAAATAATGGCATTTAGTCAGATGAGAACGTTTTCTAAAATAAAGTGAGCAGGGGGAGCACAGCAGCACTATTTAAGTGCTGCTTAGGAAATATAATTTGTTTCGCCGCAAGAAAAAGAAGTTTAGAAACCGCAGAAGCAGCAGAACCATCTATCAGAAGAATAAATACATATAAACAATTGCGCGACGACGTTTTAAATTATTCTCATTACAGTAGAAAAAGGTTAATGAAGTCTGACAAACCAATGAAATTTTTATTTGCAACTTCACTTTAATTCATTTTGCTTGCTTACTTGCCTTGAAGCAATGAATTTTTTTTGACATCAGATTAGGTATCACAAACACATGGTAATTGGGGAAACGCATTATTTCTATAGCACAGCATTACTCTATATCCAGTACTCATTTCCAAATATATCTCTGTACAGAGACACATTCCTAAATTCAGCTAAATTGATCCAGTGCTTTATTGGAAAGTCAGAACTAAGTGTTACATCTTTGGAAAATTTTCTGAAATTATGAACATGTAGTACAGAATGCATCACAACACCAGGACAAGATAAGCTTTGGTAGATAATTTTAACTCTGAATGTTTCCTGGTGAGACTGCAGCTATAAGGTGAAGTGCAACCAAGAAACTACTGTGAAGCGGTGTAAGAAGACACGTCAAAGTGTACCCTATAACCCAACGCTGTTTGTAGTCTCCATCAGCGACACCTTTGCACAACAGGCAACAGCAGGAGGCCAGATGTGCGCCTTCAAAAAGTGTCACGGCTCTTGGTGTCTAACCACTTCCAGTCTCGGATACCCTTTTCCTGTGTCAAGTTGCCAAACAGCGTAAAGCCCCACTAAATCAGAGCCGGCCCCTGGGAACACGCAGCGACCGCACAGCCGCGTTCGAGGCCATGACAGATTCATATCCATGTTGCAGTCACCGTATCTGAGCACACTTAAAAAATTAAAACTCCCTACAATAAAAAACAGCGATTCGCTTCAGATATGCGTGCTTTTTTTCTTTTGGTAGGAATTTTAAAAACTAATTGCAAACACTTATTATGGTTATAGATAACTTTTTCAATATGTGTCTTCTTGGTTTTACTCAACAGGCCTTGCAACGGGTTAATACGAGTGAATAAGAGAGCTCTTACAATCATACGTATTTTATTAAGTTTGTGATAAATTGCAAGAAGACAGTATATCTAAAACTACATATGCTAAAACGTATTTCTTTTGATATCAGTCTGGCTGCACAGAGTTACCGATGCCTTCCGTAGGAGTACGGTGGCCGAGGGGACCACACCATGCAATAATACATTTTGTTTTCATTTATTTTTCAAAGCGTATTCTTCCTCTCCTAGATAATTTCTGGCAGCTGAAGCAAAGTGCAACTTCCTGATAGAAGTTGTAAGCATTTCCGCCCATATAGACTTGGGCTTCCCAGAGGAGAAGCTTTTCCAGATTACTTTGCTTCTGCTTGTGCCGTTGTGAGAAATGCTGTTGACCTCACGCACATTTGATCACAAGCGTGCGCACTGGCACGTTTCAGCCGGGGAGTCACGCACTGATTTATTCTGTCTGGGTTTGTTTTTATTAACACTGTTGCAGAAATAAATTGCACATTTTCTGAAAGTCCAACTTTTCATAAATAAAGTTGGAGAAGCCTTTGTTTCGGCAAAATCTGATTAAAGTGACACAGGGATCCATAATAAAAACAAAACATATAGCAATGCAATTTTTTGAAAATGCTGTCTTATTTGAGCAATGTGGGCGCTTTGGGCATTTACCTGAAAGTAGAGCTTGGAGAATAACACCGCTATATGTACTGTATTGATTTTGTATTGTTGGAATCACTTCAAATTTAATCGCACAACCTTGTATTATATTCGTACTGGGATTTAATATCTCTTTGAGGTACCTAAAAAAATCATATGATGGATAAAGCGTGCTTATCTATTGTACAATAAATAGGCTTCCCTTTAGTTTGTCTTCCCAGCTGTTATCAATATTTCATAAGTAACATTTGTGGTGAATCACGGTAGATGTGCAAAGCAGATCTGGATAGAGGAGCCCCTCTCTAAGGATAAGTTTTCAAAGTTTCTTGCACTTCTACTTCTCTCAGTTTATTCGCATTCAGCACATTGTTTTTAAATGTCTCTTCTGTAAAACTGGACACCATGCCGACTGCTACGGTTTGAGAACATATCGCCTCCAGCGCTGTGAGGTACTGTTTATTTTTCCCCCACTGTATAAGCTGGTAATACTGTGGATGAAATCAAATTAATGTTAAAGGTATCGGAACTTCTGGTGCTATTTTGTCATATTTTGCTTTCCATATTGCAGTAAAAATTACAAACCTATTCTAAAAAATCTGCCCCATTCTGTTTTATAAAAGTTGTCTTTGTCATACCATGTTCCACATGTTTTAAGTCCTTTCAAAAAGGTTGTTGTATTTTTTCATTTTGGCAATTTCCCCCTTTTTTATCTACAAGGGGGAAAATAATCCTGCATAAAAGTAAAATGTGCATGAAAATTAAATACAAAATTTTTCACTTTTTCGTGGAGCGAGAAGCGCTGCCTCATGTCAAAGAACAGTGAAGTCATATACTACTGCCATCCGAAGGTGCCGGGAGGATCTGAAGATCCAGAAGTTATATTTTACCAGCTGAGCTACCCAGTGCTGCCTGGGCCAAATTGAGAAGTACATAGGTAGAAAGATAAATGCTAACTACAAATTTTATTTTTTTTTGTACTCTACACACACAGACTATGAGTGTGTGTGTGTGTGTGTGTGTGTGCATGTGTGTGTGGTCAAGTATTACGTGCGCTCTGTATGTGGCCAGAATGGAGAAGCTCAGGAGGAGCTTCTATCCACAGGCCATAAGACTTCTGAACACAGACATGCCATCACAATCCTCACAAACCAGGGTCTACAATATCCATTGACTGCTCCCCTCTCTGTCACTGTCCCTACAATGCACCTTAAGGTTTTATTTATTTGTTTTATTTATTTACTTACTTATTTATCTATTTGTTGTTTGTTTCTTGTCTTCTTGTCTTCTTGTCTTCTTGGTGTTTGGTTGTTTGTTTGTTTTTACTCGTAATTTTTTTTCTGGAATGTAACCACGCACAGTCTCCTGTTAAATCAGAGCACATTTCACTACATGGTATACTTGGTAACCATGTACATGACAAATAAACTCTTTTGTCTCTTTTGACTCTTTTGACAGTACTGCATGCTGCAAGTGATGTACTCACACCTTTCTAAGCCTTCTAAAATACCAATTTTTAAAATGTTCGAAATATAAAGTAGCCTCTTTGAAGTTTAATGAACTATATGAAAAACCTCACTTTGGGTAAGAAGTAGCACTGAGCCAAATTTGAAGTCTGTAGCTTGAAAACCAAACCTGTGCATTAAGAACAATCAGACAAAAACACAGATTGTCCTTTATAGACACAGAAATAGATATTTATTCAGACTAATACAAGTTTTACTGTGTGTCAGTGATAGTCAACATATGCTGCGGACTTAATCCTAAATGGGGTCCATTTTACAGCCTCACAAATCACCTTTGTGGTGAGCTTTGTTTGTTCTGAACTGGTATTGTTTAGTATACTCCAGCTGCACTGGTGTAAAGTGGGTGCCAGTGTGTAGCTGTCAGCTGGAGGATCCCATGGCAGGAAGACACTGTGATGCTTGCTGGTTCCATGGCTGCCCATCGTCACACACATTGTCCTGAACTTTCAGCAGCTCACAGCACAGGCACACCTTGCCTCCAGCCCCCATCATCTGACAATGGGACCACCATGTGTTCACCTTGCTCTCATTCTGTGTGCATCTATTAATCTGCAGCCGGGAATATATTTGAAAGTACAGGGAAGTCATGACAAGAGAACAATACTGCAGGTTTGACCCAGAGATTAATATTAAACATGGATTACAGCAATGCTGTTCCTTTCGTCTATTTGTTCTCTATTTGCCAGATATTATGTCAGCTCTTAACAATGAATATTATTATTAATATTTCTTATTTAATTGATGTCTTCATCCAAGGTGATTTACAACGATAGATACACTATACTAAGCTGCTTACAGTTATCTACCCACCCATACCCCAAAAGCAATGTAGCTCGCACACATTTACATACTGCAAGTAATTTAGAAGTAAAGTTAATGCATAAGCCTGTAACTCCTGACTGCTTGGCTATTGCTTAAATATATTATACTATACATACTGAAGTTCTCATACTGTACATGCCATGTTTTTTTAGAGTGCTGGTGCTGCTAGGGAAGGAAATACACAATTCATGCAGGCCAGTTTTATTTTAGCTGAAGGGTCACATTTACATTTAATCTGCGTTTGGGAATAATGAGCAGCGGCCACATGGATCTGAAGGGCGGTGATCAGTGAGGAGATTGTGACAGAAATAGGCTGGATTTGGTTATGCCAAAATGGACCGGTGTTACAAGAATGATGCTTTGCTGGGCTGACACGAGCACGTCGGTGGTTTAGAAACAAGCCTTATTCATCCCCCTCTCAAAATAATATATTTGTTGAAATTGACACCCTGGGATGCCTCCTTTGTTGGTTCTGTATTCTGCAGTTCATGTGACTTTGCCTTATTTAATTCTCTATAATCATGAAAATGAAATTTTTGCATGAGCAATAGGCTATTAGGGCTTCTATCGCCACCCAGCATTTTGGATACACAAGAGTTAGCCCCGTGAACAATAAATTCATAATAAATTGTTTCTTCTCCCTCTGCTGACCTTTGCAGGTTTTCTTTTATTTTGTCTGGGTTTTGTCTCATTCATTGTTTAGCCAGCTCCACCACAGGGCCCAGTCATGTTGGCATATTAAACAGAACGTCTCATTCTGGCTCTCGTCGTCGTGCGTGATTCTGTTAGCTGAAAATGCCCTGCTCCAGTAAGAGGGGTGGCCAAACGGCCTGTTTCGAATGTCCTCACCGAGAAAACCCTAAAGAGCGCTCTTGTCTTTTGTTGTTTGTTTTCTTGGGTGTGCTGCCATTTGGTGTGTCTCTCACTAATACACAGAGTCCTCCTGTGGTGGTCAGCAGGGGAGACGATGCTTGTCTGTGTGGAAGGCAGCTGTGCTTCACAGAGTGCCACTGGACTGGAGCAAAGCTGTCAGTGGCCCCTTTGTCCAGCAGCAGTCCTGCCACAGCACTGCCACAGAGTGTCCACCTTGAACACTGCAGTCCACCACTGGCTTCACAAATCTCCCTGTATGGCCTCACCTATTAAGTATTCACCACAGCGGTCCCAAAATAAATTCAACTTCATGAGTGCATTTGATGTGATTTAGGTAACTGAAGTAGACAGAAAAGGCCAGCCTCATGCTGCATTATGTTGCATATGAAAATATTATGCAACTACTGTGAGGCTTAAAGGCAAAATTAATTTCTCCCTTAGGTGAATTGGGAAGGGAGGGGTTTTAGGACCGGAACAACACCGCTGCGCTCCTATATGCGGAGACCTTATTTCATGCATTAACACAGTTACACTGTAAGAAATAACTTGAGAAAGGCTGTCAAATGTTTTATTTTACTGATTCCAAAACTACAGCAAAAGCAGAAAAACAGCTCTCTGTTCAAAATGAAACAAAGTCACTGTTACCTTGTTTGTTTTTAACGTTTCCAATTTCAGAAAACAGCCCCGCTTCTGGGAAGAAAAGTATTTACGATGGCTCAGTTTAGATGTGTAGGTGACTTTTTGCATAATGCTTTAATTTCAGATATTCTTATGCCAGGGAAGAAAAAAAAAAAAAAAGATTCCAAAAACTTGGGCCCCGGGTGCAGATTTTATACTGACAGGAAGCATATTTTCTTTGTGGTAAATGGTAATCATAACTTCTCCTCTCCTTTTATTACCAGGGCACTGCTCATGTGAGGAGCCGTAATAACAGGTCATGCTTATATCAATCTGTTGTGCTTTTTCGGGGCAAAAAACTCGGTTTACCTCTAGCCTCACAGCCTCACAAAGCAGGTTAAGCCAAAGTACAAGTACAAATGCAAAGAAGCCATCTTTAACATCGCCAGCATTACGTTCTCTTTCAGTGCTCGTCCCCACCATGCTGTAGGCCAGCTGTCCCTATATGACACATTCCTCTCTTTTTCAGACGGCGGACCTTTAACATTCAGAACACAGAGACCAGGGACTAAGAAATCAGAAATATTTACACAAAACCCACACACACTTATGTGACTTAAGGAAGAATCATGACGCTCCTTGAATTCGCTGTAACATCTCCGCACACCCACCCTTCACGAGTTTCTTCCCTGCACAATTCTCTACTTCTTCATTAATAAAATATTATTTAATGGTGCAAAAATAGACCCAGGCTTCCACGCGCAACTAGCGGCTGCCAAAGTCCACAAAACGTTTAATTGTGAACAATAATATTCAGCAAGGACAGCTTAAAATGCTTTAGTTACTTTCTTAGGGATTCATATATTTTCTAACAGGCATCCAATATTTAGAGTTTGTACACTCACGTATGGCATACAATAGTTAAAATAATAGTTAAAATGGTACATATACACATTGTGTGCCTCAAGGATGCTGTTGGCAAATGCAGTAAGTATGAAACCAGGGTTGGAGCCCGGTGTCATTTTTCAGTTAGAATAAAAAAAAGTATAAATATGTAAATGAGGAAATGTTTAAATGTTGGTGGGCGGCAGGGACGACCGAGCAGCGGCCGTCTTCGCCCGTTTTGTGCGCACGATTTCGCCCCTTTTCCTCCGTATTTTTCACTTTGTTACTTTTTACTCCAGAATGTGCGTGCGTGCATGCGTGCGTGAAATCTCGCTGCTTCGCATTACGTAAGAGCGGGGACGAGGGAGCGGCGCCGTGTCCGTCCGCCACAGCGTGACACCTTCCCGCAACTTCGCCCACCAGCAGCCCTGTCGCAGTTCACTTTGAATTTTGTCACTCGCAACTGTCAGCGTTTTAGCTCGTTTTGCCTGCGCCCTGTCTTGCGAAAAACCAACCCCCCCCCCCTCGACCACCACCACCACCACCACCTTCGCTACAGCCCGGTAGACAACCGAGTGACCGGTCAGAATGAACCGGAGAAAAGAGGGAAAGCGCCACATTCAGGCGTAACTATTTGAACCCAAAGCTGGCTGTGTGCGGGGCGCTGCTGGCTTGTGCACATGTGCAAACAGAGCATCCATCACCAGAGAGTCCGCAGCAGGAATGCCCCCGCGTGAATGTGAGCCCGCAGCGGTTCCAGGTCCGAGTGTCTCTGCCTTTGTTCCGAGTCTGCTGGCAGGCTGCGTTTAGTCGGGCTGCTCGCCTCGATGTCTTGGAGACAGCCACGTTGCCCTCCCCTCCGCTGTTTGCTCGAACCCCTGTGAATTTGCACTCTGTTAAGTAAACAGTCGAGAGTCGCCCGTCAGCAGCGCACTTCTGCACGCTGGAGGCTCCGGATCGCACGGCCGCTCCGCCCGGGATGGCTCCGTGTCCTCTGTAGCCCCGCAGCCCTCGGTTTGCTTGCTGAGAAGCTGACAAGTTTGGTCCATTTCTGGAGTTGCGGGAAGGGTTATTCTCCCCCCCTTCCTCCCTTTCCCCTCTTTTACATTTTCTTTTCTTTTTTTGGTCATTTTTGCATTCACTGCTTGAACAGATCTGCGGTCGTGCGTTACTGGCCAAGGATGGGAGTAACGGCGCGTCTGCTGCTCTTGCAGTGTCTCGTCTCGACTTGGGCATGCGGCGCGTTCGCCTTCACCGAGGAGCCTGCGGACAAGGCGTCGAAATCGGACGGATATTGCAGCAGGATCCTAAGGGCTCAGGGTACGAGGAGAGAGGGCTATAATGAGTTTCGGCTCAGAGTGGAGGGCGACCCGGAGAATTACCAGCCTGGAAGCACTTACAGAGGTACGGCACCATTGCAGGACTGCTTCATTTAAATCGAATAAAGCACCCATTTTCCCTGTACGGCACACCTACCTGTAACTCAGCTGGAGGTGTCACATTCGTGCTGGAAACGCTCATCGGAACCATAATGTCATTGTTCTGTCGGGGCATTACTGTAGTAAGTGTAGCGGACGTGGAGTAAAAATGTCGCATTCTTTGTCAGGCTCCAGTTTGCCTGCATGCGAAACTTTTTTGCCATGTGCTTTAATGTTAACTATTAATACTGACCCCCCTCGGACCCAACCGTTAACACGAGGACTGACATGCGAGCAGTGTGCTGAAGGCATTTTGTTAAACGCCGAAGAAGTCCAAACATCTGTTTTTCAACACATAGATGCAGTACATTGTACTTTCATTAGAGTCAAATGCAAAAAAAAAAACATTTTGCAGAAAACACCAGTTCGGGGGATATACATCTGTGAACTGCGTGTCTGCAGAAGGGAACTTAAAAAAATCAAATAATTCATGATATGTTGGTCACCCTCCATCGTACGATAATATTCAGCACGATCAACGACAACGTATATAAAAATAAATCGTTATCACTGTTTTTGTGGCTTGGGGACAAAAGAGCGCTGCTTTTAAAGAGATTTTCGAAACTTTGTAACGTCGCGCCCACCGACACGTTAGTTTTCCGAGGCCGTTTGCAAACGACGGATGTGCTGCATCCAGGTGTGATCCTGGCATGGCTTTGGTTTTAGAACAGTGCCCCGTCGACAAAAATGCATTCCTCCGCATTTTCCACCTGAACTAAATACTTTTTTTTTCTCTCAAACTGCGCCTTCCGTTTTGCTTGTTAAACGTGCAAAACAGGTGAATTATTTATTTGAAAAACATTTGTCGAAACAACGGGGGGGGGGGGGGGGGAGAAAAAACATTCTTTGCTGGGTGCAAAAGTTCCCGAGCACGAGAATAGGACACAAAGTTTAAGAAAGGACGATTTTAATCTTCACCCCGTCTCGGAGACGTCCTAAAGTACAGGCACAGTTCGTGAAAGTGCAGAAATGTTTGACCTCAGTTTCACCTCTGTCTCTTAAACATGGACGGTGGATGTAGTGCGAGTCATGTAGAAAATGTACATTACATTAGTTTTCAGACATGCGCTCTCGCTGCAGGTCAGTGGGACGTTGGTTCAGAAATGTTCCAGCCGGCGGATAAATGTCTCAGCTTCACTGCTCTCCTGGTAGTTCTCGAGTCTCTGAATATATCGTTTGGGACGCTGCCGAAAGGGGTTTCCTATAAATACTTCTATATAACCTACAAAAATCTCAGGCTTCCAAAGACAGCTCCGTTTACACGTAGTGTACGTATGTGTGTCATTAGTTGCTATTATTTGCCTTTGAAACTAAGTGCAAATTGAATCTAAGCCGTTGTCATTGTGCGTTTGCTCGCTTTACAGTTGATCTTGTTTATTTCCCATTTTAGTGACTTTGTCCGCGCAAAGCCCGTCTTATTTCAGAGGTTTTACACTCATTGCTTTGAAAGAGGGGAAGGATGGCGACAAAGACGAAGATTATGCCGGAAATTTCCAGGTAAGATACAGGATAAATTATTCCCCTCTCCCCTATCCATGATAAAAAAAAAACACGTTAGAAAAATCATACATAAAATAATAGCGACATTTGAAGTGACAGCTTGCTGCCACCCACACCTTCCGCGCCCGAGCCCCTCGGGATGCGGCTTCTGAACCGCGTTGGGCACGATGACGTAACGCCATGTTACGCACGCACGTCGTGACGTGACGCTCCCAGCTGCGTCCCGGCCCGTTTGCGTCGTCCGGTGTGGAGGTCGGACCCATCTGTTTGGTCAGTAAATGCTCACATTTCCGCAGTGATGTTAGGAAGGAGAGGCTTCCCCACAAGTTGTAAATCTTCCCAGAGGCTCAACTTCCTTGACATTCATCTGGTAAATGCATTTACTCCGTTACATCTGGCCTATGTGGCAGAGTGAGTTCCCTCAGCGGGGTTGGTCTGGATTAAATGGTGGCATGCAGTGCTGGACTTAACTTCCTAGTTGCACTGACACGGTGTCAGGTAGCGGTGGAAAAAGCTCACAGGTACTTCATGGATTGCAGCAGTTCAGAGACACCTGCAAAGACTGCCATTTGACAATAGCACTGAACTAAATTCAGCAAGAAGAGTTGGCCTTAGACCTCCCAGCATTAATTCTTAGTTTTAAGCTGTGAGCCCCAACTCTTGTTCCTTTTCTGTTTGTGAAAATGATGTGATTTTTAAATCGTTTTAATACATAAGTAAAAGCAATGCACGCCATGCTTTAATCCGGGGAAATATCTGACCTTTATGATATTCCTCACACAAGAGAAATGTGATTGTTAAAGAGTAATTTGGTGGATTTGTGTAGTAGGTAGCGTGGTGGTTAGAGTTCAAATCCCCCCTCATTCTGTAGCTAGCAGTTTTTGTGTATATTTCACAGACGTATGAACAGGCCTCTCTTTTGGCCCCAGAATGGCCGTTATAACCTTGCCTTATCTTATTTTCATTCTGCTCTGTGTAAAAGAATCCACTTCAGCCAAAACAAGCAGGCAGGCTCCATGTAGCGAGGTTGCACGAATGCTGTGTTCTAAAATGCCGGGACAAAGGAATAAGAAATCCCATTTCGTGTCCAACTTTGTCAGATTGGTTGCCCCATCGTTGAAATGCGTTGCGTATTTATCTGAAGTCACAGGTGCAGCGCCTTGATATTCCAGCTAAGATGTGCGTGACAGTTTAGGAAGACCGCCATTAATCTGATTATAGCATATTAGAAATACTCCGTTTGAGGTGAACATTCTACATGGGACCAGTTCAACAGCGAGTAAGTAATAGTTTTTCTGCACTGTCAACTCTTCTCAGGTTTCAACAAGAACACTGAGAGTAAAGGTCAGGTTTGCAGGGCAAGGTAATGTGTGGTTGATGCCGCCCCGGTAGAGCACTCTCAGCAATCCTGTCAGAGTGGCGGCTTGGCTGTTAACCTGTGTCTGACTCCACAAATTACTGTGCCGCACTAATTTCAAGGGGTGCTATTAGCATATAGCCGCTAAACCTTTCCTTTCTTAACATTCCAAACTTTTACTTTCAGCTGAGACCAGCAAAAATGACATTTTAATGATTTTCCAAATAACACTATTTTTGAAGGGTATGAAACCTATTTTCAGGGATGGTACATGAATTTTAAGTGTTGTGTAGAGGTCTGTGGGGACAGCATGCAAAAACAACGAATAAAAAGGTTCAAAAGTGTGCACAAAGAACAGTTTGTGTATAGAGAATTACAGTTATATGCTTTTTGTACCTGTATACACATCACTTTGTTTTCTAGCACATGTACATTTTGATATTTTGCTTTGGCATTACATGGGAAATGAAATGGATCAGTAGTTTATTGTAATATTTGGTGAGAACAAAATGAAAAGCATCAGTAATGCTGCAGACCCAAGTTTTTCTGTATATATAATGAAAATGTACGTTTGTCTGCAACAGAAGTCAAACCAAGGTAGCAGTATATGAAATGAAAACAAACATGACTTCAATTTTTTTTTTTTTTTTTTATCAAGCGTCATGGCAGACACGAAGCATTGCCATGAAGCAGCTATATTAAAAAAAGTGACATAAAGACATGACAAATTGGCAACATTTTCAGATATGACAGTATTGTACTCATTTTTTATGACTTTAGGCTGCATAATTGATGTAGCCATTAAAATGACATTTAAAGTAAAATGTGGTTTTAATTTTCCCAACATATTTTTGAATCTGTGAAATAGTTAGGTACGTATAGTATTTAATATTGGTGCAATTTCTGATTCCCTGTACATTTCCATGCTCTTCAGAAATCAAGGAAGCTGTAATTTTGAGACTGATTTATTTTCTGAACTCTGCTGTGCTTTATAACATCTCTAGTCATATGAGAGCAGGCAGAAAATGGGGACTGATGCTGCCTTTCACAGCAGCTTTCATGGTTTTTGCAATGTATTATACAATAACCACGAGGACTGTTATCATTCTTCCCTGGATCCCATTACATGACTATCTAGAACACAAACCACTGACTTTTTATCCTTTTCCCTTTGATTGCATGTTGCTGTTATTTAGCATCGTCTTTGAGTTCCCTTCTTAAGTAGAAGTTCAGTGCTGCATGACAGCCGGCATTAAATGTCAGGAGTGAAAAACTGAAACGCGGCAACAACCAACCAAATGTTGTGTTTAGCGAGCATGCAGAACAGCAATGCGAATTCAGTAAGACTGTAAAGTGTATAATAAAATATTTTATGTATGAGCTTCAAAAAGCTTAAAGGAAAATGACAGCTAATGCAGCTCTTACAAAACCACACCAAATGTGTAGTACATCACTGGATGGACAGATGCGACGCACATGGAATAGATGCATTTGCGTCCTTGGAAGACGAAGGGACATGATGGATTGTAGCCATTTCCATTTACATTGAATGTTATTTACATGTGTTCATCCCTCTGTGTCTGGGCTGTTGCCGCTGCCCAAGTGCACTAATGATTAACGTATTGCTGCCCTCGCCTTGTCTTTGTTCCAGTGGGGTGCCACTTCAAGTTGTTGCCCTCTCCACAGGCTACAACATTAGCAGTCCACAGCTGCCCTGGTGATCACAGCCAAAGGCAAATCAAATTCTTTCCCTCCCGACATGCTGCTGTGCGACTGAGGCGTGGAGCAGGAACGCCACTTTCACTCCCATGAGAATCGTTTCTTGAGAATTGCATATGCTAACCCTCTCTGGTAGAAAGGGGTCCATGGGCTTCTAGCAGACTCTTGGAGGACATGCATGGAGACTGAGGGCATGTCTTGGAGCCAGAAGCTGCAGCTATACATTCAGGAATTCTCTACTCTGTAAGGCGCCGTAAGCCTCTGTGTACTGACTCTTGACTGTGGTGGCTCAGTACCAATATGACAAGCACTCAGTCTGCCTTGCCAGTAAGTTTACCATGCAGTGCTGCTTTCCCTAAGGTGTGGCAAGTTCCACTGGGGTCATTCTGTGGAGCCATGGAACCGAGAAAAAAATCACAGCCAGACATTAGTTTGCATCCTGCTTCCGTTTTGGAAGTCTGCTCTATATCACATTGGCTTCATCAAATCCTCAGCATCTCAAATGTCTTTGGGTGGGTTTTGCATACCCAGAGATGCCTTGCATTTAAGAAGAGAACGAAAGTGGATTCGCACTTGATTGGTCCCAAGCATGAAAGGAACCTTTGGAACCAGCGGGGCAGCAGGAGTGGAGTGAATGAATAGCAGTGGAGCCGAATATGAGCGACAGTCTGATAAGTGTCAGCAGGGCATACTGGGCTGCCGGACAGAGCCCGATAATTGAAATGGTCCCACAGTGTGCGAAGGTACTTTTATTTCTGAAAGGTGCCCTAACATAGATCTCTCCTCTGTACATGCGAGCATGAACAAGCATTTCCCATTTTTCTGCAACGAAAGGAGGATGTTATTGCCAAGTTACAGCAGCGTGTCCGCACTCATTGCAGCTAGATGTGAACGGAAAGCTGCTGTGGATTTCATTGTAGTTTCAGGGAGCCGTCATGGAGGCAACTAGGGTTGCACATGTGAAGTCTGGTCCACAGAAGTACAAGGCTATTATTAGACAACTTGAGAATCAAGCATATTGTTTTACTACCTCCTCTCCAATGTAGTTCATGATGGTGGGTTAAATTGAAATTATTCAAGTGTAGTTTTAATTTGGCATGATGAAGAAATGAATGATGAACTATGAATCTATATATTATGGGACTGGTAAAATTCTTGCGTATATATTGCCTTTTTGTAATTTTCTTGAATATGGGCAAAAATAATTGAACATCATGTCTCATCAACACCACAGAATTATGGGCAGGTGGAGCTGGTGTCTCATTTGTCAACTCATTGCAGTTTTTTCTCAGCGCCACGGGTTGATGGCCTGATAGCCAGACATGGACTCCCCCTTCCCATTCAAAAGTGATTTGTCTTGATGAAAGTGCCCTTAGGTATCAGTGGCGAACAGTAAGAATTTAAAGGAAATAAATACCGGTGTCTCATGTTCATTCTCATGAAGAAGGTTTCCCTGGGAAAAAGCAGTGCTTTGAATCACGGTCTTTATTCCAAATGGCAGTATGATAGTGCAAACTGTCTGCAGCGTGGTTTGGGACTGAAGTGTGGTCCCCAGAGTAGAAGATCAGAACAATGCCACTGGATCCATCCCAGCAATCATCATGGGGATTTAAAAATGGAGGCTGTTTCATTTCCAGCTTTGCTGAAGTGCCAGCTCCAACCCTGTTGTGCAGAGTGCCAGAGGATGCTGAGCTCTTAATAAAGACCTTAGTGTTGACAAGTGTCATTTGTTTGGTTCAACACGAGCTGCTACTTGGCATTTACACGAGCACCTACGACACAGATGCATTTTACCAGATTTTGTGACTCGGCACAAGAGCAGCGGAAAATACCGGTTAGATGCACTAAGTTATAGGCTGCACTTAGAGCTTTTATCCTCAGTATTCCTGCCATGTGTGACAATAAAGTGCGCTATGGGTTCTGACACAATGAATTGTTGAGGACGATGTTGCTGTTTTAATCACCTGAGTTTATGACTCAGGTGTAAACCTATCAGTTTATTATTGGACCCCTGAATTATGGCTGTAATTCTATATAAGCACACTTGCAATATTGTACAGCACTGAAAGTGGAAAAAAACGTTATAAATCTTAATAGAGTTTAAATTTCACTGCCGTCTTTGCAAACACACAAAAGCAGTTGTGTACATGGGAAACTGATTTCATTCAATCAAGTAGCAAAAGTCACGTTTAACCCTTGGGTTGTTCAACTTAGGTGCAGTAAGATGTACTTTCTCCATACCAACAGCCCTCCACCTCCGTAATGTCAGACAAGGACCCATCGATGGTTATATTGTATTTACTACCATTATTTATTGGCTATTCATTTCTTTTTTAAAAAACTTATTTACTCTTATGTGTATCATGAGTGTCCTGTGACATGTGCCCTGTGTGATCAGCTTGCTATATGCCAAACTTCCCTGCGGGAATCAATAAGGTCCTTTCCTATCCTATATATTTTTTTTCCATATTTTTCTTTGTGTTTGTCATACAGCTTCAGTTTTGATGTTTTTTTTTTTCTTTTGTTCATAGATCATAGATGAAGAGGAGACTCAATTTATGACCAACTGTCCACCCGCTGTGACTGAAAGCACTCCAAGGAGAAGGACCAGAATACAAGTATTTTGGACGGCGCCCTCAACTGGCAGTGGTTGTGTCATCTTGAAGTAGGTCATTTTTTTTTTTTTTGCATGCAGTGACAGTTTTGTTTATTTTCCCTGGGAGACAGACAAGGATGCAGTTGGTTGAAAGCAAATGCCAAATCGTGGAAACTGGCAGACGTTACTCTGACTACAAAATGAAAAAGGCAGGGTTTGCAATGAGACATTGCAGATGGGGTGGTAATGGTTCTATCTCACATAAAAGCAGTAAGAATCTGCCTTGTTATGTACCATGTGTGGGCATTTAAATGGCCTTGCTTGTCTAGAATGGAGTGATGGCAATAACAATAACAATAAATAAACTGTGCAGTGGGGGCAATGCTTCAGAGGTTGCCTGTTAAACGTCTCAGTAAACCCAAGTGTCCAGGTTAATTGTTCAGCCAACTTGAAGGGGGTTGGAGAGGAACGGTACCCAGCAGAAACCCATGTTTCATTGCTTGCCTTGGATTTATTTCTGCTGCTATACTTCATAGTTTAAGGTGTTTGATGGTATTGCAGAAAGGAACAGAGCCTACAAAGAATGAGAGGGCCATGTGTGGAGTCCCGGGGGCGGAAACACCTTGTGCTCGGGCCCATAAAGAGGAACACGCAGAGGTCATGGCCCACATCTAATTTCTGAAACTGCATTATTAAAACTCTTAGTCCAGCTGTCATTCCTGTGACCCCTTGGTTGTTTTAAATATTTCCTCTGCTGTTGCTCTGTGTGAAAGAGCATAAAAAGGCTTGCATTTTTTATTAATGCACTTTATTTTGGGCTTGTCAGCATGAGTGATGAATGCTCCGGACAAAAAGTGCTTCTTTTCTCTGCTGTTCCCTCCTTTGGCCGACCTCTGATTAAGTTCCCTCCAGCTGAAATTTCGTACTGCTTTGTGGGTATCCCCACGTTATTCCCACACCCCTCTGTAGGGATGAGGGGGGACCCTAGGAGCATAAGGAGTTGGATAGAGAGATCCTGAGATGAGAAAGGAGGAGAAAGTATGACACAATCTGAAGGGGAGAGGGAGAGAAAAAGTAAAGAGAACAGCACAGAGGGAAAAAGTAACTGATGTAGTAAGAAGCAAGAAAGAGGAACAAATAAAAAGATAATGAGTACAAGTGAAAGGAGAGAAACTCAGAAGAGGCAAAAGGAAAGACAAAGGGATTTCTTATCTTTAAAGTCGAAATAAGCACATGAGAGCAAAGGAAGTTTAATTACAGGGAGATGCTGTTGTGCCGCCGAAGCTCCCCGTTGCTCTATGTACACTGAGAAGTGGAGAGGGAACACAATCAGATTGCTGTTACAGTGCTGCCATCGGAGCAACGCTGGGGTACCTCCGAACCAGCACGTAATTATTCCAAAAGACAGGATTCCACAAGATGTGATTGTTTCGCCTCCGAGCAAGAGCATCGCTGCCTTCCTTTCATGCCTCACTCTCAGCTAAACAGTAAAAGCAGAATGATTCTTGATAATGGTATTTGCCGCATCAAAGGCACAGAGAAGAATTTCATTGCTGATATTGATGTTTACTTTAATTCCAACGGTTTGGAGTGCGACGGACTGAAATAGCGAGTTTACTTGTGAACCCAGCCCCTGACACCCAAGATCAGCTTGTGAGGTTTCTGCTTGCTAGCAGCATTTTCTCCAAATATTCTTTTGTGAATGCTGCTAGGAAAGCTTATTTTCCTTTTTTGTAGAATTAGAAGCAGTTATTGAGAACGGATGCCATCGTGCGATCTCCACCAGATGAAAAAGTGAGTTCACTGTGGGTTTGGATTGCGAGCTGAATCCTGTGTATAAAGCAAGGAAGACATGGTTCCTTGTCTGGCTTGGACCTTCTTCTCTGAAGCGCAGGCAGGCACCAGTTGTGAAAGCAGATGGAAACCATTTTAGACAGAACCAAAATCAAGAGATTTTATATTCGGCTGTCAGCAGGCGTGCCAAGTACAGCCTTAGTTTTCCACTAAGATAAACATATGAGCCACATATGTTTTGTGACCTGCTGCATTTGTTTACCAATAAAATCTCATAAATAACTAATTTGTGTTAAGTAGAATTTACAGTAAAAATGATCAAAACTGTTTCAAGTTGTTTCATTGGTCTGGGTAGTTTGCGATTCACACAGACTGTGAACATGAAGTGTTTAAACATTTGTGTTAGTCTGAAGGGATAGCTAAATTGTTAAATTAATACATAGATTTATGTGTCTGCAGAGCTCATTTACTATGCTAGCTTGGAAAAGAGGGAAGCATCCAACATCTGAGGGCAAATGGCTTTAAAAATGTTATTTGCTTATGACAAATCTGTCTGACGTGTTGAACTCCTTCCTCTGTGTTATGGAGAAGGGACTCCTTGAAGGCTCATCATCTGCGTAAATTGTAATTAATTTTGTAATGGATCATTTACGCATTTTACCAGCAGTGGCCTTCAGTGGATATAAGAAACGGTATTAAGCGATAAGACCACTTAAGTACTAAATAAAGTCCTTCACCCTTTAATGAAAATATAGGAGGCTCTTGTGTTCGTTAATAGTATAATTCATCGGAAACTTATTTTGTACGTCTAAAATTCTCAAAATATTATTAGTAAATATAAATATAAATTAATACATTAAAGATGTATTAGAGATTATCACATGATAAAACTGATTTTGTATTGCCGTTGAGGTTCGCGGTGTAATTTTTAAATACATGGCTCTGGTTTTGCGTTCAAAATCTTTTGCTGCATTTACGACACCCTGAATCAAAGCATGTCAAAGGGTTTAGCCCGCAAATCTGCAAGAAAGCACTCTGAAATCTCGCACAAACACAGTATCTATACGTACACTTTGAATTAGCATTGAGAGTGTAAAGCCAGAAAAGTGAGTCTGGCCCTAATAAAACCTCATCGATGGAATTTAGATTGGATGTTAAATAACCATTACTTGCGAGTGATTGCTTAGCTGTCCTAAAAGCTTGGAGGCTCCTCTGTGTTGAGAAATGTGAAATTGAGGTGAGATTGGATTAAATCATGAACAATTAGCGATGTGCTGGGTAGGCATTACCAAGTCAGTCCATCCGTTCTGTGCCTTTTCACCTGTAACAACAGGATCCTACCCCTTCCTCCATCTTGAATAAAGATTGCTTTTGCTGTGTGTAAATGGCATTTTGCCGGGGCATAACCCATTATATTTGCTTATCGAGCTTATGGGAAGTTAGTTGCCGTAAGTACTTTAGTTTCTTTTGCAGAAGACGTTTAGTTGCACTTTCTGGTGTTGTATGAGCATGTGTCACGGCCAGAAGCCTCTGTTATGCAAATGCTATGCAAGTGTTTGTCATTTTGTTATACCCTGCTCGTGTAGAGTTGCAGACTTTGTTTTCATCCCGGCACTTTAGCTGCCTCCTACAGAAATCAGTAAAACACACTGCCTAAACAGAAGGCTACGGCACACGGCCACTAAACATAAAAAAAAAAAAAGTCAGCTGGAGAGATGTCGCTTGGTTCTGCCCAAATAAAAGATGTGCTGTGCCAGAGATCTGCTTTGTTAAAAAGGGCTCTGGTGTAGCCGACAGACTGGAGCACAGGATGACTGGTATAGGAGCTGGATGTTTTAAATATCCCTGGATGCAGGGGCTCTGAATTCATTTCCTAATCTGAGGGTGGCTGTTATTGTCCTGCCTGGAGTCTCTGCAGTAGATACGGATTTAACATTTTCCTCATGATAGTTAACCATTAAAAGTTTGTTTTGTGCGTGTGCGTGTGCGTGTGTGTGTGTGTAACAGCTCCTCACTCTAGTTTACTGCCAAGACTGACAGTCCAGTGCTTTCATTACCGACCAACTCTGTCTTGTTTAGCTCCTGCTGGGAATTTTCTCTCGGATGTTGAGTTTGCAAGCTGGACGATGGTGTATTGGTCATGTTAGGGTGCTCTGCAGGAGTCCCGTACCTTCTGAAGTGTTCCTTCACATTAGGCATCCACTGCTGCCTTTATAGGCTCAAGTTTCTTCTCTGGAGGGCTCTGTGGATATTGCCCAATTCTCAGCAGCCCCACAGGGACCTAACTATTGTACAGAAAGTAATTCTACTGTACAGCAGTATCGGGGTGCAGGGGCAGCTGCTGTTAAAGTCTAAAGTGCCGGTGTCCTCAAGTGACTTCATTACACACAAGCCATATGTCCTAGTCAGTGAATCTCCAGCATTCCCTCCGGTTGCGGTGAATGGCAAAATGAAGAATGAGGTTGAATTCACATACGAAAGGAAAAGCTGATAAGTATACATGTGACTAGCTTTAATAACAGGAATACAGTATAGAAAAACATGGGCTCTCTTTCCAATTTGTGTCTTTAAAAGCTGAAAGAATCACAAGCAAAAATGAGTTTAAACCGGAATCACTGGTAATAAGTATCAGCGTGCATGTTAATGAAATCCGTTCCCCTGTCTTATGTCAGGTGGGAAAAACCAATCCTGGATTTACTGGGTGCAAGTCTATGTATCTACAACAGGAAAAGTAGTTAAGGATAATGGATAGAAAGATGGATTTTCATAGGTGGAGACATCATATAACATAAGAGCTTGTGGGCCCACACCACCAAACTCAGGAACAGCTCCTGAATTCCTGAAAGAATAAGGACTGACCACAACCACCGCCACTGGCTAACCCCTATGACCCCATGCCATTGGCACTGTTTGTACCGACTCTTTTTTTTGTTATTTTTCCACATATCATTTATTATTATTATTTTTTTTTATGTAATTACGCATTCATCTACTCACCTCTTCAATTTGTCTGTGTTGTCCTGTGTCGTGCAGTCTGTTTAGTGTTTGCACACCATGGTCCAGAAGAACATTTTGTTCTCTCAGGGAGAATGACACAGAAGTAAACCTTGAAAAATAATTGTACCTCCAAAATAATTTGTGTTTATGACAGTGGCAATTCCACTGAGCATACAGTACACAAAGGAGTGAGTACAGCACCCTTATTGGATGTTGCTGTTGTGTGCTGACAATATTAATATCTGTAACTCTCAAACCGAGTCCTGGAAACCCCCTGTGTATGCTGGTGTTCGGTCAAACTGAACTTATAAATAATTACTCTCGATTCAGCTGTTGATGGAGGTAATGGCACATTTCCAGTCCTGTCAACTTTGTAGATGCTACTGCAAAGCAGCAGTGTGATCAGTTTGTAAGAGGTGTGCGACTGTACATTTCCATGTATTTTTCTCCAAAGTGACTTGCGATGTCTAAGCTGCTTGTAATGACTGACAGATGTAATCACTATGGTGCACACATATGTTGGGAGAAAAAAAAAAACTGACTTAAAAAGCCATTTGTGGCTAAGGCACTCTGTCAGATTCTCCTCTATAACATGTAGCAGGAAGAACACACACACGCTCGTGCGCACGTAAATTATATAAATTGTCCCATATGCACCGACTGACTGTAACTGTGGCCTTGTTGGACACATGCTCCTCATTGCAAGTCTGAGTGATTCTGTTGACTGCCAGGAAGTAGGACACTTTAATTACGGCTTTTACAGCGAATTCTCTCCTTACAGGGCAAGCATTGTGCAGAAGAGAATTATTTATTTCCAGGATGAAGGCTCTCTCACAAAGAGGATGTGTGAAAAAGGTAGGACTCTCATTATCTTGGGAAAAATTAAATTGGAGCCCCACACTTAGATGTACCGTACATATTCTTTCATAGCAATTCAGTGAAGTAATTCGAGGTGGGGCCACTAAATGATGATTTGCGTAGATTTTCTTGCACTTAGTGATTCCGCCTTGCAGTTCAGTCTGTTTTCACTTAAAGGCTGATGCATTGAGATCTACATCTGCATTCACCACACTTCAGCTTTGCTGGCTCCGTTTCAGTGTTTGGGGATAAGTGAGAGGTGGCCATGCATGGTGAGAACGGTGCCGTCTGCTACGCCACACTCATGCTCAGTGCTGTTTTCTTGGTGGTTTCAGAGTCGCCGCTGGGGGAGGCGACCGAAAAACCTATCCTGGAGTGCTGCGCCTGTGGGACAGCCAAATACAGATTGACCTTCTATGGGAACTGGTCAGAGAAAGTGCACCCAAAGGACTACCCCAGTGAGTTCTCCCATCGCCCTTTCCTGCTGCATCTTGGACCTCCTCGTCCGCTGTGTAGATGACCTTGAAACTGATTTGGCGCGTGTAGATTAATCCCTGGGATTATGGTCACTGCTGGCTGAAGGGTAGCGCCCACACCGTGATCAATATAATGATTGGAGGAGAGTCTCCGAATAAGCTGAACCAAGGGCTAGACCATGCCCCTATTTTACAGGATTAAGCAAAGCAGCAACTACAATGGGCATTTGTTTGTGTGGGAATGGTAAACAATGGGGACCTCACAGATCCTGCTGCATTCAGCAGTGTTATCGTATTCAAGGTTCTGTAATTGGATTTGTGGCTCTTTAATGTGTTTCCCGTCTCACAATATCATGCTTTGAGAGTAATTATTTACCTCTTAGTTTCTGATATGTATAACTAATCACTGTAAAATCTTGTTTTTCCTCCCTTAACCAACATATAATTATTTCCTAGTTACAGGCGGTAGCTCAAGTCACATCAGCTAAATGCAATTTCAGTTGACCATTTGGTGGTTCAGCATGGGTTCTTTAATAGAAATGGTTTAGTTGTCACTTTTTTTTTTTTTTTTTTTTTTAACGGAAGCCCTCGCAAAGGTAAGATTAAAAAACGCAGTGTTTTTGGGTTGCGTGGAGTCACAGACGGCGTTGTCAGTGTTCGTAGCTTCCGCTGCAAATTTGACATGAAATTTTGGTTGTTGCTGGGATGAAGGGCGAAAGGGAGCTATTTCGTAAATACAGAGAATTAGGATTTTTGTTGATTTGAGACTGCAAGATGGAGGCTCGAAATATCTCTCACACCAAATGTGTGAGCGCTAACCCTTGTGGGAGGAATTATTACGCGGGTGCACCAGCAGCAGCAGAAATTCTCATCACGAACGCTGTTCTGCTGTGCTCGTACCGTTTTCATACATGTGAGAAGGCGACGCCTCGCTCTCAATTTGCTCAGGATCCTTGTGGTGTTGGGGAAGAGCCAGTCACCCTGAAAGCCCACCATCCAGGAGTTTTCCCGTGCTTTCATCAGACTGTAGTGTTAAATGGGTTCTGTCAAGATAGTGATTGCTTCTATCAGGTGCTTAAAACCCTGAGAGTTGGTCCACTGGGTCCAGTGGTGAGAAGTCCTAGCCTAAGCTGCACATTGTGTCATCATGTGGCCTGCTCACAGGCGAAGAAGGAATGGGTTAATTGTGCAAATGATGCAGTTGCAGCTTAACAGGAAATCTCTATAAATATTGCAGAGGAGAAATAAACTCTTGGCAGGAAAAGGGAAAATAACTATGGGAACATCGTAGCACATCCGTGAGATTTGATACAGACCTGCTGGCTTTGGGAGGATTAACCTTATGTAGTGATTGGTAAGCAGTTCTGTGAAGAGATATATATGGTGTTTCATGCTACAAATTGCAAAAGGAAATTACAGTAGACGCAAAGGTTTAGGGACAAAAGGGAATGGACACATAGTGCACTGGAAAGCTTTCTTTATGGACAAAAGGTTTTTTATTGTGTACATAAAATTTATTTTGTTTCAGAAAAATGCACTGACTGCTTAGATACAGAGGTGTGCATTGGTGTCTATGCTCAGGAGGTGCAATTGTGGATGGAAATTGCAAGGGATGACATAAACATACAGTAAGAGCAGCACTGAACTGATAGGCGAATCTGTTTCATGTGGAGGAATGCATCAAAAATTATTTCAGAAATAACTTAGTTTAAATAAAGTGTTGCAGGCATAAAAAGACAACAGTGCGTGGTAAAAAAATAAAAAAATTCAGAAGCAGACGTCTTGTTGTAAAAGGGATTTTCTTCTCTTTAGGGTTAGGGCTTAGCCTTTTGTTGATTCTCGCATAGTTGAAAGAGATGAGTTTTCTACCCACACAAAGGGTTACTGCATAGGTTGGTGGTTTGATGTCTTTCTGAAGGTCAAAAGGAAACAGCAGTCAGAGAATGGATTTTCGTACATGAAGCTACAGAGACATGAAAGGATAAATAAAAATAATGGAGTGTTACACAAAATATATTATATATACTCAGTTCTATGAAAGAATTCATCCTGTGAGCAATGTTGCTTGGATTCTCCTAGTTTGGAGCCTTTGCAAATCGATGTTCACAGGGAGCAGGCTTTGGACAGATCGAAGTGCGGATCCAAAAATGGACCATAAGTCTTACTGAGGGAGGCAAAGGCAGACACAATGCTGAGAAACTGTTTAGTGGATCAACTAGTCACCAGGATTCCTAGTGGCAGCCTACAAGACAGAATGCACTTCTTGATGCAAAAGGTGCAGGATGAAAGATCGCCTCTTTCATGAGTTTGCCCATACTGTTGGCTAAACACCTGTCAGCTGCAGACCTGGTTCCTTATCCCTGATTACTGCTGCAAAGAAGTTATAATAAAGTTCCAGGCAGCCATTTGTTCAGTGTTCATCTTCCCAGTGTACCTAAAGCTAAGTTAGATGTTGTTAAAGTGTGCGAGCCAAGGTCTTGTTTATGGAATTTACCCTGGAATAAAATCATGATGCCTGCAACCAGTAAGTTAGGTGTAGATGTTGAAATGTACTTAAACTGGGCTCCCTTATGAGGTGTACACAGCTGCAAATTATTGGAAAACTTATGTAAGGGGATGTGGTTAAAGTATGTGCCCAAAGCCTCTCTTTCCAAGCAGACAGATTTAGCACTTAGCTTTGGATGGGGTTTCTTAAATGTATGCATGATGTGTGTGTGGAAGCTCTTCTGCCTCAAGAGAGTCTCCAGGCAGGTCAACAGTGTAACACAAGGCCAGGTTTGGGAGCTATTTTGTATGTTTATGCAATGACTTCTCCATTTTCTGCTGGAAGATGAACACATTTTAATTTGGTTGCATATCTAGTTTAAAAAAAAAATGTTTGTAATGTTCATTCAAAATTTAAACATCTTAAAATGTTTAAGCGTAAGAAAGTCATAGGCAAGGTACGAAGCACACAGCAGCAAATTCCCTGTTGCCTTATTTTCTTCACAGGACGGGCTAACCATTGGTCTGCTATCATTGGGGCTTCCCACTCTAAAAACTATGTGCTGTGGGAATACGGAGGCTACGCCAGCGAGGGGGTCAAGCAGGTGGCTGAGCTGGGGTCTCCAGTGAAGATGGAGGAGGAGATTCGGCAGAAGGTGGGTCCTGAATTGCAGCCTTTGAGACTACGCATTGGTGCCCGTTGATGCGCGTGTGCTGTTCAAGATGCGTACAGGGTTATTTTGACTTTTTAAGAGAGATGTGTTATACAAGTGACAGGCTGATATTTGTGGGAAGGTTCGCCGTGACTTTGAGTTTTTTTTTTTTTATGAACACCCTTTCACAAGCAGAATGTACATGTCAAAGGCTGATCATTTAATGGAAGGGTTCCCGCTATCTTAATTAGACACATTAGTCAGTATCCGCAAATCTTATCACCACCGCAGTCTAATGTTAATTTTCTCCCTTTGAATGACGCAGCAGGTCAGTACATGGGGAGTGAAAAAACAGAAGCCACACAGAGGCAAGATGCAAGAGGTCACCGAATAACTTTGGCAGAACATTGTGTGAAGCAGAAAGGTCTGCGCTGATTGGCATGAGAAAGCGTTATGGCCTCACGGAGATTATGAAAGGTTAGCCAGGAAAGGGCCGTAGCCTACATTCGCCCATTTGTCTTTCTCGTGGCGCCACGTGGTTGGACTGCTAATACGGGAAGTGACACATTTCAGATTGATGAAAGGCCGCCCACATGCAAATTTGATGCAGTTCCTTTGGGATTTAGGTGAAGTGGGTGCTTGTCATATGTGGCTACCCCAACTGGGTCTTTTTTTTCCTCCACACAAATATGAATATTAAATATTTGATAGATTTTTATTTCACGGATCACTAACTGACTTTGTGCCTGTTACTACCTGATATCAGTTTGACTGCACATATTTAGGCGTGAAATCTGTACGCAGAGCGCAACATTTCATGATATTGAGAACATTGGACTTTACCTTGTCATGGAAAAATCATAAAGTGTTCTTTATGATTTTTCCATGACAAGTGGTAAAAGGATGCAGAATTCAACATTTAATTAGCTGTCCCATGCCATCTTTTCACCAGCATTCTTACTAAGGGCCCAGAAGTGCTAATAGTATCACCCCAGTGACCCAAGGAGCCATGTACAGTGAGAATCAGGAGCAGCTGATAACCTGCTCTCAGCAGCAGATTGAAAAAGGGTATTTGTGTTAGTATGTCCCATTAGGCAGGAAGCAGGCTTGCCAGTAATGAGATTTTTCTAGAATTAGCCAGACTGTCTTCCTGCTCGCACCTGCGACAGATGGGCCTGCTGAGCACTTATTGAAAAGTAATAGCACAGGCAAGGAGATGCTGCGACGGTAAGCGTGGTCCATGCACTGTCTGCGCCTCACAGCAAACACTCATCGTGTCCTCTAGCGTCGTACACTCGGAAGGCTTTGCTCATAGGCACGCGTGCCACTTGGTCGTCAGATACCCTATTGATAGATAGAGATCCATTTTGGTGGCTGGTGAAAATACAATTACGGAGGAACTTTAATTAGACCCCCCACATGTACTGACATAATGAAGATGAACATTCCTAAGATGCACTCTTCTTCTGCAGTCCCATGTCTGCGTGTAGTGTATGTCATTAGTTATTGCAGTCGACCATTTACCCCACCGTTGTCAAATGTCGCACCAGAGATGGCACTTTGGTAGCTAAGGATTTGTTGCCATCGACAAGGATGAGGAGGCTGCTGAGCTGAAAGGTTTAGCAGAAAAAAAAATTCTGCTGGGACAGAGTGTCTTTTTCCTGTGCAAGCATTTGTTTGTGTTATTAGGTGCCTGTATTTCAACACCTTCATGCATTTGTGTTGCAGTTTGCTTAACGTTACCATGTGTCCGTCTTAGCAGTTTTTACCCGCAGCCTGCTAGCGTTTGTTTTATTAAGCGCGAATATGTTAGCACATGTACCGCAGGTGACCTCAAGGGCAGGGGCATAGTCACGATCATTGTCATGGAGGAGAATCTCACCAATGTGTGGGCAATCTGTTCCGTGCTGGCAGAAATGCAAACGCTGACAACAGCAGATACGCTGTTATGTTTCTTCATAAGCCCCAAAGACCTTGTCTTCTCAAAGTGTCAGAACAACTCAGTTATCAGGTTCACAAAGAACCGTGAACATCATGAACAATTTCGGTTGAAAGACCTGATGTGCCGTTTGCTTTTGTTTTGAGAGACTGTCATTTCTTAAATTCTTAGCCACATCTGTGAAATACGTGGCCTCAGATGAAGAAAGGGAGGGGTTGACAATGGGTTTTTCATACCCATGAATCTGAGTCCACCGGTTTCCGCACGAGGGCGGAATTCCATACCTTGAATTTTCAGAGAGCAGAAGTCAACCATGAAAATCAGACAGAAGTGACTGGCTTTGTAGTGTTTCTGGAGTAACTGTTCTTTGCTTGCTTGATAATATTGTATAGAGCTCTCACTTTGGTGAAGAAGCTGCTGAATGAGTCGTATTTTTCATTAACTACCCTGCAGTGTGTAGGACCCGAATTACAAGCAGATCAATAAGGTCTGTGATTGCCTTATTTGAAACGAAAAAACTACATCAATTATAAACTTCCCGGAAGCTAGGTTATGAGGGGCCATTAGTACAGTTGGCCACTTTCTTCATACAGAGCAAGCAGAGGAGAAACTGAGTCACCTGGCAAGGGGCTGCTTGGTCTTTCATATATTTTTAACTGAGATATCGGCGTATTAAGTGTTTAATAATTTGCTTTTTTTGTCTTTCATTTGTGTCTTGATATTGCGGCAGGAAGCAAGGAACACTCCCATGTGTAGACTGATTTGTATTGCAGATTTGGGACTGACCTTGCCTTTGGATTTCAGTGCCCTGGGTAGAAAATAAACCCCAGAAAATGTTGGTAGAAGTAAAAGCCACCTTGTCAACAGGGTGAGGAAAAGGAGATATTGTTGATGATGTACTGCAAGAAAGCACTGTCCTGTAAACCAGTCTCAGTCCTCCACAGTGGCGGTATCTGAAAGCTGACATTACTTTATAGCTGAGCAGGCAGTCATGTGGGGGTAGCAGACTTTTTCTCAGTCTGATGGCTCTGATATGCACAGGAAATCTATTCTTTGCTTCTTTGCTTCCATTTATGTTTGGCTTGTTATCTTTTTGAATTTTTCCATACCCCTTTGAGCACATTTGTTGCAAAGTATCCCATATGCAGGAAAAGCCCGGAGTTCTGCTATAGGTTTACGCTTAGCAGTTTACAGAGCACACAATATGCATCTTTACATTTTTGCTGTTCCTGTCAGTGTGTGGATGACAGAAGGCAATATGCACAAGTCAATAGACTGAATGATTCAATGATTTTTTTGAGGTTATTGTCTTATATTATTGTTATGCCAACCAAGTAAAAATGTTTATTAAGGTGGTGCAGTCTTATGTCTGCACCTTTGTGATATTTAAAACATTGATGAAATGCTGCCATCATATTGTTGAGGTCTTGTTTTTGAAAAAATGTCTCCAATATTCAAAGAAAACAAATAAAAGGGCTTAAAACTAGAAAATGTGTTGATCCATAATTAACATCATAAATGTGAATATGGCATCAGGAAAAAATCTTTTCTGCTGCAAGGTACAGTCCAGAGATTTTATGTCTTAGTTTGTATTGGGTATTAAATATTGAGTTATCTTGTCGGTTTGGATTGGTCAGGGAAAGATTTGTTTCAGTGGAGCAAGCTTGAGCACTAGGATTCACTCTTAAGCCAAGACCTCAGTAAGAATATAAGTCTCTGAACTCGACCCTTTGAATGATCACACTGTGCTGTCAGAAAAGACTATGAAACCCATTTAGGAATAACGGAAATGCAGAGCATACAGTGACTTGGTTTAGTTGAAAAGAAGGCACAAGTGCAAGTGAGGTCAAACAAATCAGAATTCTTTAAGATTCTGCTCTCCAGTCTTGATAACAACCTTATTTTGCTTATAGTGGAGACTGACATATCTTGGAGATCTCTTTCACATGACTTCTTGCCAGCATGAATCTGATTATCACGTACTTCCACATTGTTTGTTGCGTTATGCTATTCACCCTCCTCCCCTTGTAATTTGTATATTTGGCCACAAAGCACAGAGGCACAGTATGAAGTTAATAAGAAATGTGATGAGACAGTCACTACAATACTTACTTGTAAGAGCAAGTATCGCAAATGCACCCAGTATGCGCCAATGGATGGTGGAAACTCCATTTCCTCGAGCAGTATGAGCAAATTTAATTTGTGGGCCACCGATGTCCATACGTTTTTGTTATAAAACTGTAATAATGTCATAGTGGCAAGAATAAAAGACTGCAAAAGTTATTTTTCTCTCAAGCTTTTCATGGGAATTTTTATAAAAGTTTAAAAAAAAAAAAGTCATACTGAGAACTAAATTTTCTCTGATATTTATTAATGGTCAAAAGGTCAATAATAAGGACGACTGCCTACAGATGTTTTAAGCGGATGAATACATTTATAGTCAATGCAAATTATCTAAATTTACATTAGTCATATTTAGACTCATTTGAATATATGCTTAAACTTCTTCAAGCTAGTCTGTACATGGCCGTTTATATGTGCCAGTAGCACAACTATTGTAATTGAGTCACTTTATCGGTCCAGTCGCAAAAAAGATTAGGCCACACAATACTGACATTACTTTTGTGTATTTTTTTTTTTTTGTACACGTGGGGTGAAGCAGGAAAAAAGCATTTTGCCATTTCATTCATCCTCTGAATTTTGCCAGAGGTAAAGTATCTCTGCTTTGCCTTCCATCATGACTTTTCAAACTCATTTGAAGTTGGTGCATTATAGGCAAGCTAGTTAGCAGGGGGATGGCAGAAATCACCACCGGCAGCGATTTTAGATAATGCATTGTGCGACGGATGCCAAGGGAAACTGGCACATCAATGTTCCAGAACAGATTTGTGCGATCATTTGTGTCTGTGCTTATATGCAGAGTAGAGAATAACTTGTTAATTTCAGGTGATGGTATATTTGCGCAGCAAATAGCATGCAGCGTAATGAAAGTATGTTTTTGAAAAGTCTGAATGAGGTTTAGGGTTCCTGGTCCTCAGGGGCTGAAGGAAATGCTAACCTTGTTTGAGAAGATCAACGCATATGTGCGGCTGAGCTATGCTCCATTTATGTACTCATCTGTGAAGCCAAAATGGAGCAAACATATTTGTGTTTTATAAAGTTTAGCTTTATCAGTCCTCTAACACTAACAGCGCTTCAGCAGACATTATATTAATGTTGTTTTTACTTTTTTAAAGTGGCAAAATACATGTTTTTATAACATCTTTGCATTTTAATGATAAAAACTTAATCTTTAATTTGATCTTAAGGACTCTGGTGCACCTTCTGTAATGCATTGCATCATCAGAGATCGATTGTTCATTTTTTTTTTTTTATTTACTTCTAAGCAGTTTTATAGGCACTGTCAGACGTCATTAATTGTATGTAATAATTTTGGCTTCGTTTGAATTAACCAGTGAAGGTTTTTGTGTAAGAACTGACATTTGGAACATCCTTTCCCTTCCTATAGTGTAAATATATGCTAAGGTAATTACAGGTATTGACCCATTAATACAGCAGGACTACTTTTTGGTGCAGATTTGGGTAAATACTGTACTCATTGCTACTACAGCAGGACTGTGTCCTGGATACTTCAGGCGCAAGGAAATGGCATTAACCAGTGCACTACTGGCTGACCACAGAAGGAAATGTTAACAGCATAACATTTAGAGCCTGTCTGCTCTGCGTGGTACTTCATCTTGACAGCCTTTCAAGCAGGCATTCAGCAGCAAAGGAAATAAAAAAAATTTTAAAAAATTACCTCTATGGCTTTCTGATTGATGGGCCTGCTTGTCCCAGTGAGGCAGGAGTAGTGCCCATAGTTTTTTCCACACTAATTCCCAAAACTTAAGATCTGTGTTTACCTTCTAATTCATTCGAGAGGTTTTAAAACCCAGATGTACTCTTTGATCTCAGACATATATGGGCTTGGAGATGCTCAAGTTGCTTCAAGTGACCGAACACAGTATGCATGCAAGGTGCACCCTTTCTCAGGTCTCCTTCACTTTAAATGAAAACTCAGCAAGACTCTTGCCAAGCATCATATTTTTAAATTTTGTTGGTAACTATAATAATATTAGGTGCATTCATAAGGAATGACAACAAAAGAAACCAGTCTGTTAAAATGTTATTTATTATGAAGCACTAAAAATGATAGCAAGAAACACACCCCACTGCTTTTGAAAATGTTTCTCTGAAAAAAACCCTTGCTGTAGTTCATACAGTTGCTTTGTGCTACAACAATTGTTCCACTACTGAGGCGCTACAATGAAAGCAGAGGCATGTAGGACAGAGTCACATTGTGTGTTGTTTGGTGTTTCGTGCCTTTGAAATTTGTAAACCTGCCTGCAGCTTCAGATTCACGCAGTGCATGTGCTAGGTAATATAATTCTTATCATAGGTCTGGGTATGCAGATGGGTCACGAATGGGTCCTTTAAAACTTCCCCACTGTGTTATTGTAAGAAGCTTCTGTAAATACTCTATCCTAAAAAGGATCCAGACAAACCCAGTTGAATTGCTGAAATGCAAAATGCAGTAAATAGTAGTAAAAATACAGTCAATATTGTGCTATTATGGATACATGGATACATCACAAGCCCTGTATGCTCTTTAACATGGTGCAAGCTAAGACAATATCCTTTGGTAACATCTGTTCTTCTGGTTCAGTTCATTTAAAAAGGGTGCTGCAAAAATTTTTTTTTTTGTTTGTTATTGTTTTGGACTTTCCTGTAGATGGATTAACTCTTCGAGATTAAAAAATTGGACTAAACCACACTCATTTCAGTGTCTCAAAATGGATGCACTCCTTCGTAGAGACTAAGTTTTGTTACCTCTGAAGCATTCAGTGAACAGATGTGTTTCAGTACCCTTATTAAGTGTTGATCGATTTTTCAATTGTCTCACTTTGCCACTTACCAAATTGTCAGAAATAAAGCGCCTGTCTACCACATCCTTGGCTACCACTGCTGAATTTCACAGTTCTGTCTGTTGTCTTCTGCCTTCTCTCGATGAATCATGCAACTATAGCAATGGCTATTAGAGCAGGTGGGTGAATAAGCCAAAGTTAGAAACTAATGTGTCTTGAACCAGGGAAGGAGAATTATGAACATCGGACAGAGCTGACATCTACTGCTGAACATTAATGTCCTTTAAAGCCAGGTAGCACATCTGGGCTGATCTTTGGTTTACACTGAATTGCTTTAATGACTGGGGTGCGAGTAGCAGGGAAGACAGATGATACTTTGCATTTTATATAAGCGCTGGCAGCCACCCATAGAGTACACCAGTGTGTAATCACCCATTTAAAAGCATTTTAAACAGTTTGGCTGCATTAACCACTCTCTAATCTTTTGCCTTTAAAAATACACAGCTTTTCAGAATTAACACAAATGCAAGTCGTCGTCTTCTTCTTTCGACTGCTCCCGTTACGGGTCGCCACAGCGGATCAATTGTTTCCACTTCTTCCTGTCCTCTGCATCTTTCTCCGTCACACCCACCACCTGCATGTCCTCCTTCACCACATCCATAAATCTCCTCTTAGGCCTTCCTCTCTTCCTCTTGCCTGGCAGCTCCATCCCTAGTATCCTTCTCTCGATATATCCAGCATCTCTCCTCTGCACATGTCCAAACCAACGCAATCTCGCCTCTCTGACTTTATCTCCAAACCGTCTAACCTGTGCTGACCCTCTAATATACTCATTTCTAATCCTGTCCATCCTCGTCACACCCATTGCAAATCTTAACATCTTTAACTCTGCCACCTCCAGCTCTGCCTCCTGTCTTTTGCTCAGTGCCACCGTCTCCAACCCATAAAGCATAGCTGGTCTCACTACTATCTTGTAGACCTTCCCTTTCACTTTTGCTGGTACCCATCTATCACAAATCACTCCTGACACTCTTTTCCACCCACTCCACCCTGCCTGCATTCTCTTCTTCACCTCTCTTCCACACTCCCTGTTACTCTGAACTGTTGATCCCAAGTATTTAAATTACCATTGCAAACAAGAAAGGACTCAAAGCCGATCCTTGATGTAATCCTACCCCCACCTTGAAAGCATCCGTCACTCCTACCGCAGACCTCACCACTGTCACACTGTCCTTGTATTTGTAACTTCCTCATACAATACCACAGCTCCTCTCTAGGTACCCTGTCATATGCTTTCTCTAAGTCCACGAAGACACAATGCAACTCCCTCTTACCTTCTCGGTACTTCTCCATCAACACCCTCAGAGCAAACATCGCATCTGTAGTACTCCTTCTCGGCATGAAGCCATACTGCTGCTCACTAATCGTCACTTCCCTTCTTAACCTAGCTTCCATTACTCTTTCCCATAACTTCATGCTGTGGCTGATCAGTTTTATCCCTCTGTAGTTACTACAGCTCTGCACATCACCCTTATTCTTAAAAAATTGGTACCAGTACACTTCTTCTCCACTCCTCAGGCATCGCCTCACTTTCCAAGACTGCATTAAACAATCTGGTTAAAAACTCCACTGCCGTCTCTCCTAAACACTTCCATGCTCCCATAGGTATGTCATCTGGGCCAACAGCCTTTCCATTCTTCATCCTCTTCATAGCTGTCCTAACTTCCTCCTTGCACTCCCCTGTTCATAATCCCTACATCATCCAACCTTCTCTCTCTCTCTCGTTCTCTTCATTCATCAACCCTTCAAAGTACTCTTTCCATCTGCTCAACACACTGTCTTCATTTGTGAGTACGTTTCCATCGCTATCCTTTATCACCCTAACCTGCTGCACATCTCTCCCAGCTCTGTCCCTCTGCCTAGCAAATCGGTACAGGTCCTTTTCTCCCTCCTTAGTGTCCAACCTCTCATACAATTCACCATACGCCTTTTCTTTAGCCTTTGCCACTTCTCTCTTCACCCTATGCCTCATCTCCTTGTACTCCTGTCTACATTCTTCATCTCTCTGTCTATCCCACTTCTTCTTCGCCAGCCTCTTCCTCTGTATACTCTCCTGTACTTCCTCATTCCACCACCAGGTTTCCTTGTCCTCCTTCCTCTGTCCAGATGTCACACCAAGCACCTTTCTAGCTGTCTCCCTTACCACTTCTTCTGTAGATGCCCAGCTCACTGGTAACTTTTCACTGCCACCCAATGCTTGTCTTAATTCCTCCCTGAACTCCACCTTATAGTTTTCCTTTTTCAACTTCCACCATTTGATCCTTGGTTCTGTCCTCACTCTCCTTCTCTTTTTGATCTCCAATGTCATCCTACAAACCACCATCCTATGCTGCCTAACTATGCTTTCCCCTGCCACCACTTTGTAGTCTACAATCTCCTTCAGTCTGGCCCTCCTACATAAGATATAATCCACCTGTGTGCATCTTCCTCCACTCTTGTACGTCACCCTGTGTTCCTCCCTCTTCTTAAAATACGTGTTTACCACAGCCATGTCCATCCTTTTTGCAAAATCCACTATCATCTGACCTTCTGCGTTCCTCTCCTTGACACCATACCTACCCATCACCTCCTCATCTCCTCATTTCCCTTCACCAACATGTCCATTGAAATCCTCTCCAATCACCACTCTCTCTCCCTCAGGTACACTCTTCGCCACTTCATCCATATCACTCCAGAATTCTTCTTTCTCATCCATCTCACACCCAACTTGCGGGGCATATGCACTAACAACATTCATCATCACACCATCAATTTCCAGTTTCATAACCATCACTCTGTCAGACACTCTCTTCACCTCCAAGACACTCTTGACATACTGTTCCTTCAGAATAATCCCTACCCCGTTTCTCCCCCCCTCCACACCATGGTAAAACAGTTTAAACTCCCCTCCGATGCACCTAGCCTTACACCGCTTCCATTTGGTCTCTTGCACACACAATACATCAACCTTCCTTCGCTCCATCATATCAGCAAGCTCTCTCCCTTTACCAGTCATACTACCAACATTCAAAGTTCCTATCCTCACGTCCACTCTCTTAACCTTCCTCCTCTCCTCCTTCCTCCGGACATGCCTTCCTCCTCTCTTCCTCCTTATTCGGCCAACAGTAGCCCAATTTCCGCCAGCACCCTGTCGGCTAGCGGTGCTGGTGGCGGTCGTTGTTAACCCGGGGCTCAACCGATCCGGTATGGAAATTTGTATTTTTGTCCGCATATTTGGTTTAGCAAATTTTTATGCCGGATGCCCTTCCTGACGCAACCCTCTCCATTTATCCGGGCTTGGGACCGGCACAAAGAAATACACTAGTTTGTGCATCCCCTTGTGGCTGGATTAATTAACACAAATGCAAGTAAAAGTGTTAAAAAAAAAAAAAAAAAAACATGAAAAAAGTATCCAAATGATGCAAAGTTTCATGCAAATAGTAAAAATAAAATACAAAATGTAATTTTACTGTGCTACAAATTATGCATTTAAATGAATAACAGAATGAATTAGTGAGAAATATTTATTTAAACATTTAATGCATACAAGCAAACACAGCCTTACTTCCTATATAATTATTAGTTCCTAATAGAGATATCGGAGGAAGCGCTGGTATTTAGTGTAGATAATGAACTGCCTTTATTGCCTTCCTGCATGAAGTAGTGTTGTAATCCAGCAATAAATTTCTCGCATCCTGAGTAGTCACTTGCCCAAGTTCAGACGTGTCAACCTCATCACTTTCCTCATTTTCTCTAATTTTCTAATTCCTCGTCTTTGTGTTTGATACAATGCTTTCAACGATTGCATTCTCACAATCTTCATTATCTTTGCAGCATTCAAGATTATTGTCAATGCCTTCAAATTTTTTTGTAGCTTCCAACTTGTTGCCCTTCCGAAGTGGCTTCATTTCACTCTTGGTTGTATGTGACATTACCAAGCCCGAATGCTTCAAACAATTGTGAATTGTCTTACTGTTTATTTCTAGTCTACTGTCAGCAACAAACTGTACTGCCTGTACAAGTTTAACCCTTGCACTGTTGGACATGATGTTAGTAAATTTTCTTCAGTTAGTTTAAGGGTGCTGCACCAAGAATGTTGTGTTAGCAGGCAGAAATTCCAGCTGGATGTTTGTCAGACACTTCCGATTAGGATGTGCTGCACAATTGTCTAGAGGCAGAAGAATGTTTCTTGATTTCTACTGTAGCTTCATCTCCCAACTCATTATCCATTTCTAAAAAATCTGAGAAGTCATCCATGCATTTCTATTAACATAGTACTGTACTGTCCATTCTCAGCTCCTTTGAGGTTTAGTGTGTTTCCCAATAACCAACAACTTCTGTTTGTCATTTCCAGACACGTTTGAACAAAACATAGTTATGCAGTTCATTGGTTTCTTTGAACCTGACAGTACTGCATGTTTGTAGCAAAGGGAACCATCTGGCAAGACACGATAAAACAAGCCTGTTTTTCGGCATTGTAGATATCATCTGCACAAAATTTCTCAAGCAAGTTCGGCAGTTTTCACTTACAGCATCAGCACAATCTTTCTTGCCTTGTGCTGTCTTGAATTTAATGTTATGCCTAGATTTCCATCTAGGCAACCAACCATCTGTTGCTTCATGACCCAGCTTTTTTGCTGACTCCTATAATGTCTTTTTCAACTTTGAGCCCCTAACACACACCTTGTCCAGTTACAATGGAGAACCATTGGGGGCCTCCTTAATGTGTGGATCCTTCCGTTCACGCTTCTGTTTTTGGGAGATTCTCTGTTGTCCTTTGCCTAATTCCTGTTCTTCTCACAGTTTACCTTGCTGATGTATCACACATGCAGTTATAGATTTTGGTACTCCGGTTGTCTTAGCCAGCCAGTGACAACTGGTGTTAGGATGACTTTTGGTTTGGGGCCGGGAGGCTATTCTTTTGGCTAGTAGCAAATCTTTCCATTGTTTCTTAAGAAGAGTACAAAGTTTTTTCTAAATCAGAAAAAAAAAAATCACTGCCAATAAAATATGGACCCTGTTTGAATGGATATTGGCTAAATAATAGGCGCTATGACACAAGCAGGGGCAGCTGACGTGTTACTATCTGCAGGGGTTGAGGAGGTAACTTGTGGAAATCGGGTAATACCGCAGTCACCTGTCCAAATTAAACAACACGGTGTCCGAAATAAGGAAAGGAGAATTCTGTTTTCTTGATTTGGTTCTGTTCCTTAACATTCGCTCTGCGCAACCGTTTGCCCCGATTAACCGGTGGCACAAATAACCGGGACCCACTGTACTTTGTTGTAAGGGGTCTAAGTGTAGGTGGTTATAATTGCAGGTGTATGAAATCCCATTGCACACAGATGGCTGTATATAATTAAGCTTAAATCCTAAACTACAACCTATAATTAAACATCTTTACGAAATTATCCAGATATCATTGCTCATCCTGGATAATTACCTCTATAGTCCTTCACTGGAACACAAAGGGGGAGGTTTCTGCTTCACTGACTGCTGGGCTTATGGCATTTTCCAGCGCTAAATAATTCATTACGCTTTAGTGACGTTGCCCTGGTGCGGCAAGCGAACACCGTGTTACAGAAATTACAGAAAAACTTTAGAGGTTAGCTGAGTCGGTGCCTCCATGTGAGCAGATGCCTTTGCCAAAAGTTTGGCAGTGATTCTTCATGACCTTGCTTGATGGTACCAGGACGTTCTGGACGAGATAAATCCAAAAGCAGGTCATTCCCTCCTCCTCGTTCCCCAGAAACAGATGGTTTACTCTCGTTTTCGCTCCATCTCGCTCACTGGAAGCTGTAGCTGCTCAGTTGTGAAGAAGAAATGCTGTTATTGATGGGGTTCCTCCTAACAGGTTTGACTTGACAGCAAGTGAGTCATTCCTCTCCATTGCTTTCAGCAGGAGGCCTGCTAACAATGTGTTGGTGGGTGTATTAAAGCCAAAAGGTATGCTGGAGATGGAAAGGACAGCAATGGCATTCGAGAAGGGTGGGTAGGGGTTTCCTGTATCTTGGTGAAGAGCTGGGTTTAATCAGTCAGAGCGTTCTTGCTGTCTGAGAGGCAGAGCCTGCTCACCTAAGCTGCAGGGGCTTTTACTGCATTGGAGAAAAGCAGCGATTCAATTTCAGACTCATGCAGGGCTTTTATTACTTTCCTGTTTGCTGAAACAGTTTTGTCTCAGTGCACAGCTTTTATTCGGCTGCAAAAAATAAAACGTATGGCACATTTTGCAAATGATCATTGTTTGCACCAACTGGGACGCGAGCGAACATATTGAAAGCCACCCATCTTTTCTGATGTATGTATCTCATTTTCTTTTGTTGGGTAGTGGTTTTTTAAGATTTCTATAAAACCTACATCAAAATGGTTGCGGAAATAACAGATTCAAGAAGGAGAAATTGATGAATAATAACAACAAGGGTAATAATAATGCAAAGAGTTTTTGATCGGTGGCCACTGTGTTTTAGAGATTTAGACGCGCAAGCAAAATTTTTGAGTGTCTGAATTGCCTGAAAGTACAAATGTTTGGAATAAAAGGAATAGTGTCACCCAGGATATGAAATACCTCAGTCTGGCATTTACCTGCTGCCATAAACTTGAGTGAATAAAACTGTTTTACTTTTGTTTTAGATTAGTACGTGATTTTTTTTTCCTTAGTTAATGCATTATCCAGCGTAGTCTATGGCATATACACATTGATTTATTAAAGCTGTACAAATGAATTTGCTCAAAGGTAAATAAGCAGTTGGCCTCACATGACTTAAGCAGAAAACTTTTGCACCAATTTGCTGAAGTACAGTTAGATGCAGTGACATCGGTACAGTTATGATATATGAAAATCCTGATGGCTACAGTGACAGATTCTTATTTTTCTCATGCTCATCTCTCATAGGATCTATCAAAGCACAGTGAGAAGGTGAGCACTATATAGGCGCTGCATAGTCAGAAAAGCAGGAGGACTGAATTAAGTGTATGGAGTTGCAAATAAATCATCTGACTTGATATCTCAGAAAGGGGTGAGAAATCGTGTGTTAAAGGTCAGGCACATCCGTTTCAAAGCCCTCATGTCAACCTAGAAGCTGCATTATGCAGTGTTGCCTGGATTCTGTTGTTTCAGCAAACACAAACATGGTCAAAAACACTTTACGTGCAATACAAATCGTGGTTTTTTTTTAAAATTTTTTTTTTAAACCTTTAATAGGAGTTTTTATTATAAGAACATTGCAGCCCTCTCAACACTATAGCACACATTCTTTCCTGTAAACCCTTTCTAATACCAAGTAGACATAAGAATAATTTGATGTTCTTTTGTTTATGTGAAACATTTTTTTTTTTTTTTTTTGGCCTGAAGTTGACCAAACATAGCATTCTGAGAAGCACCAGTGTCTTAATTAAATTTGCTGTTCACAGTAAAACTACTCCCATGAATGTTCTGTATGAATCAGATGCCGAATAAGCTTTTTTTTTTTTTTTTTTTGCGCTATGGCCAAAGAAGCCAAGCTTTACTTACAGTGATTTGGATGCACATCAGATTGAAAAAGAAGAATTGTTTTTCTACAGTGACAGGACAGACTTTGTGTACATTCCCTGCTCTGGGGCAAAGTGCAAAAAGTCTGAAATTGTTTGTCAGATTCTGGATGTCAGGCATTTTATTGGATTGTTCTGTTATGTACAGCATTAGGAATAAAGGTGCACCATTTGGAATACCTGAGCAGTAGCATGCAATTGCTATGAAGAACTCAGGCTTACAAATATGTCACCACTGCTCCATTTTGACATGTTGCACTTGAAAGAACTGGGCACGATAATGACAACAGGCATTGAAAAAATGACAGATTTCCTGATTTATGTGTCCTGGTGGTCCAATCAGTCATTTTGTTCTTTTAAGCTTTCACTTCCACAGCCTACATTTTTGCAGACTGCTAAGTGTGAGTGTATGGTTGGATGAAGCTGGACATATCTCTTTGGCTATACTTTCTCTTTTTAGGTTCTAACAAATCTGTAATTTTATTTGTAAACAAAGCTGCAAGGAACGAATGCACATACAAAATGAATAGAATATGATGGTCTGGGATTGTGACTTATGCTCATTATAGGATGCCCAAGTTTATGTTGCTTTCCAGTATGAACAAATATGGCAAATATTTTAACAGGTGTGAATAATTTATGAATAATAAAGTGTTCACTTTTCAGTCAGCAATTAATTCTGCAGACAAAGACTATTTTTGTTCCCAAACTGTGTTGTCAATTTATCAGTTGAATGCCGTGGCAACAAGGGAAACCCTGTGAAATTGTAATTCTCGTAAGGCAGGATTGCAGGCTTTTGTTTTAGATTGATCAATATAGAACACTTTTTTCTTCTAAATCAAATTTAATTTAGTTTCTATGTTTCAAACCTTTCGGTTCATTGAAAGGTACATTTGGAGACTATACTGATTACCAACTAATACAACCATACCAGTCAAGGTTAGAAGGTTAGGTAGAAGCTACAGTAAATGCTACTGAATATTGGGCTTATTGGTCAAATGGGCTAAACATTTCAGCTAAAACAACTTGTACTGAAACACTTTGAAGACGTTTAAGGAACATACTTAAAGCAGCATTACTGTGCAAGTAGTGTGGACTTGGCTCTCTTCTTCACTGTCATTAGTCTGCATCCCTCTGTGAAGTTTAGGTCAGCTCAGCCGAGAAGATCAATTTCCAGTACACTCGATCCCACGGGAAGGCCTAGTCGGCCAGGCTGCCTCACCAGGCCATGCCAGCTACAGATGAGCCGAGAACAGTGAGATGACAGGGAAAATATTTTGTAATTCCTTTTACAGACAGTCTTAAGCTATCGGAGCTTTGGAAGGCTGCCACCGGATTCTTCCCCTGTGCAAATCTTCTGCTTGTTTGGCCCTTTGTTCCGCCAGGAGCCAGCCAACCGGCGTATTGTTTGATAATGTGTTCCAGTAGTTTTCCTGGGACAGTTGTTTAATTTCAACCAACTGGCAGTTTTCTGGTTGTTTGTCAGGTTGACTTTAGAAGCTGTGCAGAGACATTGCTGTGTTCATAAAAACAAGGCCAATGCCTCCCTTTTGCGTCTGAGGCCACATCTACTGTTGGCACAGCTGTAGTATGAAAGCAGACAAATGCCATGGAACAGTGCAGTAGTTACAGCTGACAGGAGATACACCTCTTTGTGTGGCAGGAATGAAAATGCTGTATTCTGCAGAGTGGTGTGTTTTTGTTAGGGAAGACTGCAATGATGTTAATCGCACCCCATCAGACTGACATTTGGTGAAATTACCCCTTTTAGTTTGACTATGTGTAGCAGTGGCAGGGCCTAAATAGAAGTTTGGGTCTATTGTGGGGGTTTTCTACTGCTGTATTTAAAGATGTATGTAGAAGCTGGAAATTACCATCTTTGAGCGGAGGAAGCTATTCCTGACTACGGAGTGAAATGGCTCTAGAACTGCAGTGAGACTGCATTTACGGCGATATCAAGTTCAACCAAGCCTTTGCTGACACTAGAATCGGAACACAACATAGACCACATCTTTAAAAAGCCAACACCTGCAGAGACCTGTTGGAAATATTCCCACTGACAGGTAATTTGTGGCTGCAAGGTCACGTTACTACTGAGAAACCTGGCTAAGGAATGAAAAACTTAGAGTCATTTAGTTTTAAAAGCAAAGCCTCCAGGTGACATTGCTTGACATTTGTGCCATGCAGCCATACCGAGACCTATCAGGAGAGAAATGTTGCAAGAAAAGAATGGAATTAAAACTATAAATTATAGAAATGTAATTATAAGTTATGGCACAGTGGTGGTGCGGTTATTTCTTTGCAGTGGGTCACATTTACCATTTTCTCATAAAAACTGAAATCAGCGCTCACTTAATCCTCCATCTCCTATGAGCAGATCTTACATTGAGGCTGCTTGTTCTTCATGAGCAGTGGTACATTGCATGTTGCAGACAGTTTGCTCAGCCAAGCTAAAATGAATGCACCAAAAGGTTGTCCTCTTGGTAAAAAGGTTTGATTTTTTTTGACCTCACCACTCTTATCTGTGCTGCCTCTGTGGGTGGGAGCTGGGGTTGGCAGAGGGGACAAGGAGAGATGGAGAGAAAGCAAAAAATGGGGAGTGAATGCTTGCATATTGTGGGATTGAATCAGATGGGCTCCAGATGAAAGTGATGAGAATCCTCACCAATTAACATTGAGCTGACTAAAGAACCATGTCACAGATATGGCACGTGCATATGGAAAGGGCCTGCTTTTCAGTTCTTTGCTTCTCTCGCTTCTGTCACATTCACAAGTGATGAGAAGAGATTTGCTGCAAGTTGCCTCTTTCCCTGCAAAACTTCATATCTCTTTGCTGGTGTCTTTTATGCAGTTGTGGGTTTGTTTAAGTCCACCCAGAGACCTGTAGACAGATGCTGCAGAACAGAATTGAACGCTATTTAAGGCACTCATAGCTAAAGAGCTGGTAAAGCGAGTTAAGTGGACAGGTGGCTGAAAATGATATAACAACACCTATCTGTACTGGGGAAGTGCTCCACTGACCTACAGAAAACAAAGAACAAGCTTCTAAGAGATGGGTGTTAATGCCGATGAAAGCGACATAGCCCAACACCATATGCTTGGGTATTTGTATATTTATTTACCCATTATCACAACATTGTGTCTGCTGACAAGAGTAGCGGAACAAATGCATCGCCGCCTCATAGCCTGACATATGGTGTCGCTCAGTATTGCTGCTGCTGACATTTCAGTTCAGACTTTTTCTGCTATGAAGTCTCAATCTCCCCTCAGAAATAGCCATTAACAGTTTTTTTTTTTTTTTTTTACCTGCCAGTTTATTATGTACACATGCTATATTTGCACAGGCAGCTTAGACCCAGTGAAATATAGTTGGAAAACTGTATCATTGTCCTTCACTCAAATATGCTCATTTCTGCCTTTACTACCAGCTGCGTTCATACTCGCAGGCAGCCCATATGCCCATTCTTTATACATTTCCATTTCGTAAAAGTGGCATTGTAAGTCTCTTTCAGCTTACCGTTTGACAGCATCGCTCAAAAAATAAAAACGCGGACATCCCTGAAGTACAGTATGTTTCTGAAGCAGAGTGAAAGGCTCATTAAAATAACTGCAGCAACCATGATCTTTTGATCCACTTTATTGTCAGTCATTGACAAAGGCAGGAGGCTGCTAGCTTGTTTAGAATAAAGCCCATGCTGGAGTTTAAGCGATCCATCCTGTGAATATCACACATTTAATGTGTGCAAAAGAGAAATAAATTTCATAATGGCATTTTTGGTTCTCCTCTTGTATTACAGTAATTATTCAGTCACTCAGCAGAATGAACCATGTTAGTCAAAGCGATAAACAGTTGTTTTGTGAATTTTTAACAAACATACAGATGGTTGTTTACCAATACAGTTAAGATTAAGTATCTCACTCACAGCTAAAACAGCTTTCCTCCAGAGGTTTGAACTTGAGCATTTTGTTTATTTTCCACAATCACAACACCCCTCTGCTGGTCCTTAACTGTTAACTGATGTGTTTTTTCCAGTGTGGGCTCCCTGGAAACTCTCGTTGTTGTACATTCACCCCTGGTGAAAGGTACCATGATACCTGGCAAGTTTTGTCTCTCAGCTTTTGACCTGAATTCACTTGAAAAATTTCTTGCTCACCTCATAAATATAATACAACTGTATTATGGTTCAGATTTCTTTTATTCATGAAGTTTCCTTCATAAATCTGTTTTCAATAAAGGCCAATTGTAGGCATGTTTCCCCTATGCAAATAAGCCCTTCACTCAAGGCTCCTTGACAGTGATACCCATATAAATGTGTTTGTAGATTCCTTTGGTCCACTGTACTCAGAAGCCTGAAAGAGAGCATAGAGGTGGAGGTTAATCCCCCCAAAAAAAAGAAAAAATACATTAAGGACACACAAGCGTCATAGCATCCAGTAATGCACATGGACTCCCACACACATTCAAAAGACACGGCGCATTCCGAGCAATGGAAATGCAGCCAATTGACTGGAAGCCACATCAAGGCTCCAGTGCTTTCTCTGGCTTCCTTTTTTGACATCACAATTGTCTCGGAAAAGCAAAATCATCAACTTGCGTCATGAGTTATGAGTCAGGCTCTTTATTATATGTTATAAAATCAGCATGGACCACCAGGGACAAATCACAGTTTTTCATTTGGATGGATTGACATTTACTTTAGTTTATTTTTAAAGATTTGCCTTAGAATTTAAAGAACTCTGTGTTGGTCATAATTTTTGTTTCAGGTGCATTTTCCTAACAGTCCTAACAGGAAGTAATTGTGCCTATTTTTTATATTTTGTTATTTGTCATTTGTACAAGGTTTTAGCAAATCATTTAAGCAGCTCTTCTGTAATGATGGAAGCAAGTTGGTCATAAGAGCACAAATTGCTTTGTTTCAGGTGACAGTTTTCCAGTTAAAAATCCCGATATTATGTTCATATGCAGCACCATCCCTGCAACTTATCAGTAGACCTTACCGTGTCTTTTTTTTTTTTTTAAATGCAATTTACAGCATGCAATCCTTAAGTCATCTTGGACACACAGCTCCACCATTTCTAAAGCAGCCAATACAACAGGCATTCCTATTGTGGAAGAGAAGATGGCCGTTGAAGTGACCTCTCTCATCCTTACCCTTTAGAACAGATTTATTTAAAAAAAAAAAAAAATGTTGGAAATAAAAAATGCCATTACGTCTTCCCGTGCCTGCACGCGTTGGGTGTGTAGAACACAGGTGCGCTGCAGAGCTGTTGTGCAGGGGTAACATCAGCACACCATTAGTCTGAAAGTTCTGTGATGACACAGGTCATTATTTCACTGTCAAATGTGGATTGCCTTTTAATGAGGTGCCAAGAAGAACAGAGGTGGCAGCAGGTTTGAAATATGTGTGTACCTATTCGCACCGTGCGACTGATGCTGCTGACCTGAGAGTAAAAGATCAAGTTTAATTTGGAACAGCCAGAAAACATGGTGACTTCCCCCTTTAAACCGTTAAGGGTTAGCCAACATGGCGTCCGCACGGAGTTTTTAGTTTGGTGGTGGCTATGATAAATTTCTTATGAGAAATTTGATTTGAGCTGCACGAACGCAAATGCCTACGTGGTAAAGTTGAAAACGAAAGGTTCCGAGTCGAGTAGATATGTTTGAAGGGTATCGTCTCCGTCTTTTTATTCCATTCGATAAGCACCGTTGTCAGCTTGGATGCAGAAGATGGGTCTTTCAGTCAGAGCAGCTAACCTTTCCTTCTGTAGAGTGCTGCATTTGACTGATGCAAATTGGCACCAGAAAGAGAAAAATGTCAGTTAAGAGTTAAGATGCTTGGCCAAAGTGTGAGACACCAAAACAAAGACTTATTAATTTTTTTTTTTTTTTTTTTGTTTAAATGCAGTCGTATAAATGTTTTCATTGGTTAGATAAATTGGTCTTTTCCGTGTTATTTCATGTTTCGAAATCTCATATTCCTTTGAGTGCAACGCCTGGTTGTTCTCTGCCTCGAGGGGTTTGGGAAAACTACTTAGGCTGTGAGATTCCTGTCCGGTTGTGATGAATGGATCCTAATCCAGTCTGCACCTCAACGATCACACATGACAGGCGGTGTTGGGCAAAGGGAGGCTGGAAAAAATGCTTCTGGCTTGCAACGATGAAATGCGCCAGTACCTCGCGCTCTATCAGTCCGTCTTCCACTTACAGGTGTTTTGTCTATGTGTTGTCCTCTTTATATCTGTTTGGCCTGTGTTTTTTCCCTGCAGGAGCAGCACCTCTTCTTCATGTGACGGGCAGGTGTGTGACAGTCTGACAGGGACTTTGGGGGGGGTTCTGAAATAATGAGTCATTCTCGGGAGGAATTGTCAGTCCTCTGGCAGCTCCACAGCGGCCGTCTCTCCTATGGCTCTTTTGGAGGCGGGACAGGTGGGATCGCCAGCGCATGTTCTCATCTGTCAGGACAGATGGCCCGGTGGCTATAGAGTCAGAATGACATTATGTGGGTAAAGCAGGCCTAGGCAGAGAGATGTGCAAATGTGAGTTATTTTCTGAGAGCAGAGCTGTGCTAGTGGATCCGAGGGCTGTGGAGCAGAGCTCTGACAGATACAGAAAGCGGACCTAATTTGGGCAGACAGGTCACGACAGAGGGAATTCAGAGGACTGAAGATCCTGATGGAGGGAAACAGGCAGATGAGCTGCAGCCATTGGTGTGGGCATGCATTTGAAACGCATGAACTCAGAGAACTCATAGAGTCTGGAGAATGCAATGCATGGGGTCTGGCTTCCCTGTGACTGAAGAGTTTTTAAGGCTCTGCCTTATCACACTGTGTAAGGCTTGTATCTCAACAGCCTCCAGGCTGAGTCATGGAATAAAATGCACCTCTGCAGACTGTAATTAGTACAATAAGTCACAACATAAATAATTGAATGGGACAAGTTGGACTTTTCAAACTGTTCTGTCTTAGCTTCGAGGATGCCTAAGGATGTTGAAGAGGTTTTTGGCCAAGTTTAACGGAACAGAGGTTTTTTCTTTAATATGTGAACTATTGGCTATTAAAAGAAGGTGGCAGCTCAGCTGCAAATAGTATTTATTAAACACTCCATGTTTGGTTAAAAAAAGAATTTGAGCAAAAAAAGATGGCGTGTTTACCAGAGTATTAAATTGAGATTCATCTTTATTTCCAATTTTTTAATTGCATTTTAACGTTTTCAAAAATTAATTTTAATTGTTTGACAAATTTTCATAGGCTGTATCCAAACTCAGTCCATTTGCAGTTTAACTGCCCCTACCACTTTCTTTTAACAATGAAGGGTTCAGTGTCACTGTACTAGGCCATGCACCGAGGTCAAAATGGACCAGCACTTAAGCACCATGCAGTTATTCCTGTACTGTTGCCATGTAGGACAAAAATGTGTCATTTGAGACATTTACAGAGAGTGCAATGCCCAAGCAGCAATAAATAAAGTGTCACATAGACAAGCTTTACTAGGAATGACTTCCAAGAATCCAGAATTCCTCTGAAGTTTGCCATGTGCGTATAATTATTGGCTTGCTTCTAGATGGAGCTGTGTACGCTCATACATCTTCGCATGATGTGATACAATCTGTGACGTTTATTACAAGTTGACATGATACTTTTTCACCTGTGAAATGAATAATTCTCAAATTGGAATTGATCTGCTTTGTTAACTGGCTTGTGCTCGACATCTAAAAGATGCAAGACAATGAAAGGAGTAGCAGAGGTGGCAGGAACGGAGACAGGTGATGTCTCTGTGGGAAAACAGCACTGGACACCAAAATTTCTCAGCCTGGTTTGAGTCTGTGAGAGCTTCCCCCCTGTCAAGACATTGTTACTACGACTCAATCTCTTCGAGAGACTCTTCTGTCTGATGTTCAAAGAATTTGATAGCACTCTTTGTAGTGGGATTCAATTTTAGATCAAGGCATCATGGTAGTCAGAGAGGCTGTTAATACTACAGTATATTTCTTTTTGTGCCTTTCTTATGGCAGCAGCGTGAGAGGGATTGTAATGTTCCTCGTCCGGATCTTCTCTCCGGTATGTTCATAATGCGTTTACAAAAGACACAACCTGCCACCACTGTCTGACTGTGCAACACAGCATTTTCCAACAAATAAAAAAAATAATAATAATTCAGTTACTTCTCAGGTTAATAAAAATTTCTGAACATAATCATTTTTTCTACATTTGGAATCTTTAGCTGGGATTTGGTTGGACCACATTTTTAGCATTGATTGGAAATGTGAACTTTGTAAAACTAATACTAAAAACAAAGGTTACACCTGCTTAAACTTCTAGAGATTGAGATGAACGCCAGTCAACACTAGCATATATGCACGCATCCACAGGCTTATCCAAATGAGACGTACACGTTTGCTCTAGAATAGTCCCCAGGGGCCGGACGTCTGATGGGAAGACGGACCCAACTTGGGCCGCTGGAACCAGTTGGCAAAACCCAACACAAGTAATATCTCTCTTGCCACATCGACTGCCCAATCGCTCCTTTCATACTCATTTAGAATCAAAAGCCGTGTTTGTTGTCGCAATCTAGTTCCCAAAATCCACATCACTTCCTGCAAGATTTATGAACTGCGGTACACATATTTGAAGTATTGCTTTCCTGTTGGAAAAAACATGTCAATGGAAATTTAATGAACACCTGAAGGCTATGTAAGCTATGCTCAGTTAACAATGAGCCAACTCCCACTGGAATTTGCCTATTAATAGTCTCTTCGATATGCTGGGTGGGGGGCAAATTACAAATTGTTGAGTGCACTTCGATTACTGCAGGGGACAAATGCTTTGTCCTAGTAAAGGTGAGCAATTTGTCCAGTCGAGGACCTTACTTTGCTGTGTAATGAAGAGTCCTTTCTGCCTGAGATGACAGACGTAATTGTAATGTAATTGTTCATATGGAGAAGGATGCTGAATAAACATGATTTGACCAGCAAAGGCAATGAGGCTTGCAAGTATAGAACGCTGTTTTGCTCATGGTGTAATTTTGAGAAGATAGATAATGTGCTTCGAACAAAAAAAGAATAACATTAGCTCTTTGCTCTCGTGGATTTGTACAAAGTCACCTTTGTTTGCGATGTACTTTAACAGACATTGTTTTTCCTTGCAGGCTTTCTAGCAACGGCAGTTGATACCAGCTCTGTGGGCTCAGCATAGGATTGAGATAGGAATGACATTAGGGCAAGCTTTGAATCGGCTCGATGTTTGAGACAAGAGCGCAATCTTTTAATGTGGCACCTCTAGTCCTGGTGACATTTTCAGCAAAATACAACTTTGCCTGTGAAATTCTCCAGTGCTTTGTTAAAGTCTTAGTTATTACATCTCACAAAATTGTCTTGCCGCCTGTTAAATTAAAAGATAGATCGTTGCTGCCGTCAGGGACTTAAACAAAAAAAATCTAAGCATTGCTTATAATTTAGTTTGTGAGAGCAAAGGGGGATATTTCTAAATGACTAATCTGCATAGCTGAGCACAAAATAACAAGTAAATCTTGTCTGTAAATATTAATCGATAGAATAAATAATGGCAGTATTTGCATGGCAAAGTGAGATAATGGTCTCTTTAGCATGTTGATGGATGTGCGGTGAGCAGCTGGGACAACGCTGCAGAGGGGGGACAGCCACAGCTGCTTTTACTTGGTGACATTCGCACAAATTCTTTCCAAAGGTGTGTGTTTGTCCGCTGGATCACCGCTCTTAATCCCCGTAATATCCACAGTTGCAGCAGTTCATCACGGCCAACCCTCACATTTGTATATGAACGGAATGCCCATTCGCGTGCCGGCTGCAAAACCGTAAAGTGTGTGTCGGCAAGTTGTGTAGTGGCTCCCGAAATGGATTTTAGATGAAATCGCTTCCAGCGCAAGGCAGTTTGAAAAACATGCAACTGTGTGCTGTATATCGCAAATGAGGACGCTTGCATGCTACATGAAGTGGTTGGAATAATTTTATGAGTTTATCTCATGCAAATTTCAGTTATTTCATCTCGGATGCTCTTGTCTGTCTCATTGCGTTGTTGCTCACCTGCATCCACGGCGTCTTAGCAGGCTTGGTTTTGCTCGGCCGTGCGCGCGTGGTTCTCTTGACAGTACAGCTGTGTTTCCTGGTGCATGCCAAAATAATGGGACTTGATTAGTTGTGTATTAGTTCTGACTGGAGTGTGCCTGCAGGGATTCTCTATTAGTCTGAACCGCGAGACTCTACTTTCCACCGCCGAGTTGTCTGCCACTGCAGTCGTATTTCTGTAATTTCCTTTTGCGCTGTAGTGATTTCAGTACATCTGCGCCTTTCCTCTGTCATCTGTGTTTTGCTGTTAATGCCATGCATGCCAAGCGAACTCCGTAAGGATATGATTTATTGATTAATTTGTAAAAGATATGAGCCCGATGCAATGCGCGAGTAAAATGGCCCATGAAGCACCCCATGACATTGGACTCCAGTGTTGTGTCTCTGAGTGACAGGCCCCTTGGCGTGCATCACTCCGAGACAGGGCAGCCTTTGTTGTCATCTTCATTTGCTTTTTTTGCCTTCATCCTCAGTTTCCTCCGTCTGCCAAGATCTGATTGATACCTGTCAGGAAACCAGAGTCATATCAGAAGAATTGGGATCATGGGGGATCCTGCGTCACTGCATTTTATCAAACGCTGTCTTGGCCTTGGCGCTCTATGGGATTGCACTGGCAATGAACATTTGAGCTTTGCCGAAAACATGGACGTTTGTGGCCACGATTTGTATCCAAGAATTGCTGGCACTTCAACTCTTGTCATTGGCGGCTCTGTAGTATAATGGATTATTACTATAATCGGGGTGTCATGGTAATTGTTTTGGATTTGAAATGGCCTCAGGCCTGACTTGTTGACAGGAAAGTGAAGGACACTGGCTAGGAAGTGTGTTACTCTGCTCACAGACAGCTTAAGGAGCACAGCAGAGACACTGCTTGCTGTAAGTGTTTATGATTTAGTTTGTACATGTAGACATGAAACAGATCAACAGATGGGCTATAGGATTTAAAGATTGTAAGAAAATCAGGTTGACCAAAAATGAGAAAAGCTGAATTGTACATAGTGAATTATGGTCTGACAAATATGTTTTGAAATTCATAGTATGTCTGTGGTCATTCGTCTGCATAAGAAATGGGACAGATTGCAGATTGTGTGATGTATTTGTTTTGCTTATTTTGTCATAAGCAAATTACGCATGGTTGCAAACTCCCTGTTCCGCAAGAATGCTGGATTGAGGAGCAAGCTGGGTGCACTCAGACTGTGCTCTTGTGCCATAAACATTTCATCTGACTTTAAAATAAGAGGCAAAAATCTGGGGGGGGGGGGGTGACCTGAAGAGAGCTGTCCACAGGAGATGCCTTCGCAATTTGACAGATCTGGAAAATTTTTGCAATTGAGAGTTGGCAAAAATTGCCAAGTCCAGATGTGCCAAACTCTTAGCCAAAAAGACTGAGTGCTGTAATAAAATCAAAAGGTGCTTCAACTAAGTATTAGTTTAGGGGGTGTGCACACTATTGCAACCAGGTGTTTGTATAATTTTTTTTTCTTTTTTTGTTTTTCACTGAACAGTTTCTGATTTGTTTTCACCTTCTTTGTATAGAGTGCAATTTTGCAATAAACACAGAATAAGTTCTGGTTCAAGGTTCAAAGGTTTATTTGTCATGGATGAACAAAACAGCATAGCAGTGTTGTCACCATGAAAAGTTTTTGTTTCCAGGCATCCTCAGTATGAACATAAAATATGTAATATGTAGTAAGATAACAGAGAGGTAAAATGCAAGAGGAGCCTGGAAGACTGCACGATTTATCTTGGTTTCTTTTTTTAATCACTCAAAACCTGCCATTTTGACAGGGGTGTATAGACTTTTTATATCCACTGTATCTGATGAACGTCTTTGAAGTGGACTCAACTTCTTAAAGGAGGTTAAAAATACGTGCTGCATTTGCAGTTGCGTAAACAGCGTGCTGGGCTGCATCACTGCCACTCACAAGCTAATGAGACAAATGAAGAGGTACAGGTTAAATGAAAAAGGACAAAGACAAATGTCTGCAAGTAGGTAAAATAGTGTAAACTCCTCCAGAGTCCATAATCTGTTTAAGTAAACTAAATTATAATATGGAACAAAATGGCAGAGTCTCTCAGATTTTTCCATCTTGAAAAAACAAGATGCACACTGGCTGGTAGTGGATGTATTTATTGATCAGATGCATTAAATTAATATGAACCTGCCATCGTCTGTCAGCAGAATTGATTCCTTGCAACTGTTGTGAATTATAAAAACCACATGTCTGGATGCAACGCAGTTAGAAATCCCCAATTAGCTAGCAATGTCAAGAGGACATAAGGATGCCAATGAAGGAAATTGGCTCATACTAGCTGAGCATTTTGTCTGTGGTTTGAAAGAGTTTTATTTTAGAATGCCGCATTGACACTACGTTGACATACGAACCCAGGGCTGTTGCATTAAATGAAAACAGTGCCGTTCCTCTTGATCTCAGATACCAAGCCAGCAAAGTTCAAGCCAGAGCAGAGTTTAATAAACGCAAAAAAATCTGTGTGCACACCATTGCCCAAAAAATGCATGCAGAATAAATTTTACTAGTGTGAGTTTAAGGATTGTATGGTTATTATTTAGAATCTTGCTCACTGCTGGGCCCATCTGATGGCCATACCAACCCATAAGGCCGTGCCTGCTGTCTGCTGCCTAGTCCTTGGCAGTGAAACAGTCACAAGCCTAGCACAAGGCAAAAAAATGGGCTTTAATATACACATTCCCTCTCCGTCCGGGAGATGTAGCCTCCCCAGAGACAATAGTTAACTCTCACCAGCTGTTCCTGAATTCCAGTCAATAACAGAACAACCTGTCTGTGGTTATTTTCGGTAGCTTGCAAGTCACATGAGCACTGCTCTTGCTTTGCTCATGGGTGCTGTATGGGAGCAGAGCAGAAGTGTGAGTGTATCCCTCCGTTGGCATCAAACCAAGCCATGATGTTGGTGCTGTAACTATTCCCTGAGCATCAGTTTGGCAGTGGAAATGTGGTGCTGCAAATCCCTGGCATTATTTAGAGGGCACTTGATCAGCTGATGAGGTTCCTCCTCCACTAACCTTTCTAGGCAGCCTTGGCATCAGGCTTTGCTTGGTGACACTGCCCTAGCGCAACGCTTGTGTGATTCCAGCAGGACCATCTCTATGATCCCCACTGCCTACAGCCATGCAGGTGGCAAGAATTCTCTAGAGGTCCTGCAGGAGTGTCTGTACTGTTGGTAACCAATGTGCTGCTGAGTGTTAAAACACCCAGCAGGCCTGTGATAACTCCACCCTCATCTGAGCTCAGAGACCAGAGCCAGGTACCTGGTGTTAAAACACCCCAGTACAAGCAAGCCCTTTTACACAGACTACCTAAACCAATACGTTGTTAATGATTTATTCTGTAAATGAGAGCGTTTTTCCACTATTTACAATTAAAGCAAATAACACATATTGACAATAATGAACAAGTGATCAAATGGTGATGACTACCAAGGTTTCCTAATTTTTACCCCTTTTTGAGTTTTTATGTGCATACCTATATCTAAACACAGATTTTCCCAAATAACACTAAAACACTGCAAAATACCTATGCAGGTGCTGGTCATAAAATTAGAATATCATGGAAATCAAGGTCCCAGAGTCTGTAGGAAGAGAGGAGAGGCACAGAATCCACAGATTTCCAAAGGAAATGCAAAATTTACCTTCATCAGAGAACATAACTTTTGACCACTCAGCAGCAGTCCAGTCCTTTTTGTTGCGAGACGCTTCTGACGCTGTCTCTTGTTCAAGAGTGGCTTGACACAAGGAATGCGACAGCTGAAACCCATGTCTTGCATACGTCTGTGCGTGGTGGTTCTTGAAGCACTGACTCCAGCTGCAGTCCACTCTTTGTGAATCTCCCCCACAGTTTTGAATGGGTTTTGTTTCACAATCCTCTCCAGGGTGCGGTTATCCCTATTGCTTGTACACTTTTTTCTACCACATTGTGAAGAGGAAGATGCAATATGCCAGACTCAACAATTCAGAAGAGTTGAAGGCCACTATCAGAGCAACATGGGCTCCAATAACACCTGAGCAGTGCCACAGACTGATCGACTCCATGCCACGCCGCATTGCTGCAGTAATCCAGGCCAAAGGAGCCGCAACTAAATATTGAGTGCTGTACATGCTCATACTTTTCATGTTCATACCTTTCAGTTGGCCAACATTTCTAAAAATCCTTTTTTTGCATTGGTCTTAATTGATATTCTAATTTTCTGAGATACTGAATTTGGGACTTTCATTAGTTGTCAGTTATAATCATCAAAATTAAAAAAAAAAAACATTTGAAATAGATCAGTCTGTGTGTAATGAATGAATCTAATATAAAAGTTTCACTTTTTGAATGGAATTACTGAAATAAATCAACTTTGTCATGATATTCTAATTTTATGACCAGCACCTGTATAACTAATTATCACACTCACTGTCTTGCTTTTCCTTATACAGCAACGGGCATTTGGATCCAAAGCTACAACAGATTCACCCTACTTGTGCTCACAAGAGTATACAACATTTTTTTGCTCGCAGTTCAGATGTTACAGTAAGTTTTTGGAATGTAGATGATGTGATAAACTATGTGGTCAAAAGTATGTGGACACCTGACCATCACGCCATATGTGCTTGTTGAACATTCATACCAAACCCAGGGGAATTAATATGGAGTTGTTCCCTCCTTTACTGCTATGACAGGCTCCACTCTTCTGGGAAGGCTTTCCACAAGATTTTGGACTGCAGCTGTGGGAATTTGTGCCCATTCAGCTGCAAGAGCATCAGTGAGGTCGGGCGAGAAGGCCTGGATTGTGGTCAGCGTCCCATTTCATCCCAGAGGTGTTTGGTGGAGTTGAGGTCAGGGCTCTGTGCAGGTCACTCAAGTTCTTCCACACCGACCTGGGCAAACCATGTGTTTATGGAGCTTGCTTTGTGTATGGGGCAGTCATGCTGGAGCAGGAAAGGAGTTTCTCCCCCAAACTGTGGTCACAAAGCTGGAAGCACACGGTTGTCTAGAATATGTTTGTATGCTGCATGGGTGCAGCTGAAACTGCTCAGCTCAGTCATTAGAAGGGGGGTCCACATGCTTTTGGCCCTATAGTGTATATTGCATGGTGTAAGTGCAGCCACAGTTAGACTTTATTGCAGACCAGACGTTATGGGTACCCAGCAGGACACACGATACTTTTCATAATTCTGCCTGAACTCAAAACAAATTTTCGGTATAAAAACGATGCTCTATAAATTGTGTGTGTACACCTAAACCCCCGGTATACATCCTTTATCATATAACAAAATAAATTTACCAAGTAAAAACAATGTTTAATAGGTAATTACAATGAATTGCATTGTTAGATTTAAATGGATGTCTGCACTATTTGAAACAAATGCCATTGCTGAATGACTGCTGCTCTAAAAGGAGGAGTGAGAGTGAGTGATGGTTTGTTAGCTATACAGGTTGTCGTCGTCTTGCGATGTACTCAACGTACAACTGAATCACACTTATGACAGTCAATAATAAATAAATAATAATAATTAAAAATTAACTGGACAAAAATTGTAAAATAAAATATGGCTTTCAGAGTTCTGGTAAGTGAATGGGCATCTTATAACTAATTTAAGCATGAACGTCTTGTAGTGTGCTATAAGCTATAATGGTACAGTACAAGCTCATAGCAAAACAATATAATCTGCCTACAACCGTACAAAAACATGTTTTATATTATAGATGAAAAATGTTGCGAAAATGTATAGCAAGAGTGCGCATGTACCTGTCAAATTGTAGCATAACGATTATAACGTGAACGTCGTACGAGACTTTGTGCTACACGCTCACCCCACCCTCCCAAAGTCGGCCGCCATTTTGTTGTGCCGGCTCCACCACAGCTCCTCCCCTCTCTTTTTTCTCTCCGTTCCAAAAAGATCACGCAACACACAGCGTTAGTTGTTCTATCAAACAAAGACACAGACACGACAGCATGACATTCGGCATGTCTTCCCTTTATGATACATTTCAAAGAACTGAACTCACACTGAAGACTCTGGTATGTGTCCTTCTCAAGCTTACTGATGGAACAGTTGAAAGACATTGACACTTGCACTTACTGTATCTCGCTGTCGTATGGCACAGAGTTTTAAAAAAAATGTTGTGAACGTACAGTATTTTTTAAAAAGAAACTTTGGTAAGGAATACAGCGGTGCGTTATTTAATAAAGGTGTGGGTAATATACTATACCGGGGCCAGAAACAGACAGTTTTTCAAAAATAACTTACGGTATGGTGGACTACACACATAGAAATAATCCCTCTGTTACGAGTAGGATTTTTCTCCTTTAAGTGATATTTGGGGAGGTTGAAATAGATTATACTTTCCCCCTTTTAATATAGGCTCCAAATGTATTGCATTTTCCCAGTTTAAATCTGGATTTCAGGAATGGACTAGGAACATATGTATATGCACACAATTATATTTACTATATTGCTCCTTTTCTTTCATCAACCGGCACCCCCATGCATACTGCACACATTTTATAGACATTGTACAGTCATTTTTTTTTTCTTTTACTATTAAGAACTTAATCTGCTACAATTTCAAGACGTGTTTCTTGGCCTGACTGTGAAAAATGTCCTTATGGGAGACGGAGACAAATGATTTGATTAGCTATCTGATCTATGCAGCGATTACATGCAGAGGGATTACCTGCTTAATGAGATTAAAATAATGAATGTGTATCTCATAGCCTGTAAGGTGATTTAATATAAATGCTTTGAGATGTTAGGCATTTATTTTCATAACCTGGCCCAAAATGCCAAGGGAAGGTAAAATACAATACCACACCTGTTTGGCACACTGACATCACAGAGCTGCAGTTCAGAATTAATCACCCAAGAGGCTTGGGTAAATGAAAAGGTAACAGGAATTGGTATTTATTTGGTGGGTAAATTGGGTTTCAGGAAAAAAAGCACAAAAAGGAAAATTCTTCCTAAATAACTGCAGATACTTTTCATAAGTAGGCCTGGGTTGCAATCTATGATAGTGTAGGCATGTGTAGCTATACACCATTTATAAAACAGATTCAAACCCAGGTCTGATTATCAAAAATATCTGTAGAAAAGTTCCTGAAATTGTGTGTGTGTGTGTGTTCCTGCAATATATATTTTAAAAAATCCATTTTAAGTGTTATAGGATAGGAGAGAAATGCACATCAGAAGTGGTCCTCTTAATATTAGATGCACAATTCACAGCAGATATTTAAAAATGCTTAAATTCCTTCACTTGAAGGTAGAAGCACTGTAAACTGCAGTCAAAGTTCAGAATCCCTTTCTTGAAGTAAGATGTCTTCTGAAGAAGGTGTGGGTTCTCCAGCCTAAAACAGAGAGGATGATAATCTCATGGGGTGTTTCTTTAAGGTGTGTGGGAGTTGCTGTTGGCAGATCTGACCCTTAAGCCAACTCCTGTCGGAGGAGTTAAGAGTCATGAAGTTGTCTGATGATGAAAACAGTTGTAATCTTTATTTTCACCTGTCTGTACTGAATCATTTTTTGCACGATAAAGGGTGGAAGCATTGCTATGTGTTTTCTTTGTAGAGGTTTTTGAAATGGGGGGCCTTCTGACCCCTGAATATATAACCACACAACTAGCAGAGAACACAGGCTGTGGGCCTAGATATCCATTTGTTGGTGTTGTTTGTAGAAATATTTGAGATGTTAATAATATGTTTCTGAAAATATATTAATTGATCCTGTTTAATTATCTTAAATTATCTTTTTGTGAGACAAGAAAATTGTTTCTTGAAAAGATTTCACTGAAGATAGTTTCCGCATCCTTCCTCCTTGGCAGAGACAATAGTGAATGTCAGCTTACAGTTTTTATGGTAAATGTTGTCAGGGACAGATTACAGGAATAGATCTTCCAAATCAAGGTCTAATGATTTCAGTCTGTTTCATAGAAGATCCCTTACAATGATTATCAGCAGGCAGTTATGATTTTGTACTGTAGTTTTTTGTCCCAGTAGACATTAACAAAAAAATCTTCTCTCTTAACCAAATAGACATTTTTTTTTCCACCCTGAAAACTGATCTTTAAAATCCAAAATTAAAACCAGTGAATGTTGTCACTGTATGATGGATAGAACTAAACCAATAAAAATATACCCCAAGGCTCTAACTAAAACAGTTACAGGAAACTTACCAGCAGCTCCACCGCAAAAGATAGGCAGTCCCCTGGCCTATTCCCAGGGTGCTGCCGTACACCCAACTTAATCCAACAAAGATGTTTCCAGAGTTGGAAGTATTAGCTTGGCATACAGTCCATTGGGGCTTGGAGTCCACTTGAGGGCTTGCACCTGCTGTAGAGTGAGGTTGCTGAGCCTTGCTGTTGGGACTCTTTGAAGAAAAGAGTCCCAGCAGTTTAGATTTACTGCGAGCTGGGGTAGTGCTGGGTTTATGGGGGGGGGACAGCCCCAATGGGATGGAAGTAGCAGGGTGCACTTATATGCATATGCCTGTGATTGATAGTGGCTTGTGGCCATAGGTTTAGTCTAATACATCCCTCCCGAAATTTTTTTTTTTGTTTTGTTTTTAAACAAAATTTGAAGCTGTACTCAATCCATCCATCATCCATCAACTGTCTGTTACTGATCAGTGTTCCTGAGCCTATCCTGGAAACATAATTTGCTTTTCTAGACATACGCACTGGATGGGATGCTAGTCCATCCCCTGCCAGCCACACACACTCCTACACACACTCACTACTGGCAAATTAGTCATTCATTCACCTGATGTACCTGTCTTTTGACTTTTTCAGAAAATCAGAGCACTTGGAAACTCAGGTGAACTTGGGAAGAACATGCACACTCCACAGCTGCTGAAAATAGGAATCAGACATAGGCATTCACTTTTCCAACCGTGCTGAACATAAAGATGTTCTGATGCATTTATTTAATTACACCGATTATTATTTTTTTACAGTGTTTAATCCCACTAGAGTTGCAAGAATTTAACTTGACAAGGACTTTCATATAATACAACTACTTCAATTGCTATAGTCTCAAGGCTGTCCAGGGGTATAGTAGGGTGTGGCAGTAAAAAAAAAAAAATATGAAGAAGCCAAACTGGTCTAATCCTTTTATTTTGCGCAACTAACTAATGTGAAAACCAAAAGAGTATCAAAACCAAAGTAAAATCTTCTGCACCCTACATAACTAGACTCTATACCATTTACTAAACACACAAACTCCATTTACAAACATCGAGTTATACAAAAGGCCAAGTTTCTCAGGCCAAGTGGCTCTTACAACCCAGGTGGTTTTCAGGTTCGTCTGCATTGCTTTCATAGATTTCTGTGGATTGATACATAAACACTGCGTATTCAGTGTGTGTATGTTTAGTTTGTGTGCGCTTGTTAAGCATATAATGTGCAATACCTACAAATGAACTAAAACAAATCCAGCTACAGCCATACTGTATTATAGGGTAATGCAGGGATTTGTCTTATTTCATGATAACTAATGTTGTTGAAGTAACTGTCTGTTGTAATGGCTTGACAATATTTTAGCACAAAAGAGTGTCTATATCGCTAAAAATTTTTACAGTTAAAACTAATGGGAATTGCATGTGTGAGTTATGAGAATTCACCTTACAGGGTTTTTCTAGGAATGCATTACCTTCTTAAAGTGGGGGAAGAATATCGTGAAACGAATATGGGCAGGCATCCCAGCAACAAAAGCCACTGAGCAGCTGCATGAAAACTTAATAACCACATTGTTCTCAGCCCAGCTCACAAGCTGGGTTGTACACTGATCTCTTTGGTCAAATTTGAGTTATCTGCATTGTGTAGTAGATGGAGAACACAGAATTCCACACAGGAGGCATAAAATGTCATACGAAGAGGGAAACACAAGAGATTCGGATCTAGGTTTGTGCAAACCTTTATTTTCATTTACCTGCCGCGTCCCATCCTTTCTGGAGACGATCAGTGCAGGTGACCAAAGGAGAAGAGGACGTGGTTGAGGGGCTGGGTGGCTATCCAGACCGCTTCATCTTTGGAACTGCTAGCTTTTACTATGGTCTTTCTTGCCTATGAGCGGCTGCCTTAGAGAGCGACAAGCTATTTAACAGGTTTTTTTTTTATTTTAAATTTTATTTTATAAATTGGGCTCTGTTTGGCAAGGTGTTGAAATGAGAATTAACAAAAGGCCAAAAGCAAACAGGATATCTGCATTTAAGACAATTTACGGATGATATTTCTGTGACGGGAAGCGGCTCTGGAACTCATCCCACTTCATTTTAATTGCTCGATTGTGTTATTCTTTCTGTCGCTCCCTGTTAGGCAGGTTCAGAGTTCCTATCAGGGGAAGACAAGATAATTGCAGCTGGATGATAGACTCAGTTGCTACTGTAGCTGTGAGCAGAAAGACCGGTTTTCTCCCTGTTCAGATTCCATTGTGGTCTGACCTGCATAGGGCCTTCTCTAATGGACTGGATGAAGTGGGATTTCTCCCAGCAGCACCAGGGACTGGAGCGTTCCCAGCTGCCAGGCTGTTGTTCCCAGGCCTTTTGCTAAAACAAGCTCTACTGCAACCGCACTCAGATCAGTTTTACAACGAAAAATCACAGACTACAGCCATGCGTTGCTTAACAACAGGGATACATTCTGAGAAATGCATTGTTGGGCGATTTCGTCGTTGCGCGAGCATCATAGCGTGTTCATGCACCACATCACATCCGTTTGGTCAACGTCAGACTGCATATACGTCCGTGATCCCATAAGGTTATTATAAAGTTCAGAAATCCCGATCGAAGAACGGGACGTAGCGAACGCAACACCTTCCAATACTCAACACATGTAGCTCATGTCTTTTGCATACAAAGCAATTGCGCTTCCAGGTATGTAATACTACGGTACATATATAACCTATAATACATATGTCATAATTGTCATAACATGGTATAGTCTACTGCTCTTAGTCTACAAACCACCGTTGTACATGTGGTCCGTCATTGACCAACACGTGCGGCGCATGACTGTATAAGCATATGGCTTCAGAAGCATCAACATCAGACTTATGCTGTCTGCTGATAACAGCCATACCTGTGTTGAGATATTTAATTTGTGTGAATTAAGAGTTTTTTGTTGGATAATAAAAAGTGACGTTGACAGTGTGGTATAATAATTGCCAATGTGTCTGTCACTATTCATATTTCTCTGACTCCATTTTATTATGAGCATGCTGTCTCAAGAGAAATATTCTTCACATTTGAGAATCATTTGTTTTCGGTTTATTTTCAGCTGTGAAACTCGGAAGGATTTGAGAATGTGCTGCTGGACAATAGCTTATAGCTCATAAGGTGGAGGTCAGCACTGTAATCTTTCTTTGTTATTTCCAAGATTCATAAGCAATAATTGAGAGCCCCCAAGGCTTATATGCAGCAGTTAAAATTGCTGTTTGGTTATTGGTCTGTAAGTCTTTTCTCACTTCTCACTCTCTTTGTCTGTGTGGCTGAAAGACCTCTTGACTGCAGTAGTGTAATGGTGCTCACAGTTCTGGCCCAAGACACCTCAAGTTCGGTGCGGGGGTGCACCAGGTACATCTAACCCCTTGGCCATTTTGTCTCCCAGTTACTCTGCTCCCTTTCTAAAAAGAGGGTAAAAACTGATTATGAGGCCTAGGCTGCTGAAAACCAAACTAGTTAAAGGTCAAATTCATTATTTCACTTATGTGTCCTTCACCTTCCCCCCGGTATCCCTGAGGTTATAGTCCTACACATGTATAACCAAGTGCACTAAAATGTGAAGATTTAATGACTCATTGGTCCAGTCGAACCAGATAATTTTTTTAAAAATTATTTTATTTTATTTTTCCCCCAATTCAGAATTTTCATTTCCCAACAAACCGTTTGAGTGTTTCTGTTTATTCCAAAAAATATAATTGTCAACCTTTAATCCCTCAGCTACTATTTGTTTAACCTTTTGAGAATTCTGCTGGCTCCTTGTGTCTGGGACACACATTCAGAAAAGATGATGGGAGTGTCTACCTGTGCAAAGGTAGATACAAATCCACGAATCCCCAGTGAAATTACCCGAAACCCAACTGCAAAGCTGCCTGCTGACACAGGAACGGGCCCGTCTGAATCCGACATCTAAGACTCTCCATCTCATTACAGCGTGCAAATGAGAGATCATATTTTGTGTGCTGTTTTTTTTTTTTTTTGCCGTGCCGCACCATCTGCAACCGTTCAGATTTATTTGCCTAATTAAATTGGTTTGAATCCCAAAGTTAAAGAATGCATGGATGATTATTACCGACACATGCATGCCTGCGTTTGTCAGAAAAATCTGTGTAATAGATGGAAATGGGGGTGCTGTGAAGTCAATTAAGCTTCCATTCTTTTGTCCCGGAGCAGGGGACAGCACTTTGTGTTTGTGGAAATGCTGCTGTCACTCCCTGTGTGCAATGCTAATTAAAGATTAGCCTAGCAGATTTAATGTGTCGCAGAAAGCTTATTGTTTAGCACTTAACATTTCATAAGCCCCATGCTATGGCGCTATCCAGCATTAAAACAAAAATCCAGTATCGGGCTTAGAGATGAACAACTCGGGGCTGAGAACGACTTGCATTTTATTAAAAACATAAATTGTCTTTCCTTGTCATATATGTTTAGGCTTGTATATAATATGAATATTGTGCTATAACATTTATTATATCATAAATCTATAGTATTCTAATAGTTTAGCTGTGATTTAACCTTTCTCAAAAAAGTTAACGTTGAAACATCAACGCTTTAGGATTATGGCAAACAAATCTCTTTCAGACCACATTCTATGGGCATACTATGGGTCCATCTCCTTGATTCAATTTTTAATGAGCCAAAATAAAGTAATATATCCATCAGCAGTCTTGACAGTTGGCACGCTATCTGAAGTTTTTTCAATATGGTTTGTTTCAAAGCATCTCATGTGTTGTTGTGCGCCGCTTGCACACGTTTTTGGTCGACCTGCCAAGTGAAATGAAGATGGTAGCTCTTGAAGTGTGTCAGGGACAGAATGGGTAAAAAGTTGGGTAAAAATGGGAGTTGCTGTCAAAATGTCCAGATGGTTCTTGTGTGTTACTCAGTCATGTGGCCAACAGGCAAGGAATCTTGGTAGGGCAGTACTACCAGAAAGCCTTGGAGGTGCAGGGTTCAGTTCTGTTTCTGTTTCAAGATGTTTTGACTTGATGACAACAAGAAAATTGTTTGCCTTCCCAGAGCACATAAAGTGTTAGACAACTATGCCCATATCTTTCACTAATGTCTAAATTGCACTGTTTGTTCTTTTGGTTTATTTATGTACGTAGCATGCAGCAATGTTTGCTAATGGATCTGCTAAATCGTACGGCACATTTACAGCAATAAAGTGAGAAAAACGATCCAAATGTTTATCATACAAAGCCGTTCAATATATCCAACAAACCAAACAGTCCACGGGGGAATATCAGCTGCTCAACTCTTTTTGTCAATAAAGTAGTTATGTTGCACAATCTTTTTTTTTTATTTTGTATGATTGCTTCGCCTGAAGTGTTTTGCTTTGTGTTGTTAGACAACAAAAGTGTGCATGTTGTAGTTGTTTAAACATAGCTCTTGCCTAACGCTATAACTCACGGAGTGCTGGTTTTTTTCAGATGGCATATCTGAAAATATATAAAGTTCTCAACCATGTTGCTTAAAGGTATGTTTATAGAAAAAATGTTGCCCACCTAAATTATATTGGCATTGCTACTACCTTTAATTCGTGTATAAGGCTTGAAGACCATATTGATTGGCCGGAGGCTTAGAAAATGGCAATCCTGGGAATAAAAGAGCATATTTGGCAATGACAAATTACCGTTGTTCTACACATGCTTGCTGAGACAGTTTTGGACAATTAGCTTATGGACAATAATGGTGTCACTGAATGACATTTTTAATCATCCACAGTTTTCTCCCCAAAGGGAGGAGCGTTCATATTTCTAATGGTCTTATCGCACCTCCATGTCATCGGGTTTTGATTAATGGCTCATAAGGTGTACACCAACCACGAATGCAAGACTGAAAAAAGGTCAATGTTGTGCAGCTTAATATAATTATATTTTTACACTTTTGGAATCTGAAATGCTAAATATATGATCTATGATAGATATACATACGCAGTTGTTTCAGGTAAATATCACCCACCTTGCATCTCACCGCATGCTGTGTTCGAACAGGTTTCCCATCACGTCGCTTCCCCCGAAAAGCCTCCAGCCTCGCCTCTCATCATCGCCGTGTCAGCGCCTGTACCGTTCTACTCCGTTATGCTGCATTTGCGGCCAACAAGGGCCTCTGGTGCCACGCTCACAATTTGATGTACGCTAATGTCTTCCAGCACGCCCACTTCTATCAGCTGCTGCTGAAGTTGTGTTGATTTTTGCAGCGTTAAGTGCAGTTCCAAGTCTGTTTTGTTTCTTGTTAATTTGGAGTGAAATGTCAGACAAACAAAAACTGTTTTGTCTAAGTGCCAAACAGCAAAAGCTCTTCAAAAACACAGCAAGAAATCGCACGTTTGGTTAGTGGCCATTCGGTGGGTAACGTTCTTTACCTCGGTAACTGTAAGGCATATTTATGCAGTACATTACAAAAAAACACCTACGGTTAACATTGTAAAGTGTGCCAATGTTGTACATATTCCTAGCAAAACTGATGGAGAGGAATGTCTGAGGGGTTCTTTTATCAGTTTTATAGTTTCTGTTTTGAAAGCATTTAAAGAAAAATAGGAAAGCAGCAGCTGTGTTATGAGCCAGAATTAGTAAGTTATACGGTATATAGGTACATACCTTTTAGTCTCTCAATTGTAAAAACCCCAATTTTGTTCTATTTCTGGGCACAGTATAGTATATTATCTATACCGTTATTGAATGTTTCAGTACCGTTTTCTTAAAGTAAAATTGATTTAAAAAATACGTTTCCTAACGTTTTTCAAATACTTTAGTATTCTGTATGACACAACAGAGAGACATAGTAACCACAAGCTACACAATCACTTGTTCCATCGGACCCACTGAGTTCACTGGCCAGTCATCAGTCAGAGCTGTGACTGGTGCAGATCAGGTGGAAGTGATGCTATGGGGGATACTGCAGTGACAGTAAAATGTTTATTGCTTTTGAGTGTCGTATCTGCATGCAACGCCAATGGTTTAGTGACACTGTTGTGTTGGATTTGAATAGACTGAATTATAGTACACAGGACAAGAGAGGGGGCTTGCACTGCGTTTTCAATGTGAGCGCAGTTCTATGAGAAGCACAGGAAAAGGGAAGATGTGTGATGAATGAGCCCATATTTGCATCTTTGTGTAATATAAGACTCGTGAGAGCAACTAACACTATGTGAGACAAGAGAAGGTGGTTGCTGAGTGTGCTTAGATGCTGCCTTCATTTTGTAGGACACAGTCTTGCATAGCATCCACCTTGCGTAGTCGTAAACTAAGATGCCATATGTGCATATTGTGCGGGTACATGTGTCATGTTTTAATGCAGTATCAGAACATTATTCATCTAGAGTGTAAGCTATAATGCAAAGTCAAGTTGTAATACTACATTTTTTGCACATCTGTCAGCAGAGGTCGGTAGAGGTACTGTACATTGTACTTTACTAGGAGTTCATGTAGATATTATTTAATTAGCTGTGATTCTTACTCATGTAACAGAATTTAAGGAAATCTTTTTTTTTTTTTTTTGCAATTTTGTCCATTACATTTTTTAATCTTTATTACTTATTACTATATAATCTTTATAACTACTACTACTTATTTATTATCATTGACCATCATAAGTGTTAGTTCGTCATATGTGGAGTACAATGTCAGTCGAAGACAGATTGTATATGTTACATCAGGGACTCTGAAATTGGGAGTTTGAATGCTGGGGTATAGGTGCGGTAATACTCTGCATAACACTATCGTTTAGTGCTGTTTTGTTACCTGCTGTAATGTTAGGCATTGCATGTTTCTTTTTTTGATAATATTGTAATAATCTACAATCTAGCATCTCTCTGGTTTGTAGCTCTGGCCCCTGTAGGGGTGTGGTATTCTCTGTGCTTTTTTTATTGTACCGCCCCCTGCCCTCAGTTCTACTGCTTGCAGTGCACTTCTTATAGGCGAGAGATCTTTCCCTCCGGTACAACCCAGAGCAGTTCCAGATCTTGTCTTTCTTTCATTTCATACACGCGTCACAAGTTTTCTTTTCCAGCAATTGAAAGATATATTATTGCAGTCTTATAAAAGTCATGAATTTAGTGTGTTCCCAGTTGAAGGTACGGGTGTCTTGTGAGATCATTGCTATGTTCCTGTTTTTGATAAATGCCTACCTGTAGAAGGTTCAATGTTTCAAATGTTCAGTGGGCTTCCAGGTTGAGATGCTGCTGCTCTTTTATCACAGTTCCACGAGTAATAAGAGAAGCAAGTTTGCCCAGTTTCTTAGAAAAACCAGAACTTACATTCATGATTAATGCATGCAAAATTCTTGATGTCAGTTGACCAATTCATTGTGTTCAGCTACACTTCTTTGCTGGTAAAGGTGTCAGATGAGCTGCCAGCTCCATTGGTCTACCTACAGCACACTGCTCCAGGGTAGGGAAGTTTATACTTTTTCTCCAGCCACACGGCTGCTTTTCTGTTTTTTGCATTTTTTGCAGCTGATCCAGACTGCTTTGGCTTGCCTCTCTGGGGTATTGCACCATTTCCTGTGTCCTTTGCTGTGTGTTCCAGTGTGAACTGTGCAGACATCTTTCAAGCCAACACACCAAGCTATTTGTGAAGCAGAAACTGGAGCCTTGGCAGATGCCAAACCCTTTGAGGTCCAGGCTCTTACAATGAATTGTTGATGCCAAGGTGGAAGTCTTTTACTCCTTCCATCATGATTGGTGCGTTTTGCTCAGAGCCCCTTTAACAACAAGCTTTTTTTTTTTTTTTTTTTTTTTTAACTTGCCCAAGATGATAAATAAATCTTAGGGTTCTGCACTCACAGATTATTTGTTCATTTTATATTAATTTGTTCCTTATGAGCATTCTGTTTTGTTACAAATGAACCATACAGTATGCTTTGCCAAAATTACTCACATTACAGAAAAATGTATTCATTAACATGTTTGTTTATTAGGAGGTAATGTAGAAGGGTGAATTGTTAATAACTGATTTTTCTGTTAAGACATAAAGAGAAGTTTTTTGTCTTAAAGGAGTTTTTGTATTGGGAAGTCTTTGAATCGTAGTCCTGTAGTTGACAACAGAGGGTCAGTGGAAGAAGATACCATCCTGAGTGCAGTTCTGCCCTGTACATATCTATGACCACATGTGGCATTTAGCCCATTTTTTACATGTTTTATTTTGCAGCAGTTTAATCAGAACCATCACTGCGGATGTGTATTAATTATGCTGAAACACCTTAACCCTATTTGTGTAATCTCAGTGCTCACCTGACAGGTGGAAATCATTGACTGGTGGATCTGGGGGACCACATCAGTAAGAAAGCCCTACCTTGTGATGAAATATGACCCCATTATCAAGGGAAACAAATAAGGCAAACATGAAATGAGATTAATCAAAAATGGGAAACAATGCAGAGGAACATGCTTATTGCATGGAGCTTCAGTGATTTTCTATGGCACGTTTTGTTGTTTTCAGACATCAATTTCCACTTTTTGTTGAAAGCAGCCAAGTCATTTTTGAGGTCTCACTCACTACGTTTTGTTAAGCTTTTTGTCCAGGTCATGATGATGCCTTCAGAGAACATGGCACCACGCACTACACTTGCCCTGGATGTCGGAATGCCACTCCATCACAGAAGTTAGAGGAATTTGCCCCAAGTCTTATTTGAATTCCTCCGTCATTTCTGTAGGAGGTTCCCAGTTAGCAATAAGCAGAAATGCACAGAATATATTAAAAACATTGCAGAAAAAGTGTTATTCGTCTTGATAAAAGAACAACTTTGAAACTGACGGTGCTGAGTTTTAGCCAGAAGCAGGGGCATTAATGCAGAAGTTTCTTTATTGCAGCGCTTTTGTTTCTCTGCATCCAAACATACTTCAGTGACAAAAGCTGCTGTGCTTTCTGGCATTATGTAACTGGCATATCTTAGAGGTCTGCAAGGTTTAACAACTTTAATTATTTGTTGAAGTGACAGTTGAACAATGCCAGCAGTGTTATCTTTATGGTAATGTTTTTATTTACCAGTCTTTTTCCTGTCTCATTTTTCTCTTATTTTAAATCACATTTTTTTATTATATATCCTGACACCACAAAAAGATATACGCAATGCAACAAATATCCTTTTAATGTGTTTATTCCACAGACATAATGCATTCATTAAGAGCACCAAACAAATGAAGAAGAATGGCCTTATATCTCTAACTGAATAATGTAGGTAGCTTTTCTGTGCATTGCTGAGATAAGCTAATGATCTGTAGCTCATTTTGTCATTAAGTAAATAAATCCAGACATTGCTGGTCATTAACCCTCATACTAATGTTATGTTATACTTCACAAGCTTTATATCTGCTGTCATTGTCTTTACGTTTTTTTGTTAAAGCACAAAAACTTGTGTGTCATTGAAAAAATATTGTGAAATCCGCATACCCATTTTGTTCTGAAACCGAACTAGCAAAGTCCAGACACAATGTGTTTTATTGTTCTAGATCTACTTTTAGTGCAAGTGACAATTTTCAATTTTTATTATTGAATAGTTTAACTTAAAATGTAATAATAATAATAATAAAAATACTTATTATTATTATTATTATTGTTATTATTGTTATTATTGTTATTATTATTTTTGTTTTAATTTAACACCCATAAATAATTCAGGAACAATCCTAGGTTACATTATAATTAGATTTAAATAATTCAAAACGGGCTTAGGTAATAATTCAGTCCGCAGAATACAATTTTTGCTGGTGTGAGGGATGCATCGAGGTTGTAGTTTTTAGCGTGAAGGCTGTCATCTCATTAAAGCATTTGCCCTGGTTATTAAAACTAAGCTAGACACCCACCAGTTGTCATGAATCAGTTGGACAAATGTGAGTTCAGTCATCGCACAAACAGGTTACGTAAACTGTGACATAAAATGCGACTTTTAAAATTTTGGATAAAACGCCTTGATATTGCAGCTCGTGCAACCAGCGTTTAGGATTGAGGAGGAAACCGTGCAGGCTTTTGCCTGTTAGGAGCTCTGGTCGAAGCTGAACGTTGGGTGGCAGTTGGGGGGTGGGGGGCTAATTGCCGAAAGCAGCTGCGCGCATGGGACTGGGAGGCAGCGCAGCTCCCATTCCTCAGCCTCAGAAACTCAATTTAATAAACGGAACGGCCACTGATTGAATCTTGTGTTCAGACCGCTGCGATGAGATCAGTTTGACCCGATGAAAAAAGGTCCCCGCTTGGACCAGAACATTGCAATCATAGACTGAACCCTGCTCTCAATCAAGAGATTTTCTCTTGCCAGGAAAAGAAATGAATGCATAACAGGAAATGTACTTTGTGAGCTCGGAATAGCAGTTATCATAATGATGACCATGCACTTCTGATTTCCTTGAGCATTACCTGAATTATTCCACAGGATGGACAGGTGCGTGTCGGTGGAAAAGCTTTGCGGAAATATGGATTGTTGGATTTAATCCTTGTTTGTGAGAGTTCTAATAGTCCTGAGGAAGGCTGTGAAATACTGGGGACTGGATTGGTAGACTGAAGCAGGAGAAAATATAATCAGCAAACTTTGTTTCTGCATGGGGGTGGATTTTATTTATTTATTTATTTATTTCTCTTTCCCTAAGCTGTGTTGAAATCATTAGGGAAATGGAGCTTCCCTGGCCTACACTGTGGTGCAAAAGGAATTTTACTTCAGTAGTTTTCCCCAAGGTAGGGAAAGCAAGGTGTTTAAAAAAAAAAAAAAAAAAAAAATTCCTGAAAATAGAATTAGAAGTCATACTAGGTCTTGTTACCTGCATGTTCCTATTGTTAAAATGTACAGTCGCTGACACACAGAATACACCATTTTACTGAGAAAAAGGGCCAGAAAGTTGCCGCCTCACCCAAATGATGCAAATTCTTGTTAAAATCTGAACATTTCTAATTGAGTAACTTTGAAATACAGAGGCAAATAAACTCCTCAATGGTGCAAACAGACTGCACACATAGTAATAATAATGGCGTAAGGAATGACCTCATAATATTTCCCCAGTCAGTGTGACTGATGTGTTTGCAGAAAGATAAGGTTTGATCTTAATACTTTTTAATTAGCTAACACATCATCATAAATTGCAATACATTTCGTAAAAGATGTTTTTACAGTACTAATGTGGCGGTGAATGAGCCATCTAAGGAAGCCAGACCAATAGCTGTATACCCTGTATTGACCTTGAACTGCCCTAGCCCTATAATCTCACAGAATCATTTCCATTGTGTGGATTGTTTGTCATCTTTCTGTTGCCAATAGTTACTGTTAACTTTCTGTTACCATACAGCTGTGCTGCTGTGTTTCAGTAGCCCACCGCTAGTGTGAGTTGTACTAGTGCTCATTCACTTACTATGCAGACCTTAATGATGTTGTATTGCAGTATCCATTGTATGTGACTTAAAAACGGTCAGCAGTGGCCACATGAGGGGGAAGTGGCCAGCCGTGGATTTCCTGCCCCCAAGTTTCTTACTTGGCCATGTTTAACATGCGCAACAGCTGCAAAATGTAGTGTTGGACTATAATTTGCACTTTTGCCAAGCTGCGGCCTGATCTATGGCAAAAACATCTGTCAGTCAAAAGCCGGTGACCACAATGTCCATGGCCAAAAGTTGTGTGCTATTTTTTTTTTTTTTTTTTAAAAAAAAGCATGTAAGTAATTCCAGAGGACTGGTAAAAAGAAAGGGCAGATGACATGTTTTCCAGTGGTCTGCAGTTTCTTTGTGATTGCAGTTGTTTGCCACAGGGTTTGTAAACAGCGGTGTTCTGATTTGTTTTTTTTGTTTTTTTTGGTCAACGACAATGCTGTCTTAGAGTTTTGGGCACAATATCCATGACTGTTGTACAGAGACGGGATGATATATATGTTTTTAAAGCTACGTATAGACGGTTGTGTCTTATATTAATTATTTCAATATATAAGCTTTTATAAATTTCCTAATAAGCAAATTATATCTGTTATAGCAGGATAAGCAACATAGTGGGTGGCTGTTCTTTCACCTCACTTTTCCTTGGCCAGCATGACTCCTGGCCTATAGTGGGACACTACAGCTTAAACAGCATAAGCAAGCAATTTCTTTAAAGCTCAAGGTCCCTGGAAGTTGGTTGCTGCCCGGCTAGAGTCTATGATGCTGTAGCTGATTTGATTTTGAATGCACATTTTGGTGCCTGTTCCCAAGGATGAAGAGCTGCTAAGTTTCTCGGTTCTGGCAGCCAGATAAAATTCTGCTAGGCATCCTGGATCGAAGGCACTCCCCTCACCTCCTAAGCTCTCAATGGCAGGGAAAGACAGAATTTTGTATCCCCAGGTTCCTGTGCTCTAACTGTACGGGGAGCTGGACTGCATAAAAACCAAATATATTGAAGCTAAATTGTTTAGCATTAAAGAAAATCTCACAAGGTTATTTGTGAGCTGGACGAGAACAGGGTTATGCCCAGCTGCCCAAATCAACATAGCCTTTAAAATTTTGGTTTAGAATCCAAAATACAAACGCACTGAAATATGCATCTTTTTAATTGGTGTGAAAGCCTTCCAAAAACCTAAAGAGAGGATTAGAAATTAGGGAGCCACAGTTCTGGTACCATGGATAATATTTATGGTAAAGTAACACCGCAGAAATAACAAGGACTTTTCAAGAAGTATGACCAATTAAGAACAGTATCTCATAATCTCTTCCCATCAAAAGTCTCAGGTAGGTATTAAAATTCTAATGCTAAAGTGTATATTATTTATGAATATCATGTTAAATCTGCATTCCCACGGACACGTATTCCTCATTATTTGAAATTAAAAAAGCACTTTTAAAAGTTTTCAAAGCTTTAGGGATCCCAGGAGATGATTAATGCAGAAGGCAATAGATTCTAACTGTTATGCAGTACAAATAACCCATGTTAAGTAAACATAAAACTTTGGGCTTTGCTTGTCATTGAGTTCAGTGATAGTTCAATACACAGCACAGCCCAGGTCCTAGAGAACTGTGTCTTCTGATCATCTGCCAGCATACCAAAGGACAAAAAAACAAGAGCCAACCAAAATTGCAGTGCGCTGCCAGAGGAAGATTGTTGCACAGAGCAAGAGGCCTAGTGCAACTAAGATGAGAGCACTTCACCCTGATATATCTCCACAGACCCAGGCAAGCAGTTTATTGGTGGGCTTTTTCTCATATTCTGTTCTTCCTGCAAAACCTGAAGATCACTGCAGATCACATGGGTTCTGTGAGAGTTTTTTTCTACAGATGCTCATTTGTAACAGCTACCTGGTGCTGCTTTTGTCAATTGGGTGTTGTGGTGAAAAGGTAAAAGGTAATAACTCATGATATAATCGCTAACCTGTTTTACCATTTAAGTGGTTGCATTCAGTACATTTGTGACCACCACAGATAGTAATTGAGCATATGGTGGTTGTGTAAAAAAAAAAATATATATATATATTATATATACACGTTTATCAGTTTCTTTCTCGATCTGTTAAATTCAGCAAATAAATAGTGACTGCACCTTAAAGTTAGCAGAAATGTGTCATGTTTTGATGTAGTTTTGATGCAGAGTTGTGTTTACATTGTTTAACATAGAATATCAACAAAACATGAAATTTGTCGAGGGGTGCCCAAAATTTACATACAACTGTAGATACAGTATAAAGAAATAGGCTGCTCTTTGACTTGAGCAACAGGCAAGTTCCCCTCTTTTTGTCCAATAAATTTTTACCGATCGGTGATTATCAGTCACAAATGCTGAATTATTAACCGGCCAGTGCTGATAAACTAAGCTTTCCAGGTCTTAGTTTATCAGCACTGGCCGGTTAATAATTCAGCATTTTTGAATATTTGACCACAGACTTCTTATTTAATAATTTTGTAATTAAAAAATGACATTAATACATTAACAGCATGCAGACATATAATGTTGGAAGGTACATGTTTATAGCGAGTTAAACAAGCAAAGGTTGCTATCATCTGGCAGCACACTTCATCAGAATGTCCAAACGTAAACTGACAATGTTGTTTCATTACAAGAAACACCCAAAGGCTCTGCTTTCATATGCCGTTATTAAGTTTAGCCTTCAAGACATTTTTTTCCTCCTACAGCACCAAAATCCCCCTTACAGTCCTGATGTAATTACTCTTTGGATCAGGTGCAGTCTGTTTTCAGGAGTGCGTTGCCTAACTGTTGTAGATCAAGAAGACGGAAGCAGCGGAGGAAGGAAGGAAGGACAGGGTAGAGGATGAGGTATAAAAGTCTTGCTAGCCTGGCTCACTTCCCTAGTGCATCACCTGGGGGAATCAGTGTCCCAGTTGACAAATCTTTGAAATCAATCAGTTATCACCATAAAATAAATGGTCTGTAGATACAGGCCCTGAAAGGGTGGCGGGAGACTCATGTTGGTGAGATCTGCAACACTTGTAACAGACTTAGCTGCTGGGCAGGGTTTATGGCTTAGAATTGTGCTGTTTGGGCATCAAGGATAGGAGATCAGTATAAGTAGAACTGCAGAGACAAATGTGGATAAGCCTGCAAACTCAGCCTCGAACAGTGAAGGTGCATGTTATGCCTTTCATAAGTAGGATGAAGGAACATGTCAGTTGCATGATCAGTAGCACTGATCTCCAGAAGCTGATTTTTGGATTGGGGCTGTCTCATAATGATGGGTGTAAAATTCTGGCCAGAATAGGCAGGTACCCAACAAGGTCTGGTGTATTCATGTGATGATCTTTTAGTTAGTACTGTGGTCACAGTCTCTTACCATGGCCTTCTGGAGAGGCCAGCTGTCCACCATGCGATTGGCACCCCTCTAACTCCATCCAGTCTGGATCGCACTCTTTTGTCCCTCATTCGGTCTGCACCTTCTGTGGTCTAAATGTAACTCTGCGAAATGTCGAACTCTGGAAGTTCATCTCCCTTCATTTAAAATATATCTCCAGAAATGACCCATCCTGTCATCCGAGTCGCTAATGGGCGATAGTAAAGCACAGCTAATACATTTTTGTAAAAGGGGTTAACTTTGATATGATTCAATTGAAGGTTCTTCCACTTATTTGTTTGCTCCTCTGATAGAGAAGCTACTGCCGTCCTTTATCACAAGAATAATGGCTGTGTTTCTTGTTCGCTGTTTGGTGAAGAACTTTATCAAGGTCATTATGATAATCTGAAGAGTCACACAGAGCTGTATGGACCTGTGGAAATGAGGGTCAAGCAGAACAGCAATTAGAGTGCCACAAGGAATGCACATCTGCATAATAAAGATGTTAGCGTCTGATATCAAGAGTAATACATCAAGCTGCGGAAAGCATGAAGGCTTTGTGTATAATAATCTTGCAAATAGTACATTATTTCATGTTCCAAATCTTTCGCTGCCTTTATCTGTTCAACAGCTTCGTTCTGGAAATAGTAGGAAACGGGCAGAAAAAAAAAGTTAAGCTTCAGTGTGCATGAATTTTATTTTTTAACGCATTAAGGTTAACACGCATTGATCAGCTGCAACGTTAAAAACGCCTCCCCAATAATATTTAGGTCCCCCTTGTGCCACCAAAACAGCTCAGAACCCTTTGAAGATGGCTTTTGTGCTTGATACTCCTGTACACCAGAATAATGTCCATGAATATGGCAATACCTTCTAAGCCTTGTACCGTGGCTTTCGTCTTCCTCTGGAAGATTTCAGGTACATATTTTATTCCCAAAGACAGTAATCAAAAACAGTGCTTAGCAGAGAGGGTACTAAAAGCGGTTAGCTTACTGCTGTCAAGATGCAGGGATATCTGTCAGAAGACACTAGCAGCATCTAGTGATGAAAAAACTGTAGCTCCACTCACTTTAGCAATGATTTCCTCCAGGGTGGCTAACCTCCCCATCTTTACTGTCTAATTTAGTTTCCACAGATCCACGCAAATTCACATGGTTCCATTTTTATTGAGAACCATAACCATAAGCGCACCCTAGTCTGTTGGTTGTGTCACACGTTTTGTGGTGTCACTGTCCTCCATCCTTTGTTACTTGTGTTTTACCGACTGCATTAACGGCAAGGGAATCCTAGATGTGGCGTGTACTGCTTATGGCTGAGGATCATCTTTAAAGTAGATTTTCATGGGTTCAGTCATAAGCAAGTCCAGGCCAGTTGTGCTTGTGGTGCATGAACATAATAAGTTGCCCATCCTCCTGCCTTGGACCATATAGACTAAGAAAGAATATGGCTTTCCTTTTGTACTCTGTCTCAGTATAAAACAATGCAGAGATGATCACCAGGGCTGCTAAGTGAGATGCTGGATGGTTTAAGTGTGTTCTCTGCTGTCAGCATATTAAAAATGTCATCATATATCACACCTGCATCAGCTGCTCTGTGTCTGTTTTAAATGTCACTGCAGTGGCAGTGGTGTTTTACTGCACATGCAAGAGATTTCTTGTATGGCACAAGAGCTTCACTCTAAAGCTGCACTTGATGTGTAACCTCTTTTGGCTGCCAAAGCGTAGCTAGCGTGACATTAACCATTAGCAACAGCTTGCAAGACAGTTCATCATCAGAAATGCTGACCACAAAGGAGTTGTGGATGTTCTCATCTTGACTTGCCTCAAAGTCGCGGCACTCTGACGGCTCGTACAGAGCTCCCATAAAAAATCTCTGCTGTTTTGTAGGGGCGTCAGACATGTTGAGAAAAACAGAAGCGTTTATGAATCATGCTTCTTCACGGTTGGAAATATTCATTAGACTTCTTTAACGCTGGAGTGAAATTCACTTTCTCAACTTCTGTAGCCAAAGTAAATTTTAAAGATGTTCTCTGCTTCACTGCTCGTATCATAAATCAAGCCAGCTAACCTGAACATCTAAAAACACCTAACAACATATGCTGATGGGTTAAACTTTGCCATTGCATACTCCAGTTTTCTTCTGTCACTTCAAAAGAGTCACTACTTTGACACAATTTCATGTGTTGTAATGATTGAGGTAATTCTGTCAAAACAGTATTTTATTAGGGCACAGCCAAAGTAAACACATGGCAATTTTGCAGGCATCGCATGTAGATGGTTGTGAGCTGCACTGTAGAATCTATCAAAGTATTGCATAACATACTTGTGCTGCTGGTGATATTTTGTGGTATCAGATGTTTGCTAGTGTTGAGGAAAATCTCCATACTTTACATCACTGTAAAACAAACCATCGTCCCTAAGTCTGGCTTTTAAAACAATTTAGAAGAGGAGCCTACCGTGCCGTATTTGAGCAGGGGGCCCAAAGAGCTCTCTCCTGACTAAAACAACATCAATGCTGACTGTCCTCTTCCAGCTTTAGCACCCTTGTTTACTTAGTGATGCACACAATAGGCGTAGAATCGGCTGTATGCCAGTTTCAAGTAATTGTGTTCACTGGTTGCTGTAACATTCACATTCATGACCTTTCATTCCAGCTGCATTTTCTGTTTTTTGGCTTACATTTGATATTGTTTCTGGGACCAGATTACACACTTTTACCATAGCACAATACAAGTAATATCTGGCCCCAACATTAATTTTTAAATAGGTAAACTGCTTTGTTACCAATGGTACTTGTCTCCAAGTTGTTGGATACAAGTTTTATAGGGAGAAAAGTTTAGCAAATTTATTATGCAGGTCTATTAAGGCAAACTCCTTACCAAAAGAACAATGTTTAAACATCATTTATATCAGTCTGTATTCACTTCTATTATATAAATTATAATATGGGATTGTTCAACACTTCAGTTCTTCAAGGTAAAAATGCCACTTACTGGGAAATACAGGTACTTTAAATCTGTTAATAAAATTTTTACTTTTTTGATATTTATATCTCTTCTCTTTTCCAAGTGATTTCATATTGAATATTATAACTATTTAGCATATTCTAGCCATAGTGCCTTGATCTTCTCATTTACATTTTAAAAAATAAAGGTGCTTACTCTTTCAATTATTTAAAATTCTGTCATTATAAAATTGTGTTTTAAATGCACATCTCTCTTATTAGCCATTCCTGCTGGTAATTTAAAAGAAAACTTTTGGTTTATGGAAATATTCAAACGTTGATAGTAGTGTTTGCCAGTCAAGCACTTGTTCTACTCAAAATGCAAATTCCTTACCCTTCCATTTTCATAATTTTACATGAAAAAGTTTGATAAAGTCCAATGAGTTCACAGTTTAGACACAAACAAGAACACTTTGAAGAAAGGAAAATTAATGTTTCCACCGGGCTTCGAGTTGAGGATCAAATTCAACGATTGTAAAAATCCAGTTGAGCTGTCAACTGAACTGCTGCTCAGAAGTGAACAGACTACATGTCAGCCGGGAGGAGATAAAATGGCCTCATGAGCTTGTATGTGTCATTTTGATTATTTTACATTTTTATTTGACAATGAAGAATTTGAAAAAAATATTTTGTCTAGAAGTTCAGTATCCTTGGACTTTGAACTGAGAAAAAAAAAGTCTCCTTGAAATTCAGATTAAAAGAGGGTTACGTTGTGAAAAATATTTTTGAGGACAGTAGAAATGCAAGTGAAAATCTTCATTTTTTTTTTTTTTTTTTTACTAAAAGATCATCCTTTCGTATAATCATCTGGACTTCATTGTGCCGGTTTCCCTGGGTCAGCACGAATGCGTTTTTTCTGCACTTCTAAGCGCGTAGGTATCTGCGAGAGGTATTCTTAGCGAGATGGATCGTAATTGGCTCAATTACATCAAATGGAATTTAAAATGGCTAAGAACCATACTCCAATGTACTGTAATACAATGGTTTGCATTGGATTCAGGTTGCCTGTGTAAATCCAATCTGTTTCCCTAAGTGATTTTAAAGCAGCTTCTGGAGCCGTCCGCTTCTTCGGAGCCTTGGAGCGCTTTGCAAGAAGGGGCTGCATGTGATGTAATATAATGAATAACGCTGAGTCTTCCATTATCGGGAATGGGCCTGGTCATATTAGGTTTGCTCATGGGCCTGGAGGTTTTTTATGTTCAAAGGCACATGGTGTAGCTTTTGAAGTCCCTTTTGAGGAAGACGGCTAATTTCTGCACTGCATGGCCTCAGAAGCCCAGCAGCTTTCCTTGTTGACGGCGTATTGATTACTTCGATGCTGTCAGCATGAAGGCCAGGGTAATATCCTGAAGATGAACGGCTGGCCCTGGTAGCTTGATGGGTAAATTCTACCCAGCTTGTCTGTACATACTTAAGTGTTGGACCACAACAGAGCAGGGTCTTCTCATTAACCACTTTTTCTGGCATTCCAATTTGCAGCTGGCATTTACTGTAGTCTGGGATAAAGGGCTATGCAGACACTGTCACCGGTTTGATCAGGCACATATGAATAACAGGAATGTAGTCTTCGTGTAACTTCTAAGAAGATAAGTGCTGAAAGTGCTTCTGTTTTAAGGGTTGCCACAAATTATGGTTGGTCTGATGAAGGTTTCTGTTGTACCACCATTCCACAGAGATGGAATTTGGATGGAGCAAATGTATGTGCTTTAACCTTTGCCGACAGAGAACGGAATGTGAAATGAAAAGGAGTGGTGGTTTCTCCCTCTAGGGGCTGCGAATGGTGACCTTATAGAGCTGATACGTGAGTCAAAAGCAGAAGAGTTTTTGCAGACGCAAACTTGCTCCCTTCATAGATCTCCCGATGTGTAGGAGGCTTTCAAGCCAGCTGCAGAAATACCAGCCAATGATAAGAGAATAATCTCCTCCAGCTTCCACCAGCCCTGGAGCACATCCCAAAGAATAGCTGGAATGCCACTGTCCCAAGAGGTGACATTACTTTGGGCGCTCCTGCGGCACACAAAACATCTCATGGTGACAGCATGGGTTGCAGTAAGGCAACCTGTTCTGACTCTTAGCCTCTGACTTTGCGAATGGAATAGGTCTTTTGTTGTGAGCTAAAGTGTGGATTCTTTTCATAAAGGGATTGGAGGATCTACCGTATTTCATATTAGAATGCCTCAGTCTCCTACAGTATATCTTAAGATAAAAGGCACCAAGCTACAAAAACTGGAGAATTGGAAGTGGAAAATTGCTGTACATTATGTAATCTGCCTTAAAGATTAGATTTTGTTTTGATGCTGTTGTTAATTTGCTAAAGGAAACTCTGGGCAGAAATCAGTTCTGTCCTGGGGTAAAAATTAATGGATATTGCTATATTCCATATGTAAAGTAAAAGTATTCTACTGGCGTTCCATATGAAAGTGACAGGTTAGCAGGCACTGCCTCTGTGGTGTGACACACTGGGATGGGGAGGCGTGAACTGTGGAGTGAGGTTAAAACTTTAACAATAGCCCATGTACTGTCAGCACTCTGCTTTTGTTGACTTTAATAAGACAGTAGGATCATAGCCAAATGGTCAACACACACTCACATTCTGTGTCTTAATAGGACCTCACAGTTGCTTATCCAAAGGCATCAGTTTTCTTCTTAGTTGGGTTAAAAAAATAATAAATAACCAATTATTCCTGAAGAGAGGGGAGGGTATCCATCACTTACAGAGGACTTTATAGCTCTGCATGACCCTGGGGAGAAATATGGGAGGAATACACACTGCAGACGGAAGCTCCAGAGCAACATGCAGGCTACTCATTTTCCAAATGCCCCCCCAACATACAAGCACAAGGAGAGAGATGATAAGGGGACTGGGAAAGCTGGTTCTGCACTTGGAAACTGGCCCTCCGCTTTTGCTGCAGTTAGTAAAAACTAGTAATGAAAGCGGAATGTAATTGCTTATCATTAATAAAAACACAAACTGTTATGAGAGCCCATCTAGCAGGATTTAAACTATTTGTTAGGCATCTTTTGCTGTCTTTCTAGAAGGTATCTGACCTACGTGATGGCTTCCACAGTCACATGCAGCCAGTTTTCATTCTTTCAGACAGCCCAGTGACTCCCCAGAGGTCTAAATTGAAAAAGGATCTTTATCGCTGGCCATTAAATATTTCTGCAGCAGACAGGGATTCTACCATGGTGATGCGTTCGGTTTGTCTAATTATGCAGCGCTCAGCCGAGTGAGCCCAAGTGTCCCTTTTTTATGGGGAACAATAATAAACAGTTTGGAGCGCTTGGGGCACCCATTTGCTCCATGGGGTGAACTTGAGCCAACCTTGCCACTCTGGCACAGCAGAGGTTCCTCATTTTCAGATTTGAGTTCTGCTGGTGTCCTGAGATGGCCTGCTGTGGTACTCTTATTCTCTAGTGAGGTGGTCCATCAGTACGGGATGTGAGATGTTGCCGCTTCATAGATGAGCTGCTGTGCGGCGTGCCAGAATAATATGCATCACTGCTTTTTTAGGCCTCATTTTAACAAGGAAAGTATGTGCCACAATCTGCCTGTATTGTATGTCTGCTATTTATGTTTACTTTTAATTAATAGCTCAGGTAAAAGAACAGATTTTTATAACAAAGGTGGTGACAGAATGGATTTATGTCCAAGCTTTCTTTTTATTTTAATGTGCAGAATAAGTTTGAATTGTTTTACGTTCAGGCCATCCGCCACTGAACTCTTTCCACAGATCCCTCATTAGACAGAGTAACTGAGTTTAATATAACAGAGGGACCTTTTTGCAAACTGTGTGACAGTGTGGGTCTGAATGCTGAGAGCTGTTAATGAAATATTTATGTGAATTTTACGAAGTGTTAAAACTGTCACTTTGTCACCTTTGTTCCCGGCATTTCTCGAACCAAACTGCCACAGGTAGCTCAGCTATCTCCGTTCTCCACTCAACACTCGATGACATAATTTTGTCTCAGGTTGAACAACTGATGTCTCAGCCAAATCAGTGCTTTTCTCTTTCTAAATATCTGAAGTGTAATTTTTTCTGTTTTCACTCCCTTTTGACTTTTTCAGGGTGACGAAGTCCTGACCGTCATCAAAGCAAAGGCCCAGTGGCCCGCCTGGCAGCCCTTGAATGTGTAAGTACAGGTGACCCCAATCTACCCTCCCTCAACCTCTCAGGCCTCTTTTCAGCATAAATACAACACATCGATCATCCCAAACCCAATACAACTGGCACCACGGTGTTTGTCTTGTAATGTGTGGCCCTGTAATTTCTGCTCATCTTTGAACTGTGCAAAGGTTCATACTGTTTAGCTGAAAGACTCAAGAAGGTCTGTGACAGATAAAGTGCATTTTATCCCCCCCCAGCTGCCTGCTGAACTTTGTTGTCTTATGCATGATTGTTTGTTACAGTGAACAAGCTATTTAGTCTAACTAGAACAAAACATCAAAAAGGAAGCATCTCCATTGAAAAGCCTCAGCAGAGCAGTGTGTCTGAGGCTCTACAGGGAATGACAATGGAGCTTGGAAGCTTGGAAGCAATCGCATCTGCATCATCTAACTAGCGCTTGTTTTGTTATGTGTAGAGAATTAATCCCTTTTTTTGGTAGCTGCTAAATTGCAACATAAATCAAATCCATCCCGATCTTGTCGGCTGCACAGGTGCGATCCATTGCAACCGATTTATATTTCCAGCACAGTCAGCCTAGATGGTCCTCAGCTCGAAGGCAAAGTTGGGGGTTGGTTGGGTGGGTGGTGGGGTCTTCGGCATGTGCCAAAATCCTCAGGCCATTTGCCTTTAACTCATTAATGATTCCATTCATTGTTCATGACCTGTTTTGTGTAAGGAAGGATGGGTTCTATTTTGATGAGTGATGCATTTCTCCGAGGTGTTTTTGCAATTGGGGTTAATGACCCCCCTCCAGCGACCATGTATTAAGACATCACTTTGGCCTATTTTAACAGCAGGGTGTCAATTACAGCACACAACTCTATCCTCTGAAATAAAGCAACTTTTAAATTAAGTGGAAAGCAGAAAGAGAATCCATGTGGCATATAAATGTTTACAGGTAATATCATAAAAGTGAGTGGTATGAATTGCAGGCGTTGCAACAGTGGCCAAAGCACTTAGAAATGCATTAGATCAGCATCCATCCGTAATTGATGTGTGTCAAGGTCAGGCTCATCCAAACATCCATTTCGTTATTGGGTTTTCTCGACTTAACTCATCAAATGAAAATCTATCCTGATTGAATTATTTGGAGATGGCAACCTCCACATAAGGTAAAGGGAGTTTGCGTTTCCAGATGGGAGAAGGAATTGGCACTTTCATTTGCACCAGGCACATGAATTTTGCCTTTGTAAGAGGGAAAGGGCATTTGCAGTTGTGCGCAGGGCTGGGACTGTGCCTTTCTACAAGCAGGAGCTGCACTGAGCTGAGCCAGCCTGTGTGACGCACACCACTTTAATGCTCCCTCCAGGCATGTTTATTGATGTGTAAACAGCACTTTCTGAGCCGTTTGCCAGGATGCGCTCTTAAATCTCACGTTCATTTTTTTTTTCCCGCCAAGGCTGGCATCGAAAGGTAAATTTATAGTCCTGAAATGAATCTGAATAAAATGAGGTGACACCATTTGAACTTGGTGATGGTTTTTCAAAGTTGGGTCTGTCCCTACTTTCAAGCACACCTCTGTGACCAACACAGCATTGTAAATCCTGTCTGGGGTATAGCATCTAAATACAGAACAGCACCGGGAAGGACCACAGTGCTCATTTCCCATCCTAGGTGAGATCTGAACGAACAATGAAAACATTCTTCCAAGTAGATGGAGAGGAGGTTCATTCCCACAAAATGCTGCAGGTAGTAGTTTATTAGCGCTGGTGCCTCACAGCTGTTGGGCCTGTGTGTTCCGAGGTAGGTTCGTATCTGGCTCAGTCTGTGTGGAGTTTGCATGTTTTTGCTTCCTATGTGGTCATGCGTGGTAGAAGGTCTTAAACCATTGCCATGCAGTCCCAAGAAAACCATGCGAGAGGTCACCATGAGTCGAATTTGACATGAGGGTACTTACCCCTGACTCTGTCTATCCCTCTAGTTATCCTCAGGAAAGAGTTGCGGAATCAGGGTGTCCCTTCTGCCGGTTGCGTGGCTGTTTTGGCGCAGTCAGAGGGAAGGGTGTCTCATCCGTTGTTTAACACTTGGAGGAGAGTGGCCCGGTCTCTGCGTGCCTGCTTGAGCTGCACTTAAGCATGCGAGAGGGCACCGCTGTGGCAGTGGTCTGGGAGTTTCGGAGGCCTGACTAATTAGCTGCGCCCTGTCAGACAGTCAAATAGCAGGTTGTCAATAGGATCACAGTCTAAAGTAGACACTTTTATTTAGATCCTGCGGTGGGATTCAACCTTCAAATGGAAGTGCTGGCATGAAGGGTGGAGTCAGGAGAAGACAGTACTAGAGTCTCTGAAGAGAAAATGAATATGTGCCATTGTTAAAACATGTCAAATACTTGAAATTCATTAGAGGATGTGTCTACTGTGCATTTGTTTTTAATATGCCCAGGAGGTGGCATATAGGTCTGGGAAAGAGTTTGCAACCCGCTGGTCCCCTTATAATAGTAGTATCATAAATGATAATGAATTTGTGTATCTTTTGTATTTCCCCAGATGGGAGTTCATAAATATGTTGCTTTGAAAATTCAGTACTCCAAAAATTGGGGAGGCGTTTTATCTCTGGCGGCCAAACTCGATGACACGGTGTAAACGGTGAGGGTTGCCAGACCTGGCAATCTGCCAGCCTGCAGCCGAAGTGACTGTCCTGTAGGTGCATTTAGTTCTGCATCGTTGCAGCAGGTGCTCACAGGCGAGTGGCTTTTCTATGAAAGATTGCTTCAAACATTTCTTCCAGGGAACTGTGGAGTAACCAAGTGGCCGGGCCAAACAAACCAAAGTAGCCCACAGCACTCTTTCTATCTCTGTGAGGGAGAGCACCTACCCTGATTCCAAACGCTGTACATCCTTCAGCCACAACATGTCTACTAAATTTATATATATATATATATATTTTTTTTTTTTTTTTTTTTTTTTCTGTTTTAGACACAATGATTCCTCTCTCAAAATACATTCTCATATGCTAAAAAATACTGCCTGAGAGCCAGGGGACAGTGTAAGTGCTGTAAGATCTATTGATACCTTGAGTAGTGTTTCAGTGTGTCTCCTTGGTGTAGAATCTGCTAGACCACCGTCTTGTTATGAACACGGCTTGACTACTGTTAGATGTTTGGGCTCTGTACGAAGATGAGCAAACAGAATAGTTCCCTGTGCTGTCCCTTGCCACAGTGAACTGTCAATTGTAGTGAAGTGCTGTCACTCCCAGTGGTGTCCCTGGTCTTTCTGTCAGTAACAGTGTGGTGCTGTTACGCACAGTGCAGTCCCGTGGGTATGTTGTCAGTCACCAAGAAGTGCTGTCCCTGTTCCTTCTGTACAAAACAGTTTGGTGCTGTTACACACAGTGCAGTCCCTTGGCTATGCTGTCAGTCGCAGTGTGGTGCTGTCTCTCCCTGTGCTGTCCCTTGGCTCTGTTGTCAGTCATAGCATAGTGCTGTCACTCAGGGTGCTGTTCCTGGTCCTTCTGTCAGTATCAATGTGGTCCTGTCACTCACAGTGCTGTCCTTTGGTGGTGCTATCTCTCACCATGTCTTATGCGTTTGCTGACCGTGACAATCTTACTAGTGGTTTGGTGCTTGGCCACAAAATGGCTGTAGGAAACCCTGCTGTCATTCACACCAGGCATCCTTTGAATCATCAGGGAAAGATGTATTGCGCAGATTGGAACCCAGTATGATAAGGAGCATTGCACTGCATTGTGGCATCTGGTTTTTGTCGTCTGTGGAGGAATATTACTGCAACAGTATGTTGATTCTTCTTATTAGCTTTGGTACCTGTCAGCTGCAGTTCAATATCGAGGCGACGCAGTGTCCCATTACATCTGTCTCCAAACACAAATGGTGGTGAAATTAAATGTACATGGAGAGACTTCCTTGTGATTACAGACTGAAACTAACAGTGCAGAAACTGTGCACATTTAAAAAATGGAAAATGTTAGGTGCTCTTTTTTTTTTATAAAGCTTTATTTATTTTTATATATATATATATATATATATATATATATTTCCCCCCCCCCATTGGAAAACAGTTTTCAGAATACATACATACAAGGTGCTAGAAACATTCCTGTGGAGGCCATTTGAGTACAGTGAACTCATTGTCATGTTCAAAAAACCAGTTTGAGATGATTTGAGCTTTGTGGCATAGCACATTATCCTGCTGGAAGTAGCCATCAGAAGATGGGTACACTGCGGTCATAAAGGAATGGACATGGTCAGCAACAATACTCAGGTGGGCCGTGGCATTTAAACGATTCTCAATTAGTACTAAGGGGCCCAAAGTGTGCCAAGAAATTATCCCTCACACCATTACACCACCACCACCAGCTTGAACTGTTGATACAAAGCAGGATGGATCCATGCTTTCATTTTGCTGACGCCAATTTCATTTTGCTGACGATACCATCCCAATGTCGCAGCAGAAATCAAGAGTCATCAGACCAGGAAACGTTTTTCCAATCTTCTGTTGTCCAATTTTGGTGAGCCTGTGCAAACTGTAGCCTCAGTTGCCTGTTCTCAACTGACAGGAGTGGTACCCGGTGTGGTCTCCTGCTACTGTAGCCCATCTGCTTCAAGGTTCGACATGTTGTGCATTCAGAGATGCTCTTCTGCATACCTTGGTTGTAACAAGTGGTTATTTGGGTTACTGTTGCCTTTCTATCAGCTTAAGCCAGTCTGGCCATTCTCCTCTGACCTTTGGCATCAAAAAGGCATGTTCGTTCAGAGAGCTGCCGCTCACTGGATATTTTCCATTTTTCAGAAATGGAAAATATCCAGTGAGCGGCATCTCTGTAAACCCTAGAGATGGTTGTGCGTGAAAATCCCAGTAGATCGCCAGTTTCTGAAATACTTAGACCAGCCCGTCTGGCACCAACAACCATGCCACGTTCAAAGTCACTTAAATCACCTTTCTTCCCCATTCTGATGCTCAGTTTGAACTTCAGCAGGTCATCTTAACAATGTGTACATACCTAAATGCATTGAGTTGCTGCCATGTGATTGGCTGATTAGATATTTCCGTTAACAAGCTTTTAACGTGTGTGTACCTAATAAAGTGGCCGGTGAGTGTACGTTACTATGAATTTGTCATGCTGTTAATGTAGCTCTGTTGCCAGTAACATCAGTACTTTATTTCATCAGGGCAGAATGAAGAACAAATATGTTTAATAAAGCTTGCCATACAGAATGGTTCTAAGTTTAGCAATGAAACTTATTCTGATAATAGGCAGCATCTGAAAATGTATGATTTTGCTCTGTTTGCTGTTAACAAATTGCCCTGTTTTCTGTAAAGAAAATGTTGCCCATTTAGACCGGGAGTGGAGCAATAGTGCAACACGCCAAGAAAAATGCTAGTTATTTTCATTTTGCTGTAATAATTTTTTTGTAATAATTAGTCAGACTTGAATTAACTATTAAATTATGCCTGGTCTTCAAAATTCTGAACTTAGAAGAAACACTGCCACCTTTTTTCAGCAGTTCTATACATTGCTTGAAGCAGCTCATCTAAAGTAAGAGGATGGCATGATTCACCTTCCTGCTCTTTGTTTGATTTTAATTTTGGCTGCAATTCAGTCTGAATGGGTAAAAACTGAGAACATAATCATATGATTATAGTTTATTACTCAGCTGCTGTATGGGTTTTGGCATTTAATAACATAAAAACTATGCTTCGGGTTTCTTAGTGATGTCATATATATTGACCGTTATTCCTGTTTATTTATTCTTTTCTTCAGTGCAAACATTCAGTATATACTGTATTTGCACCTCACTACACAGGCCACAGATACAATAGCAGAGTATGTATAATTCATAAGTTTAGCATTAATAGACACTCTTTATGCAGCATATATACAGAAATGTTGTGACTCTGATCATGTCTTTTCCATAATCAGCACTATTTTATCTGTATACCTTGGCCAAACTTGATTGATTTATTGATTTATTGATTTACTGACCCAGTGCATTTGCATGTACAGTGTGGTGGGTGTGGTGTGTCCTCATTCAGTTAAATTGAACACAAAAGTGCAGTACACATTGCGGGCATTAAACAGTATTAAAGTAATACCGTACATAGAAAATGGAAAGAAACGCAAAAAGAAAATGCAATAGATGCTATACAAACAGCAGAGTTATTTACAGATGTGTGTGCATGTCATTTTTATGAGAATATGAGTGCAAATAGCCATGACTAAGTATAAATAGGTGCAGTAGGTCATTAATAAACTAGATTTGTTCATTGATTCATAGATTGTTGCTACAGGATATATAATTTATTACCAGTGTAAAGTCTGAACTGTGCTCTACTGCTTTAGGAGGTTGAACAAGCAGCAGACTTCTATATGTAAGTGTGGAATAGATTGCAATCTGCACCAAAGGGGTTGAAAAAGGCCACCACTTGTGCGAAAACACTATTTTGTGCCTTGTTGTCTGAGACCTAATTGCTATGTATTGCTTCCCAGAAGGAAGATGAGATTTCCAGGGTGGGAACGCATCATTCTGGTCTTGCGCTGAACATTTCTGGCCCTGGAACTGTACAGGTGCTGGGCTTTGGGCAGATTCTGCATTGTAGTATTGGCATGTCCTGTGTGGAAGTTTCCTCAGACTAGACAGTTTTGGAGGTGGTGAGGATCATCTTAGGGATGGATGTAGAATTGAGTCAACATTGCTTTGTGGATGCAGTTAAGTGCATCTACCTTTATATTAAAGGGAATGGACATGCTGCACCCTGATGTAGACAACAGGTTTGGCAAACTCCATCACCCCAAATGAAATTGTCTTGTCAGCCCATTGTAAGAGAATAATCCCTTAAACTGGCAATATTAGAAGCAATTATTTGTCCTTACAGTAGAGTATAGTGACTGAGTGAGCACACACTCTTGTGTCATGTTTTTAGATGCAAGCTACTTGTCTGTGTATTCTTGCAGGGTTTCGGTGCACTCTCACACTGCACTGTGATCCATGACAATCTCTGGCTTGTTACACCATTTTATTTATCCACTTTAAAACATATCATTTTTACAGTAGGATATACTCTATGCCAATAATTTGAACCCTGGCTTTTTAAAATAAGATATGGATCTGTGGACAGCGGCCAAGCCATGGGCAAGTACAGGCTGTGTGAACTGATTTATAGATTTTACATACAGCATGTTGTGCCCTAGGAGCATTTCCTTCTCAGACTATTACACAAAGGTATTTCTTTCAAATCTAAGAAACTGCAGTGAAGAATGTAACAGTCTTACCCCCCTCTGTCTCTGTCTATACCCTCTCACAGGCGGGCAGCCCCCTCAGCTGAGTTTTCCGTGGATCGAACACGCCACCTCATGTCCTTCTTGACTATGCTAGGCCCCAGCCCTGACTGGAACGTAGGCCTATCTGCTGAGGACCTCTGTACCAAGGAGTGTGGCTGGGTCCAGAAAGTCGTACAGGACATGATCCCTTGGGATGCCGGCACTGATAGCGGGGTCACCTATGAGGTAGGCTTGCCCGGTTCCTGGAATCGACATTCCCTAGTATCCGCAGAGCACAATCGGTTAGTGTTTCAGACCAGTTCCTGTGCACGCGGTTTATCTTGTCGAGAGACTGTTTGCAAATTCAAGCTTGCGAAATGAGGCCAAAGTGTTTTTGAGCAAACTCAGATCTGAAGCTTCTGAGATGCTTTTCTGTGTTTACTCGGGCTGGCTGCTTCAGTGGGTTCTGATATCGCCTTGGTTCGAAGCTCATCAAAAATCTAAAAGACAAGTTTTATAATCAGGGGAAAAAAACGTCAGCAAGCCGCCCGGCAAACAAGCCGAAATGGGAAAAAATGCTGATGGGGTTCCACAAAAAAGTCCTCGCACACTGAAGAGTCTTTCTTGTGTTTTTCTGTGAATTTCCAAACCGGCATTAGGCGAGGCCACTGTATTCTTGAAACGCCTCCCCATTCTTTGATCGTGGACTTGTTACATGACGATGCCATCTGCTGGCGTGCAGAGGTGTTGAGATGTGATCTATTCTTGGTGAACACAGGCTACTACGCTCTGTGGAGACTGTATACACACCAACCCCATCATGCAGACACAGGACCTGCAGGGCAGTGCCTGCTGCCTGGCAGAATTTAAGCTTCTGCACTGTGAGCAGAAAGACAGCTTTTAGAGCTCCATCCTGAAAACTGTGATGTACATAGAATGAAGGGTGCGGTCATAATGACAGACTGCTTTCAGCTGAGGTTATTTTCCTGTACATAAGCATGTACTTTCTTACTGTTTTTACTCAGTGCGCTGGCAGCAGCGCCCTGCTGTTTTTGCTTGAGTCATTTGCAGTTGATGTGTACGGGGCAGCTAACTGCTCATTCATGTGACTCTCCAGAGTGTTTTTGGTTAGCTCTGTCTCAGTAGGGATATCAGAGGACACGAAGCTGGGTCTGAGGATTGAACTGACACTGTACAAGTTTCTGATCCTTGATGGAGAGGACTGCTAGACCCCACAGCACTTGTTATGAGCTAGGATCCATCTCTCTATACCAGGAATTATGATAATGCACACACAACCCTAGACATGAGTGTGGTCCACACCTGAGAGTTGCTGAAATTGTCCATTGAATGAACATACTTTACGTATTACCCATCCACTCTAATTTTCTGCAATTACAGTCCATTTTCATAGCTTCAACAGTATACTGATGTGAAATAAACACACATACTAGACTTTGTTAAAGAACTGGATTATTAAAAGAAGGGACGGACCGCACAGTGCGAATGTCCATACAACAATCGCCCTTCAAAATGACTTCACATAAAGGTGGCCTCACATAAAAGTGACCATGCAGAGTAGTGACCTCCCACACAGCGACCTCACACAGAAAGGATCTCACATGGGTGTGACTTCACACATGAATGCGAGCTGTCATGATTTGCACTTTTACCTTTGAATACTTGAGTGTGTTTCTCATGAATGGTGTCTTTGGTATGATGTGTAGTTCTGATATGATAATGGGGTGACACACTCAGAAGAAAACTAAAACTTTGTCTTCATGTTGGCTCTGAAATTAGCTAAGTGAAAATGTTTCATTCTGCTGTTATGGACATGCTAGACTAGGTGTTTTGTTTTTGGATTTTTTCTTATTGCTTCTCTTTCTGGTTGATTCCTAAAATAAAAAGATTTTAAATATAAAGATATAATTTACACGATATTAATATAACAGCTGGTAGTCACCTTTTATCTGAAAACCATCCATATGCTGAATTGTGAGGTTTATTATAAGCTAAAGCTGACAAATGTGCAGTAATTGTTATTTTTTTAAAATTGACAAGCATAACAGAAATGTAGCACAGGCATCATACTGGCATCTAATACTTCATAATAAATATTATAGCATCTACTGCTGCTTTTCTAAACATGCCAACAGAGCTTTAAATGTGTAAAAAGTACATAGAATTCAGTGGAATTCTGATCCTTGAACCTGCAGATTAGTATTAGTGGTTTTATTTAATTCTGCTTCCTCCACAGCAGCTATTTTTGTCTCTGAGAAGTAAAATGTGATGCACGCAACAACCAGTGGATTTATTGCCATAAATCACAAAGGGAATATTATACATGAACTGTGTGCGTTGAGAGCAGAAACACTCACACCCCGTACGTGGATATCTTTGCAGTCTCCCAACAAGCCCACCATGCCTCAGGAGAAGATCCGGCCACTCACCAGCCTGGATCATCCCCAGAGTCCCTTCTACGACCCTGAGGGAGGGCCCATCACAACCGTGGCCAGGGTGGTCGTGGAGAGGATCGCAAGAAAGGTGCTGTTGCACTCCTGTTTTTCCTTAGCAAGTCATGAGAACAATCAGTGAATGCATATCCCCAGCCCACAACCAAAGGGCCCTTTGTACCAAATGCTCTTTTTGGATTTGGACCCAGTAAATATTTGGAACATTTTTTTATCTTCTGTTGTTCAAAGCAACATGTGGGTAGCAGTCAAAAATATCCATTGTTTCCCTGCCTAGAAGTCTGATGTATGACAAAAAACCCTGTTCTGGGATGAGAGACTGGAATTCTTTTTTTAGATTATGGATCTATGTAAACTTTGACAAAATTAAGAGAGAATTATTTTGTTAGAACTAAATTATACTTTCCAAGCTTTATCTGAGTCTTCCATGATTTAGCTCAAACTAGAGTTTCTCCTCTGAGTAATGAGCTAAAGATTTATTTGCCAAGTTTGTCCTGTTGTTTAATAGAATGCCATGTTTTTTTTAATCTTAAATGGCGGTGCATTGCCTTTCTTTACAGGCAGAGCCGTAAGCTGTGAGTTGTTCATCGTCTAATGATCAGTTCCTCAACTGATCAGTCATTATCACGCACCTATAATGACCGATCAATGGCAGGTGTTACACCTCGGTGCGGAGTCTAACAAAGCATCAGAGCTGACTTTTTTTTTTTTTTTTTTTAACTTCAGGATGTTGTTAAGCACCATTAGGTTGATGTTGACTTTTGTCAACTACAAAATGTTGTCATCTAGAGAAGCTTTTGGCCTCCGCTTGTGTCCTTTATGTTAAAGGGCTGTTTCCATTCTTGTCACTGAGTCCATCCATCTGGTTGCTGGCTGTCCTTCTCTTTTTCTTCATCTTCCTTAATCATAGTATTTTCAAAACAACCTGATCTTCACATGCTGCGTTCAAGGTACAGTATTTGCAGTTTCATCATTTGTGGTTGTAATGAAAATTTTGTCCTGATTTGACCCACCATTTTGTTTGATATCTTGCCTGTCAAAGGTATTTTGACAGGTCTCCTCCAGCACTGCGATTCAATTCAGTCCAAGTTTTTCCCGTCCTGTTTTTTTTTTTTTTTTTTATTGTCCATTCTTCACATCCACACAGAGTTGTAGAAAGCACAATTACTGTTGGAAAGCTATTACCAGTGCCCATTGTTCTGCTCAAAATGCTGTTCTGCGCATGAACCTTGTACCTGGCTGCTGCTGTGGTGATAAGGTAGTACAGTGAAACGGACCGTGCGCTCTCTGCAGGGGGAGCAGTGCAACATCGTTCCTGACAATGTGGATGATATTGTGGCGGACATCGCCCAGGAGGAGAAGGAAGAAGGTGTGAGCTTTTGCTATCTGCCCATCTTTTTCATCCGTGCTGGAAAAGGGGAGGCGTGAGACAATTTAATTAAAAACTACAGGCTCCTCAGGAGAGATTTCTATCTCCTTGGAAAAGTAATTAGTGAAACAGAGGAAAAAATGAGTCATAGTTCAATATGTAATTGTGTTTTTTTTTTCCCCCCCTCCCCATTCGGCTTCTGCAATGCGTGAGTTGATCAAGGGTGTACTTCTGTGCCCTGCGGAAACTTTATTTTTTTGCCCCAGATGACACTCCAGAGACCTGCATCTACTCCAACTGGTCTCCGTGGTCAGCTTGCAGCTCGTCCACCTGTGAGAAGGGGAAACGAATGAGGCAGAGGATGCTGAAGGCCCAGCTGGACCTAAGCGTGCCCTGCCCGCACACTCAGGATTTCGAACCTTGCATGGGTCCGGGCTGTAGCGATGAAGGTAAGAGCACTCCTTCGGCCCCTTTCTGCTAAGCTTTGATAGTCCCCTCTCCTCCCTGCAGCTGATTTTGATGACTGATGACTTTTTTCTTGACTGATGAACGTAAGGGGGCTTCATCTTAAACAGAAGGGCTGAATACTCAGAATACACTTTTTCAAGACAGAATCTGGACATGCTGTTTAGCCTGTGGTAGAAGTTTCTAGTATTGATTTACATGTTGCAGCACTCAATGTCAAGCCAGTTCCTGTAGGTCTTTTCTGGTGTAGGAGGAATGGATAACTGCTTTGCTTATTTGTACACAAACAGGATTTTCAGCAGGGATCAGCAGTTGGTTTCTCTGTCACACTTTGCCAGTCCCTCTATATTAATTCTGCTTTTTAATGAACAGTTGTAGTGTAATGCTTATTTCTTGTTTCTGTTGTTCTCTGTCATGTTTTCATCTCTAAAGTGTAATATTCAGACAGATGGCCATGGTTCCGAATGCATGATGTTTAGACAGATGGTCATATTCCTTCAGCAACCCTCAGTTACGTGATGTGAAGACTGGTGGCCTGTTTTCTTAATGCCTCAATTCCTGCTGTCCTTTTCTGAGGAGTCCTCCTTTTTCAACATAACACCCAGGGCCTCCTTGTGCACTCAGCCATCCAGACTGCTCCAGGCATCCTGTGGCCCATTGCTAGTCACTGCCCTTCTTTGCTTTCTGGGGGGCCCAAGGCTGAGCCACGGGAGCCGACGGTATATCTGGTGCAAACCAACACTGCCGCTCCTCTCCACACTACGCTATTGATCACGGCAGACCCTCGGTATTTCAGCTGCAAGTTGCCTTTGTTTTTGCTTAATGGCCTGTTAGCGGTCCCTATTGATCAGGCAACCAGGAGCGGGCTGGCATGGAGCCCATGGGGCCTCACCGGGCCACGTTTATTTACAGCTTTTGTTAATGATTCGCTTAGTTCTGCTTTATTAAACAACACTCCCCGCTGCTCACAATTTTGCCGTGGCACAACAGGGAGAGGAGAAATCTCTGGAATGTTCCTCAAAGTTCATTCATCCTCTGGACAAAAATCTCAGTATAACACTTCTGAAGGGTAATTAAAGGGACTGTATGATTAAATGTGCTCAAAGAAGTCGGTTTTTCGGCACCATTGGAAAAAGGTCAGGGTGAATTACGGTGTGCTGTCGGCCATCTGCAGGCAGGCCTGTGAGTGACGGCCCGCGTTCACTTTGAAAACTCAGTGCTGCTGCCCTGGCCTCAGTCAGAGATGTTTATCGTTTTGCTCCATCGTTTATGGAGTTAGAAAATCATCCATCACGGTCACAGCCAATCATCCTTTTGCGACACGGAGCATCTTTGATGAATGAAGCGGTGCCGTAGCTGTGCTCGGGGTCATATTCGGTACTCATGTCTTTATGATAGCAATCGTGCAGCTTACATCATACTTAGAATATTATCCACTGTGAGAAATGATGTCACTTGTAGGAACACGTATGGCTGAATGATGGCTTGATGACTTCTATTCACAAAATAAGCAAGTCTGGCCTTTTTTAGGTTATGGCACAGATCGTAGAAGTTTGTATCAAACCTTTGATCAGTGCAGTTCGGTTGGTACTGGTTAGGGTCGCAGTAGAAGCAGACTAAGAAGGTGACCCAAACCCTCCTGCTCCCTGAAGTGGTCTCCAGGTCCTCCTGGGGATTCGCCAAGCGCTCCCAGGCCAGCCAAGAGATTTAATTTCTCCTCCGGGTCTACCCCAGGGTCTGGTACAGCTCCCGAAGTAGTCAGCTAGAGGTCAAGTTCACAACATACCCTAATCATCTCAACTGGCTCCTCATGATCTGGAGGAGTAGTGGCTGTACTCTTGAGGCTCCTCCAAGATCACAAAGCATCTCAACCCGTTACACAGGGTCAGTCGACCAAACTGGCATAAATACCTCATTTGAATACGCATTCCTGTTCTTTTGGTTATTTCCCACAATTCATGACCATAGGTAAGGATGGGAACGTAGATTGAGCAGTAGAATAAGGGATTTGTCCGAAAACTCTGCACCCGCTTGATCACCAGACACCAGTACAGTGCCACCAATGCTGCACCAATCTGCCTTTTAATCTCCCACTTTCTTCTTCCATCACTGCTGAGCAAGACTCAGAGATATGTGAACTCCTTCATTAGGGCTGACTACTGCTCCCTCACCTAGAAAGGGCACCTCACTATTTTCCAAGAAAAGACCATGAACTCAGAATTAGAGGTGCTGATTTTCATACCTGCCGCTTCATACTCAGTCGTGAATCCTGCCAGCGCACATCGAAGGTCATGATCAGAAAAGGTAAAAAAAAAAAAAAAAAGACATCTGCAAAAACAGAGATACCTGCCCAAATCTGCCTAACGAAACACCCTCCAAAACTTGGCTGCACCTTGATATACTGTCCTTCTGTCCTGTACACCCCTGGGGCCATACCCCCATAGAAGTTACGTAGCACCATGGCTACTTCGGGAAAAGTGATGAAATTTACTCCACCAGAAACATCACACACAGTCCCTAATAGGTTTAGCAGCTTTACTCCTTACACAATCTCCCCAGAAGTTTTCAGTACTTCTCCACCCCCTGCTTAACAAAGCCTGGACAGAGTCAATCCTGAGGTGATGGGACGGTTTGCCAGAGCATCTTTGAGGCCATTCGCCAGTAGGTCTCCATGGCCTGCCCAAACTTTGCCCATGCCCCAGCTTTCATTTTTGTGACCACCTTTGCTGCAGCCCCTTTGGCCTGCTAGTACCTCTTAGTTGAATTGGGAGGCCCCCCCAAGAACATTGCTCAGAAGACCTTCTCCTATCAGTCTAACAGCTTCCCTCACTGCTGGTGCCCACCAGGGGTTTCTAGAGTGGCTCCCATGGAAGGCACCGACAATGCTTAAGACATAGCTTTTGGCAGCCGAATTCACGACCTTAAACACGGTCTCTTCGGACTCGATGTCTCCAACGTCACTTGGGATAAGTGAGAAGGTTTCTCGGAGGTGGGAATGAAATTGGTCACATGCTGAGCCACCTACCATTTATTCCCAGAAACCATTCACAGAACATTTGGATCTTCTAGCTCTGACTGACCGGCACTGTGTACGTCTAATCCAACTCAATGGACAGCTGTGCCCCACGTTTCACACGAGTGTCCAGAACATACATTAAATGTCAAATAATACAACCACAAAGTCTGCCATTGATTTCAGGTCCAAGGTGTCCCACAAAACCAAGCGCACTTACAGAAGTCCAATTCAGCACTCAAGTTCAGATGTGACAGGACGTTCCTCTCAGTGACTCCCCTCCTGGTGACCCCATAGTTCCAAAATGAATATTGAAGTCCCCCAGGAGGGCTACAGAGTCAGAGGGCAGCGCTTTTTTGAGTATCTCAGTCACCATCCCCAAGAAGGCTGAATACTCGAAACTGCCATTCGGTACATAAGCACAAACAACAGTCAAGAGTTTTCCTCTCTACAACCTGCAGCCTCATTGAGGCGACCCTCTCTTCTTCCAGGGAAAACTCTAGCAGCACAGCCCTCAGCTGGGGGCTCGTAAGTATCCCCACACCCGCCTCAGGCCTTTCATGAAGTGGGACTCCAAAATAGAAGAGAGCACCTCGATTAAGCAGTCCGGTTCCAAAACCCCAACCTTTCATTTTTAAATAAGTTCTGTATTATAATAGGACAATGTACTGTGATGGTTGGTGTATGAAGTATTTCTTTAACACTACAGCAAGCCTCAGGTTTACCCATTTATACAGCAGCATGTTTTACTGGGGCAACGGAGGTCAAGTGCATTTCTGAGCCAGTGAAAAGTCACTAGTGGCTTTTTACTCCAGCACCAGCACGGGTGCTAAAGGCTCCTGTATGTTGCATTGCTCTAGATGCCTCCACTTGCATGATGTCCGAGTGGATCACCTGGTCACCCTGCAGCGTCTCCTGCGGGATGGGCATGAGGTCCAGGGAGAGGTATGTCAAGCAGTTCCCCGAGGATGGTTCTGTCTGCACCCTGCCCACCGAAGAGACAGAGAAGTGCGTGGTGAACGAGGACTGCTGTGAGTCTCTGGCCGATGACTATCAATGTTTTGCTTTCAGAAGTGCTCGCTCACTTAGCCTAGCTCCCCTAGTTGAGGAAGTGTAACTGCTTTTTGATAATCTCTGAATTACTGGGTTTAATGTGTCTTTGTCTTGGTTACAGTCCATGTAACCACCACTGTTTCAGCAGAACTTGTCATTATGCCACAGTAGTGCAAACGTCTAAAAACAGGAGTTCTGCTGTAATGTCAGCCGTAACGCTTTTACATTTAACAATACAGTGTAACACATTGGGTGTGAACACTGTATTAAATAAACCATTGTAATAAGAATAAAGATGTAAGGTTTTACAGTGCAAAGGGCCAGCACTGTAATACAGCCAAGTGTCTTACCCACAGCCCCTAGCAGCTGTCTGGTGACGGAGTGGGGTGAGTGGGATGCCTGCAGCGCCACTTGTGGGCTTGGCATGAAGAGGCGCGAGCGCATGGTGAAGATGTCCCCGTCGGATGGCTCCATGTGTGATGCCGAGGTGGTTGAGGTGGAGAAGTGCATGATGCCAGAGTGCCGTGAGTGCTCATACAGGAGTTACAGCTTGTGGTGGTCCGCCATCCAGCATGTTTGCAAACCGGTGGAAAACACTCATGACACACAGTGAACGCAATTAGTTTTACATTTTTACCTCAAATGAATATGGTTGTAACCATTATGTGATTTTTAATGCTTAGTGGACAGTGTGTGCTAACCTCATTTGTTAACCATTGACCTCCGATTGACCGGGAAGTGACGGTATGTTGTTTTGTCGGTTCAGACACCATCCCCTGCATGCTGTCCCCCTGGTCGGACTGGAGCGACTGCAGCGTGACATGCGGGAAGGGAACGCGCACCCGCCAGCGGATGCTCAAGTCACCTGTGGAGCTGGGGGAGTGCACGGAGGAGCTGGAGCAAGTGGAGAAGTGCATGTTGCCCGAGTGCCGTGAGTGATGCCTCGAATGGCTGTGGTCATAGTCGGCGGCCATAGAGCTGCTGGTGACATGAGGAAAGCAAACACATCTCCCAGAAAAGTGTTTTGCGCAACCGATAAAAGCGTTGACATGAAGGCTTCTTCACATAGACATGTGCTTTCCCCCTTTGTTCACTGGCAGGACACAACTGCAAGCATCCACCGCTGTACTTCAGAGGTCTGTAGATAATTAGATGGGGAAAAAAACATTTGTTTAAAGAAAGGACTCAGTAAATTCCTCTAAAGCCTACATGCGGTACAATTCTTGTTTGTAGGAACCAGTGTTTGTTTCCATGTGTAATGTTCTGCAATATTTCCACATTTTGCACATGAACAGCACATGGTAGCAGAAGAGTAGAAAATGTTATTCTATCACATTAGATATCTCAGCATAATGTACATTTTAACAATGAAGCCAAGCATTAAGGAGCATGAGCTCCTGCTTCACGTGTTACAGGTATGTCAAAACATCTTCAGTTTGCTCAGACATGTTGGTAAGCCTTTACTTGTTTGTTTGTCGACCCCCATGCAGCCATGTCGGACAGACGCACACCAAATCCAGACCAGCGCAAACAGATTTACTGCAGTAAAATATAACCTTTGCTGTCTGCTAGGCATTCTGTTCTTGCAGTCCTGGCACTTGCTGTGCAAAATGTGCTTTAACATTTGGAGCTGAAGCTTAATCCGCGATTTATATTCCAATCTGGTCGCCAGCATTGTAAAAAGCAAACCCACATAAAATTCACAAGGTTGTTTTTTTCCAGGGTGATGGACGTAATTGAAGAATGGATTATAAAAAGGATTATAAAAGCAGAAATTGTGTTCTTGTTATTTTAAAGGAAGACAGACTTGTTTTTTTTTTTTTTTTTTTTTTTAAATCTTGTCACAGAAATGACTGTGTGCTTTATTTCATCGCAATGGAAATGCTTGCACAATTAATCCATGCAGAAATGCTGGACAGGATGAGCTCACAGCCGGTGTCCAATGCAACCTGAGCAAAGCTTGGGGTCACCGGCACATACAGTTAAGTTATCCAATTGAGAAACACAATGGAAAGGTGGTTGTGGGATTAAAGGAAATGGGGGCAGCTTGTAGATTCTGTATTATCAGAAATATTCCACTATAATTTAGAACTGTGGTTTTGATTGGGGTAAAAAACCCATTTAAGAGGATTCTGGACACTGACTGACTGAATTAAATAACCGAAACGAATGCAAACAAAGGGGCGATTGACAGGCTGAAGGGTAAACCGACAAGGCCGGATGGTTGAAATGCCCTCGTGTATCTTTGTGCTCCCCTCTCGCAGCTACGGACTGCATGGTGTCCGAGTGGTCCGAGTGGTCCGAGTGCAACAAGTCCTGTGGGAAGGGCCACATGATCCGCACACGCATGGTAAAGCTGGAGCCCCAGTTTGGCGGAGACCCGTGTCCTGAGACGGTGCAGCGCAAGAAATGCAAGCTGCGCAAATGCAAGCGGGTCAAGAAAGCAAAGAACAAGCAGGACCGCGACGAGGCCCCCGGTGAGCAGCTCCGTCAGTCTGCTAAACACTGCTGCCCATCACTGCCAATATGGCCAGGAAGCTTCTGATTTCCTGTAAAAGCCCAGTAACTCATCATCAAAATTCCTGGGTGAACAAAGAGAAACTCACCACAGCACCACAGTGTTGTACATTAAGCCTGACCATAGGAAGACAAACCCATTTTACTTTGGATCAAGAAAACATCCGCACAGACTTCAGTTGTCCGCCTCTGGTGACAGCTCAGGGTATGAACCAGGACTCCCCTAGAGGTCCCTGCCCACCCCACTGCACTTAACTCATTTCCTCATCGTCATACACTGTATTAGTGAAGTGCAGTATTGGGTCAAAGTCTCAGTTGCGGCTCCCGGAACATCCCATCTGTTGAAGAGGTTGATTCGATTCACTCGCACAGCCGTTTAACACAGGACCGGCTGCGCAAAAGCACCATGGCGGCATCTGAATGCGCTTCGGCAGCACCGTGCCACAAAGGGCGGCGTACTTAACCTTTCCTAATGAGCTTTAGACACTGGCAAATTTTCTGGCAATGAAGAGGAATGGGACGCCTCTATGGGGCTATCGCATTGCCTGTGGTTCAACCGGGGAAACAGCCCCAGAGAGATTGCCAGTTACTGTCCTTTCTACCATGTGGACCTTGGGCTATCAGGAAAAGCGCATTCTTTTCTTGTCTGTCGAGGAAATATTAATATGAATCAGTTAATTATCAACATGAATTTTATACAAAGAATAATAGTGGGTCGAGGCCCGGCAGGCAGCATTGGTGTTTTATGGTTGGAGGGCTGTGCTTTCAGGCAGGGACTTGAATCCAGTTCAGTGTCTGTGGAGGCCGCATGGTCTCCCTGTGTTTGTGCTCTGGTTTTCTCTCACAGAGATGCGTTTCAGGTGAATCGATCACTGTAAATTATCCAGTGCGTGAGTGCACAAGCATGTGTGTGCCTGTCTTCTGATGGAATGGCATCCAATCTAGGTCGTACCCCGGCTTAAGCTGTGTGTCACAAGGATAGGCGCTGGATCTCTGCAGCCCAGACAGGGCATTGCTGTGATTTCCAGAGGCAAGCTGGATAGTTGGTGCATTCACGTTACGTCCTTCTCCATTCTGTGGTTGTCTCGGTTTCGATGCGGCAAGTTTACGTGTTGTCTCTAGCCAACTTTGCTTTCTGTTCATTCGTTCAAGGACTCGTTGTCTGATTGCTGTTTGTGTTCCTCTTACTCCCCAACACCATGGCCTTGTACAGTAGAGTGCAAGATGCGGCCGTGGTCGACCTGGACGGACTGCACCAAGCTGTGCGGCGGGGGGATCCAGGAACGCTTCATGACGGTGAAGAAGCGGTTCAAGACTATGCAGTTCTCGAGCTGCAAAGACAGGAAGGAGATCCGCGCGTGCAACGTGCATCCCTGCTAGAGCGGAATGGGGGCTTGGGGGTGGGTGGGGTTTGGGTAAGCTGGGGCGATTGGCTCTGACTATATCCCTCAGTGATATGATGCACTCTTGTTTAGGGCTGTCATGGAGCAAAATCAGTCGTGTTTTAACCCAGGTGTTGGAAAGTTTGGGATCCTTGGACAGTTTGGGGGCGGGCATAATGGTAAATCAGTTGCCTCCCACCACTGGTTTGTGGAAGATGAGTACAAGCCAGAGGATAAGACCAGCAACAGCTAGGCCTAAAGCTGCCTATTCCCAGATTCCCACTGCATAGTATAGACAAATATATAACAAATTAGCACACTTGAATTAACAAATTCTTCACGTTATTTTTCTTGTACCTTTTACTGATATTGACAACGGTACAGTCCTCAACCAAGCCTTAGGCTTCAAAGTGTTGAACGACACCGTCTTAAGGGAGCACTCCAGCTTGGGACGGGGGTGGAGGGAAGGGGTGACCCTACAAGGAACTGCGAGAAATGAGCCACAGTTGCCACTTTTTGTTAACCAAGGATGACAGGTAGGATTCTACCAGGTCTCACCCACATCTTTATTCTGCATTTCATGGAAAAGTCCAGTTGTGATCCGCAGCCACAGTAAATGCTATCGGGGACACGTTTGGTTAAGTTGATCTGGAGACAAAATATCTGGTTAAAACAGATTGATTTTCCACTATGTGTACAAAATAGCTCTGTTGCATATAGAATTCCTTGCAAGATTACTGTAAACTTGTTGTGGTATATTATTCATAAATGAAAAAAATGCCAATCAGTTAAGAAATAGAACTGTTATATCCTGTGGTAACTTCTTTAATAGTATATTATATTCCTGAACTAAAAGCACAGGTAACCAACCATTCCAGCATTTTATACTGCTCAAGATGCTGTTTTTAGGACAAGAATATGTTGTGACTTTTTATTCCACTGTAATACACATAGAGGCTCTATGACTTTTTTTATTACTTTGTGCATCATTAGAGATTTTGTTGTGGAATTTTGATAAGAATATCACCCAGGGTTCTTACCAAAGTCGTGAGTAGATGTTTTGTAGATGTTTCTCCCTCTCTGTCTCTATTTTTCTGCCAAGTACACAAATACACACACCTAAATACACACTCACACACTTACAAATGCACAGCTCTCTTTTGCTTTTGTTCTCTCTAACATAATGCTATTTTGGAATAATTCATCTTTACAATAAAAGTAAATGTGGTAAATCTTTTGTTGATGATTCTTCCTCCCTCCTCCCTTGCAAACACTTTTTGTGTAAAGTTACTATTTGGATGACTTGTGACTTTTTAAATCTCACTCTGCAACAGCCATATATGTGTATTGGACTGAAAGAAAATACATATCTGCATGTGCTAGATAACAGTACTGCATTAACAATAATAGCTGTAACAGTACATATAAATTGCTCTCCAAACTCTGGCTTTCCAAATAAGCACTGTAAGAACATGCAAAAATTTATACTCAGAATTCAGGTTCAAAATATTTGCTATAATGAGTCCACATCCGCAAAGATTTCAGGGCGCTAGCTATAAATGTCAGCTGTGGCAGGATCTAGAGTGTTGGGAATGAGAAAGTATTGCTTTAATTGAGTGGAGCATCATGGGAAGTAAATGTAATTCCAGTCTATCAGCCGTTTTTTGGTGTGATGCTTATTCGAATAAAAGGAGTAAAAGTTGCATGGCTGTTTTTTCTTACAGGTGAGCATTCAACAAGAACTACAGTTATAAAATTGTTCAGTATCAATACAACGGGCTCAGTGCATCCCTGCTTTGGTTCATTACTCACCTTTGGGAGAACCAGTCATGCAGAAGTGGGAGTTACCCAGGAGTTTTTGGAGTAAAACTGCCATGAGATTTCTGACTGCGGTCATAGGCAAGCCAGGAAAGGAGTGTGCTGCGGTCGTATCTCTGCTGTTCTCCTGCTAGGACTGTGTGTCGTGCTCACATTTAAATGTGTGTTGCATTATTACAGTTATCTTCCCCCCATCAGTAAGTGAAAATATGCTTTAACAACATTGAAAAGCTTGGGAAGAAATCATTGCTGGATGGTTATGTACTAAGCGTTTGGAAGTATTTTAGTGTTGCTTCTGAGGATTGGAGGATTTGGGCTAGGCTAGGAAAATGTTTATTATTTTCCCCACTATGTTAAAATTTACTGTGTTTTCAGAACTAGGATTAGTTCTGGATAACAAAGATGCCTGTATCTGTGTTAAACTAGCTGTGCTCCTCAATTATTTTCACTTTGGCCCTCTTATGTGCGTAGCAGCTGCAGTTGCTCAGCAGGATTTTAGGAAGTCGTGCCTGCAGATCACAGTCGGACCACGAGAGGGCGCTATGTACTTTGCATATTTTTATTTGCGCATCCTTTTCACACCCTGGAAAAGAAGCAGCTGTTAGAAACAGCTTTATTTTTGTTTTTTTCTCTGCCATTTCTGTTTCTTCAGCAGCAACATTCCCAGCATTAGTCAACACATCTTATTTCTGTACAGATAAGCAAAACATGCAAATATCATAAATATTACTTTGTCAGTTAATACAACAAAAAACAGATAAATTAAGCACTCAAAAACGTCTAAATGTACAAGCATCCCCATGTCCAGAGAATCTACTTTATTGTATGTATTGTCAGAGAATTTGCTATCATTACTAACCTTACTAGTACTCATGATGACATACAGCCTTAATTTCAGGAAATAAAAATCCCATCATTGTGACAAAATTAACGCATTCTGTATTTCTGTCTTTCCCCCAATGTGTAGCTCATAAGCAGAAACCTGGAAAAGTAGCGCTGTTGTGTGTTTCTGTGTGGACACAGTCATCCCTTATGTCACAGGGTCCCATGCAAGACTTGAAAGTGAGTGTTTGTTGTCAAACAAGGGGCTCTTTATTCCATACAGAAACATTTTTGTCCAAAGCCAGTTTACCTTCATAACAGGTGTGTTGTTCTGTGTCCCACTTTTTGTCACATGCCTGCGTGAATATCAGATGTTTTGGAACAGAGATCCACACTTGGTGTCTCAAACGCAAAAGGTTTTTGTTTCTCAGGGAAGTGACTATGATCATTTACTGGCTAAATCTAGGATATTGGCTTATATGTTACCCTGAAAACAATAAACGCTGGTATGCAAGTAAGATTCAAATGGTGGCCGATACAGTTTCTTTTCGTTTAGGTGTTGGTGCAGACATATCCCTTCAAGCAGCATATTACCCTAGTCTCACTACTTCCATGAGCAAAGCAATAATACATTTCCCTCTTCCTCTCTCACAGCTTCAACCAATAACAAAGTATACTGTAAATCACAACTGAAATAGCAGATTCAATACTATTGCAGATTTTTTTTTTTTTTTACCTGATGCTTTTCACCAAAGGGATATACAATAAAACACGTTGAAGTTCAATCATTCACGGTGAACACCTTCTGTAAGTGTACTATATCAGGATCGGTGCTTAAAACGTCATTCCTTTCATTGCAAGGCCATAACCTCTACGGAACCTGCCGAGCCTTAACAACATATGAAAAACTATAAACATATAACAGCTAAGCAGCCCTCTAAGCTGGTCGCCAAGCTCAGGAACCTAGGACTCAACCCAACTCTGTGCGGTTGGGTCATGGAGTTCCTGATGGGCAGGCCCCAGGTGGTGAGATTGGGGAACACCATCTCCTCAGTGCTGACTCTCAGCACAGGGACCCCCCAGGGCTGATCGTGGACTTCAGGAGACAGCAGGGGAATGGCCATACGCCCATCTCTATAGCCGACGCCCCAGTGGAGAAAGTGAACAGCTTCAGGTTCCTCGGAGTTAACATCACTGAGGACTTGTCCTGGTCACGGCACACCAGTGTCGTCATCAAGGTGGCAACACAACGCCTCTTCTTCCTCTGTCGGCTGAGAAGGTTCGGCATGGACAACAGGATACTTGTCAACTTCTACAGATCTACCATTGAAAGTATCCTGACTGGCTGTTTCACGGCCTGGTATGGCAGCTGCAATGCATCAGACCGTAAAGCTGTGCAAAGAGTGGTCAAGACAGCAAAGACCATTACCAGGACTGATCTGCCAGCCCTGCAGGACCTCCACACCCACCGCTGCAAGAAGAAGGCATATAACATCCAGAGGGACAGCAGTCACCCCAGCCACAAACTATTCTCCTTGTTCCCATCCGGAAGATGCTTTAGAAGTGTTCGGACAAGGACGAAAAGGTTCCGGGACAGTTTTTTCCCCCACACCGTAAGACTGCTAAACAGTCGATCGGAGTCTGTCTGTCTGTCTGTATCCCTGTGTGTAAGATAACCGGTGGTGTGTTGTTGGTGTGTTGTTGGTATTGTTGTAGGTTTGGCTTCTGTGTCTTCTCCCCCACTCCCCCATGTATATCCTCATATCTATTCTTATTTATTTGTTTTCCTTTTCCCGATTGTAGTATTTATTTAACTATCCTGTACCTTATTTATTTATACTTTACATACGTATTTATGTTCATATTTATATTACTGAGGATGCATGGAAACAAAACTTTTTGTGGTGACAACACTGCTGTGCTGTGTTGTTCACCCATGACAAATAAACCTTGACCTAAATTGTTTAAATCATATTAATCACTTTATTTGCATGGGCATTCTTACCGTTGTTCAAATTCCTCAATTTGACATAAAACATTCAGACAAAATTTGCATAATAAAAAGCATCCATTTTTACCTTTTTCAAATACATCTTTACTGTCAGCACTTGGAGAACTTCCAACAATTCCTCTTCTGCCATCTCAGGCAGTACAATATGTGTACAATGTGCATACATGTAAATGTTACAGCTTTACATGTTCTTTTTCCCTACTGGATTTTACATTGTTTGTATCCTCTGATGACCCCAACAAGATTTTGGCCAGCAGAGTCTCAGAAGGGAGTCTTTAAAGGTGATGTCATGATTCTTTGCTGTAGCTTTTTGGATGTTTTCTTTGTCATAGGAACAAAATCCCAACCAAGACAGTCCTTGGATGGGCTATCGGATCAGGAATGTAGCCAGGCAGTCGGAAGGCGAAATCAATCTCGGTAGGAGCAGAATCGGCTGACAACCTAATCCGGGAACATAGTTCAGAAATTGCTTGCAAGAAAAATTTCCTTCAGTGTTCTCAGGCAGACTTAAGATTTTCAGATTTTTCTTCCAGTTTTAATATTCAATTTTTTCCAGTTTCATTTGTCGAAGCCCTGCTTTCAGCTCTAGGATGGCTACTGAATCAACTTTTGATTCCAGTGCTTCATCTGGTTCAGGAATCCTATGTTCAGGATCACTAATACAAGACTTTTATTTATTCCAAAAAAGTCAGTTAAATTGTACAATTTTTCTTCTAGAACCACAATGGAAGAGGAAGGTTTCTGTAGTTTCCCAGCAGAGCATTGCCCAGAGCATCACACTGCCTTCTTCCCATAGTGCATCCTGCTGGCACCTCTTCCCCAGGTAAACGCACACACGCCCAGCCTTCCACATGATCTAAAAGAAAAGGCGAATCATCAGACCAGGCCACCTTTTTCTATTGCTCCATGAGCCAGTTCCGGTGCTCACATGCCCATTGTAGGTACTTCAGCTGGTGGACAGGAGTCAGCATGGGCACTCTGCAGCAACATAGCCCCATAAGTACCAAGCTGCAATGCACTGTGTGTTCTGACACCTTTCTATCATGGCCAGCATTAAGGTTTTGAACAATTTGTGTTACAGTAGCTCTTCTGTGGAATAGGACCAGACGGGCTAACCTTTGCTCCTCACACGCATCAATGGCCGCCCATGACCCTGTCACCGGTTCACCGGGTGTCCTTCCTTTGACCACTTTTGGTACTGTAGATACTAACCACTGCATACCAGGAACACCCACCTCACAAGACCTGACGCTGGAGATGCTCTGACCCAGTCGTGTAGCCGTCACAATTTGGCCCTTGCCAAGTCGCTCAGATCATTACGCTTGTCCATTTTTCTTGGCTCAAACACATCAATTTCAAGAACCAACTATTCACTTGTTATGTAATATACCCACCCCCCCACCCCTTGACAGGTGCCACTGTAATGAGATCATCAATGTTATTCACTTTACCTGTCAGTGGTTTCAATGTTGTGGCTGATCGGTGTAGATGCTTCAAGAAACACTTGGAGGTGATCATCACTGCTAATGGTTATGCAACTAAGTATTAGGAAGAGTCCTTTTAATATTAACATATTTTCTTCTGCAGAAAAAACTACATGTAAGTTGACATTGGTTTTACTGTATTAAAATATTATAATGATCAAAAAAACTAACTAACCGACTTTCGGCTGCTCCCATCGGGGTCGCCACAGCGGATCGGCTCGTCCGCATATTTTGGTTTTGGCAGATTTTTACGCCGGATGCCCTTCTTGACGCAACTCTCCGGCAAATTTACCAACTTTTGATCTATATAATAATAAAATATTATAATGATCAAAAGTTGGTAAATTTGCCGTTATTTATATTGTGCACATAATGCCTAAAATGTAAGGGTGCCAAAAATGTTGACTAGAACTGTATTTGTGGAGCAAATCTTGACCATGATTATCTTATACATGCTGACATGTTTGGAATCCATTGTCTAAGATATTTTTACTTTTACTTCATTCGTTTTCATTGTTGCTGTTTGTAGGAATCTTTCCTCTTTTAACCAAGGCTAGCTGTAGCACAAAGATGTCATGGATTGTCACGTTTTGTTTTGACAAATGAGGTCTCGGTAGTCACCGGGAAATGGACGGAGTGAACAAATACGCCACACCTGTCAGGACAAAAGCTACCTGTGCACTGCTGAGACCGATTACTATGGAGACCCTGCTGTTTACCGTGTTATATGCAGATGTCCACCAAGAAATGTGCATGGAATGAATAAAATGGCTGCCACCAGCTGCAGCTCTGCACCTGAATGCTAACAACCACAGTAAAGCAGGATGCAGCTGCACTGTTTTAATTTGAGAAGATAAAGGGAGAATGAAAGCGCATCATTTCTCCGCAGCTGTGGACTTGCAAAGGAATTGATTCAGGGGATTAAACCAGGATTTGCATATTGAAAAAGTTTGAGATAAAAAAGTAAAGACTTTGAAGCTCCCTTTTGAAACACAGTAGGCCTTTGTAGATAAGCTACGCCCCCACCACCGCCTGTACCCTTCGCTACGCCTTTCCAGCAGCAGAGGGAAGCCATGAGGATGCAGTTCCCACACTTCAGTAGGTGACTGGAGATGACAATGGGCTCACCTGTCCAAGCTCCTTGTGATGTCACTGTAGAGAAAATTATAAGCGAGACCTCTGTACTGCACTATGGATGTGCTTAGCATTACCGTCCTCTCAGTGTGACCTTGGCCTTAACTTCCAGCCTTTCAGTGTGAATCCATGTGGGAAGACATTTCCAGTTCCCACAACTGTTCTTCGTCCAGTAACAGCCTGCGTTTCTTTCTTCTCCACCATAATGTCCAGCAGCTTTCCACACTCTGCATCCTGTTAAGGCAGAAAGAGATGGCCAATAAACAATGGAACTCCATCCCTGATGGCATAACTGGCTTCTGAAATCCATTTAGGATTTTACAGTGCTCAGTTAATTTTATATTTGATTTATGTATGCTTTTAGCATCCTATACTAATGTTGCCTTTCCCTGTTTGCTACCACATCTCCCAGCAGAGCCAGAAAGAACAGCAGAGTGCATCCGTGTGCTCTATAAAAAGAATATAGAGAAGAGGAAGTCATAGAGTCTGACCTGCAGGCTGAAGTCCTTGAGGCCATATGTACATTTGTAATTTAGTTTCTTACTATTTATGTGTTTGTTGTTTTGGGTGGGTTGTGGGGTACTTTTGTACAGGTGGTCTCTTCCCTCATTATTTCATGACAAATTAGCAGATAAAAGGTCTGGAGTGGAATCCAGGTGTTGTATTTGAATTTGGTAGCTGTCCATGGGAACTATGTGGTCCAAAGTATTGATGCAAGTGAAGGAGGCCACCATTAGGCTTAAAAAAAAAAAAACAAACCTATCAGAGGAATAGCAAAAATTTAAGAATGGCCAAATCAACAATTTGGGACATTCTTAAAAAGAAGGAATGCACCAGCAAACTCAGCAGCACCAAAAGGCCTGGAAGACCACAGAAGACAACTAAAGGGGATGACCCAGAGAATTCTTTCCTTGGTGAAGAAAAACCCCTTCACAACATCTAGCCAAGTCAAGAACACTCTCGAGGAGGTTGGGATTTCATTGTCAAAGTCTACAATCAAGAGGTGCCTTCATAAATGTAAATACAAAGGGTTTACCGCAAGGTGCAAACCATTAGTAACACTCAAGAACAGAGAGGCTGAATCAGACTTTGCTAGAAAACATCTAAAGAAGCCTGCCCAGTTCTATAACCAGATTCTTTGGATAGATGAAACCAAGATTAACTTGTACCAGAATGATGGAAAGAGAAGAGTATTGAGAAGGAAAGAAAGGGCTCCCAAAGCATACCACCTCAAATGTCAAACATGGTGGAGACTGTTATGGCATGGACATGTATGGCTGCTGATAGAAGTAGCAGGATGAATTCTGAAGTGTCTAGAGCTATACTATCTACTCAGATTCAGCCAAATGCCACAAAACTGATAGGAAGGTGCTTCACACTACAGATGGATGATGACCCAAAACATACAGTGAAAGCAACCAAAGAGCTTCTTAAGTATAAGAAATGCAATATTCTTCAATGACTAAGTCAAACACCTGACCTCAGCCAAACTGAAGATGCTTTTCACTTACTGAAGACAAAACTGAAGGCAGAAAGACCCACAAACAAGCAGGAACTGAAGACCGCTGCAGTAAAGGCCTGGGAAAACATCTGAAGGGAGGAAACTCAGCATTTGGCGATGTCCATGGGTTCCAGACTTCGGGCAGTCGTTGACTGCAAAGGACACGTATCCAAGTATTAAAGGTAATCCTTATATTTATTATTATTTTAGTTTGTCCAATTACTTTTGAGCCTCTGAAAATGGGGGACAATGGATATGAGTGGCTGTAATTCCTAAATGGTTAATGTGATACTTTTGTTAAACCCCTTAAACTAAAGCTGATAGTCAACACTTCAATCACATCTTGACTGCTCTGTTTCAAATCCACTGTGGTGGTGTACAGAAGCAAAATACCAAAAATTGTGTCATTGTCCAAATACTTATAGACATGACTGTTGCTCTTCCTTACTTTAGCAACTTTAGCACCAACTTCATCTTGGTGTCTACAGTTTGGCCAAAAGCATGAGGTAATGTGAAACCAGAAGGTAGACAGTTTCCAAAGAAAGGATAAATCAGTTTTGCACATTCAGTCTGTGAGCAGTAGGATTTAAAATTGCGGTTGCAGCTAAGGTGAAAGGTGTGCCCTCTGTTTACATGCTAAGATATTTTAATGGTGAAAAGTAGACAGTGCACAATCTGACTTGAGTGCAATGCCTTTGGTTCTGTGACGTTTCAGAATATGCTGCCATGGAAACAAATGTGTGGTTGTTAATGTAAAATTCAAAGTGAATTTCACACGCATGTAAATATTCCTGGGCACAAAGCAATCATATCAAGCAAACATACAGATTTTTTTTATATAGTATCCCTTTGAAGCATCTTGCATGCATTTGCTTTCAGGAAAATCTATTAAATTAAGTTTTGCATCTTTCTATTCTCTTTTTCTAAAGAACTGCAGAGCACAGTTTCTATTAGTACTAAAGTGTGAGCGATAAGACATTTTTAAAAAAATATTACTTAGATATTATAATACATTTGTCTTGTAAATAGCCTTTTATTTGCATTTATAATCTACTGTATATGTCCAACAATAACATTGGATCCCTCTTCTGCTGCATAGCACTTGGGTACATTCATGCAGAAGCTAAATACAAAGCTTGTAGTTTTATACTAAAAATTTTATCATAAAATACTCATTATATGAAGTTTCATTTTCTATTGCTAGCACAATTTATCCTTATTCTCCTGCACAGTCCTGTATCTTTTGCTCATGTTCTGTGTGTGTGTGTGTGTGTGTGTGTGTGTGTTATGTTCTTATGTACACTAAGAGCCACTGGAAACCAAACCCAAATTGCCTGGCATACTTACTTGGCCAATAAATCTGATTCTGATTCTGAATTTCTGCAAGGTTCCCCTCTACTGCTGCCTTGCCAAGAACTATTTGCAGATCCCTTGTAACTAAACTGCATGTAACTCCGCTATCATTCAACCTGGTCCATGGCCTCTTCAGCCTGAAGGAGTTAAATGTGTTTCTTTTGCAGGAAAAACTACAGTTGCTACATATCATTTTCTCTGAGATGGTCTTGGTCACCCCCACCCAAATCAGACCCCTACTGTGACACCCTCAGATAAAAATATATCCACAACAAACCTTAAACATTTTGATATTCTTGTCACACATATCAGGACATTAAACTGTGTCTAGCATCTGTTACCTCAGGCTGATGGGGAAAATAATTTCCAGGCAGCTGGAGAACAAAAATGAAAAAAATATTCTAGGGACATTTTGAATCCCAAATTTGTCTGTCAGTCATCATGAGCATCCTGCAATACCTCTGGTTTATTTTACTTGATCAGTCAGGTTATTAAAGGAATCAATCCTAACAGCAGGTTATTTGAAGGCAATTTATGGATGTTTAATATATACATTTAAATCCATTCTTATTTCTAATGCAACTTGTTGAATGTTCCTATGTGCTTTTTGCCCCAGAACTTATGTTACGGATAGGACACTTGTTAAAAAGAAATGCAACTAAATTTATTATATCACTTTAACCTTAACATCCCAAACTTACAGCTTCCACAAAAAAGCATGTATTTCAGCCTTTATTAAAAAAAAAAAAAAAACAGAGGGACTGAGAAGTGTGGACTGTGCAGGCCACATATTGTCATATCTGTGGAACCATCCTGAGATGATGCATGTTGTGTGACCTTATCCTGTTGCAAGTGGCAGTTTGACAAAGGCTAGAATGCTCATGAAGACTTGCGCCTGGTCAACAATGATGTTCGGGTATTTTTTTGTACATTCAAGCAATGCTCAGTTGTCACAAAAGATAACGTGTGCATCCACACCATCACACTGCCACCACCAGCCTGTACTGCCCTGGTGAACCTACTAAACTCATCAGTGATTATATGAACCAAAATATTTTTTTGATAAATCCTGCTGAGGCATCTTAAGATACATTCTGTTGAGGTTGTGATTCGAAGGTGTTGCATTAATACGTATTCTCATTGCTGGCGTGTGCATGGTGAGACTGTGACCATTTTGAGATGAGAGCACAAGTTGTCCCAGAGGACCAACAGTGCTCTGATAATGAAGTACTGTACATAATGAGCAGTCAGTTGGTAGGACATTTAATATTTTGCAAACTAGGGCACAGGACTGAAAAATCTATAGTTTTCAAGGCCAGCCCAGAGTTGGTGTGGACAGTGAACTTGCCGATAACCAGAATAACCAAAGCTGAGACGGAGAAGTAAACACTGCATTCGAGTATAGATTTGATTACATTTGATCTAAGTTTATCTCTTCTCATCCCTCTGTAGAAAAGCCTTATCAGGAATGGAAAACAGGCTTCAAGTAAGGTCTCGCTAGAATACAATGATCAGCTTGTTTAACTTCTTTCAGCATGCAGTATGAAAAACCGGTGCGGGAAGTAGAAAGCAGTATTCCCAAACATTGCTTTTACACAGGCACAGAAGTGGGCCACCACTCTCAGATGTATCATAATGACAACTTCATTACCTAGAATAAAATTGCTTCATTCATTTTATTTATGTGCAGCTGTCATGGAAAGCAGGATTCCCTAAAGTCCCAATTATTTCTCATCTGAAAATAAATACAAATCTTAATGGTCTCTGGGATTTAGTGTCATAATTAAAAAGGTACATATTTTGTTATTGTTTTAAAGTCAGTTTACAATAGTTTGTCAGTCTTTTCCCCTGTCTGGACTGAAATTAATGAAAACTATTTTGAAAAATGAAATGTAATGATTATCAGCCATACTTTTCCAATGCAGTGACTGTTAATGTTATGTCTTTGCAATTCATTTTAATGAAATATCCTTTTCACTTGACTGACTCTCATTGTAAGCCATTGCAATGTGGACCTAATATAAATTTTTTTGCCTTATGAACACACACACACAGAGTTAACTCAACAAGTTTCAAGGTAATAAACTTATTAGTTTACCATTTCTGTGCGCAAGTTCACTACAAGTGGTACACATGTTGCTCTCAGTGCCATCCACAGGAACCAGTAGCTGTTACTGTATATGTGAGCTAATAAATGTAAAAATGAGTAAGAAATTATAAAGAGCACAAAGCTGGTGCACCACATATTTGCACTATAAGGTTAATAAATTTCACAATATATATTTTGCTTTTTCCTTTCCTCTTGACTACAAGTAGTAGCTCACATGTCTGACAGCACTAACAATGTTTATGTACCAAATACATCCACTTTAAATGTAAAACATTTCAGTTATTATATAATCACAGCTTTCTGACCTGGGTAACTCAAGTAAATATAAATATAAATCCGAAGATAGATAAATTTAAAAAGGTAATATGGAATACTGAGATCTATGAACATCGGTGCAAACATCATAATATAGTGTAACTACCAATGTAAATGTGCAAGCAGTAAGTGGCCATGGCCGGCAGTGGTGGTGGTGATGATGATGATGGGTCCTGAGCTTTCAGAGTTCAGCATCCTGAGATCCTGTGGCAGAAAGGTGTTCCCGTGCCTGGGGGTTCTCACTCTCAAGCTGCAATAGCATCTCCAGGATGGAAACAATAGGAAAAAGTAGTGGAGAAGATGGGAGGGGTCTCTGGTGATGCTGCAAGCTTTCCATACTGCTTATTGTAGATGTGGAGTCCTGGTGATGAACTGGACAGTCTTCACTTCCCAGTGAAGAGGTCCCTGGTCATAGGCAGTGCAGTTTCCATACCAGACCTTACCTACCAACTTCATTACTTGTCAGGTAGTGTAAACACACACTTTATGATAACCATTATATGCATATGAAGTATTGTTTATAACCAGATATTTATTTTATTTAGAAACTAATAACGTCAAAATTTCACAGTATTCTATATCTGAACAACTGAAAACGTGGCAGAATATTAGCATTTACAGTTTTGACAAAACTCAGTTAGCACACCACTGAAAATGACAGATGGTGAAGTCATGTAATGACAAAATGATGTTGTTTTGTGCTGACATCAGTATGACGTGTCAGGCGCTTTGGTCATGACAGAATACAGACAAAGTAGTTAGACAGCGGATAATGAAACGCCAGCTGAAGTAATAAGAAGGAAAGAGACTTGGAAACAGAGAACTCTCAGTAGAAGTCAAATGCTTGGGAGCCTAGTGATTTGCATCACATCATGTTTCTATGGCAACATTTCCCTCTTCCTGGTGTAGTGGAACTGTAAAGCTATTCTAACATTTTTACAAACATATCATGTTTATGGAGTTTAAAATAAATTTACCTCATTAATGGGATCCATAATCCCTAAGCAAAACTCTGTCTATCTAAACTTCAGTGTGATATACAAAAGTGTAAATAAAAGAGCACAGCAAGTCATGCCCAATCAGCCTTAATATTATAAAACTATTTTATTTCAAAGGACTCTATGTGCAAAGATAAATACTATATTGTTAAGTCCATTACCTAAAATCCAAATGTAAATCCATTTTAATTCCAGATTGTAATGCAACAAAACAGGAAAAACACCAAGGGGATGAATAATTTTCCAAGGTACTGTAAATACATACAGTATAACAAAACTTGTTGCAAACTGAATAATAAAACATTTTTGCAACATTATGAACATGCCTGTAAACACTTAGCTTGAATGTTTCAGGCCTCTTACTCTGAATGGCCAAACACTGCAGTTTTTGTTCCAAGCTTCCACCCTCAGTTTATATCTCCATGGCAACTGCTTCTCTGTAGCACACAGGCTACGGAAACCCGATTTCTAAATGTAAAGTTAAAAATCCCACCCAGTGCAACACTGGAAGCATAGATCTTCTCTCTCAGTCAGGAGTGAGACATCCTGGCAAGTGAAGGACTGCACTGAAAAATCTGTGGGTAATCCCAAAATGTCAACCTTAAATGACTCAAGCACGGTGGGTGGCTCAATGAGTTGCATGGCTATCTTGCAGCACTTGGGCTCCTCAGATATGAGCTCAAACCCAACTCAGTCTGGATGGAGTTTCTGTTTTCTCCCTGTGTTTGTGTGGGTTGCCTTCCACAGTAGCAAAAGCATGTGTTTTAGCTCCATTTGTGACAATAAATTGCTCATTGTGTCTGGTCAGATACTGGTTTGATGGTGTTGATCCCCAGTCTGGGTAAAGGTTGGCATTGTGTGTGTGTGGGGGGAAGTTCTCCTGAACAAGTAGCATAAAACCCGGAGAGAAATTAATCATAGCAGCTACAATATAGTCAGTGTATTTCTTCAGAAGTTTCCTGAATGAAATGGTTGCTACAAGGCCCAGATCTGCTGCTGAGCAAAAGTTTTAACAACCATGAACCATAGGACTAGGACCATACAAGCTGTGTGGCACATAGCAGGAGTACAATAAGCAGCAGGCCCAGACCTTCCATCCCTAGCCACAGTTTCCAAATCTCTCTAAAGTGTCCTGAGTCAACTCCAAGGTGTCCTTTAGGTAGGATGTGGGGAAACTCCAGCAAGAGGCAACAAGGAGACATTTTTACAAAATGTCCAACCAGTCTGAACTGACTCTCTTCTGGAGTAAAGTCTAGAGGAGCAGCAATTTTACTCAGAGTCTCTCCCAGATGACCCAGATGGCCAAGCTCCTTCCCAGTGGAGAGCATTCATTTCAGCTGCCTGTATGGCCACAGTATGATAATAGGTATACTGTATAAACAGAAAAATAATTTTAGCATAACGTATTAAAGTCATAACTGCAATCCAAAATGAGATTACTGAGGGCAGTTCTAAATTATTTAGCTAAAATTGAATCACATGTGCACTGGTAGTGTTAACAAAATTGTGTCTATAATAGTCAGTGTTGAATATTAGAAAATAACTTGAAATTCGAGAGCAATAAGAAATGGAACATCCATCCATCTGTCCACTTTCATGAAGTGCTTTTTCTGGTCAGGGTCACTGTGGTCTGGAGCTTATCCCTGAATCACTGGGCTCAAGAATGCAGCACCTAAAACTGTTTCAGTTAATGGAGAGATAAAATGTTTGCTTAAATAAATCACATTTAAATGTATATTTTTGTATTTATATTGTTAAATATCATTCCAGTAATAAAATAAAAATTCACTTTTCTCCTATGGGAGCTGTAACATTATAATAACACATCACCAAACTCTATTGCTTGTTTGATTTGTGTGTAAGTCACCCATTTGTCCTATTTTGACTAATTAGCTGGGAACTGCCTGGAGTTACATGACACTAATGTATAAGGCACTGTGTACGTTCATGCACGTGTCTGTGTATGAATGTGTGTGAAGTGGTCAATTTGTCTTCATCTTTACAAAATAGCTGAAAACTGCCTGAAAGCAGATGTCACTAATGTCCTCCCACGTGACCAGGAAGCGATGAGGGCTATGAATTTGTTGGCAAGGTACTGGAGATGTTCCTGATGAGGGAAAACAGAGAAATGATGACAAGGACATGGGAAACAAGGCACAGGAACTCACTGGGAATGGGGACTTGGATCAAGGGGTTTGGACGCTGGTGTACAATACAAAGGATAGGATTCATTCTTGCTAATACAGCTTCTAGGTTGAGCCGCTCAAGGATCTGCACTGAATGACTGTCTGTCCCCTTTTGTTGAGACCTGGTTGTTGGCACTTGGTTAATCAAACCTAGGTGTGTCGGGCACTGTTATTTGCATCTAGCAGGACCTCTGGTGGTCAGGGGAGGTTCTCTTCCTAGGGGTTGTGGCACATTTGCTGTGTGTGTAGACTTGAAAACAAATTATGAGCAGACATCTGGTCTGATATTTGAAGTACAGGTGTGTATGCAAAATAAGTGAACTGACATTGACTTTCAGAAGGAAATACTATTTCTCAGTCAACATTTGTTAAATCTGAGATTACTGTCACAGCCACTGGAAGCAATAACTCCAGTAACCACCTGTCCAAACTCGATACACCTGGCTCCAATCATTCACTAAAAACCACCTCTTTGAAAGGGGAGACACACAAAGGTTCAGTGAGGGTCCTTGATCAGCTCATATCTGATGTTTACGATAGCGAGTTAATCCAGTCCTGTCATTTCTTCACATCCGTACTTTTCACCTTTTCAAGTCCCTGTTTCCAGTGTGTTCTGGTGCCTCTTCCAAGTTCCTCAGCTTCACTGTCACCAAGAGCACACTAATAAAAGCTTGGCACTTCCATTTACCACCATTCACAGTTATTCTGACATTTACCACGTTACCCACAAAAAATATGGGCAAATGTTGACGGTTTATATCATCAACATGTCTGATTGTTCTCTTAGGTTAGACAGAGAGACAAAAATCAGTTTTCAGTTTTTCATGGAAGTTTTTCTGTGGTTCACGCAATTTAAAAATCATGGGGATTTTAATTGGAAGAAAACTTAAAGAAAGATCCTGAACTGCATCTACTTAACAACAATAAAGCGCATAAAAGATGCAGTTTGGTACAGCGGGACAATGAAAAGTGTCCCCAGTTAAATCAGGCACGTAAAACAGCCGTCCATGAAGACCACTATTGTGTAAAAAATGCTAAAAGTTCCTTTAGCACAAAGAGAGCCTTGAAAAGCGACAAAAGCACAAATCTAGGTAACTTCAAAGAGTTGTGACAAGATGAAAAAATTGAGGGGATGAGATATCAAAAACAAGCGAACAGTTTTCTTCACATGAGTCATTGGCACCCTAGTGGTTACAGTTGTATGTATTAAATTTAAATACAGACCTAATTTGAAAGCCTCGCAAAATTCACTTGTTCTCAAAACTTCTCAGAAAAACAAGACACATTTTGACCTGCTATATTACGTCCTGATCCCAATTATGAAATTAAGTTCTTACTTTTCATTTATCTGTTAAATCAGATGCCAAGACTTCCTTAGTAAGGCTGATTAAACCTGTCAAATTTCATGCATCTGCAATAAACTTAATAGCCAGTTGTCTCCGAAAGAAAAGATAAATCATGACCTATTGTATTTTGTCTTGATCGAGGTTATAAAACGTAACTCTTTTCTTTTTTCTTTAAATTAATGTCAATTAATGTGGAGAACTTCACTGCGGGGCTTAAAGGACCTTTTAAATTTAATGTGATTTATGCAGGTAAATTCCTATTGCTGCTGTTTTACCTTGAATTTAAGTGCTACATATAATTCCTTGAACATGGTAGTGAGACCAGCTATGCTTTATGGGTTGGAGACGGTGGCACTGAGCAAAAGACAGGAGGCAGAGCTGGAGGTGGCAGAGTTAAAGATGTTAAGGTTTGCATTGGGTGTGACGAGGATGGACAGGATTAGGAATGAGTATATTAGAGGGTCAGCACAGGTTAGACGGTTTGGAGACAAAGTCAGAGAGGCAAGATTGCGTTGGTTTGGACATGTGCAGAGGAGAGATTCTGGATATATCGGGAGAAGGATGCTAGGGATGGAGCTGCCAGGCAAGAGGAAGAGAGGAAGGCCTAAGAGGAGATTTATGGATGTGGTGAAGGAGGACATGCAGGTGGTGGGTGTGACGGAGAGAGTTGCAGAGGACAGGAAGAAGTGGAAGCAATTGATCTGCTGTGGCGACCCCTAACAGGAGCAGCCGAAAGAAAAAGAAGAAGAAGAAGATGAAGAACATATAATTGCTTGAAGAGAATTTCTGGCTGTATAAGTGGAAAATTGCAAGAAATTGTATGCTGAGCTGCTGAATAATATGCATCATGGGTACTTGAAGGGATGTTTTCGTTTGCAACCTGATGAAGGAAGTATGGCTTTGTGTGGTGTGCAGTGATTTTATTCAAAATGGGTGGAATGAGGAGTCAGGTTCCAGTGATGGAGTGAGGAGGCTTTCATGTGCCCAGTCCTGGATCTGGATTGCCACACACAGTTTTAGGTTTTAGTGGAGGAGACACAGGAAGAAGGAACCACTGACCTTAACCCTAATCACTTTGCCTGCCTTTTGACAGACCTGTTGTAGGAGTCCCAGTGGAGTGAAATTTTTCACATCATCTTGGTTTCATCTTGGAGATATTTGGAGGTTTTCACAAAACTGAAAGACCTGAAACCATGCAGACACATTCTTTGAAACCTCTTTTTTTACTGCTGTCCTTTATGAACAGTACACATGTATTCCACTTTATAAAGGAAAGGATATCAAATTGTGTCTGGGCTGGTTTTGTAAGCTCCTCAAACTGAAAGGGAAGAATGCCTTTGATATATGGAATGCAAGATCCTAATTCTTGTTGGAACGGTAGCATGGTGACTCTTCCCCAGGTGTGCATCACCTTCCTTCAGAGTTATTCCAGGCTAGAAGTGGAGCTACCTCCAGTATATAGCAGAGGGGTGAGTGAAAATCATTTGCAGGAGCTAAAAACACAAGGGCCATAAGACCAAGGGCTGTACTGCCCAAAAGAAGTACCATCGCTGTGGTTCATGCAATAATCTTTTCCAGGATTATCCCAGGAGTGGCCCTTTCTTTGGTAGCTGGAGATGGAGAGTGAGTGAGAAAGAGAAAGAGAACTATTAGTAGATAGTAGAGCCTGCAGGGCTGTGTCTGGGCACTGAGAAGGTTCCTGAGGCTATTTTGTAGGAAGAGAGCCCTGGGGAACTTGAAGGCCACAAGGCACATGGAGCTGGAGGGACACCGATGCAATTGCAGTTGAAGATTAATTTTTACTGACGGAAGAAGAGATGAATGGAGTTTGCATGCTTGTCTCCTGAATTAGTGGAGGACATCTGGGAGCAGATGGAGGAGGATGGGTTGTTGGGACCTCTGCAGAAGAGACAAACTAAAGGTGCCTTTGAGAAAACTTATAGGAGATTTTTTTCTCCTGGGACTAAGGGGTTAGAAGAAATAAATGAATTCCCTTCTCAGCAGAGAAAGGGCAGTTCAAGGTGCCAGAAAAAGAAAAGATTCCCTGCAGTCACACTGAGTGGAACGTCTTGAAATGGCAACCTCGAGAAGTGAGAGGGCTACAGGATGTGCATAAACTACAGGAAAGGAGAGATGTAGAATTGTTTTAAGGGAACTGGTAGGTATTGTTCCCTTTTGTGGAGTTAGGTAGAACAGTGGGGTTTTTTTTCTGTTATAGGGTTGGTTTTGGTATGGTGGTAGTAAGCCCTGTAGTCCTGGGACCTTTCTTTTCTATGGATGTCAGGTGGAAAGTGATGCTGCACTACTTTATTATGATTTATGCCCTAGTTTGAAAAGAGATAGAATGGTATTTTTGGTACACCTGCTGCACATGCATCTGCTGGGTACAACAGAGCAACAATTGAAAAAAAGTCTGCACAGGCAGGGGAAAATAGGTGAGAGGGGTCGCTCACCTCTCAGCAGCTGACACTGAGGTAACACTGTCATCGAACCCTTAGTTTAAATTCAATTAAACTGTCTTGTGTTCTCAGATGTTGCCATATTAAGAACAGTTGCAGTCACTGTGTTAATGGACTTGGGACTGCCAGGAAGCCTTGGAGAACTGCTTGCCATCAGAACATCTACTGAAGTGATCCAGCAGTCATTTACAGTGGCGCACTGTAGTCTTATCTGATGAAGAATCTGATATAAAAAACAATAAAATGAAAACGTCTGGTAGAGAGAAATACATTCCAGGCTTGAGCAATTTGCTTTAAATTTGCGCTGGAGAAATAGAGAGACCTAAATTTAAGAATCATTCTCACTGCAAAATGGAGACGTTATTCTGGGTGGCTACGTTTTAACTGCTGTTAGCAAAGTAGTGCTATTTCTGGAAATTTTTATTACCGTTTCCCCTGCTTGGTGATCTGATTCAAGTTTACATCCTTAGTTTAACTAAAAATCACAGTGCGAGCCCATAGATCCTCACACAGCGTTTTATTGCTCATTTATAACTTTATGGGCGTAGTGCCAGGCTATGACTCCTTGCAATACTGACATTTACAACGCTAAGTATAAAAAGTTGTACAGTTTTACTGTGTTCTATGAATATATATTTATAACTGGTTAGATCATTTTGACTTTGTTAATATAAATTGGAATTTGAAAAAATATAATGTCAAGCCAGATCAATACTTCATACAAATCAGGAAAAACAACTGTTCTGTGCCTGTGTTAAAAACCATTGTTTATGAATGCCAAAAATACAAGACACTGCAGTTCACTGTGTAGGAAAGACGCATTTAGCAGACTGGAGGCCTGAAGGAAGAGTTTTACATGGAATAAACAAGCCTGTTGGTACTGGCTTTCTTGTGATTGGCATCAGCAGAGGAATTTAGAAATACTTATTTTGTGTTTTCTGTGTCTATATTACTATTCAAATGCTTAGCTGACACCCAGTGCTGCAATATTTGGTACAATAAGACAGCTGGGTGTTTTATTCTGCTACAATTCAGGATCTTTTGCTCAGAGGGCCTAGAGCAGCAGTAACATTATGAACTGAACTGCAAGTCTTCATTTTGCACGCCCCTGTCCTTAAACTGCTAAACTGCTGCCCCGATAACAAAAACTGATACAGAGGTGCCGGTCAATTTAATCTGGTAAAATTATTACCCTAACAATCTGTGTACACCTGTACCCCGGTATTCGAGCTCCCACTTTCTGAGTTCCCGATATAATGATATACTGTTTTTTATAAATCTGGTGTCTAAATCAGGAAGTCCCAGCGTAACAAATCCTATATCCAGGTGAAGCCACACCACATCAGAGAAGCATTCAAAACTGGCACAAGTATGAGAGCTAAGCTGCATAGCCACACCGCACCAGACATCACCGTTCTCAGCCTTTGCCTCCTGTGCGCCTGTGATCAAACACAATTTGCGCACTTTGGGATTTTTTTCACTTCTGTTCAGTCGATACCCCAGTAACAACACCCACTCCTCTACCTTCGATACCCATTTAATGGAATATAGGGATTTAACTTTTTGTGTAACAAAATTTGGAGGTTTCCAGCGTGTACCAGTTGCTAAAGTGTATTCAGCCACTACTCGAAGAATATTTGATGAGACCAACCTTGAACCTTGATTTTTTTTTCCTTCTTCTACGTATTGCTGAGTGGTGGCAGTACAGACATTTATTTCACTACAGCCACCAGCAAAGAAAACAACAGCGCACATTTCCTAATAAGGGATGTATCTGCATTTAGCCCCTCAGCGATATTTTGTCTTTCCATAATGAGTTCAGAGTCCTTATTTCCCTAGTTAATGCGTCTCAAACATCTGCCCTTTGCCCACTTAGTTCTCTGTGAAACTCACTCTAGTAGTATACATATCTATATCTAGTATGCATTAGTACTTATGTGCACAAAGTGATCCGTTATTGAAAGAAAAAAGGTTGAAAACACATTTGAAAAAGCATTTATGAAATATTAACCTTTTCTCTATCTACTGTGTTGGAAGATAGGACTTAGACAGGACTTCCTTGGTAAAACCCGGTCACTATGGATATGATGCCGCAAAGTGGTGTGTACAATATGTACTAAGAAAATGCATTCTTCACCAAAGTGTTGGTGGTGTCAAACTCAGAAGGTTTTGTTTAAGTGCTACAAATGCATCATCCCGATTGACATCCTCCCATCGGCACCTTTCCCACAGCACTGGCGGCAGAGAATCCATTCAGAAAATAGTTTCTTTTTGGCACCGTTTGAAGGCCTTGCTTGTTAGCCGCCAGTAAACTCAGCTGAATGCTGTATGGCCTGATCTTGGGGTCATGATCTTAACACACTGCATGGCGACTGGGAGAAGGAAAGGTGCCTGCTGCTCTCAGGTAATGTGAAGTCTTGTGTCTAATGGAGTGCTCTGGAATTGTGCACAGCTACTATTAGTCACACACTCCACGCATGTGACAAGTTGCACATCTTTAAAAGCATGTGTGCATGAAACACACTAAAAGTGGAAATTTGCATGCTCACCAGGTTATGTACCCTGGTTGGTAATATGCTGTTGCACAGGTAGAAGTGTACAAAATGAGATGTAAGCTAGCACAGCATAAACAGCCATCACACACCTCAGTGTGTGGTCTGTATGCCATTCTCACCCTGGAAAACATCTATCATCTGTCTTGGTCCGGAATGTAAGGCTTTCACGTGCATATAGGGACTCAAATGACCAAACTGTTCCATTCTTCCTCTAGCAATGCCTTGTTCCTACTCATTTTAATTCAGTATATATTTCAGTCCAGGTTTTTGTTCTGGAAAGCGTGTGCTTTTATTTATCCAAACACCCTACAGGGTGTCTATATAGAAAAATCCTTGTGAATTGTTGACATTTATGCAGTCAATTGCATGGATATCCTGTAAACCCCCCCCACACAAACACAGATCTGCAGACAGCACAAAGTGCCAAAAACAAGCAAAGCTTCTCGGTCATTTCCTTTGAAACCACGTAAAGTCTTCCTCGACACAGCTGAGCTTCAGCGTTGAGGTGATGGTGGGGCAAAAAAGGAGGGACTGTACATAGCCGATGGTCACCGCGGGAGGGAAGGCACAGTTATTACAGATTAAACTGGACTCCTCCTCACCTCTGCGAACCTGGCTAAGTTCTTTTGACCCTGAAAACAAACCACTTGCTTGTGAGTCAGCACCACAGCGGCTGCCAGATGGATGTGCTGTCCTTTGTACTACAGAAGAACAGCACGATTTTAAATAAATGATGAGACATTTATAAATAATATATTGATTTGTTCAATTAGACACATGCCAGTTAATCCTTTTGTCTGAGCTTAGAAAGCCAAATAACAGGACTTCCTTATCCTGGCAAGATAATCCCAGAATGGTATTTCTCCCTCCATCACGCGCTTCTGTGTGTTTCTGGGATGTTTCTTTTTTCCTAAATAGACTTGCAAATCTGCTTTAAATATTTTACAACAATATTTGACTTATTGCAGGACTGAATTGCTGCACTGTATATACAGCTGTAGGAGGAGCAGAGTATTGGGTAAAGAGCCACAAATGTAATGAAAAATCATACGCTTGGCTCCCAAGACAGGAATAGATTTCGATTCACATGATTTGCACGCCTACAGTGTAAGTCGAAATTTTGAGCACGCATGCTGAAACTTGTTAGCTGAGTTTCATTTTTGGCGGTTTTCATTTGTTTTCCCATTCCATATACATTTACAGTATCTGACAAAACCAGGCCATTTATGAAAAAAAAATGTTTCCAGCAACTATCTTTAAAATTTTGGATGGTGCTATATGTAGACAAACAACTGAATATTGAAAGTTGCGTACAGCAACTGTCTTTTGGACATCTAAATCATTAAAATGTAATTTCTCCGTGTCTGTACATTCATAAATCTAATACAGGATATATTTTACAGTATAATATGAAGATTAGTGGTCAGCTAATGTACAGCTATTTCCCAAACTTGCATAACATGCAAGTGCATCAGAATCATGCTGCTAGGGGGGCTTTCATCTCATTGCCAGTTGTGTTACATTTGGCAATATTAAGTGTATATTCTATACTGTATGGCTTTGACTTTAGCATGATCTTTCCTTCAATTTGTCTTTCCTTGGATCTGTTTGTCTGTCTGCATTTGTGCTTTTGTGTATCTGTACATTTTATTGTGCATATTAAGTCCCTTTATGTTTCAAGGAGCACATAAAACCCTGTGGATTTTTTATTTACTATATTTTCCTAGTGATGTGGCAGCACCACTACCTACCTGACTGGGTCCAACAATTTCTGACTTAGTATCACTTCCTCTGGTGTTGTGGTACAATCATGTACAAATGAACTGGTACTCAGGTCCTCAAATGTCTAAATCCATCTGTTGCTCAGTAGCATATTACAGGTCTAAGAACAGAATATTTATTTCTAGTTAATGAAAAGTTGTATTTCAGGACATTTGCAAGTACATATTTTGTGTGGTTATGCGCAGCTGTCGGCATTGTAACTGTGGTGCTTCTCACTGAATCTTTATATTTTTCACTTTACAGAAAATGGGCCCGCTGTTTCAGGTGGTAACCTTCAGTGAAACCAATAAAAGATGTGGATGTTGATGAAATGCTGCATATAGATATCATGTGGTGAGGAACTATGTGGCACAGGGTAAGGGCCACGATTCACAACAGAATTCCCACATTTAAATTTCCTGACTTTTTCCATAGTGTGTAAAAGACTAACTAAAGAAACTTTACGCAAAATGCATTTATAATCCATATATCTGCACTTTCATTTTGGTGGACAGTAAAAATGATTAAATGGAGTTCAATGACTGAGCCAATAAAGTAAAACTTGAACAATAAGGCTAAAGAGAAAGTTCTGATGGCTTTGATTATTTTGCTATTTAGTCTATGCCTGGAGGACTAATAATAATAATAATAATAATAATAATAATAATAATAATAATAATAATGTTTTTGACCTGGACAGAACACAAGGCCATTGCAGGCCAATCACACACTCATTTACAGTCAAACACCCATATTACACACAATTTATAGACACCAGTTCACCTGAAACACACGATTGGACCGTGGAAGGAAATAGGACAAATGGGTCACAGGAAATTTTATCCTTCTATATGCCCGTTTTTATGGGGTTACAAATAATCTAACCGGAATGACCAGAATTTCTAGTACATTCTCTTTTGTGATTTTTATTCGGTGTACAGAACACTATAGATTTGAATACAGCACAGTTGAGCAAAATAGCTGATATTTTTCATTTGCTGTCATAGTTTGATTTAAGAATCCAGTTCATCTGAATTCTTCTGCTGCATGTGGCAACATGGGAAGATAATGCGGAGTCTGAAATTGTCTTCCACTTTTGTTCCCAAGAACATTTCAAACCACAGAAGAAAGAAAGCATGGACTTCACATCTTGAATGTAAGCAAAGCATTTTAAATACCAGTGGAACATTTGTGAAAGTTAATACATCATTTAGGTATGTATTATTATTCTGTAATTTCTTTAACCCACACCATTCTCCGTTGTTACTCCTAGTTTTTGCTTTGTATTCTTCTGTACTCCTACACCTTCTATTATGTACCCCTTATACTGCTGAATACATTTTACTATGAGAATAAATTGATCAGGGGTACAGTGGTAAGAGCACAGTTTTGGACCCAGGCTGACATTTTGAAAGCAAACACCTCAGTCCATGTTGCTCCTTATTATGTGTGTCTTGAGGGTTTAAGATCCCAACAGAATTCCCTGCAGGCAACCATGCGATATTTTTGAATGTCTATTTTGGTTTGGTACAGATTACCAAATTTAGTAAACAGTTTAAGTTTAAGATCTGTTTGGAAAGTAAGTCTTGGACTGATTACTCATCATTTTTCACAAATTTAAAATGAATCATGGCAAAAATAGTTTAAAAAAAAAAGATATTTCTTGGATTAACTGGGCAAATATTGCACCACGTTATTTTGTGACATCTTGTGATGTTTCTGTCAAACTAGTAAAATAATGACACAAGGCTGAAATGACATCAAGGCCTTGTGCTTCATTCAGCTTTGCTACTGATTCACGGACAGCGTTGACCGGTGGTTACCAGCAGTAACAGAGTATCACAGGACCCCCTTCCTATACAAAAAGGAGCAGCCCACTCCAAAATGCCATAAGCTTTGTCTCTAGCTTTGCTCTCTTCTTCTCCTCAGGGGGGAGCTCAGCATGTGCCAAAGACCCTGCATGACGTGGCAGGTAGCTGATGCCGAGGGAAGGGTTTGAAGGCGGGGAAAGCATTGGCTCACTGGCTCCTCTTCTGTCTTTTTAAAAACACTCCACCACAGGAGGGCACTTGGTCTTTATGTGTTGGATTTACTACACAATGTCATATGTTCATATTATTTGTTATATAATAATTTACCATTACCACTGCAGCTGCTGAATGATATTCCTTTCGTCTAAATTGCTTTTGGCTATTAAATGCTATTTACAGTTATTCATTTAGCAGACACTTTTCTCCAACATCTCATACAATACAAGAAGTGAAAACAAGAAAACAAGTGCATTTCATCGCCAGACAGATACAGCCATGCGACTCTCGAAACACAGCCGCTTAGTACAATACCACCATTTTTGCTGATACGCTGCCCGGCCAAAAAAAGAGTAACACATGCTAATATTTTGTTGGACCGCCTTTAGCTTGCATTGCAGAATGCATTCGCCGTGACATCATTTCGATAAGCTTATGCAATGTCACAACATTTATTTCTATCAAGAGTTGCATTCATTTTTCGCCAAGATCGTGTATTAATGACGGGAAAGTCGAACCGCTGCTTAAAATATTCTCCAGCACATCCCAAAGATTATCAATAGGGTTAAGGTCTGGACTCTGTGGTGGCCAATCCAAGTGTGAAAATGATGTCTCATGCTCCCTGAACCATTTTTTCACAATTTGAGCCTGATGAACCCTGGCATTGTCATCTTGGAATATGCCTGTGCCATCAGGGACGAAAAAAATCCATTGATGGAAAAACCTGCACATTCAGTGTATTAAGGTAGTTAGCTCACCTCATTTTTTGGGCACATAACATTGCTGAACCTAGACCTGACTAACTGAAGCAACCCCACATCATAACACTAACTTAAATCCAGGTGGTGATTTTTTTTTTTTGCCCGGGCAGTGTAAATAATCCATCAGTAACTGCATGTAAAATTGACAGTGAGTACTTTTTTACAGGTAATGTAATGAAATTTTATGGAAGAGGTAGGAAATAAGCCAAAAAGTAAGTATGAAAGAGATGTTTTGAGTCTCTTCTTGAATATTGAGAGGGATTCAGCAGTTCTGAGTAAGAAAGGGACATCATTCCACCACCCTGGAGCCAGAACTGAAAACCTATTGTCTTTAGATTTTGGACCTATTGGGTTTGGGACCAGCAAGCAGCCAGAGGTGGAGAACAGTCCCAGCCTGGGTGGGGTATAGGAAGTGATCATGTCCAGCAGATATGGGGGCAACTTGTCTGCAGGGTATGATTTCAGTGTGTTGGGAAAAGCAGAAAATTGAGCAAAAGTTATTATAATAACAAATCAATGTTATGGGTAGCATGCTGGTTCAGCGAGTAGTGTATATGGTTATGATCATGTATGCATGTTTGATTCTCTTTCATCTTATGCATAAAAGGAGACTTTGCTGCCCTTTTGTCTTCTGAGAGGCCACTTTCCAAGTAACTGTTTATTCAGCAGTAGGATTGAAACAAATTTTTTATTAATTGAATTTGCCATACTAGCCAGCCATGCAGCGATTTGTTTTGTCTATAACTGAACATTTTTTCTACATCAGTTGTATATTCAGATGGTCATCTTTTCAGTTATGGTTCCATTTGCAAATCTTTCATCTTTTTCCAGCATCTTTAGATACTACTTTAGATGTATCTCTCCTGGTTAGCAGTTCAGATAATCCTTCACAAAGTTGACATGCACACCATTATTCAAGTTTCAGGATGGGATTTGGCCTTTGTTATACATGAAGTGCTCTTTACTCCTGTAGCAAAGGAGAGAATACATATAAAGATCCTTCTTCTCATAATGCACCACATAGAGGTATCCCGGTGGATTTGCTTCAGGAAATACATGCTTGTTTTGTCACTTTTTTCCCCGCTTCGGGATCCCAAGTTATCCCCATCTAGCAGAGCATCAGAGGCACACATCGCTCAAACGCTTCCCACTGGAGAAGAATGCAAACTTTCTTGTGCAAACAGTGGAACAAAGTGTTGTTTTAAAGATCTCCCAAAGTCTCTCCCAGGTATCTGAGACTCTCCAAAAAGGTCTCCCCCATTTTTAGCCTCACGTCACTCCATCTCCAGACATACTGGAGTTACCAAATCCAAGTCCCACCTCTGAGTTTAAAAGATTATTAATATCAATCTTTGCAATATTTATTTTCTCTTATAAGCAGCACAAATTGCCATGTATATGGCAAGTGCATTTTAGGCTTTGAGTACTGTATGTTATGGGCTGCCTTAAGTTGCCTTAACTGCCAACAAAAACGGGTTATTCACCAAATGGTAGAACCACTGATTCAGTCAAGTAAACCATGGTGGAACAGAGCTGCTTTTTTGGCAATGGCTTTCTCCTCAGCCCAGTTACACAGAGACAAACACTGCATTCTTACCCTGTAGAACCCGAATAAAGTCGACCGATTAGCAATGAAGCTCTGGGAAGTGCAGCATTTTCCAGAAGAACAGACATTTTTAGATCACTGACAGTTTATTTGTGAATTATATATTAGACCATCTCACGGGTTGCCCACGCATAAAAAGGTCCCTGAGAGGTTACACTATGCTTCAGAGTACAAACCCTGCTGACTGTGAAACACACAGTTCAGACCCGAAGAGCAGACAAACAGGTCAATGCAAATACTACTAATTATACCTTAGTTTTCACTGAAGGTTTAACAAACTGACAAAGGTGGCCTAGAAAATTCTAAAACTGTCTTCTACCTCTGTGACAGATATGCTGTATGGCCATAAGTATATGGACACCTGAGTATCACACCCTTATAGGCTTTACCGAACTTCCCATTCCAAACCGCAAGGGCATTAATATGGAATTGTTCTGCTATGACAGCTTCCATCTTCTGGGAAGGCTTTTCACCATATTTTGGATTGCAGCTTTGGGAATTTGCGCCACAAGAGCATCATTAAGGTTGGGCGAGAAGGCCTGGCTCACAGTAGGCATTCCAGTTCATCTCAAAGGTGTTCAGTGGAGTTGAGGTCAGGGCTCTGTGCAGGTCACTGAAGTTCTTCCACACCAGCCTGGGAAAGCCGTTGTGGCCACCAAGTTGGAAGCACACACCTGCCTAGAACGTGTTTATATGCTCCTTGAAACATAAAGGGGCTTAATATGCACAATAAAATGTACAGATGCAGCTGAAACAGCTTAACTCAGCCATTTCAAGGGGAATCCACATACTTTTGGCCATGTAATGTCCTCCTCCAGGTAGAGCGAAATGCTGCTTGCACATTAAGCTGTGAGCTGTATCTTATACAATATAAACTCGTTGTATTAAAAACTGTGGTGCATTTGAAAAGCAGTGTAAATTTGCATTGGAGAAAAGCTGTTAAAACCTCACAAAAGAACTTAAGTGCAAATGGAAGGAGGGAAATCCTGAAATGTCATCTGTCTGGAATGCCTCAGCTGGGTGGCACATAAAGAGGCTGAGCATTATTTTTAGCTCCCTTCACTCCTCCATCACTTTGTGTCTGTGGGGAGGTGTCTGTTTGCTCCTGCCTAGTTAACAAGGTTTTCAGCCTCATAGAATTTTTCCCTCTCACAGCTACAGCTCAATAATAGCAGGTTTTTAATTAGTTGAGCGTGGGTTTCAACCTGCAATGCTTGGCGTCCTTCAAAAAACAGAGCAGCAATGCATCTCGGTTAGTTAATACACAGTCCTACTTTTGAACAGCACCTTGACCACAGCAAAATTGCTGCCATTTTTTATTTGCTCCGCTGTTTGACTGTGGCCGTATTACGCATTTTCTGGAGAGATCTTCTGTGGAACAAGGAATGCGGTGAAAATGGCAAAACCACGTGCAAACCACACGCTTCCTCCTCCCTCACGCACGGGGCCATCGAAGCAGTCTCCACACCATACAGTACGCTGCATATGTTGCTCCATATGTCGCATCAGACGTCCCGCCATGCACGTCAGGTTGCTTTGAATTCCATTTTTTTCAGCAAAATCTAATGGCTCTGCACAAAACAGATATAATCCAGCAACACTGCAATTATTAGCTTCTGTAAGCGCTGACTTTTCCATGCTGAAACCAGATCACGCGAGCATGACTGGAAATGTTCGGCAACAATGATTGTCTTGGTACTGCTCAACCGTCTTCCCTCAGCAGTACTCTGTGATCTCTATACATTGCTCTTGGAGGAAATAAATGAAAGAAAAATACATTTTATGTACTTCCTCCATTTTTAACTCTGCCCCTCTGTCGCCAAAGGGGAGACAGTAAGACAATGGAAGAAAGCAAAGTATAAGCTGTACAGCCACCAGGGATTTCTCCTTACAACACAGCATTTTTATTAAATTTTCATTCACAATGCACAGAGGGCACTGAGTACTATGTTTCTCTTAAGGGAGATAATCATATTTAAGATCTATAGATCAATCTCTTTAAGATTTATCTTGAAAAAATATAGACTGAATAAACAGATCCAATCCCACAAGCTTCAGAAAGTGCTTCTAAAACTATAGCCAGGAGGTCCACATTTAGATGCTGTGCTGTCACTGGAGTCTGCTCATACCCGCTGCTAAATTTTTCTGATTGTAATTCAGTTGTGAAGTCATGTACTCGAGCCCCTTAATGTACTCAGTAGGCTGAAACCCCAAGAATGATTTGTAACACCGTCGTGAGGAGCGTTTACTGAAACCGAGATGTGTGCTGGAAGCAAATCTATAGCTCAAATTGGCTCTGACTGCTGAAATGCATCAGCTTTCAGACTCCCGCATCTACGCAGCGTGGTCAGTGGCCCCCAGCAGGACACAGTGTCTGCAGGCCCACCACTGTGCTTGCGGGCCTGGGCTATAGTGGCTCACAGCCCTCAATCCCCCTACCTCAGATAGTCAGCATCGCTGTGCTGTGTACAGTCTCGCATCCACACTCAGCAGGCTTGAGGGTCTCATAGCCCTGTCCTGTGTGTTCATTAGCTATCGGTGGAGTGCTGTGTTATGAGAAGCACCGCCTCGGGCATCAACATCACACCCATAGCTACACCCCCATGCCCTCATCCAGTTCTGGTGCTATACAAATTTGGAAGTAAGGAAGCTGTCTTTAAAAGCAGTCCAAAATACATGTTAACTGGCAAAGATTTTTCATCACGTGGTGGATCCTTGTAAAGCAGATTAGATAAATGCAGATCTTTAAAATCAGAAGCCCATGTAGGATTAACCATGTTTCACTGACAGTTTATAGTTTGGTAATACTGATACATTTATTTAGAGGAACCATGGTAAAAAGCTAATTCTGTTTGTTTAATGCATGACGGCAACACTGGTGGGGACTAAAGAAAAGGAATGAAAGACCTAAATATGCAATAATTTAAATTTATACAAAAGTATTTCATGGTTTGATCATTTATAATTGAACTAAGGCTCTCAATTTGGACAGTAGTATTTCATTTTTTATTTATACTTTACTGTTTATTTATTCCCTTTATTTTTACACCCAAATAAAGGCAGTTTTCTCCTTTTCTCCTTTTCCTTAGACTGTTTATCAGTTATCAAGCTGTAGATGAATTATTCTGAAATATCTTGCATTAAAACTGTAATCTAGTTTTCCTGGCAAAAGATTGCATGATCTTCTCACCTTGCCTGGCTGTTCATTGATTCCTCAGCTCATTTTTCGATTTGCTGTTTCCATTTTTTTAATTTATGAAAATGCTAAATCGCAAAATAACTTGAAAGGCACAAAGAGTTACATACATCTACAGGTAAATTACTTGAATAAAAAGTCATGACATTCAATTTTAATTTTTAAATTCATTTTATTGTATCAAAATCTAGGTCTACGTCTTTCTGCCACTGGGACTTCCATGTTGTGGAGGCCTTCCAGGTAGTGGGACAAACCAGGAAGCTGTGCTACTGGTTGAGGTAAACATCACCCTGTCTTCACCTCCACAACACCATAGTACAACCTACAGAAGGTGAGCTTCCTACAGGTGTAGCAGCAGTTTTCCAATGGAAATCAAATTTAAGTGGAAAATTAGTTGCATTGTGTGTAGTTTCTATACATCTTTGACTGAGGCAGTAGGAGCCATAGTGACTAGAGCTGCTTACTTGCTGTTTCCTTACCCTTGAGCAGGGTACTAAATTAAAACTACTGTAGTAAAAACCAACCAACTGTATAAGTGAGTAAATAATCATAAATAGATTTGTACACGACCCTAACATTGTAATTTGCTTTGGAGAGGAACCACTACTGAAAGAAGAAACATCAAACAGTAACAAAAAGCATTATGTCTTCCAGAAGATGCCCGGGGTCCTCTGCATGCCTGGTTTTCTATGTTTAACAGCATTTTGTTCTGTTTGTTTGAGCTTTCAGGTAGGGAATTCAATCCACGGCAATAGACCCAGGCCCAACAAAAATCAAACTGGTGGAGCAGGCCATTAAGAGAGGTCTGCCAGGAATGGGTTCGGTAACAGGCAGCTAGACATGAACTTACATAGCATAGAAAGAGAAGATAAGATCATGGCTGGGGACTGGCAGGTGGTTTTAAAGAATGCAGTGAGACAGCAAGGCACATTCACATTGCAGACCATGTTAGAGGATTCTACACTTTTTTAACATGCGTGATGTAAATAACTTATAACTAAATATTTAGGGGCTGACAAAAAATAAGAAAAATATTTTCTTTGGAAAGTGGGGTTTTCTGTTTGTAAGTAACTAGATTTTGAAATTTTCAAATTCCCATGCAAATTCCCACACAAATTCGCAAATTCCCAGAGCCATGCTTCAAAATCTGGTGGAAAGCCTTCCCAGAAGAGTGGGGGCTATTATAGCAGCAAAGGGGGCAACAACTCCATATGAATGCCCATAGGTTTGGAATGGGAGGTTCAACAAGCACAAATGGGTGCGATGCTCAGGTGTCCATATACTTATGCCCATACAGCCTATCTGTCACATAGGTAGAAGACAGTTTTAGAATTTTCTAGGCCACCTAGTGTATTTGTTAACTCTACCTAATTTAAACAGTGGATACATTACAGAATAAAGCGGATACATTTTTAAAAATGAGGATGTACAGTATATCCATTTTCATTAACTGTTTGTCCTGAGTAGGGTCGTCTGCTCAGTGGACTATAAAACCGCATCTGGATGGACACCGGTCCATTGTAGTGAGACCAAAAACATACACCCATTACAGAAAATTTAATACAACTAATTAACTTGAAACAAATGTGTTTAGACAGCAGGAGGAAAGTGGATCACCCAGAGGAGAACCATGCAGACATGGGGAGAACATCCCAACTACACAGACTGATCCAGATCTGAACTTACACCCAAGCAGCCCGGGCACCACGAAGCAGCACAGCCAGTTGCTGAGCTGCCAAAGAGGGTATACAGTAAAGTACAATATAATATTTTTTTGTTCCACATACTCATAGTAGAAAATTAAAAATCTCCAACAACTTTCCTGTTGTATTTCATAAATATAGTATATTCCGCCTATCCATTATCCTTAATCACTAATCCTGTACAGTGACGGATATCTCTGGACTGTGGAAGGAACGTCAAGTACACTGAGGAAACCCACACAGACACATGGAGAGCATGCAAACCGCACACAGGCTGAGATGAATTCAAACTCATGCCTGCATGACTCAGGTGCTCTAAGGAAAAAGCATTACTTGCTATACCACCGCACTGCCCAGCCACAGTATCTTTTCTTATCTAAATCTTATGGTATATTTATTATTTATTATAAGTAATTTAAAATAAAGCCTAATACTTTTCTCCAGAAAATGGTGTAATACAATGCTTCTGTATCTGTTCTATAGTTTTTTTAATAGAATCAGCATCTAGGACTTTGCATCATTAGATCAAAAGCACTGCTGATGTAGGTCAGCAACTCTTTTCAGCCCAGTCAGTCTGAAACATAAGGAAGCTTTAGAAATGCATCGTGCAAACTATGCAGGATTTCTTACTGACACAGGATGTCCTTCAGAGTCGATGCTCCGTCCCACCTTTCTGCCATTTATAGACACCGTGATGTAATAGCTGGTGGCAGGGTGGCCTTAGTCAGTAGACAAGGGGTCTGGCAAGAGACCTTCCGAAGATTTCCGGATCCGGTCGGATGATGGATCCTCCGACACAATGCCGAAAGGTACACAGCACAGAGCTAAACTGTGGCTGCGGTAACTCTGAAATACATAAATAAACGGTTGCTGGAAATAATATCAGCATGACAGAGGACAACCTTCATACAGATGCATCATAATTAATTTAGTGAGATGAAAAACTTGACAAAATCAATTACAGTTGGCTTTTATTTATATTAAAATATGTTAAACCTTCTATCGATACATTATTAATTTTAATGTCTGCCCTTGTTGATCAATCAGAGCAGATAAATGGATTACTCCACATGACTTTCCTCTCTTACGTCAGACCCCTGGGATGGTGTTCCAAGCTAAATATTTTAAAAGATAACTGTGGGCGTCGACCGGTGTCACCCCGCCGCAGCTGAAAAGAGTTTTTTTAAAGACCCTTCCGCTCTAAAACCTTTAAAAAGAATGACTTCTCCTCTCATCCATTACACATGAGCTGCCTCCCCAGTGATTGAAGACTCCTAAACTGAGGCGACGTGCTGGAAACTGTCCAGGACTGGGAGAATATTGGGTTTCTGACAATTTGAAGCATCCAGTACATTGTGCCTTGGATTTTCTTGTGTTTCCCAGCATTGACTTATTTAGGGGAGGGTGAAGGGTCAAGCCCAACCTCCATTCCACCCCCTTCTCAGGGATAATAAACCTAAAAGGTGACTCATCTTCTCTTAACCCTGTCATGATAAATAATGTAAGCGCGGACATGTTCTGGAGAAGGAAATACTCGCCATTAAAACTCTTGGCCTGCAGAGCACAGCTTGCATGGGGAATATGGGCTAATTAAAGGGCATTGTTCTGAATGAACTGAGTGAGACAATAAGGATCTTCTGTGGACTCCCTTAAGTGTTCATTTTAAGTGGAAGGCTGAGCTACTGTTTGGTTCTGGAGTCCACTTTGCTGTTCCGCCATTTTTAAGAGATATAAATCAGTCACATAAGGACCTACTAGCCAGATCAGTATTTCACAGCGATTCATCATGAGGCACTTTTGTCTGTTAGTTGCCATGGACACACAGAGCAAAGTTGAATCTGAAGAAGTCAAATTCAGTGTCACTCGCTCTTTCCTCATGCAACCATCCTAACCTGCAGTTTTTAAAAATGTTATTCAAAAAAGGTTTTTTTTTTTTTCAAGGAATGGTGGTTTGACACGGTGTTGTTCTGATTCTGAAAAATGCATTAACCGAGTGATGTTTTTCTCCAGCAGACAGATTTTACCTTTGAAGTTCACACCTTTCACATCAGTGTACAATTTTTTGGATAGCAGAATTTTTTGCAAGTGCACGTTTGCAGTGACACGTGTACAAATTCTAATTGACAAGGCAGTAGGCAGACATACTGAGCACATTCTCCGGTCTTTTGGTGATGGCTACTTCTGATCTTCTCTTAACCTCTGCTACAGCCAATACAAAAAGAACGAGCCTAAGAGGTTGTTTGTCCACAAAGTAATTCACATTTTAAGTGATAGAGCTCTTTAAAGTAACTGCTGTGACCGATTTTTCTTTCTTCTTTCCCTCTTTGGTTGACCTGTATAGGTACTGATCAATAATAAACCTTCTCAAGTCTGGGTCTCCTGCAGAACTTCATAAATATGACGCATTATGAAATCCATACAGACCTATATGTGATGTGAATAAAAAATAATTGCTGCGTTAAAATCACAAAAACGTTCATAAAAATTTTCTTTCCTCAAAATCCATGCTTGGTCTTGCATTGAGTGACAGATGCACAAAAAGTGTCACCCCTCTGTAGCTGAGTGTATTGGATGCTTTCAGACCCTGTCATAGCTGGGGGGAAACGAAAAGTGATTTCTGCCTCCATCCAGCTACCATGACGATGGCTATTTCAATACAAAGGGTATCAGGCTGAGGTGGCACAGGTCCAGAACACTCACTGCTCACTCGCTGGGAAAAGGCAGACTTCTGGGAAGCAATGTTTCTCCATTAATTTTGCCTAGTTATCTCACTAAGGTTTTTAGCTTTTCACCAAAAAACTTATCAAGGTTGATTTTTTTAACAGTTGCTTGCAAATGTACACAATTAAGAAAGCCCTATCGCTTTTTAGTATTTTTGTGACACACAGTTGTTAAAAAATATCGACAAAATGCTGCCTAGCAGAACCTATCCACCTAGCAGTAGCTGCAATCCAGAGAGTCTAAAATAGCTTTGTGATGTGACACATAGCCTCACGTATGGGTGAAGCAGCAGCAGCCATTTTCAGATAAGAGCCAGCAACCATCCAGTTGGGTCTCTGTGTAAGGCACTACACAATGAGACACTAGAAGCTAAATGCTGCACCTATAATTATTCCTGTCAGCACTCTACACTATGTTTGAATAAATCGCTAGAATAACTTCACAGATAGTAGTTTAATTGAAGTATTGTAGCTGGATGCACCATGCTGTTGACTATGAATGTGGACTTTGCCCTTGGGAGAAAGAGCAGTTAAATGAGTTTTTCATTTGGGTGCTGTCTGGGTCTGACCGTTTTTGGCTATGACGGCAACAGGGATGTTCAACAGTTCTTTGTGTATAAAGTTTGTAACTTGGCGCATGGCACTCTTTGTAGCAACAAGGTGCTGCAGGTGACTGCTCCGCTGATACAATTATTCTTACTTGTTTTGTGTTTGAGGGTGACACGGGGGCTCGGCGAGTAGCCCTGGTCCCTCGTGGTGTCTAGGCTGGTCAGGCATGAGCTGGAATCCAGCACCGTTTGTGAGGTCTCATTGTATTTGCATGGGTTTCTTCCAAGTGCTCTGGTTTCCTCCCGCAATCCAAAGCAGGTTAATTGGCCTTTTTAAACTGCTTGAACAAAAATGGATGGATGATATTATTTAGCATATGCGTCTGTCCAAGACAACTTACAACATTAGGTTTATATGAAGCTACTTAAACTTAAATAACAATAACTGCTCACTTACCTCACTAAATGGGGTGTACTATAAAAAATTTAGAGTTGCATCAATATCATGCAGATAGTTTCTCGGTTAGCCTCTGATGTTCAAAATAAGCATAGATATGCCACTGGGTCTCCTGAAAGCAGAGCAAATTTAGTTGTTTTGTCAGATTAGGGTTTTCAGAGTAAAAAACATTTATTTGGGCCCTACTGCAGTCATGCACAAAAATATGACTGCAAAAAATAAAAACAGAGGTGGAGATATAGACATAGTCAATATAATTTTGTGGGTTAATGAAACACATTAAAGAAGCTTCTGGAAGGGGGGCATTTAGGATGGGGCATTTAAAGAAAAAAGATAGAGACACACAGTACCCTATAAAACTATTCAGTTGGTCCCCAGGAATGCAGAGGGAGAAAGACACACACGTTTTCACAGATACCTTTATTTTTGCAACAACATTTAGTCAATAGGTCACTGTTAAAAAAGCCTCGACTAAGTATTTTATTACTTCTTATATTTAGAATAAATTAGTCAAAAAAAGTATTTGTCATCGAATGACATTGACTGCAATCTATAATTAATCCCAAAGGAAATCTCAGTTTCAGCAGCTGATGTTAAAGTTTTCATATCTGAATAGGAGAACTGTGAAATACAGATCCAGCTAGTATTTCTCAAATTTCACAGGCAAAGTGGTATGGGATTGTACTATAAAAGAACAAAACACCTTTCCTGTGGCAAAGGAAATGTATTATAAAATTAGATGAAAGCCTGCGCATGCATCTGTGACGACTGGAACAGTTACCTGGAAATGAAAGAGGTAAATGCTGACTTCCAAGTAACAGAGATCCTGCGGACCAGTTGAGCAACAAGCACAAAGCAATTCGAAAGTAGCCGACAGAGAGCTTTGCACTGAGACACGCATCCCGTTCACGGATCTGTTTTTTGATGAGACCGGTATTGAATTTTTGGCAGAAGGCTTCTCTATAAGCCATACACAGTCACAAAGAAAGAGCATCAGGTGGGAGCCATAAGGAAGGAGTCATCAAAAATCAGACACAGTTTTACTAGAAAACAGTGGGACCCCCTACAACCGAACTCCAGCTTTATGGAAAGTAGTCACCAGCCAGTGGAAACAAGAACGATGCCGATAATAACTCGTAAGATTAAACTTCTCGCCAGGTTCTCAGGGGTGGCATCTAATTAACATTTAGACTGTTGTGTTGGCATCTAACTAGCACGTGGACTGAGGATGAGTTCTGCGATCTGTTATTGTGCAGCTTTGGGATCTGAGGGAGGGTTAGAGGGATTGTTGATCTGACCTGTGCTGCAATCTGCCAGCTGTTACTGCTTAGAGCGACTGCTCTCCTGCACCACACTGTGTATCTTGAGGTTTGTGAAGAAAACATTTGTTACAGCTGAATATGTGAAAAGTTTTAAATATGCACAAATGCATATTTGGCAGAAATATGGTAGATACTAGCCAGCAACATAATAATGCATTATTAATACATAAATACATTATATATACATACTATGGTGCAAAGTGATATCGACAGAAAGCAGGGACCACGTAATAGTCAGGGCCTCGGTGTTAAATCCTCTTGTGTTTTTTCCCCCGAGTGCTGTGTTTTTGGTCTCGCATAAAGAAAGAGCTGAAGATAACGGACGCAGCGAAAGATCTCAGTGGCTTTGAAAGCAATATAACCGCTGGTGCCAGTTTGGCAGGTACATCACGGATAAAGGTCAGCGAAATTGCTAACGTGGCCTGAGGAAACATCCTGGGTTGATGCCACGCTGAAAAATGTAATGAAGGCCTCTGCAGTGAAGAGTGTGTCGATAGAGATGATAAATGGGATCAACAGCAATCTGCATGGACCTCGAGAAAATTGGATTAACAAGTTATTGGGGACTGATGCAATTTCGGCGCACCAGAACTGCTGTAGATATAGCTGAGATGCTAAACAAGCAGACAATTTAAGAATTAAGATGATGTGAAAAGCAATTGTTTAACAGTCTTCACCACTGGATGTGTGCACACGAAGTGGCTTTTTACAAATTTCTACAACCTATCATTTGTGACAGCAATAATAAACAAATCTGGACACTCCATAGTGATTTGTGTTTTCAATCAAGTGGCCTCATTGAGGCAGGGAGCTGCATTTGCCTGGGTAGCAAATTGTATCCCATGGTTCAATTTTTCTCGATCCGGTGGAAAGAGTATGTTTTGAGACGCTTAAACAGAAGTGACCAAGCCTGGTATTTCTGAGCATCAGTTTCATGAATGGAAGGAAGTCTATGCCAAGACCTCTGTTTCAGAACTACGTCACTTGTACTTCCTTTATGCCACATACAGATACTCTTTGTTTTGCTGTACCAGTTAACTTTTGTCATTTTTGGCCTTTTTCTTGGTGATGGAAAGTGTAATTTCACATAAATAATTCAAACTGCAAAAACAGTGAAGTTTAACCTGCTTATTTGCTTTGTGTTGCACTATAAAATTTCAAATTGCTGCTTTTTTTGTTTGACCAAATAGCCATTATCACCAATTATCACCGACGTTTTGGCACACCCTTACACACAGAACACACCGCTACACCTGCCAAAGCTCCTGAACTCACTCACAGAAGGTCCATAAATCCCCTATAACTCCCTACAATGGTTAGACACCTAACTATTTACACACATGCAGCAGCAGTGCATTAGGAGAGTGCACTGTGAAAATAGTTGTTGTTTAACTGATAAAAGGGTGCTATAAAGGGATTGCTGACTCCCTCATTGTTAGATGTGTTTGAGGGTTTTAGGGGTGGGCAAGTTGGAGTGTTGAGTCTGTGCTGGTCATTTGTTCTAAAGTATATTTGAGAGAAATTCCAAAAAAAAAAAATTGCCCTGGATGCTAAATCCACTGTTTGGTCAAAACTGTGGAAACCTCTTCTACTTATTGAGCTGAGCTGTTTCCGCCACACCCATGCAGCTTACAAACACATTCTTGACAATCGTGTGCTTCCAGCTTTTTGGCCACAGTTTGGGGAAGAAGCTCCTTTCCTGGTCCAGCAGGACTGAGCCCCCACCCCCGTGCACAAAGGGAGCTCCATAAACACATGGTTTGCCCAGGTTGGTGTGGAAGAACTTAAATGGCCTGCACACAGCCCTGACCTCAACCCCACTGAACACCTTTGGGATGAACTGGAATAGCGACCGCAAGCCAGGTCTTCTCATCCCACATCGATGTCCAACCTCGCAAATGCTCTTGTGGCTGAATGGGCCCAAATCCCCACAGCTGTACTCCAAAATCTGGTGGAAAGTCTTCTCAGAAGAGTGGAGGCTGGGGGAGGGGGAACAACTTCATATTAATGCCATGGGTTTAGAATGGGATTTTCAGCAAGCACATATGGGTGTGATGCTTAGCTGTCCATGTACATTTGGCCATACAGTGTACATTGGGTATGCCTCTGACACACACTAAAGCTGTGAATGATGACAGTATCAGTTTTGTGGTACTATATCAGTGATCGATCCATATTTGAATGTGTGCTACAGAAGATATTGGCTTAGCAATATCAACTCAAAGAACAGAAACAGCCCAAGTGTTTGCACTGAAATCTGCAGATGTAGTTTAATGTGCTCCAATGCTATTGTGGGTGCTGGGAATTCAATTCAGTGCTATATTATAGAGTACATAAAGGCACATTTATAGAAATTACCTTCCCATTTAAACTATAAGCCATTTCATTTCAACAAAAAAGTCACAAAATTGCTTAATCAGTCTGCTGCTTTGTTAAACTACTGTGGTCAAGGATATTATTTAATTGGTATACGGCACAGACTGAGATTACCCATTTTTACTGTCTAGCCGTAGGTTTTGTCTTTGCTGGTCCTCAGAGGTGACCTCAGTGTCAGTTTTACCCAAAACCCTCCTGCCATAATGGCTTCAATTCTTTGCTTTACGTAAACTTAGTGGCCTCGCGATCTATTTCTGCCTCGAAGAGATGCTGAATGTCAGATACAGGTGGCTTTTGTTCTCGAAAACAACTGTCATACATCTTAACAAACAAGCAGGAAAGTTTTAGTCAGCTGTCTCCCAACAGGTCCGTGTTGTTTCAGTGGTCCAAGACAACGTTCAATGTCAGTTATGCTACCGAGCTACTTGCTGTGATTCACGGCCAGGTTACCACTCTACTACCCACTTTTCTTAACTACAGAACTTACAAACGCAGTTTTACTGCCAAAATATGATGTTGCAGGTAACTACATTTATTTTAATGTCCAATGAGGTTTAAGTTGTTGTTGAGTACAGTGATGAAAATGAAGCTGGATTGTCTTGCATGGGAAAATAACTAAAATGATGCTTTTTCATTTACAACCCTATGATATATGATTTATTTAAACTGGCATGTTATAAGTATTCAAGCCTATGCAATTCTGCGAATGGGAAATGGCATATGTTGACTTTTTTTTTTTCCTGGAATGACTTCAAGTGTCTGTTCTTCAACTGCTTTGATTTATTTGATTTATTTTATCCTTTTCGCCCTATCAGTTTTTTATATTTTTATTAATTCAAGTTTGTAGGTCGGGTAGGCGGCCCCAGTAGAAGAGGTGTGCAAATGAGCTGAATGCGTGCAGAGGAAGGCAGAGCTGTGGTGAGGTGGGCATCTTCACATGGGGCTCCGCTCATAACTGAGCTGGAGATCTGGCGTCCATCAGTCATTGTGGGAGCGAAGCGGCGCTGCTGCTGCTGCTGCTGATGCGCAAACCTGGCGGGGAGCGCCGGTCTCACGCTGCCTGAGCGACCGCCACCTGGACTCGCTGTCAGCCTGGAGATCGTCCGCTGAGACGCGCAGGAGAAAAGAAAACTCCTTGGATTTTGTTTTTGAGCGGATTAAGTTCAGATTTTTTTTTTAGTTGCCCGTTGAGGCGTGTTTAGAGGAAACTCTCCCAAATTCGAAGCGAGACTGTTGAGAAGAGGAACGGGAGACTCTGCTCGCTGTCGTCCCCGCGGAGGCTGCGGTGATGCGCGCAGCGTTCGCGTAAAGGGGAGAGTCGGGCGGGAGCGGCGCGGAGCAGCCCAAGAGCCCCTCCATTCAGAAGGATGCTGGAGGGAAATGCCTGGCGACAGAAAGGACGAGATCTGTCAGAAGGCGCTGGAACTTCTGTCGGATCTTTGCTCTAAGGGCGAAGTACAGAACGACAACTGTTTGGATTTCATCTACTATTTCCGTGATCTTGCCAGGCCGAGGTATTCCGACTCAGGTAAAAATACGCACGACTGTCACTTGTCCCTCACATGTTGCCGCACCTCCGCGTCGCGAACCCTTAAAACTTTCTGTCATCTTCACTGCTCTCTTGTACTGTGGGCATTGCACCGAAGTTTCATTCACAACTTGAGTTTAATATAAATGGGGGTGCCCCACCCTCGCAGACAAAAGTTACCTCAAGAATGTCGAAAGCCATAAATATAGTCATAAAGTATCTCCATATTTTTGAAGGTGACTTGTACCACAGCCATTAGGTTTGGGACCTGTATTTGCACGCGGTTCCAATAGATGAACCTAAATGTCCTTTACTAAAATGTTTTTCTCAAAAGCAAGAATGAAGCAAGGGGCTCCTTGGAGAACTTGGTCTGGATCGAACCACACCCTACCACAAGGGCTTTACTGAAACACCTCACCGTCCACCAGAGATTCGGCAGGACCAGGGTCACACCTTCTCGCAACGGCTTTGCCGAAATATGCCGGCATTTGCTACTGCGGGGGTTCATGAACCGTTGGAGATCTGTTAATGGACTTCATGTGGTCTGCTTGGAAGAGGCTTGCTTTGCACGTTTCAATTGTATAACAAAACCAAAGTTAAAATAAAATTATTACTGCCTGAGCCATAATTCTGCGTTAAGATACTGAGCAATAAGCTAAGTGCAGCCTTCCCTTCGCTTTTCCTTACGGACATTTTTCCAGAAGAGGTTCTTAGACCAGAAAAGATTAGGCACCTCGGTCACTGGAAGTTGGGCAGGTTTAACATTTCAGTAAAAAAATCTAACGGGTATACAAAACATATTAAGCCCATTTTCAACCTGATCATGAGACAAAAGCAACAAGCTTCCATTTCATTCTATTCAGTGTACACTGAGGTGACAGGGAGTTAAGAGCCAGGCTTGAGAATTCTCCCTATTGTCTAATTTGTGCATATACACACTGCAGCTTTATCCAACAGTTCACTGCAGTTCATGCAGCGAAAATGACATGAACTGCAGTGAACTGTTAGATACATTAAGAAGTGCAAGTTTTTACAGTCTACTGCTTTAGCACTTTGCTTTCGTATGACAGGAGATGCAGAAGAGCAGCAATAGCATGAAGTTCTGTTCCAAGATCATACTCAGAGTGAATGTGAACCCTTGAAAGAGCTTTTTATCTGGTTTCAGTCTCTTATCAGTTTTGGAATACCTGAACACTGTGACATGTTATACAGCATCATCTACGGAGTGCCTTTAAACTCATATGACCACAAAGCTGAAGATGCACAAAAAGGAACAAAGTAGCTGCAAAGTACAAAGAGTGTAAAACCCTGACAAAAGGTACCAGCTAAGTACATGATGTCATGCAGCTTCGTGACATGGGTGGCCTTTTGACACTACAGACCATTTAGATGCTACTGATTTGCAGCATACTCGTAATACGGTTTTTGTGATCAGGTGTATATCACAGTTATGTTTCGCTCACACTAAATTTCATAGCCTTTAATATATTCAGGTCACCAGTATCAATACGTGCACCCAAATGAAAAATCACCACTGTTCGTGATGAAACAAAAGAATGGATTGCAGACTTTGCAGCATTAAAAGCTCCTTTCACAAATTTCTGAAGATACATGTCTTAAAGGGACAGATCTGTCCACAGAAAAAAGCACATATTTATCATGATTAGAGCCTTAGTACCAGTTGGAGTGTCCAGTACTGGACCTCGAGTCCTCTTCCTCCAGGGCAGAATGGAATGGTGGTCTAAAGGGTCATTATTGTCATGCACTTTTGAGTACCTTTTTATTGTGTTCATGTTCCTTCCATCTTCCTCTCGCTGTGCTCCATTTTCCTGTTTTTGATCACCTGATTCCACCTATTTTGTTTTCCTTCCTTCCATTAATGTTTATTTGTATTCTTTTCTCCACTCTTTCTCATTTTGTCTTCAGTACTCTGGTTATGCTTGTATCATTCTACCATCATGTTCCTCACACCACAGTTTTAATCCCATCCACCCTCGTCCCTGTTAGTGTCACTCCCTTCTTGTTACCTTTTCTGTCAGTGTTTTCTGTGATGGCCTCACCTGGTTCCCGGGGTTCATATCCTGTCACCCACAGTGGTGCCCATGGTCCTGCCTTCCCAGTAATCGCCTCTCTGTCCCCCTCACAGTGGCATCAATGGACGGATGACTTTTATTTCTTTGCCTCACTGTTGGAGTGGGCAGTAATGAGTTTTTGAGGAGGCAGATGTCCCATTCTGCTGCAGATACAGAGTTCACATTCAGTGCCACACTCACACTCCCAGTGAAATAATAACCCCTTGTGTCCATTTATAATGGCAGTCATTGAAAGTATTGGGGGTGGTCTGCTAGACTATTGTGAGTGTTTTCCTTTGAGGTTTTTAATTTGTGTTTCAAAAGAAACAGCAGCTGATGCTTCTTCACCTTGGATAATTGCTGTCTAAGTGAGAACACAAATGGTCAGTTTTAGGGACTTATGTGGCTTTTGTCCTGGGAACCTTGGAAGGCCAAAGCTCAAATAAGGTCATTAATATGCAGCTCCACTTTCATTTGTACAAATTCGAAACCTTGGGATCCTTGTGAATTTCTACACAATCTGTGACTTGCCAGACTACAAATGTTTATCTACATATGAATGAGGGATGCCGAGAGTACAGTATATACGACAGCATGGAATTAAACATGTATCTGTAAGCGATGATACTGATGTGACTGAGGCAATCATACTTGGTCATTCTGAGTCTTGAAGGCAAATGTAATTTTTCTCAGTCAGACTGTTATGTACTGCTTTTTAAAGGGTTCCCGTAATGTGGGCACAGTTTCTTGGAACTACAGCAGATTTAAGCACATATTGTATATCCCCTCAAGCCTTGCTGCACTCTTGGAGAAAAGCTCTGATAGTGCCAGACTACAGCTAGGTACTCACTTTGATCAAATTAGTGGTTTCCTTAAGGCAAGATGAAGAAATTGTTGTGATGTAAAATTAAACCAGTTCAGTGTCTTAGTGATGAGAACTGTTTACTCTCATCAGAAAACTCCAACTATTCTATAAATGTTTCTTAAATGCTTTTTTGACCATTTGGATTCAGTGCCTTCAGCACAGAAACACAGTTCAAAGGATTTTGTATCCTAGGCTCCTTTTACTAGTCTAAGTGAATACTTAAGTGCCTGTGGGCAAATACACAGTTTGAAAGAGGGAAGAGATTATGGCACAGGAAGCCTGGAGGGTATGTCAGATTTTGATTCCATCTTCTCTTGTCTGTACTGGAAGGTGGTTGAAATGCTGGGGCCATTTGAGTTAACATATTCATAGCTTTTTGCCAGCACGTTGAGGCAGTGGTCTGTCTCACAAACATTGGCTTCTGACTGTTTTGCCTAAATCAGTCTCCTCCATGTACTTATCTTCTCTCTAGTCAAAAATCGCACACTCCATCTCAGCAGTGATGGCCCATTATGAAGCGTGGTGCGGTCCATGATGTGCTCCTCTGTTCTCTTGCTTCCCCCATGATGCCTCTGCCTATGGAGTCGCTGATATTATATCTCCTCTCAGTCTGGTGAGATGATATTCATACTGCCACAACTTAATGTTTCTTCACAGATTGGGTTGGGCTCTTAAGGGTACCTGCTGGTGTCACGTTTGAGATGAGCTTTGACACAGTTTGTGATGTTACCCCTAGATGGTAAGTTATTTCACATGACAAGATAACTAAGTGCAATGCTGACTCATGAGAACGACATATCTTAAAGGTATTCTTATACTAAAATGACCCATACCTCAAAGTGTTCTGATCCACCAACTAATGTACTTTTTGCTTCATTCTTTCACATAACCGGAGAATATGAGAAGAACCATATACGTGCCAAAGAAATTGTACAAATGTAATATATTTTTAGGCTTTTATGTTTCCATTTAACATTGAGATGCAGACTGTTCTGAATTACATGACATTCAGTCAAAGCTTGTGAAAGAGCAATACAGCATAAATAGTGGGACTGATCTGAAAACAAATACATGCCGTTCCTGTGATATATTAGCGAGACAAGCCAGCGCTTCCATTGTCACCATGTTTTGTTTAATCATAGTAAAGAATCATTCAGGTGGTGTTGAAGTGACCTTAACAAAAGTGTGATATTCAGTTGGAACACAATTACTGGGCCCTTTAAGAAGACTCATTCAAAGATTCAAACCAGTTTTCGGCACACCAGCCGTTGGACTGAAGACAGGCCGCTTTCTGGGGCTCAATGGCCTGCTGTCCTCAGAGTAAAGTATGACCATAGCTGCCAAAGGCCATGTTAAGTGTGTATGTGGGCGAATTGAGGCGGCCATGACTGTGTTCTCACAGCCCCTTCTCACAGTAATGAAGCCTCAGAGCCCAGCTGTGCAGGGAGCACACATTTGGATTCTGAGGGAATGTGTAATGCTATGGGTAGTGCCAGGAACCAGCCCTTTTTATGGGAATCAAAGGGTTTGGCAGTCACTCAACTTTCATGTGGGTTCGAATGCTTATTGGCTCCACACCGTGCTCTTCAGATCCTCCTGACAGATGTTGGTTCCAAAACGTGGGATTACGAGCAAGTTAATCTCACGTCAGGTTATTAAAATAGGGAGCAATTTACTAGTTCCTTAAGTGTTTTTTTCCCCTGTTGACTGTCGGTGTTTCTACCTGCTAATTGCATGATATGTCACATTGTCTGTAATTTTAATAATTTTTTATTACCCCCATGGAATGATTATATTATTTGAAATTACTCTTTATTACCTATAGAGATTTGAAAGAATCTTTTATGTCTCGGAAATAATGTACAGTGGAGACAAAGACAACTGTATCATGGCTAGTATTTATTTAATAATGTACCCTTAATGTAATGTACCCTTTCTCTCTTTTTGGCATTATTTATGTGGTTAACTGATGCCTTCATTCAAATTATTCGTGCACCACTGCAGTTCAATGTAACTTTACTGTGCCGGAAAATTTAAAGACAACCCGGAGCTATTTATTTTCGGTTCGTACCTAGAACCCTGTCTCGGGCCTGCTTCCTTGATCACCGCATCGGCCAGTTTTTGCTTTTTCACATCCGTTTGTCACGTGGTCGCGTTATGGGCAGGGTCCTCAACTCGGAGTGGTAAAAAGAAGAGACTTTTGCGGTAGATCCCGTCTGACTTCCTTGTGTTTCTAATGATCCTTATCCATGAATCGGGAAAACGGGGATGAGCTTTAGCCTGGCTGTGGCAACACCCAACACTCCCCACAACATAATTGAAAGGCTTCCGTCTCCTTTGCACCCAGAAAGGGGCTCTCCGTGCTCAGGCTATTAAATCTTAATGAACAGCTCCTGAGGGAATGCATTTGATAAAAACGTAATGATCGCTTCTCCCTTCTGATTCCCTGACGGGTTCGTATTGTGTCTCGAAGATTCTGATCATGACGGCTGTCTCACTAAATGTCTGATGTACTTTTGCTCTTTGCTCTGCTCTTGCCCTCATTACCAACCGGTATTTCTGAGTCAAGTTTGCACTCAGCATATTGTGCAGTGTTCTTGCCACCCAGCTCTTTCTCTTGAGTAGGAAAGGTAACCTGGGTGTATCGGTGTTAAATTATGTAGAAAAAATGAATGAGCATTTCAAATCCTAGTAAAAGTATATTGTTGAACATACCACCTTTGTATTATGGATCTGGTCAGTATATATCCTTAGTCTTGGCTCTCTTTAAAACTTCCTTCTACGATTTTTGAGCAATGCCACTCTGAAAGTGGTAATTGCTACCATTTTCTTTGCTCGCTGTCATTCCTGAGCACTACTGTGGCATAGCTGCATGCATTTTCTTGGGGCAGCGTACGGTCCCCTGCTCCTGGAGCAATGTCAGCTTTGCAGAGAGATGCCCATGGCAGCCGAGAGTTCACAACGTAATGACGGGCTAAGGCGCTGCATAAGATTCGCCGTTTACAGTAAATTCACCTGGAGTAATTGTCGTGCAACACGTTTCCTGAAAAAGCATCTGCTCTGCCAACAGCGTATTTGTCACTCCCTCCACTGGTGGCATGTCTCTCACCCCAAATCACAATGCATGACTGACAGAACACAAATGCATGGGAGAGCTTCGGGGTCTCTTGTATGACAGTGCTGACAGCTATGAGTTCTACTTGTCTTCTGTGCTGACCCTTGGAAAACCCAGCGCTGAACACCTGTTTATATTGGGAAGGGAGATTTAAAAAAAAAAAAAAAAAAAAAAAAAGAACAAAAACTCAGCTTGTGTTTGCAAGCATCATCAGCACTCTTGCATAGCATGCATTACTTTTCCCACTTCCACTTGCTTCTTTTTAACTGTTACCTACTAAATATAGAAAGGCTGTGAGCCAGCACAGAGAAGTAAGGTGATCGCTATGGCGATAATTCAGCGGAGGTTAATTAAACTTAGTCATGGCTTCTTTCAAAAGTTTAAGTACGGTATACATTACCTGTAATTAACACATTTCCCTGTATTAACCTGTATTAAATATTGCCATATTTAAATGTAATTATGCAATGATTTCACCTTGTCAGCTATAGGGGCAGAACAAAACTCATGAGAACCGCGACCTAGGTGCGCTTTTACGTTCATTCATGAACACAGTTTTAATGAACGTAGGAAACTGCGACAAGCGAGGATTAAAGGTTAACTTGAAGTAATTCAGGGAGAAATTGTCTTTAATGTGCTTTAGTCTTTAAACTCTGTGCAAGTAGTCGCCCAGAAGAGGGCTGATTGGTTAACAGTGCAGACATCTAAAAATACATTAAAGGCTTGGAGGTTGCTTGCATTAACAATGAGCTAACAATGAGTACAGCTAGCGGGTGCTTGTTTTCCTTCTTGCTTCACTGTAAAGGCGTCTGGGTTGCACTAAGAACCCAGTTAAGGCCTGTTGGGTACCTCAGCGGTGACGGAGAAGTGTCACGTAAGTACGAGATCACCATGTGACCTGCAGTGTGTAAAGAGGGCCCTCACTTTGGTTGTGAATAGAGGCGTAGTGAAAAGACAAGTGAAAGGCCGAATTAGAAACCCCTGGGATGAGAGAAAATGGCATGAGCTGTCACATCTGTCCTTTTATTATATTAGCACACCGAGCAAATTTGAAATGGAAATCATTTTGCAAAGAATGACAAAAGTTAAGCTTAAAGAGACAAGATCCTAGGACAAACAGGGACTTTCCCCTTCCAGTGCATTTATTTAAACTTTAGTCTTCTCATGTCAGGTGACTTTTACTTTTTCTCCACTCCAAGTTCTGTTAATACCCTATTATTGTGTCTGGATGTAAATATAAATGCAAACTCTAGTATCACCATTATTGCCTGGAAAAGAATTACTCATTTCGGGATACTGGTTGATAAGAAATATTTCTTGGGTTGATAGCCAACAAAGCATGTGATTATCTTCATATTGTACTGTAAATCGCGCATGCGGAATAAATAAATACAAAGTTTTCCGTCTTAATTTTTTGGGAAGTTTTAGCAGGGTGTCACATAATGCCCACTTCTCTAAACATCACTGCACTCATAGAAAGCGTAAGAGGTCATGTTGTTCTTTACTGTCACGCTGAGAAAACTCTAGCTGTCAGGGGAAAAACAGTTCCAAAAAACCTTGTGGTCTTAAGCAGGATTACTCGACAGGAGGCCTTGTACAGCCTTTCCATAGAGCAGGGAAAAAGAAACCTCCCCTCTGTTTCTTTCATCAGCCCTCAAGGGACCAAACCCCTCCCATTATTATTCCGCACTTTCTGAATGAAACGGGAACAGTCTGCAGGTTGTAAGGGAAACCAGTCCACTGTATGGATTCTGGTAAATGGCATTAGGCTCTGCTTAAGGCTAAATCATCTTTTTACCACATGGTCAGCGAAGGGAGGCAAGGTGGCCCCGAGGTGCCCTTTGAAGGTTAAATAGCTGGGAGAGGGTGAAGGAACGAAATAAATGAGCCTGGTGCGAATCTTAGGACCAGTGTGCTGAAAGCACCCGCTCCAGACTAAAAGCATTTCTTCCTGCAGTCTGCTTCAGAGGCAATTGGAAGGGATTCTTTATCAGTCTATGACATCAACCTCAGCATCTTCTGAAAGGCTCCACAGTGCACCACCATGATGAGCTTTTTGCTGCACTGTACTATCTGACTCAATCTGATTCTAGAATATGCAGTACTTTTTAAATGCAGAATTAAAGTCTTCCCCAGACACCTAAAGCACAGAACGCTTTTAGAATTGCTATATGCTATAAAGAGACGATGTATAACATAGAAAAGAATCCACATCCGAGATGGAATTTTCCATACGGAGAAGCATTATACCAGGGTTCTTGTATATCTATGAATACAGCATAGCAACATGTGTTTCCCCTCTTTAATTATACATACAGATATTCCCAAGATCACCTTCCTTATTGCTGTCTGTTTTTATGTACTTCTGCCAGCATGTTATTAACAGTATAGTAACCAGGCCAAACCTCTCTAAAAGTAGAGCACATTCAGAGGTAAAAAACATGCTTTAAATCAGGGATTACTTAACTGGGAGAAACTAAGACAAAATACAACATTGTTCAAATGGCTGCAATTCAGAGGCTGGCTTTTTTTGGAAAAACGGAAAAGCCCAAGCGTGATCTGGACTGCATGGTACTTGACCGTCTTGACACTCAGATTCACTCGCTTATGCTGAGATACTCTGGTAATGATGTGGAATAGAGTCAAGAATAAATAAAGCTCAAATCATACTCCCAAAAGGCATTTGTCAACTGTGACAGAATCATTACTATGGTAAATGGCAAATGGAGAAGATTAACTTCAGCATATTGTTACCTAAATTATCATTTCTGTTATGTTTGATAGGTTTTCTTGACTGACTTCACCACATTTTTATGAGAGACCTGAGGTAGTTGTAGTCATTACCAAATGGACAAACTGTGTGGACAGAAAGAGAGCTCCAAGATAGTATAACACAGTAAAAAAGGGCAGACATACTGTTGAGAGGGAATTTCTTCCAGTGTACATCACCTTTACATTTTTAATACACCATGACCTTCAAGATTTCTGCAGCCTGAGAATCCGTGATGGTAGGCGATTTAAAATGGCAGTGAAGGAGATAAAACACACAAGGAACTGTGAGGAGGTTGCTTTCGTGAGGCGATGTGGACTCAACAGGTCAGATGGTCCGGTCTGCATAAAAATGGCCAGATTGGGGGGTGCAACCATTGGAGCACAGAGCCCTCTTTGTCTGCCCTACTGCGCTGCCACCGTGGTTCTGGGTAGAGTGTAGGGTTGTGGACTCCTGCAGTTACTTTGTAACTGCACATTTCATTCTCATACAGACACTTGCATCAGCTAGTGATTCAACACTACTGACAGACAGCAGTTTTCCTGTAATTTAGCTGATATATTTTTTTTTATGTAATCTATTTCCAAAAAGTCCCAAAGTATACTGTATATTAGAAATGGAAATTGGGCAAGCCGCTCATAAGAGAATTTTTTAACCAGGACTCAGATCAAGAAATTGCCCTTGTCTGTGTGAGGAGCTATTTGAAATTACTGAGCAGATAAAGGAAAGAGTCAGATTTATATTTGGTTTTACTCCTGTGCGTAGGTAGCATGAGGCATTAGACTGACTATTCTCCCCAGAACGTCACCCATGCTGACTGTGGCTAATAACAACCAACGCTGTCTCCATTACACAATTAAGAAAGGAAATGCAAACAAGAATCGAAAAGACTAAGGACAGGCTCACTGGCTACCCGGTGTAGTGCAGGTATGTTACTTGTCTCACATTCTGGATGTTGCCTTGAAATTGGAAAGTCATGGCATGAATTCCTCTCCCATTGCTGTACCCATCAATTTCCTCAGTAAGAACTGACTTTAATAAAAGCCCATTTCTATTGGGAATCCTGCTGTCACTGTGCCTCATCCTATATATATGGCTATTTCCTTTCAGTAGTTGACCACTGCTTTTCAAGTAAGAATAGATTTTTAGGCCAGGGCCCTGTCCTAAATTTTTCCTTGAGTTTCTCTGATGTGTTTAGTTTAAATTGACATATTAATAATTAAAAATATAATGGAATAACCTTTATGGGCATTTTCATGATCATGGGAATAATGTTCATTTCATATGGTGTTTAAAAACTTTTTTAACAGTACTGGTCTTTTATAATTGTCAGGCTACGAACAAACATTTTACTGGTTTGAATGGGTTATTTACACATTTGCAACTGTGAGGTGGCGTGGAGGTGACTCCTATTCCTCCACCCTACAGATGTGTCGGTGAGCCTGCTGTCTCTGGTGGTGACAGCCTGTGGCCTGGCCCTGTTTGGGGTCTCTCTCTTTGTATCGTGGAAACTGTGCTGGGTCCCATGGCGTGAGCGTGGCCTCTCACCATGCACCAAGAATGGCCAGGCAGAGCAGCAGCCCGTCTGCGCAGACGTGGAGGCTGTCGACAATGAGTGCAGCGAGGACTGCACCAAGGAGGCGGAGCCTGTGCCCGAGGCAGCCATGAAGATCAGCCACACCTCGCCAGACATCCCTCTAGAGACGCAGTCCACGGACAAGGCAAACTGTGTCCACAATGCACGCATGCATCGACAGATTACTGAGCCCACCTCATCGGTCCGGTCAGTGTTCTTGAAAAAATGTACCATCATGAGCTGCATTGCACTTCAGAAATGAGAGATATGTAAGATTTTAACTTGTAATTGTTTCTTGGGGATTCCCATTCAGGCGCCTGCATTCTAGCACAAATATTTTCCTTTCCATGATCTATTCACTTTAGAAGTTTAGATGGCCAGGAGGAGGCAGAAGCAGGCAATCAAAAACAGAAAAATGCAGACAAAGCCTAGTTTTATATGCTGACTCAAACCAGTCTGTAGAAACTCAACAGTTTTTCAGTGATCTCTCCTTTAAATATTAAGTAAAGCTCTAAGTCTCGAGCTTTAAGATCAGAGAATTATAAGGCAATGTTGCTTGCACTTGTTAGTCTGACTATGATCGGGTGCTATGCTGAAATCCGTCTCTGTCTCCTTTGAAGGCACAACTCCATAAGGAGGCAGATGAACCAGTCAAACCCGGACTTCAGTGTGACACAGTTCCAAAGACAAGAGTCCCTCAGTGGTCTGGGTCGCATCAAGCCTGAACTCTACAAGCAACGCTCTGTGGATGGTGAGGACACACGACGAGGAGTCAGCTGTGGTCGCCTCCATTTCATCCTCAAGTATGACTGTGACCTAGAGCAGCTTATTGTCAAGATCCACAAGGCAGAAGACCTTCCTGCCAAGGACTTTTCGGGAACCTCCGATCCCTACGTGAAAATCTACTTGCTACCCGACCGAAAGACCAAGCACCAGACTAAGGTTCACCGAAAGACACTGAACCCGGTGTTTGACGAGGTCTTCTTGTTCCCTGTGGCTTACACCGAACTGCCCTCACGCAAGCTGCACTTCAGCGTCTACGACTTCGACCGATTCTCTCGCCACGACGTCATTGGCCAAGTGGTGGTAGACAACTTCTTGGATCTGGCTGACTTCCCCAGGGAGACCAGACTCTGCAGGGACATCCAGTATGTCAGTTCGGTAAGAGCACCAGGTGTCTTTTTGTCAGCTTTCTGGCATTTTTTTGGCATCTTCTCCTTTAAGTTTACTAGCCAGGCAGCTTGCATTTGGACATCAACAAACACAGATACTGACTCTTGGCAACACAGTTATAGTATTGTTCCAGTCTATTTCCTGGGTCTGTCATTAACTATGGCTTTCTGCAACTAGCATGTAAGTGTAGGTGAAGTTCTTGGCAGCAAAACAAGAACTCAATGTAAAGACTGGTCAAACAATCTATAGTATTGTATTAGTCTGCGTATTTTTTGCAGCGATTAGAAGGGCATATTTGTTTTAGTGAGCAGATATGTTGGCCATGTCAACAGCATATGAGAAAAAAACCGTTAAAGACCAAACTAAATGATACATGACAAACTTCTGCAATGTTTTACAATTTTTAAGACATGCCGTGGCACATAGTTATAAAGAATATTATATTTTTTACATACACTGGATGTCCACCTTGCACAACTGTGACCTGAAGTCTATCTGTAGCTAGTTTTGTTTGCAACTATAACTGTTATCAGTCACTGTTAAAAGCTTAAAACTGCAGACAAGCCTGAACTTATGCAATGGTTAGGTTCGGTGAAAGATAAAGCTATAATGAATTAAAAATGTGCTGTCAGTCCAGTTTCCATTTTCCTTAACTGGTCGGTCCTTTTAGACAGGGCTCTAGTGTTCTGGAGCTGTTCCTGGAAACATAAGGCAGGAAGCAGGGTACACTGAAGATAAGATTCCTGTCCATCACAGGTCTTTTATCAACCTCCTGCTTGGTGTCAACCAGTTCATCACATAAACATCTGTAGTAGTTCTGTACTGCTGGCCAATTTTAGATAACTTTATTTGTACAATGAAGAAAACCATGATAATAGATATATACCTAGACTTATTCACTATGTAGGTTCCCCATAAACCGTTGATATACTGTAGCTATAATTAAAATAAACTGAAAGATTTTCATTTCATTTGTATTAATTTCAGGCTAATTGAAATTAAAATATTTGAAATGAATAATAGTAAAAATGTTCTGCAGGGAAATTTTGCTCAGTGGTAGTTATTGTCTGATTTATCCCATAAATATGTGTAATGTCCATCATCTTACTGACCATACACTTTCAGGAACACCAGACTCAAACTGTAAACACTGTACACATGAGTTGAATTAATCTGGTCCCACGTTTATGTTCTGCTCAGATCTATTTTACTGCCAACTAAATGGAGGTACAAAGTAATGGTTTGTACTTCATTTTTTATCTAATTGTTTTAACTAAAGGACCCATTGTAATCCTAAGTAATGGAACATAAAATATGTACCTTCCAGTAAATACTTCTTACATATAGCATTATATCTATCCTCCCAAAAACAAATACCCAAAAAAGAATGGCAAAAGACAAAAAAACAATGTAAATCTTACAACTTTCTCATTATTAAAATGGCTATAGTAAATAAAACACTTGAACTTTTGGAACTTGTTTTAAAAATTAATAATGAAACCCTAAATTACATAGTACTATTAATATTTTCGCTTGAAATGATATGTGTAGTGCATATATTCTCTTATAGTGAAAAATAGTAACATGTCCCACAAATTTATCCTCTCCTACATGATATAAAGCTGACCTGACTTTCTTTTCCTACAGCATTAGGAACAGTGAAGAGATGCTGAAAGCTGCATATTAATAATTTGTTTTAGACTGTAAGTTATGTCAAGCATAAACATGGACTAAAATGGGTTAGAATTGGATGAGAGCGACAGGTAATGACAAGAACATAAGATTTGGAATAGGAGCACCGATGAAGCTCGGATTCAAAGTCAATGAATGCCATCGTTGCTGTGGTACTTGCAGTATGTACATCATTAATGATGGGGTGTGTCCCTGACTGTCTTCCCATTTGAGAAGTCACTTGCTTTGATGAATGACTTAGTCCCTTTTAAGGTGAGGGGAACTGTACCTCAGATGACATCTGCTCTGAGGTGATGTTATGGTGATGTCTGTTTCCAGCAGCATATACAACAATATACTGATTGGTACCGAGAGGAAATAGGGTCAGGACACCAAACACACTCTGGTCTTTTGTGCTTCTTGTCAGTAAGTCTATTGCTTCCAGGAGTAGATCAAACCTTAGTAAACACAGTGCCTTTGACACCTTGAGTGACTGAAGAGTGAATCACAGACACGAGATATTAATGTGACATTTAATGACTTGCCAGTCCCTTTTATTTTTTCGGGGGTTTTAGGGGCTGTCGAGATTATTGTGAGTTGTGGTTGTCAGGGAAATGAGACTACGGTCCTAACTGATGAATGCATCATGTACCTTTAATAGCGAAGGAGTCATTGTAGCTGTTTTAAAAGTTTGCCATGTGTCTGTATTTTGTGTTATAATGTCAGGATATTTTATGGGGACATGTGTGAAGAGTAAAACTTGTGCAGTGCTTATACGACTTCAGTCTTAGAGAAAATGGTACTCAGCATAAGAGCGGTATGCCACAGAAAAGGCCTTTCTGGGGCAGCTGAGAAGCTTCGGGCCTTCGAGCTTTGGGAACTGCTGCATCGAATGCTCCTTTCATCTTTTGCTGATGAATGTGTCAACTGCGCAAATGCATAAAAGTGGCACGCATGAGCCATCATAATTTCTGTTTTTCATTACCGTCCCGTTGCATTTCGGTTGTGCAGTTCAGACAAAAAGTAAATGCAGGCATTCATAAAATCTGAATAAATTTTTTTAAGATAACGTGGTTATTCTTTCTGTGAAAGCAACTGAGCACATGCCTTTTATCTTAGTGCTCTATTGTATGATTATATCGAGCACCAATTTGCACCAACAAGCTCCGTTGTTCGCATTAGACAATTTTTCTCAATTTTCTTTCAGCCTCAAGGAGGCAAACATTAAATTATAAAGGGACATTATAATGGCAGTTACTGCGCTGAATGCACACTTTTCCAGAGGGATCAATGTAAGCTTCATGCTGTTATTTCTTCATTCAGTTTCTGTCTTCAGAAGCAGTTGAATGAATCACCTTCATCTTTTAAACAATAAGCACAGCTCTGTCACACTTATTCTATTTTAAATAATAATTCTAGATTATATTTACAGGATGCCAATCTTTTCAAAGATTCATTGTCATCATACTATGAAGAAGCACCAGTTACTGAATTAAAAACTTTAAAGTAAGAAATCAATTTGTACACTAGCCCAGTTCATCACCAAGACAAGAAAATACACAAGATAAATGCAGAAAAGCACAACATTTAAACATTGAATCATTTTCTGTTGACTATGGAAAAAGCTGAGCATGCTGGTTCAGTGAGTAGTACTGTACCCTCCAGCCACCTGGGTTGCTTGAGCAAAGGTTTGAACCCAGCTCAGACTGTGGCGTTTGTATGTTTTTCCTTTCTTGTCACAGTTCAAAGTGTTTCAGGTTAATCGGTTATTCTAAATTGCCTGCTGTATTTGTAAAGCAATATTTGTCTCATATCTTAGTGCCCTGTGGGTCCAAGAAAGGTTAATGACAACAGATAGGTGCCTCAATAAGTTTGAAATGTAATAACTCAAGTTAATTTTAATTTCTGTCTGTTTGAGGCTCAAGACAGACCTCAGAGAATGGCACAGTTAATATTTTGAACCCTTAGTATTTTATTTCCACAGACAGGGATTTTTCCTGTCTCTGATGGAGACCCATAGCGGGTGTACGACGGCATGTCAAAATCAAAGATTGCAGCTAATAACCAGTAATATGAAGCACAAAAGGTTATGACATTTTCACTATGGCCATTTAACACAATTCACACTTGCACAATTCACAGTTACTTGTTTTTTGAGCTCTCTTTTGGAAAGTTATAGCAATGCTCTTCACTGAATAATGAGGTACACCCCTGCCCACCCCTTTTGGAAAGTCCCCAACCTGTCTATGATATACCTTTGCATGCTACTGGTGCTACCATCATACCCTGTCAATAAAGAGCCTCAAAATTATTTGCTGACATTGCAGAGATATCAGCCAAAATGCCGGTAGTTACAATTTCAGGTTATCATTGCTGCACCGATTACCTATTAGACCTGGACAATAATAAAAGGTGTACAGTATCCCCAGTTATCTACTCAACACACACCAACAGACACACATGCATTAGAACTGCTAGCATGGCCAGGAGATGTAACTGAATATTGACTAAATGAGTAAGGTGTTAACAATGGCTGTTTGAATGCCTCGGCAGTCTCTTTAAAGTGGCTTAGCATGAATTTGAAATGTTTGCCAGCATAAGAATGCAGATGCATACTGTATGTCTATTTGCATCTGTCATTAGTTGGGCAGTCAGGATCTTGGATTATTTATAGACTGTAGAGGAAGACTTTGCCAAGCCTCTCTGTAGACCTTGGCACCTTAATGCAGCAAAGTGCTCTGATAATTTGTGCTTCCTCACTATGAGCTAACGTAGACGACTAATCGAGTTTCTAACAAAGTGTAATTTCCAGGTTCTGCCAGGAAACCGCCCATAAAAACCCAACGCTGTTCCCTCCAGGGAACAAGTTACAAAATAAAATCTATTACGATAATTGTTTAAAACTTATTTGGCTTTGCAAACTTTTGTGCTCAAGGCATTTTGGGCTGAAGTGTGCAAGTTCGCAGGTTTTGTTTCGCTGCCTTCATACCTCGTAAGAACAGCGTAAGACCAGCGCTCCCGGTCCACTTGCAGATCATTACTGGGCACTCAAGTATTGTGAACCTGATATGAATCCAATTAAACAATGTTTTAGTATTGTCAGTGGTAAATAGACACTCAATTCTGCTTGAGAAGGAAAGTCAGATATTGACATGGCTCTTTCCTTCCACTCTGTACTTATTGTGTGAGGTCAGGCATTTGTTTGCATGACTTCGTATATTGAACAGGGAGGAGAGAATGAGCAATGAATGTGGGCAAGCTCACAAAGAATATTAAGTTAGCTCAATTGCAGAATAATTGGACAGGCTTGATAGTTCTCATTTGCTACAGTCTTATTACATTAGCCATTTGCTTACCAGGCTCCATTATCTAGAGGGTCGCCAATAGCTTCCAATCTGATACAGTTGGATGCTTACTGTTCCATCCACATTCATGTTTATCTAACCTGAACAACAGCAGTTCATTCTGATATGTGAATATACAACAGTGGGGTCAAGGAAGACCAAAGGAACCGTAGAAAAACCTAAAGGAAGTTGGATTTTTAGGTTTTAGTTTGGTTTTAATGCTCTAGTATCACGATTGAACAGTTCTGCTGTACATTATAGTTGTGCATATACATTCTAAATTCTTAGTGTCACCAAGAAGTCTGGAATGAATGAATATAAAGTCTAATTATAAATATATTTTTATTGATGTTACAAATACCGTGACAGTACTGTGGAAGAATTTACTAAGGACTCAAACAAGCCAGACCATTCTAATTTATATTTTTCTTGTACATCTTCAGCCAGCAGTTTAACACAGGTTACATGCTAGCAAGGGAGGCACCAAGGTACACCATATGGGCAAAAATATGTGGACCCCCCTTCTAATTATTGAAGTGACCTGTTGAAGTCACACCTGACCTCAACCCCAGTGCACACCTTTGGGATCAACTGGAATGCGGCTTGTGACGTAATGGAATGAAGAACAGGCCTTTTAGGGGAGAATGGAAAACACTTCCTTTAGCAGAGTGAAAAAAGAATATTCAACTAAAAAATTATACAATCAATTCCCTAATAAAAAATTTCTCTACAGCGCAGCAAGCCAATCTCACTAACCGATATATGCAGTCCAGTGTTGTGAAAAAAAAAAGTTCCTCTAGCTCCTTTTGATGCATTGATTTAAAAAAAATAACATATTTTCCCTATTATCATAAAGTTGATTTGCTACTTGAACAAAACCCTTAACATATGACTTACTTGGGTCATATGACCCACCTTGAAGAAAAATCTTAAAACTTTGTTTGATGTGACATGTTAGCACCAGACTAAAAATTATCTAGATGATAGGTATTTGTGCATGATAAATATTGTTATGACCAAAAAGGAAATTCCACATCCAGTCTTGTCATCTTGACTGAGACTGGTACCTTGTGATGACAGCATTCCTGTTCCTGTGGCAAAGGATACTGACATGTGGCTGACAAGTACAGAAAATGAGGATAATACTGATAGCCAGTCTGATAACTATGTTTCACACAACAGTGACACGCTTCAGCTATTTTCTCAAACCAGACAGAATGATCCACTTACGCCCACCCAAAAACTTCTGGCATCTCGTTTTAAAGCAAACAATAGGGGACAATTGAGGTTTCTCTTGTGCACTGTAAGGACATTGCAGGTTTAATAAAATACCTGGAAGTTACTTATCAGTCAAATGGAAGGAGACTTTTCATCTACTCATGGAAATAAAGCATAGTAAGTCCTTTCATGTAACAGAAATAATGCACGAGTACCAGTTGTACTTTAAAGAGAGCTATGAGGATGCAGAAAACTTCTCTACTTGTTGTGTAAATGGGATAGTGGAGCAGTAAAGGGCAACTATAAAATAAAGCAGTGGTCTCCCAAATTAAAATTTTTGCCTGGCACCAAGGCCATCATTCGAATGAAACTCATGGAAACTGGCACCACTTCACCTCAAAAATGTGGGTGACTTCAGCAAATAAATGGGTGAACGATTTTATAAAGACATCAAAACACCGGAGACCAAATGTCAAGGAAAATGATATCAGCTGTCATCAGATATCAAGGATGTCAGCATGATGGCAAACTGCTGTTGGGTGTTGAAATGAGACTGCAGGGGTGAAACACACAGGAGACAATCAAAGAGGTGGTTTTGTCCATATATACTTTTGCTAAAGGTGAAACTGAATATTCGTATATTCCAAAGCATAGTGATATACAGTACGGTATATATGATATGAAATGTTATTAGGAAGGGATCCAGTAGTAAAGTACAGAGCTCTTTTAGACAATGGACTTTTAGACGTTAACAAGATCCCATTGTATTGATTGTGCAAGCCACAAAATCCTGGATGGAGTACTTTCCTGTTCATCTGTGTGTATCAGATGAAGCGCAGACTAAAGCACGGTTATCAGTACACTTAATACTGCGACAAGGAGCATGAAAAAACACAGATTGGTGGTACAGAAAGACACTTCAATTTACAAACATATCAACAAATAGACCCCCCCCCCATGTCCTTTTGTAACAATGCATGGTGCAGAAGCTTGTAGTCACAGGGATTTAGTTGCGTGTTTACACAGCCTAAATAGAAAAGCTTCCAGCATTTTAACATTTTTAGTTAGAAACAGAGATGAGCCTGTGTAAGAGTTCTTATTAGAAGAATTAGCTTGTTATTTCATTGTCATTTATGTTGGAAATGTCCGACCCGCCGGTTCGAGTGCTGCTGTAACAGCTAAAGTATCTAATATCATGCAGACACAAAACGAAATGGTACCACTAAGAAAGGTGATTTACAAGTTTCAGTGGGGCTCACAGCAATAAGCTAAATGAGAAAATTACGCTCTCACAAATAACCGACGGGAGCGTTCATTATTTTCAGCTTCTTTCTGCTCTAGTATGTTTTGTCCTCTTTTTTTCCATGCCTTGGGTTCCCGAGTTGCAACTTAGCTTTTTAAATTAAGTTTTTTCATCTCTCTTTTGTGGCTGTCTGCTTCCTGTAGCATCCTTTTTGACTGCCCCACATTTAGGGTATTATTGGCATTCAGTTCCTTCTTCCTATTATAATACAAAAGCTAGTATATGTAATAGAGTAAAGCTTAAAAAGATTAAAAGGCTGACTCAGATCATGTGCATGAATTCTTGATATGAAGGATCTTCTTCCTCTGACATATTGGTGGTTGGTCACCTCAGCACCTGTGGACCAAGTTTGGAATAAGGGAATATGTGGTGTTCTCTCACCCTGTGTCCAACTCTTGCTCTTTTTAGAAATACTTGTTTTTGCAGGTCAGTGGAAAGCTGCTCATTAAGTTGCAACCACATTAAATGTTCATTGCTAAAACTACAAAAAATCATTTCTGCAGTATAAGTTCAGTTTAACAGCAACCTCTGCAAGATCCAACATTTAACCACTCTTAATGAACACAGTCCCACATAAAAGCTATCTGCCAAATATTATATATTGTATAACTACAGTTAAACCCTAAGACTTACCAGCAGAACACTCCTCTTTACCTTCAATATATAAACCACAAACATAGGGTTGGATGATGCAGCCAGGCTTATGAAATTATTTATGCATGTAGTCATGGTGACTCTGATGTCCCCCATGTGACATATCTCTAGGGCTCTGCCCCAGTTTGACTACTAGGGTTGGCCACGTGCAGCACCATGCCTTTGTCTTGGTTTTTACCAGCTGATGTACATTGGAACCTAAAGGTGGGAGCGGGTCCCTCAACACATACTGACAACGTGGAAGAACCCGGTAAGCCTGGGTGTTTACCCAGCTTGACATGCAGAAATCAAATGTGTCTCCCCTAGCAAATTCCTGTAGCTCCTCTGATACCATTTTTTAATATCACCAAGAAGATATTTTTGGGTTTCAGATCTTGTGCAGCACAGCAGCAACTGTTGACATTCTTGTGTCCCAACTGTACTGCAATTGGATTACACCTAGTGCGGAGCAAAGCTCTTTATATGCCTTAAGCATGGCTACTACATGGCATAAATTACATTTCTCATAGCATTTCGCACGAGCATCATGAGGGACTTAGGGAACTCGAAGGGAGCTGGAGTTTCAACAGCTCCATGGCAGTGTTCCTGGGCCCTACTGGTCGCCGGGGTCCTCGTGAATAATAAATGTACGCCTTCGTGTCATTGTGACCGCCACTGTTTCCGGCTGCTTCAGTACTTCTCGCTACATCTCAGTGCCTCTCGATGCCTTCCTCAATATAGGCCATCCCTCAGCATGTTTCAGGGTGGGCACTGATAAAATATTTACTCCTCTAAGTATAGTTCTGTGTCACCACTTATTTTTTTAATGCAAGAGGACAAACACTGAGAAAGCAAAAGCACAAAGTTTGATTTGATGCCATGGCCTTGTGTCATGCAGAAATGTTGTTTGTGGTATTCTCTGCACACAGTGAATTATATTTTTTCTGATCCTACAGGGTTAAGGGTCAATAGCAATAGCATGAATAGCAATATCAAGATGGAAGAGAGTTCAGAATAGTTTGTTGGAGAAAGAAAACATGGGTGGGGAAATTAGCCATTAGAGAATAATTCACCAAAGAGATAAATCATTCATAATTTTTCTGTAAGTGTCTCAGTGCTACATGGTGTTAGTGTCTGTGTGGAGGGTGGGGGGAAGGTATTTCAGTACAAGGCGGACAATGTTGACTTTCTAATTGTCAGGTGCATTGTCAGGAGGCCAGCTAGTTCTCCAGCTACCTCTGCTGTCAGACCACTCGCAGGTACCGTCACTCCATCTATTTGACTGTGGGACTGGTGGGAGCTGTCAAAGCTCGGAGGGGAAAAAGCGGCAGTTAGCTCACAAATATGATGCAGTTTGCTGATATTCCTATGAATGTCCTCCACTGATCATGTTCCAGGTGATGTGCTATTCTTCTGCTCAGAGATGAGTGGTTAGATGAGAAAGATGGGACATCGTAACACCTGAATGCACTTGGTTGCACCAAGACAGGGTTGTAATCTCTGCTTTATATGAAGCGACTTTAGAACAAATCTTTCTATGCTCCAGCTAATTTTAAGCTGACATCAGTGTCATTATGAAGGGAAAAATGTTATATAATTTATGGCAAATGTCAGTTTGAGCTATCGTTCCAGTCAACAGCAAAGCCCATATCTAATATTTATTTAAATTTATCTGCACAGAATACACATAAAGTTATTTTGGAGCCGTTGACTCGATCAAAATTAATTTCAAAGTTCATGAAAGCTCGAGCACAGCTGCCACTAATAAACAATGCCATCATATCTATCTCTCAAAGTGAGGCTCAATATTTTATTATTGATGCACAACTGTATGGAAAAGAAATTCTGTAGGTCCTCAGCCATGCTTGACATTTCTTACAGAAACCAATTCGTTTAAGTTCCAGGTAGTTAATTTCCAGTTCATTGGTTCATTGTAGCTGGGAATTTCATAAAAGAAAATGTCCCGTTTTAGGAGCACTGTTTAAATGTAGGATTCCTGAAATCCTGAGAAAAATGGCAATGTGACAGCTGTTCACTGTCAGATTCTCTTTAGAAGGGGAAATTGCCCACGACTGACTAGCATGTGCCATTTAAATAATGATTCTGCACATAATTTCTCAGTGGTTCATACACAGCATTTAGAGAAAATACTGCTAGTTATCCGTTTCAGTTTGATCAACATCATCTATCCATCATCACCCGAGGGCAGTATTAGGCTGTTTTTCTCATCAATCTTTGTCATTATTCCAGAACAAATAATGTCATACTGAATGATGAATGTAAAAATGCTGCACCCAGATGGTGCCATGCCAGTGCCAGTGCTGTACCTTTAAATGGTGGTCATCTTCTATTACCTGATAATAGCTTATAGTATCTCCTTCAAATGTTGAACATTTGTGATTTAGCATATGCATTCATAAATATACGCTGTCTATGGTTTTCCCTTTCCCAATTTGACATCCATATTATTTCACAGAGGCTGCAGCTATACTGGAGCTCTGGACATCCAGCCTGGTTCAGTTTTGGATTGCTGCTGGGCTCTTATGTCTGTTTCCAGAGCAGAACTAGACAACCTTCTCGAGCACTTCACATACTTCATCTTGAGAACAGAGTTACGGAAATCACGTCAGAATCTTTTGCAAATTAAATTTTAATTTTATTTTGTTTCGCCATAGCATTGAAATTTGAATTGCATACCTCTCAGTGGTTCCAATAAAAAACATTTTTACCAACAAACATAGGGAAACCTAGGAAACAGCACCATGTTCACAACATAATGTCATAATGCTTTGTGACATTCATTTCCACCTTTAGCAAAACCTCTTCTTTCTTGATTGTCTTCTGTGTGAGACATTTCTTCACACCTTTGTGAGCCATGCTAAAATGTCAAATCAAACACTGAACCTGACCAGTGTTCATGGTGGGCCTTGTGACTGAAATAGGTTCAAACTGCCGCAGAAAAAACCTTATGTAAAAAAAAAAAAAAAGTCTTTTTTTTTTATATTAGCACATCGACACTGAACAGCAAAACTTTTTTTAGTATAACAGCTGACTTAGTGCATAACTGTGTAATTTAATAATTTTTTTTTTAACTGCAGTGGAATAAGGCCAACTTTGTCATCGAAATCAAATGCCCACAGTACTGCGTACGACAGCGTTTCACTCGAGTTTCAATACTGTTTTTAAGTGAAAATGGTACACAGACCCAGTTTTCCTCAGCGAATGTAATTGCTTAAATCCCCTTAATAATTTACTAATATGCTTTTGCCACTTTACGCCTCGTACAAGGATAGGAAGACATCAGTTTAAAGTCTGTGTACTCGGTTCCTTTAATATAGTAAATAAAGTAGGTCAGTGAAGTAACACACATAACTATTTGAAAATGTAACATCAATATAAGCTTTTTTTTTTTAAGCTATTTGCTGTCCTCGATTTTTTCTTTTTCTCAGAATAAGGCTGAAGACCCTATTTAAAGCTGCTTTAAAAGGTGTAGCAGCCCAAGGGTGAGGTGTGAGGGAGATAATGGCATAACAGAGACTGCCTCCATTCCTTCTCACTAATATTGAGCTTTCAGTTCTTGGCTCTAATTTCATTGGTTGAGCGTGAGAGACCACGATTTCACCGCTGACTTGATTTAGAGGCTTGTGAGAATGTAGGAGACTGTCATCCTATAGCCTAGAGATGGAAATGGATAATTGGATTATTCCGCCTGAAAGGAATGGGTACCGTGGATCCTCCCTTGTTTTTAGCACTTGAGAAAGTGCCTGGGTGATTGGCGCTTGTTTTCGCGAGCAGGTCACCAGCTTCAGCTTTGGTTTGAACACTACTGTGAGGGCGGAGGAGTGCATGCATTCTGGCCTGTCAATGTAAAACTGTGATATTGCTATTTGGATGTTGTGGGAGCTGTTTGAAGGGAGGGTTGTGGAGGTTGGGGGGAGGTTGTAGTCTTGTTCACTTTGCATGGATTTGCTTGGTGTGATGCTGACACACTATATAAATCACTCAGTCTCACTGGATTGCTACCAATTCTGAACCCTCTCTACCTAGTAGAACTGCCCTTGTCTTCACATAGACCCAAGTTGTACTGTGCTTTAGCAATGCGGTGCAAAATGTATTTACTGCTGAGAAGTTTTTTGCAGTAATGAAAATATTGTGGGAATCAAATTATTCATTCACAGCAAAAACTGTCATTGAGCACTAGTTATAGGTTAGAATTAGCTGAGAAGAAAAAGTGGGAGAATGCCAAAAGTATATTATTTCTTTCAGAGTATTTTTGTAGCTCTGCAGCGCAATTGGAGAAATTGTGATACAGACAATATGAAACCATCTACATTCAGAGGAAAGCAGGAAAATGATGACAAAGTGCAACTAAAAACAGAGTGTCTGCACAGCTGGATGGCCAATGTATGGGGTGTGCGGGGCTGCTCAGTCAGGTCCAGGAGGGCCTCATGGTTCACAGCTAGTGATGGCTTCCATTACCCAGTCGACCACAGTCCTGAGCGAATCTCTGCCACCACGAGCTTCCATGAATGCTAAGGAAAAGTGCCTAACGTGGACAGACCAGGCTCAGTAACAGACTTCCACTTTACAGGAATTCATACAGTCACACAGATCCCCACATGGGTGGTTTAATATTACGCTGAAGCCTGTAATGAATTCAGGCAGTCTAGGAGTTTGTCGAAAATGCACAAAATAAAATATTGCACCGGGAGGCCTGTGAGATGTTGGGGGGAAAAAATGTCCGGTGGGAATCGGAAGAAGACTGATGAAAACCAGTGCGTTTTTTCAGACGTGCTATTTATTTACTGAAAGGTGATAATTGAACTGCTGCTTTTTAACATTTGAGCAATATTGCTCTTGTCACTGAAAACGTAGATGGTTTACCCTGCCGGGGTTATCGGTTTGAAATCAGTAGATTTCAATGTATGGAAAGTAGAGGAAAGCTGAAGGTTAAATTGTACGTTTAATGCTGCTTTTTTTGGTATTAATGTACGTGTGCCTTTTAACTTGCTTTAGGATAATGTTGACCTCGGCGAACTCATGTTCTCACTCTGCTACCTTCCTACTGCTGGAAGACTGACCATCACTATGATTAAGGCAAGAAACCTGAAAGCTATGGATATCACCGGGGCATCAGGTTAGCATTCACACAGTCTACACCATGCATGGTGAAAGTGCCTTTAAAAATAGCCAAAAAGTGTATATACCTGTCAAAAATGTGATAAGCCAGGCTCCTTAAAAGAATTCTGCATAAGATCTTTTTTCAGGAAACCTATTAATATGAAGATTTTTTTCTTTGTCTGATACAAAGATGTATTTATTTTACAGTATAAATGAAGTAGACTTAATTTGTGAATATTTGGTAAATCCTTTAACTTGATCAAATAGCAGAAATTTTACAAATGGAAAGCCAAAGTCAGTACTCCCATATAATATGTTATCAGCAGTGAATTACTCTCCAAGTTAAAACTTGCATTATATTTTCAAAATAATGGAAACCAGGATACTTTACTGTGTACCTTAAACATCACATAAAAGTAAAAATGCATTACTGCTGAATTTATACAGTGACTAATGGTGACACTGGGAGAAAAAGATGTAATGCACTAAAATATGCATAATAGGTCCTACTTTACCTCTGTCTATGATGTTTTTTGTTCATAGATCCTTATGTGAAAGTTTCTTTAATGTGTGACGGACGCAGATTAAAGAAAAGGAAAACATCTACGAAGAGAAACACATTGAATCCTGTCTACAATGAAGCCATAGTCTTTGATGTCCCTCCAGAAAACATTGACCAAATTAGCCTTTTAATAGCTGTAATGGACTACGACCGGTAAGGTTCCTTCTTCTTTCATCGACTGTAATCATATCCATTCACCCACCCATCCATGCTTGAAAGCCTGTGAATAAGATTTTTTATAACTCTATAATAATAGAGGTCTTTTTGTGTCCCACTAAAGTTGCAAAATGTTAATGTTAAACAGTTGCCTCCATAAAGATGTTCACCACATAATAATTTTATCCTTTTTTTAAAATGTATCATTATTAATGCGGGATCTTAAATGTAAAGCACTAGTCAAACAACTTGTCAGCTGTTACCAGTAGTACTCGTTGAAACCATTCACAAACAGGCATTGGTCTTTCTTCAACACCGGGGGGACCACCCCCGTTACACCTATGTAACAATGTTTTTTCATTTATCCGACTTCATTGCTTCTGACATGTCCAGCTCAATTGTGGAAACACAGCACCCCAGGCTTAAAAAAGAACCTGAACACTGATATACTTCCTGGTTTATTTATAGTTGAATTCAACCTTTTCAGGTCACGGTTATGGAGATCGCAGGTGAAAGAGAGTGAACTTTCCTTTTAAGTTAAATATCCGGTAGGGCAATAAGCGTTGCAAAGCATAATTATATTTCAGTGCAGAACACATGGGAGGGGTAGTGTCCGCTGGAGCCTTTAAGAAAGAACACTCTTTGGCCCTTTTCACAGTGTAGGTCACAATGAGGTCATTGGCGTGTGTCGGGTGGGCAACGAAGCGGAGAGTCTTGGCCGTGACCACTGGAATGAGATGTTGATGTATCCCCGCAAGCCCATCGCCCACTGGCATCCCCTGGTTGAGGTAGGATCATAACAGCATTTTGCTCAAACTTACCAATTCTTTGTTCAAAGTCCAGTAACTCCTTATTCGTGGCGTATACATTTTTGGCCTAATGAGTTTATGATGTTGGCAGCCTTGCCTTGTTACCTACTGTATTTTTTCCATATAAATATATAATCATTAAGAATAAATATTCTGCATTTGTGCATTTTGCACGTTTTTTCACAGCAGCTGCTTTGCATTATACAAAAAGTTAGAGTAACAGTTTATTCTAATGGAAAAGGTCTTTGATTTTAGTATCATGATACTGCAGTCTTACCATAGCTGCTGCATTTGCACAGCAATGTTCAGAACATTTGAAGAGGCTACAAGTCTTTTAACTGTTGTGGTTATGAAGTGGTGAGGACTACGCAATTTGATGGATATTACAGAAAATCCAAATGTCTGAACATAACTGTTTCAAACAATACACAGTACAGTATTAATAGCTGCTTTTCATATTTTATGGAGATGTTGATGCATTTTGAATAAAAGAATGTTGTGTGATGTGATATAAACTGACATACAGTTCTTCTCACAAAAGAGCCCCCCCCCAAGCCTGCCAGTCCAGTAGAAAACATGGAGAGTTATGGGACTATGGGGAGAGCAGCTGACCTGTACCCTTCAAGTCTGGCGTAATGGTTCATTTGCTTCCCCTTCAAAGGTCCAAAAAGCCTCCCTTAATGATGAGCCACTGGGTTGTGTGCAGGAGACTGCAGATGATGTATTTCTTGACTCAAGGCTGTTTGTGTTGCATTGCTTTGAAATCTGTTTGCATTACAAAGACCCTTAAGACCACTGATCTCATCTATAATTCACCATTCTACAGGCCATTTCAGCCAAGGTTTTAGTTTCCTCACAAGAAACGTTTATCTATAAATTGTATTCAAAATGCTTTCACCTTGCCAAGTTCTTTCAAAGGTGTCTCAATTGGTCTGGACCAGTTTTGTCCCTTTGCTCACCGAGTGGCCTTTTTAAGCCTTTGTAAAGGGATTTTTGCCCACAGAAAACAATCTGGTCCTTTTACATGACATACTTTCTGCTTGCTTAGCCAGTTGAATCCAAGCTCTAATATCTTGAGAAAATGTTTAGTCTTTTTCCTTGTTGTTTTTAGCACTTTCATTGAAGTTACACATTGCCTTTGAAGACGGCGCATTGAGTGGGGGAATTTAAACCCCAGGATGACAGCATTAGAAAGAGAATCAGATGTGCTTGTCTCTTGTGCAACGTTGATGGGATACTGCCCGAATCAGGCCTTTTATTCAGCTTTGCTTTCTCTGTTCCATAAATGCCATTAAGCTAATCCACATCAGATGCTGATACCTCATCTGTTTCTGATGCTCTTCTCTTCCCCAGTGGGTGGGACAGGGAACATCTGCTGGCAGTCAAGGAGGATCCTGCCACTCACTTAAAACGCCGCCATCGCCCTGACCACAGCAGGATCTCCACTCCAGCAGGTGTGAAATGGAGGGGAAAAGCAGATTGAGGTGCATCAACAAGGAGATACAAAAGCAAAGGCCATGTGATGTCCAGAGGTCATATTGAATGTTTACACCTGTTCAGTGTAATAGCTGACTTGAACTTTGTAGATTCTGTGCCTCCAAGATTTTCCCTTGCATGGGGACACTGATTGAGTTGCATGTTGAATATTCATCCTTTTTTTTAGTAAAAAAAAAAAGATTTGATTTAAAGTAAATGTTTTCTACATAGTCTTAGTACTTGTTTTACTACGTGTTTGTATTTCATATTGTTATTACCAGTGAATTCAGCAGATGACTTTCCTGAATACAGTGCATGGGGTCCTTTTACTGTGGGATATTTTCATTGGTTGATTCTTTATGATTTGGAATAAAATGTGAAATTCAATTATATAAACATGTGAGACATGTACCGTGGAAATTTATTTATGAGTATAGTATGTAAAATGTCCTTTCAGATGTTACTAATAAATATTTATATATAAAACCTCTCACTTAATTGACAAAACCTTTACCTTAATTTTTTTTACATTGATCATAGTGACAGTGCAGTCTTATTTGGAAGAACTTACAGCTAAGCCTTAAACAAATTACCCATAAATCTGTAGTACACTGTCAACAACATTTGGCAAACATTTCTGGAGAGGTTTGTCAAACATTGCTGAGAATGCGACACGGATTTATGGATGATTTAAGGCTTAGCTGCACACTTTTCCATACAGGACTACTGCATCATCCATATAACATAAAATTGGGTTAAAATGGGGGGGGGGGTTAAACTTTAGTTAAACATTATGTTTAACGCAGACCTTTTCCTCTGATTCTAAGTTACCCACTTTTCTGGTTTACTAACACCTGCTCCCACAGAACATAGGTTATAACCAGAAAGAAGAACAAATTTAAATGAGAAAAAGATGAATAATCATGGCCAGAGGTCATTCAAAAATTGCACTGCAATTACCCCAAAATTGTAATAATAGTTATAATCCCTACAAGACTTTTTCTTATCCTGGAGTACGCGCAGCATTTCACATGCTTCCGATGTTTAACTGGCATTGACTCGAACCATTTTTCAAACCGTAATTGCAAGAAGACACTGTGTCAAGTTACTAAAGTAAACGAAATTGTTTGTCGGCCTTGCTTACAAATCACTTTCGACAGCCTTGTGACAGGACATTGATTTGTGAAGACCTCCTGGAGACGGAATAGTCTTGCTGTGAGTTTTGGAGAAAGGGAATTATATGATAAACGGAAGAAGCTGCCTTGATCATTTTCACAGGTAATGAACCTATCATCCCCTGCTCTGAAGTCAAAGGGGAGGCTGTGAAAGGACGATTAAATCCTGTGCCGAAATAGAATTTTTAGCAAAATTATCGCCAGATATGGCTTTAGCCTTTTTTCAGCATCATCGACAACACGATCCAGGTTACAGTATATTACAGCTCTCCAGAAGCTGGCACGCCGTTGCTTTGCCAAGTACTTGGAATGACTATAAGCGGCGAACAATTTAAGAGATGCGACTCTGTTTATCCTGTAAAAAATTACAGAAGGGCAAAGTTGACAAATGACTTATTTCTCAAACTAAAGCCGTTTGCCTGCCCTGTTTCACCATGTTCTATTTCTGTGGTTTTGTCAATCGATTGCTGGGCTCACAAGGCAATTAGCAGCTTTCTCCTTGTGAGGCTGCATGGTTTCAATTAGGTCCACCCCCTGCTTGCGCAGGTTCCCCCAGTCCCAGAGCCTAATGTGATTTTTATAACCAAGCTCCAGGTGCTTCATCTCTCACTGGAAATCTCTGCTGCTTTCACAGCAAATAACTCAAAACTATAATATAACGTATATGAATAGATTTTCCAACATGTAAAAGTCCATACAAAAGCAAAAAAAAATAATAATAATAATAATGAGTAATCATGCGGTCATTTGCTTTTCTATGACAATTCCCAGTCCTTCCAGTATAGAGATATGAGGACAGCTCCTCAAAATGAAAGGGCATCTTATTGAACTTCATCACCGTTATTGCACGAATTTCATTGAAAAGCAGGGGAAAAAACTGTAATAAGGCAGATCCACGACGAAATCTATACAAAGATTTTCTTTTGGTCCAGCATCCACACTATACTGAGCTTTTATGGGCTTTTATCCTAGGTTCTGTGCATGAGGAAAAAATGTCCCCCTACCACACACATACAAGGCTCTGCTTTGCACTTCAGAAAGATTGCACTGTTTAATAATTCATTTTCCAAACAGTAATTACTGGAACCAGAGGGACTGGCCGGAAAGAAATCGAGTCGGATGGCACGAGCGAGTGCACCCCATTACAAAGGCTCTCATTAGCTCATCGCGCATTAAAATATATCAGAGGCATTTCCCCGTATTCCCAATCCCGATATGCTGATGTCTTTGTGGAAAACACCCGTGAACTGTGAAGTCGGCCTGGTATCAATGAAAGCTGCATCCTCCGCCTCAACTCATTCCCGGTACTAAAAAAAGAAGGCATTTGCAAAGAGGAAGGGTCACTCGCCTTCTCCCTGTCACTTGCTGAAGCGTGACATCACTTGGTGTCTGTGCACTAAAGCAGCGTGAATTTTGCCGAATACTTTGCTGCATTTCCGTGCCATTAATGTGACGTATTCTTTTAGCCTTGGCTTCCAAGTTTGGATCTCCAAATGACTCATCTGTTTGCACAGAGGGGTTTTCCCTGTATGTAGAGCATGCAGCGAACAAACCAGCACAGAGTACCGTAAAGGTTCTCAAGTGGGCACACTTTAATGAATGCTTAGTCTCTCCCATATTCTTGTGCGGTGCCAATGTTAAACCTTGATGTCCACTTCTCTTTTAAGGGCCAACTGCAAAGCGGTGTTCTGCACTCAGGGGGAACAGAAATATTGGTTGTTTTATTTAAAGCACTGTCAGGGAAGGTCCCACAAGGCCATCAATCAACACTTGGTTTCAACAAGCAGCTATAAGCCAGCCTTCTCTTGGTCTTCCTGTGTAAAATCACTGCGATGCTCTCTAAGTGCTGCATCAGACCAGGATTCCCCTGGTGTTCATTGTAATTATTTCTGTTTTTCCTCTTCTTTTCTCCCTCTTAAAACAAAACCAAGTCCAGGCAAGCTATAGTTTAACAAGGGACTCGTCCAATTAATGTGGGTAAAAAAAAAGAAGGTACTTCATGTCTTTTTTTTTTATTTCCCTGCAGCTAATAATTAACCAATGCTGTGAATAAGATCTCTGAAAGTTCACCGATCTCTTGGACAAAATGGAGATGCGACCAATTTAGGGCAAGGAAGGCAACAGCTGTCGTAAACCCATTTTCCTCCAGTCAGGTCATAGAAAGTCCTGTGACAAAACTAAAAACTCATGAATACAGCTTCCTTTTTATTCCCTTTTATAAATAATTGTCTTAAATAAACAAATATGTAAATAAATGTCCTTCCAGTGAGAGACAAACCATTGCAGTCACACTCCCAGACTATGGCTAAGGAGAAACACAAGCGCATTTGGAAAGCCGAGAAAACAACTGTGTTTTTCCCTCCAGCACATGGCCACCAGCGCAACTGTGACCTGGGATTTTTTGATTAACCTTTTTCACAATTAACCACAATTAAGAAAATCACCATTTGCGATTTTAAACGCCACAATAAAATAATGTTTTTGAAGTCTCATGTGCCACATTTGCCTGAAAAAATCCTCCTGCAAGTGAACTCGGGCAGTTGGTTCAACGGTACTTTAGTTTAACAAAACAAAGCAAACGTGCTGTGAATATGATGGTGATGTGACATTTCAGCAAAAAAGAAACTTGAATCGGTGGTGTGGTGTCAAGGATCCGACGAGGACGGGGTAATGGACCCAAGAGTGGACACAACACGAGGGGTTAAGGTTCACGAGGACAGGGACATTTGTTGAGTAACACCAGGAATCGCAGGGATAATATTCGATAAGCATGGGTAACTACGGTTGAGATCCCATGCCGGATCTGTCCGGCCCCGTGCCTTTTATCTCTGCGCTGAGGGGTTGATCCGGTGCAGCTGTTACGAGTAGGCGGGACCTGCCTGGCTAGTTCCTGACAATACCCCCTCCTCTACAGGCGGTTCCGGACACCCGCGCACCTGGAGGACGGCCCCTGGGACGCAGGGCTGCACAATCAGGGTGCAACCTGTGAAAATCGGAGATCAAGGACGGGTCCAATATGTCACACGCGGGCACCCAGGACTGCTTCTCTGGTCCGTAACCCTCCCAGTCAACCAGGTAAAACAGGTGACCCCTTCTGCGCCTGAAGTCCAGGAGCGAACGCACCTTATACGCAGGCGACCCATCCACAACAATTGGGGGTGGCAGTGATGACCGCACCTGGTTGCAATGCAGTCAGGGGGTGTGATAGGGCTTTAGGAGGGAGACGTGGAAGGTTGGGCAAATTCGATAGTGAGGGGGTAATTTAAGACGGTAAGATACCAGTGACACCTGTTTAAGGATCCGAAAGGGGCCGATGTATCGGGGACTGAGCTTTCTCGACGGAAGTCAAAGCTTGAGGTCTCTGGTGGACAATCACACTTTCTGTCCCACCTGATATGACTCCCAACACCGCTTCTTGTCGACGTAGCGTTTCTGTGAGCATACGGCCCTCTGAAGGTGAACATGTGCAGACTTCCAGACCCGCCCGCTCCTCTGGTACCAGTCATGGTTTTTTTCATAGATCCGGGAGAGTGCATCAGCCTTTTTATTCTTGGAACCAGGTCTGTATGACACTGTAAAATGAAATCGGGAAAAAAAACAGGGCCCATCGGGGCTGACAAGGGTTCAGCCTCTGCGCTGTCTGCAGGTATTGTAGATTCTTGTGCTCGGTAAGTACCACAAAGGGGAGTGCGGATCCCTCCAGCCAATGCCTTCACTCCTCCAAGGCAAGCTTGATAGCTAATAACTTGCGATTCCCCACATCTGTTCTGTCTGGGAAAGCTTCCTAGAAAAGAAAGCACAAGGGTGCGTCTCAGGGGGAGATCCATATTGCTGTGATAGCACTGCCCCTACCCCAAACATGGAGGCGTCCATCTCAACGATGAATTGTCAGGTTGGGTCTGGATGTTTCAACATGGGAGCGGTAGTGAAACTCCGCTTCAGTGCCCCAAAGGCTGAGATGCCTGCGTCAGTCCGACAGGAACCACGCAGGGTTCCCGCGCAGTAAGGCTGTCAGAGGGGCTGCGATGACACTAAAATTCCTGATGAAGCCGCAGTAGAAATTGGAAAACCCCAAGAATCATAATTCTTTTATTGTCTGAGGTTTTGGCCAGGTTAGTACCGCCTCGATCTTTCCTGAGTTCATCTTCACTCCCTGTGCACTTAGGACAAAACCTAGGAAAGACACCTCTGAGAGGTGAAATTGGCACTTCTCCCCCTTCACATACAGACCATGGCACCGCAGACATTCCAGTACCCGCTGAACATGCCTTATGTGTTCTTCCCGGGTACAGGAAAGATGAGGATGTTGTCCAAGTAGACCAGCACAAAGCGATTGACAAACTCCCCTAGAACATGGTTGAAAAATGCTTGGAAAACAGAGGGAGCATTGGCCAGGCCAAAAGGCATGACAAGATAGTCGTAGTGACCTGTAACCATACTAAAAACTGTCTTCCACTCGTCGCCAGCGCATTAGACTGTAGGTACTATGCAGGTCTAATTTAGTAAAGATAGTCGCCACATGGACCTTCTCTAGAGCTGCGGTGATAAGTGGGAGTGGATGCGGGTAGGGCACAGTTACAGCATTAAGTCCCCGGTAATCTATGTAGGGCTGCAGGCCACCATCCTTCTTTTCTACGAAGAAGAACCCCACAGCTGTGGGTGACGTGGATGGACGGATGATGCCAGCAAGGCCTCAGAGATGTACATTTCTATTATCCAGGGGATAAATACGTCCCTGAGGGGGGGGGGGGGACCCAGGCAGGAGGTCAATCGCACAGTCCCAGTCCCGGTGAGGGGATAATGTGGCTGCCTTACTTTTACTGATCACCTCAGTCAGGTCCTGGTACTCAGGATGTATGTGTATGGGCTTATCAGTGACTGGACTTTCCACAGAGGTAGCCCAGACAGGAAGGCACATGCAACTGGACTTACACTGGGGTCCCCATGCCACCAACTTTCCAGTGCTCTGGAAAAAAGGGGGTCATGCACCGCTAACCAGGGGTAACCTACGATAATCGGACTCTCCTTGGAAGTAATCAAATAGAAAGAGAGCTGTTCCTTATGTACCAGGCCCACCTGTACTCCCACATGGTGTACAGCAGTTTCTACAAACCCTGTGCCCAGTAGCTGCCCGTCCAGGGAACTGATGCAGAGCAGTATTGTACAAGGTTTTGTAGTCCGGGAGTTCGTTCCTGGAAGAGGCTGTCAGTCATGATGGCGGCGTGGACAAGTTTGTCCAATGACCAGTCTTCTCCCCAGTAAGCGATTTCCGCTTGTAGGGGGGCATTCAGCCCGTTGCGGAATGCGGACAAGAGGGCCACTATATTCCACCCACTTCCTGCTGCCAGGACGCATAACTCCAGCATGTATTGCGCCTCCGTACGTGTACCTTGTCGTAGATGCAGCAGTCGATTGCTCGCGAGCTGTCCCACCTCGGGATGGTGGAACACGGCCTGGATCTTTGTTTTAAACTGGGCGTGGGATGTCCTCGCCATTTCGGGGCTGTCCCAGACCGCCGTCACCCATTCAAGAGCAGGCCCCGTAAGGAAAGTGATGACGTAGGTGTTGCAGCTGTAATCCGAGCTGTATACCTGGGGTCGACTAGCAAAGACCAGCTCACATTGGAGAAGGAAGCCTTTGCATCTCTCTGATGAGCTTTCGTACCTGAGGGGAATGGCTAAGCGTGGGTTGCCAGGGGGCCATGCAGAGGTGTTGGCCAGTTGTGGTTTCTCTGTTACAGACGTCAGAGCATCGCGTTCATGGACTGGGATAGATGGTCGAGGGTCTGATCTGGTGCAGCTGCTACAGGTAGGCGGGACCTGCCTGGCTGGTCCCTGACATGTGGGAGCACTGTGGATATCTAAAGTGGAGGGGTTAGGAGAACAGGACACTGAGGCTATGACTTTGACCTTTCTGAATATTTGCATTTACCCAATATAAATTATTTCTAAATACACAGTCATTACACTGTAAGGGTGTCTGGACAGTTAATAAGACATTTGATTGATATCTGAAATTATTAAAACTGCTATACATTCTCACACTGACCAGGCTAACTATCTCACTTATAAATTCACTTAAAGCCTACTTCCACAAAGCCTATTTCCAGACCCTCCCCCCGCTGTGTCCAAACACTTCACAGCCGTGGTGTCGTACAGCAACACAAACATAAGCAATGACACTAACTTGCATAAGGGGAACAGCAAGAATGCTGCACATTAAAATGACCAAAAAAGTAAAATAACAGGTTTTTGCCTGTTGCAAGGCATGCTGGGAAGGTTGAAGCTGCTTCAGGGGATGCTACAGCACTGTATTTTGGTTTCTAAAGGAAGGTACAATATGTATGTTTGTAATAGAAAGTAGATTTAAATGTTTTATGCACAGGACCAAAAGAATGCTGGGAAACAAAACAGTTATAAAACATGAAACTGCAATAATTATGCCATCAAAATCTCACATTGTGACATCTGTAACTGAGTAAAATGTTTCTGAGGGGAACACTGAACAGGAAATCTCAGATAATATTGTCAGATTTAAGAGGAAGATAAAGGTATGGTGTTTGAAACTGGCTGAACTAAGAGACAAAATAGAAGGTCTGGTGGAACATCTTTGGAAATGTTGGACTATAGTTGTGGTTGTGCAGTGACGTATGAGCAGTTTTCTTCCAACTGCTTACTAAACTTTGTCAGTATAGGGCATGTGTTTGTAGTTCAGTGATGGGTGGGGAGAGAAGCTAAGCTTACAAAGTGTCACTATCACATGAACAGTCTAATAAAACACACAAGGCACTCCTGTGACGTTGATGTCTACATGTGGAGGATTCATCATCCAACGCGTCCAGAGTAAAATTGCAAAATTATTCAACATATGTGCAGCATTTGAAAGAGGTGCTGACAAATTGTTGGTCATCATTCACCGTCTCCTCCTTCTGGAAAGCGCTTTTAGCAGAGAACACTGATGACCTCAATCAGAACGCAATCGTGACTCAACTCCCGTGGTGCACAACAAAAATATCGGCCTTTGCTCAATATGTCAGGTTTATTGCATTCCTAAAATGTAAGCAGAGCAAATACCTAAATCATCTTAGCTTCTAAAGCAATAAGAACTAACAGGCGAAATTGGTGGTAAGCACTGGAAGTGAACTGCAGCGCTCACTAATAAACACTCCTGATAGCTGCTTCTAGTAAGAACCCACGTAACCTTCCCCAGAATTTTTTTTTTTTTTTAACTCCTAGCTAATATATGAAGAGAAAAATACAGGTTGGCTAAACCGGGCAGATGATGAGACCCAGTGCAGGGTGGATGAGGGAGGAAGGTGGGGGAGACAGCTAGCAGCTAAGGATGTTCTCCACCATCTCACTGGCTCCATTAAACAGTCCCTGGGTGCAGTAGACCCATTCCAACTGAAAAAAGAGAAAATAAAAGTTGACAGACCACTCTATTAATGACTAAAGAACAAACCATGTCACTGTGTGCTGTATCACAGCTCCATAGTCTCCCTCAGTCTCCTATGGCTCTTTGGGATGTGTTCATGCTATGTTCACTGCAGGTGAAACCCAGCTCCAGCTCTCCATCCTGCATTTCCGTGGGGAGTGCATTTACAGGTTGCTTAATCCCATTCCATCATGCAGGTTTAAACTGAACTTGAATGGGAGTAAAACCAACCTGATATCTACACACACAGAACCCAAAGAGAACATAGAGTTGGGTGTAGAAAACATGTGACACACCAATATCCTTAGGTGTTTACCTCTGATTCACATGTACACGTTTGTTATACACACACACACACACACACACACACACACACACACACACACACACACACACAGCTTGCTTATGACTCCGTAAGGTTATACTAACAGTGCACACCCCCTCCTCCGGAAAAAGACATACACTAGTAACACTGCACTGTAAAAAGGCAATGTTGGTTCAAACACTCAATCCCACAGCAAGTGAAAAATTTATTTGCTTGTTTTTTAGCATTTTATTTCCTTAGAGGAATGGAATTATGTAAAGGGACAAAGCAGTAACCAGTGTAGGAGAATATGGCAACAAAACCCAACGCTGTGTTGGTTCTTATCCAACAGAGCACATGTTCAGCCTTAAAGACACCTCCTGCAATGTCTCCTCGGGAACAAGGAAAGAGATTTTGAACTAAGAGAGGAGAAAACAATTGCAGTGTCATGTGGTTTCATCCCAAATTGTTAATTATTCAGGTAAGATTGCAAAGCTGTACTAATTCAGAGAACAAATCATTTCGTGTAGGTAGTGTTATTTTGAGGTAGGCTGGTGCCTTATAGCTCCTGGGCTGCTTGCCTGATGTGGGGTTCAATTCTAGCTCAGGGGTGTGTGTGGAGTTTGCAGGTTCTTCTCCATGTTTATGCCCCTCTAAGGAAAAGATATGCTGGAAGAAAGCAATGACAAACCACTTCTGTTTCTCCTTGCCTTGAAAAATCATCTCAGTGGTTGCCCAGAAGTCAGTCATGACTTGAAGATGTTTTCCATTCCAAACACTAACTGTAACCAATCACCTCAGCTCTGTTTATTTCCAGAAACCCTGTCAGTGAAAGGGCTGGATAAACTGCCCTCAGCAATTTCAGTTTCATGATTGTTCCAGGTTGGTATCTCTGGCATTCTTGCAGCTTTTTTACTGCCAAGTGCAAAGGTGTTCACATACTTTTACCCTTGGGGTTCTCACAGTGAAGTCCATTTTGAAATGATGCTCCTCTTAGTTCCTGGACAGCACCTGGATATAAATTCTTTGAGGTCAAAGGCTGCCAACCGTTAAGTCCCAGCAGAGGCTCCATTGTACCTTTGAGCGAGGTACCCAGCCTGAATTACAATAAGAACTCAGCTGCATAAACGGGTTGAACTGCAAGTCACTTTGAATCATCCATGACGCCATTAACCACACAGTTTCTGCCCCACACGCCGAATGTGAGCCGATAAGTAGTTGACTGTTCAAATGTTTTGCTTAAGAAAATGTTCTGCTTATGAATATCACTTAATACAGCAACCTTGCTGTGGTGCTTATAAGAAGCAATGGGAATAACTGTATGATTTTGCTAATAATAGGCAAGTACGAAAGCAAGTGGCGAGAAACAGAATCGTGTTAACAAGTCAAATCACACTTCAGAATTAGAATGCTAATGAAATGGGGAGAGACATAGATCCCCCATTCTGAAAACTGCTTAGCATTTTCATTTAAATTGTTGTGGCTACACAACACTGCTTTTAAGCATTAGAGCAGATGAAACACAACTTTACCTGCTGTTAATGAATCACAAATCCCACCTTGAGCCAGGAATACGCTGTCTCTGGCACAATGCTCACCTCTGTTTACTTATTCTGCTTGGCTCAATTGCATATTCTCCTGGATTTTGCAGGAGAAGCAAAAAATAGAACACCTGTCTCTGTGCGGCATCTACAGAGGCGAGACCACGCTCCCGATGGACAGACAGAGGCATCTCCTGAATAACAAGCCACTTCCTATTTCCAGATGCCCTCGTGGGTTTTCTCACTGTGCTTGAGCAACATTTGTGCTTCAGCTGCGGGCTGGTAGACATGCTTCTAGGAGGGCAGCTAATGGGAGGAGAAAGGAGGTTATGGAGAACATGAAGCTGCTCTTTGTGAGCACAGTGCTTTCAGGATGATGGAGCTCTGCAACGTTTACATGGAAACAACAGTAAGCGCTGCACTGTGCCTACACCGAGCTTCCACTATTCATTCTCCTCATATTACATTATTATGATAGTTGGGATGTGCTTTCCAGCAGAATACATTCCCATCAGGGATATGTCGGTGGTTCAGACTGCAGAAACTTTAACATCAGTTCATGTTCTTTGGAATGTAAACATGTAGACAGGACAAGCTTCCTTTTTAATTTTTGCTTTCTTACAGTTTAATATACTGATAGGGCTGAAGTACTTTTGCGCTTGGATACCTGTATTTCATATTTATTTAAAAATCATTGGCTGATATACATTTGCTGTTCTTCAATATTACTCTGGACCTTTTTCTCATACACCTGCTAGCTGTATTTTATTAAAAAACGAAAGCATTATCAGTTAAGCTGGTAAACCTTTATTATGCCACGTGACCGTCGGCTTAAAAAAGTTAATATTTTCCACTGGATGAAAAGGTACAGTGGGCAATTTAGGAATTGAGAAACTGAGAAAGGAAACAGATGGATATCAGAACCGTCAGTAAACCTGCATGCAAAATCCCTACTGCTTCACTCTCCTTGCAGTGTCATACTGCATTTTGTTTGTTTCACTACAGCTAGCATCCAGTTTGGGAGGTGAACATTAAATATGCAAGGGACTGGAGGGTGTAGTCCAGCTTGTGTTGTGTTAATGCACAATATTTCTCTGTTGAATACTGATCAACTAAGGTGTGAACACTGTGAAGGGAAGACTTATCACAGGCACAAAAATGGAAAAAATTAACTACACAGAGAAGATAGATGCTCTATACTCAGTGAATGGATTCAAAATAAGACATTTTTCTCCCAAAGTATGGCTGCCTCCTGGAAATCATTGTGAATCACTGCCCTTGCCAGCCAGTGTCTGAGGCTGTTTACCATCTGGATAGAACAGAAGCCTGAAGGTGCTGATATCTTCAAGGACCGATGATGAATTACAGAAAGTGCTTGTACCAAGCCTACAAACACAACAGGCTAGATCTTGAGTTCCTTAACCTGGCCTCAGCTGATTCCTAACATTTTCAGCCTCATCAAGCTTACATCCGCAACTGAGGGCCACCAGTGCGAGCATTGCTTTCATCCAGCTTTTGCTTCAAGAGTGTTGGAGGGGGTGTGAGAAAGATCTCCCATGGAATTGCATATCTATCCTGTTTCCTGCCTTCTCCCACCAGCTGAGCCCCAGTTGAGCACTTACCTTCATCTTTGTCATTAAACTGAACAGCTTTCATGTCAGCGCACCTGACTGACATCACTAAAACCAGGGGCAGAACTAAACTGCACCAGGAAGCTGCATCTCGCAACCGACACCGATGAAATATTGATTTAACCCAGGAAGAGGAAACTCCACAGTTGTGGGCCACAAGGGATCTCCCCTGTGTTGTCTACATAACTGATGTGCATAATTAAAGGAGCAGTGTAATGGTATTGCAAAATATTGAGGGCACCCAGACCAGGCTGTTTCAAGTGGCTCCTTTGGGTTATCAGGCCAAACATGCATTTGTACTTATTCATAAAACAAAAAGCTCTACTGTCTCCCAATATGCTCTATGTCCTCCTGCATATGACACAATGACACAGGCCAACTATGTCTGCAGAACAGCCAAGCTGGAAGCAGTTAATGCATTCCTTATGGCTCAAAAATACCATCCTCACCATAAGCCACGCAGAGCAGCAGGGCTCCACCTGAACGGACTGTAGCAGCTCACCCACCTGAGCTAGTGGCTGTTAAAACAAGTACACAGAAACCTTTCCAGACTCACACCACGAGACCCGGAGAACTTCTCTTGGAAATCATAGGATGTCTTGTGTGCTACCATTGTCCCCCAGTGACAAAGCTTTCACAACATGAGTTATAATCAGATGAACAGGTAGACAGCATTTATTGAACTGAGCCTTCACCAGGCATTAAAGGTCCATGACTGCCTTTATTTCAAAATAATTCCCATTTGTGGTTAGTTCTGTGTAGATTTGACTGACATACAGTACGATCCATCCTATAAAACAATAGACCGCTGCTTAAAGTTCCTTTAATCATCTGTCCCTAAGGAGTACACCAGGGTTCAATGGATTCTCTTGAAGTAAATCCTTAAAAGCAATTAAATTACAGTATTGAGCTGGACATGTGGCAGAATCTGCTTCTCAACAAGATCAAGGGGGAGTCTGACCTAAAAAAGATTCACAAGTTCACGGTCCAGATATAACAGGGAGTGCTAACGTCAGGCTGAGCAGCTGATGTAGAATAGATGAGCTTTATCATTATTTCATTATTTTGTTGCTTGCTTTATCCTGTATTCCCTTTATATGACTTTTTTCCCTAATTTCTGCTACTTATTAATACAGGGGAAGCAGGCTATTTAGTTAAGTAGTAGATCAAACCCAAGAAGCTGCTAGTAGGTAGGTAACTAATGATGCTACCCATGAGTTCCCAGAGAAAATAAAATGTGTAAATTGTTGTTAATAAATATGTGACAGTCGAAAGGACAAAATCTATACATTTGTTGGAGGCTCTTTACACTGAGTGCACGACGTTCCCGTATGCCGACATCTTTTTTCCATGAGCATTCTGTTGTTGGTCTACTTTGCTCCTTTTTCTCTGGTCCAGAGAATGCAGAAATGCATGTGGACCCGCCTCTGACTTTGGCTTTTCTAGCATCAAATGTCATGAAGAATGGGAGTGAGCGTCGACACTTTGGAAATTTCATGGTCTCTTGTTCGTACAACCCCCAAATTAAATGCGACAGAAGGATGCCTTTCATTAAAAGTTTGCAGATTTGATCTGCTTGAAGCGTTTGCTGTTCTCATGGCAGCCAGATGCAGTTTGTAAGATAGATACACAAGAGAATTGTAGAGAAAAAGGACAGAGCTGTGTTGTTTCACAGCATCTCTGTCAGCGGAATAAAACATAAAGACAAAAGTGGACAAGTTTTACAGAAGAGGTGGAGGACTACAGAACTGCATTCCTTCAAATATTTTGTGCAAAACTATGTTTACCAAAACCATAAACCAATGAATCTTTCATACTTGGGTTAAATGTAAGAAACTACGTATCATGTTTTTGTATATCTCCTAAACATGTAACTTTTTCAGTTCCTGGTTTCTTCCATCCTCTTGACACCTGAAGCTTCTTGATCATAAATGGTGGTAAACACTTTATATGACTTTGTTACCTTCACATGCAACGATGTGCACAACAAAATGTTTCGGAGCAGTAAGCACTTAAAAATGTGCCTAATGTAAAAATCACTTATTTTGCAATGTTGGCATGCTAACATTTCACTTTTTTAATATTTAAAATTTTATGTGTGAAAAAATAAACTAATTTAAAATTGCTCATAGCTGTACAGATATTTTTACAAAAAAACATAACAAAAGAGTGGTTTTTGTTCTTGTGCAGTTATCCTACAATGAATAGGAAACGCATGTCCAGTGAAAAAGGTAATTCAGCCGAATTCCACCAGAGAATTCCTCTCACAAGGACACATTCGTCTTCGACCTTGAACAGGCCAGCATTAATGGCGCTGCCATTTTCAGCAGACCGGCAGTCTTCACCACATTGTTCACAAGCAACCTTGCTTCTGTTCTGTCTTTCGGCCTGAAGTTGCCAAAGAAATTCATTGCTGTGAACTTTAATTTCCTGTTTTGAAAAAGCAGCCCTCAACAAAGAGGTGACCGTTGTGAAAAGCGTGTCTAACGGTAATTTCCATGCATCGCATCAGTGTGCACCACAACGGATAAAACCTTGCCAAAAATATGTTTTTCTATCCTTCCACTCTGCATAAAAAGCACGAAAACAACCAGCTTCTATGTAGCCTAACCCTGACCATTCAGCATATAAATCTGTATGAGAAATATAGAAATTAAAAAAAAAAAAACACCAAGCCATCAGTCCTCTATTTTGTGCAGTTGTTCCACGCATGGATAAACACTAGATGTGTATCTATACCATATAAATGTGGTGTTGTCATTTGAAGATGTACTACATATTGTCACGGTAAAGATCAACAAACTTTGTGCTAGAGTAGTAAACAGTTTTCTTACAGGCAGTAAAATGGAAGATGACTGCCAGCTAGAAAAGGAGGTATGATAGGAAATGTAGTGCCTTTATACCCTGAGAAACAGCCCAACTGAAAATCCACAGTACAAGTATACATTGCTCGAATTAACTTAAATACAGTGAGATGTTTGTATTAAATGGTTGAATGATGTGTATTTAAAACAAATAATGGTTACTGTGTTGTATTTTTTTAAAGGAATTGGTGCTTTTTCACGTAAATAGCAAATCGAATGGCTTAGGGCGAAGCCTGTGGTATAACTTGCCCTTTCTGAGAGGAAGGATGGTGGTGGTGAGTTTGGTGGATGAAAGAGCACACAAGCTCCTTAGTTGGCTTACCTATCAGAAGTCTGATATTTGTAAATAACCATTTAACTGTTGCATCTCTAAATAGAGCACTAATGTGTTGCTAAAGGAAAGTAAAACTCTTGTGAATCTGCAGTAACCTCACGTTCAACTCATTACTTGGCCAGCCGGGTCACATGTACCGAAAGACATTTTGTACGAAAACTCTGTCTATAGCAATATATAACACCGATTTTATTACCAGTACATGAACACCAAGTCACCGAATGTAGTTTTTTTTTTATTTTTATGCAATGTACTGAAATTAAATGCAATGAAATATTTAGTCACACGTGAAGAAATCATTTTTAAAATGAGCCACATTGATGTCAGTACCATTTGTGAACCACTGATTTGCTGGCTAAATCTCAATAGCTTCATCCTACACACATAATATTCATAATGAGAGGACTGATAGTCGTGTGAGGTGTGACCTACATATTCAGCGAGGAACACCACAGACTATAAAGGCTCAGGTGGAGGTCTCTTTTTTTGCTAGAATCTCATATTGTGGTCTCTATTCCTCATATTTTATTCATCTGAGCAAAGATGCATCTCTGAATGATTTGTGGAATAATCTACGGAGATGAATAGCGTAATGTACATTCAACGGCCCCTCCTGTTTTGATAACAAACGGATTACAGCTGCCGTCCCCGGAGGATGTGCTCAGTTTGAAACAGAAACTTATATATTTTTGCAGTGAAGGACAAAGGATGCAGAAAAACAGGAAGGTTTTTGCTCCAAACAGAGCTATTTCTGATATTCTTAGTGAAGAATAGAAAGATGCTCTGTAGCTTCAGTTTTCTATTACAGAAGCAAATGAAAGTCATTGGGAGACGGTACATAATTTGTACCTCTTTTGATCCTGCTGATCCCGTGCTACTCCCAGGCTAACATGAGCATCCTGACATTAACGTTTTCTTTAGAAAGACAAATGTTTATCAGCTTCTCCACCCTCGAGGCCTCAAATGGGAGAATTATTTCATAATGAGCTTTCATGCCATTATCTGAGGATTCGTGGACTTGATAAAGCATGGAAATTTAATTAACCTGAATTGAAAATGTTTAGTGGATGACAAGTGCTTTGGAAAAATATCAAGCAGTTACAATGGTAACAGTGCCTGCAACACTTTAATAGAAAGTTGTCACTTATGCTAGAAATACAAAAACAACCTGAAAATGCATCTTTTTAATTATTTGGCAAAAATAGCAAATTGGATGGCCAGTTTCCTTTAGGTGCAGACATCAATGCAAGTATTGCAGACAAGGAATTAAAATAAAATATTAAATATATGATGAATCCAAATTGCACATAAATTGCAGCGTACTTTTGTACATTGAACAGTTCTGTTCCATATGCAATATTCAGGGAAAACTGGACACTTTGTCTTGCAAGTGTACTGCAGCCTAAACTTTTTCTTTCATGCTGTTTTTTACTGCATAGTCACACATGCGTTTTAAACCGATTTGTTACGCAGTAAAAGAGTAGGAAGTAGGAACTGAGCTTGAAGCTGTGTGTCATGGCGCCCTCCGGTGGCAGAGGGCCGCCATTGCCAAGAAATTTGTTCACGGTTGGACATGAAACGGTTCAGATTGAAACAAACAAAACAGAACACTGGGCAAAGTGAGTGCAAGGAGTGTGAACAGACTAGAAACCGATTTCACAAATCCAAACTCGGTCTTTCGTTTGCTTTCCCCTTTAACAGGAAGCGAGGTGCTATCACAAGCAGAAAACTGTCCAAAAATCTGTTGTTGAAAAGGAGTTGGATTCAGAAGAGCCAAAAACTAAGAATCAACTAAATGCAACTGTGAGGTCTTTACCGAAAGCTTTTGACTGTAAATGGTCAAGTATGATGCGTGGGCCTGTTTCCTTCTACATTTGTTTGAAAACATTTGAAAAGTTATTATTGCAACAACAATACGTACTATTGCCTGAATGTGTCAAATCTAGAACTATTAATACAATGTACGTTGCCGAATGGTGTAAGACAGAGCTTGCCAAATGGGCTTGACAGAGAAATAAGGGCAATAGTTCCCTAAAATCTCCCAAACAATATCTTTGTATCTTTCCCCAAATTCTCAGTCTAACTGCTTACAAGGCCTTGCTGCTGAAGTTCCAGGTGTCAGCAGCTGGCTCCTGTAAGCCTAAAACGGGGTTGAAGGAGATGTCAATCGTAACAAACCCCACACCCTGCAGTGCCCACCGATATCTTCAACAAGGTCTACAATTTCATTGCTCACATTTAACTAAAACAGCTTGCTGTATTTTTCACCCATTTACAAAGCTGTTTCACTGACCAATTCAGCCTAAGTACCTTGCTCAAGGGTGCTACAGTGAGAAAAGGGAATTAAAGCCACTTAACTGCTCTACAGTCTGCTGCCCCCCATGTGGAGAACATGAACAATAGGAGTGCAGTGGCACCCTCTCACACAGATCATGATATTATTATTATTATTATTATTATTATTATTGTTATTATTATTAACAAAGAATATGTCAATTTCTATAGAAATATTCACTGCTACTGTTAAGGGTTTGAAATGTAGATCATTACATACTGAGCTTCTATATAAACCAATATGTTGATACATTGATATGCATATACAGGTTTAGGAAACTGTTAAGACTTTTGGTGGGGAAGTCTGCCTGCATGGCTCACATCTGGAGGACATTAACAGCTGGAAGGAGGTGACCGCCTCTGCAACTCTGCCTCTCATTTGAATCAACTGGAATCAGTTTTACTGGGAGTAACAAACAGCCAGATGTCCAGAGCCATTTTGAAAGAGATTGCGAGAAAAATAGTGGGACGCAAGAGTGCGAACCCGGCCTCACGTCTATGCTGAGCGGCATATTTCAGCTTCAACAATGTATACCTGGCAGCTGATGGTGGCATCCCTCTTAGCCCTGGAGATGGGCCTTTCCCAAAGATCCGCTCAGGATATGGTCATGCTGCACTACTTTGACAGAAGAATAGCCCAGCTGGAGGTACGAGCAAAACAAATAGCATGAAAAGACTCTCGTGTTTGCATATTTATCCAGCTTGCATTATTACAATTAATTTTTATACTTTTTTGCATTAGTACTGCAAAGAATTTTTCACAAAACTTGTAATAGTTGTAATATTATTATTATTATTATTATTATTATTATTATTATTATTATTATTAGTCTTGTTGTTGTTTTGTTGTTATTTTATTGTTGCTGTTGTTGTGTAAGTGTTGTAACTGATTGGTTGTAATAAATTAAAGAAGAACATTTAAAGTACAAAATTAAGTTAATATAAGCTTACTGTAAACCTTTTACCCAAGAACAGCAAAGTAAAACAAATTTGCAGTATTTGTCAAAATTGCCTGGCTCCAAATTGACAATAAACAAGCCGGAGTAATCAGTACCACATGCTTACCACACAAAATCTTATGGCACCTTCTTATCCAGGACCGTTTGACCAAATGTGACCAGAACATACAGGCATATGAGCAGAAGCTGTATGACCTCTCCAAGGAGATGAGGAGCCATATGGACAACCTGAACGTTTACAAGCTGGAGATCAGGAGCCAGGTGGACAGCGTAGCAATGAGAATGGACCGAGCTGAGAGAGACATCGAATACCTAGAGAACCACAGCCCTGCACAGCCCCACGTGGACATTGACGACAGGATCTTGGAACAGCAGGTGCAGGATGCTCTACAAGAGACGAGACGCAAGCTCAACCTGAAAACAGGTAGACTACCTTTCGCCGAGGGATGACCTTGGGACAGGTAGAGAGGCCACGCAGCAACCTGTAGTGTGGGATAAACCTGATGCAGGTAGGGAAACCATACGGTGGGATAAACTCGAGATTAAAAAAAGTGCTTGATAAGAAAAAACATTCATACTTGTTTGTCATTATACATTAGATTATTGCATTACCGTCTTTGACTATGAAGGAAAAAATTGTTCTATCCCCATTAGTACAGTAAACATTTTTTATCACAACAGAGCACATGTAGACCGTGGTTGGAACGAAAAGCTAATGAAAATGAAACCGGCCCACTGATTCTGTTTATATGTTTACAGCACCGTTGGTAATGACCGCCAGCCAGGTGTCTCCTATCTGCTGGAAACAGAGCTATGAAATGGAAACATTCAGATCCCCTTTCTGGTTGAGTGGTTTAGCTTTAAAAACTCCTTCTATTTATAACTAAGCATGTATTATTGCACCTATAAAAAAATACAAGCATTTGAAAATGAATAGCACTACTGAGAACTTAAAAAAAGATGTGTTTACATATGGCTGCAGGACTATATCCTAGTCACATGTTTATGCTCTTACACAAATTGGTTTTTTTGTGTGGATTGTATAGTTTAATGTTCATTGTGCAATCTGCTCATGTGCTCAGAAAGTTCAAAATAATAGGAATTGGTGTGCGCCCGAAAAACTTGATATGTGAGGCAATAAAAATGTGTTGACCAGAAAGAAAACACCGTAAACATTTTATTTAGAAGCAGTGTGCAATGTGTACCGATCGAGACTGTTTAATGTGTAGTTGAACAGGAAATTTCTGCCAACATCCACTGTGTTCCTCAGGAGGGTACTGATAGCATACCGTCACCCCACACCACATACTGTATGTGCTGCACTGTGGTAAAGATCCAAAAAAAAAAAAAAAACACAGCTGTCATTCTTGGGATCCCAAAATTAATTTACTGTTTGCACCCTCGCTCTGACAGACTGCAGCACGATACTGAAGAGCGTGAAGTCCCTGAAGATTGTGAAGAAAGCTGGGGATGCGCATGGTGCCTGGTTCAGAGACCCCAGTAAAGGCTCTACAAAAGTGTACTTCTTCAGTGGGACCAGAAACAGCATTGTGCTCGAGTTCACCTCCCTGCAGGCCTTCACTGATGGTAACTCCTCTCAGGCAGCTCGCAGGGTCAAGCTGCCATTCCACTGGCAGGGGACCGGCCACACAGTCCACAACGGCTTTGTCTACTACCACAAAGCCGGCACAGCCAATGAGATCATTAAGGTCCACATCCGCAACCAAACTGTCAGCGACACCATGCTGCTGCAGGGGGCAGGCCAACTCCCGGCCTACTCGCTCAATCCGCAGACCTTCATCCAACTGGCTGTGGACGAACTGGGACTTTGGGCCATTCATGCTGACCCAGACTTTGGAGGAAACCTGGTAGTCACCAAGCTGGACCGGACCAGCCTGGGGGTGGAACATACTTGGGACACATCCTGTAAGAGCAGAGATGCAGAGGTGGCCTTCATCATGTGCGGTACACTGCATGTGGTGTACAACACGCCTTACAGCGGCCGCTCCAGCATCCAGTGCCTGTTTGACATCCAAAACACCCTCCATGGCACAGTGATTCCTCCGTTCTTCTTCCCCAAGCGCTATGCTAGCCATTCCAGCATGCACTACCATCCCAAAGACAAGCAGATCTATGCCTGGGATGATGGCTACCAGACTATCTATAAGATGGACACCAGAAGAAAGAACATATCTTGAAAAGTGTGCCACAGCAAGCAGCAAGTGTCCATGAGCTTTTCCTTCTAACCCTACAGATTTATCACAAGGTTTACTACCAACATTTTTGTATTCCATAACCCACAAAAGGGTACCTGCACATTTTTATCTGCATACGTGTCTATGAAAACTTGGATTCTTCCGAATGTTACTTGGCAACATGCGCAATCTTTTGGCGACATCTGCTGGTGAGTCTAAGAAGTGCGTTTGGAATAGAACGCATGAACGTTAGTAAAGGAGAACATTTAAAGTACAAAACAACCAATATAACAACACAGGAGCAAGGTTAACAAATTATTTTAAATATGGCAATAAGCACTAACCAACATGCTGCAGTAATTTTTCACAAGTTTGTAGGAAATGTTGTAATTCAAAATAAAAAGCAATGCATGCTTTGGGTCTACTGTGGTTTTGTTTGAACACCTGTCAGACAGACTACAGTTTTCATACTTCATAACTGTTATTTTTACTAAGGAGTAAATAATGCAGACTTTTTTTCCTGCAGGAAACGTGACACATTGTATATTACTGTTTTTATTAAACAGGTCTTCTAAATAGCAAAGCACCATAATAAAGGGAGGTGTGTATTCACTGTTGAAAAAATAAGATAACTCAATCCTTTTGTAACCAATACACTACCTTCTTTCTGATTAAAGGAATATTTAAGCCGTTTTATTAAAGGACATTTTCCAAAGGTCAAGCTATGTTTTCAAGTTCAAACCAATCGCGATTACATCTGATCAAATATTACATCACATTTTCATCACCTTCACCAGATGCCAAAAGCATCCATGCCCTACTCCTCGAATACAGTTATACTGTACAGAAGAGCCAGCTGTGAGATAGAAATAATTTTGAAACACTAAAATTTCAAATTTTCATTATTAGAATCATTAGAGCCCACCCCCTACAGCTATACCATTAAATTCACTTTCCATTAATTTCCTGGGTTCTTAAAAAAACTGATCAAGAAACAAATATTACAGATCACACCAAAGACTTATTGTCAAGCAGCCTTAATATGAACAGAACTAAATAAGAGCAATATTGTGATTTAATCCTTATAATTGATTCCACAATCTAAATGGTGAAATGGTCTCATAAACTGTCTTTACTATGTTTGTGCGTGTTGTTTTCAATCACAAAAACCAAATATCGTCCATAGCCACAGAAAGCATAACTACATCAAGTAATTTCATATTTGTTTGGAAAGTGGTTCATAAAATGGTTCTGGCTAATATATGAATGCACTTGTTGGAACTGGCCGTTATCAGTTGCTGTGAGAATCTTGCCAAATTTGAACATGACGTGCAGATGAGTAAACCACCGAAACTGTGACACAGAAACGTCTGAACTTTTCTCACTGTTCTCAGGTGTTCTGCATGATGCAACTTGTCCAGTGTAATTGATGCAGCTGTTTACTGGAAAAAATGCACCTTACAGTAAGAACACACCGGTGTTACTGGGTAAGTATCAGATGAATACAGTACATATTGGGGTGTGGAAACTTGCCGTGTTTGTGATCAGAATGCCAAAACAGGTAGCGGCAAAAAAATATGGGTGATTTTTTTTGTTTTTTACATAAATCAAAGTACTTGGTTTGTTCATCTCAACAGAACTCAAAGGGCTTTATATGAAAAAGGAACTGTTCAGAGAGAATATTGCAAAAAAAACAAAATCACCAGGCAAAGAAACAGCTTTTTCCTGCAGGTTGTAAGCTCTCCTCCACTGCATCATCACTACAAACTTTTGCCCTGGTCCTTTTATTTGTAACTTTATTATCTATCATTTTAATTATTAATATATATATATCTATTCACACTTATTCATCTGCATATCTATTCATTTGTCTGTGTTGTCTGTCATCATGCGTTATGCTGTCTGTTTAGTGCATTGTACACCACGGTCCAGGAGAAATTACACTTTGCTTTCTTTGGTTTATCTGTATAAGGCAGAATGATAATAAAGTGAACCTTGAATCTTGAATCCTTTCACATTTCTGACAAGAGTTTCACTATTAAAGTGTTTCAGTGGTAAAAATTATTAGCCCTCATTTATGTGACTCCTTTGTCAGGGTTGATTTACAATGTTCAATTTTTGCTGAGATGTTTAGTGTTGCATGAGCCACTTTACAGTTATTAACCAGTGCAGTATACACAGTAGTGTGTTCTTACTGTATCAAGGCCACTACAGCAGGAGTGAGGCTCAAACTGGAATTTTCAGCTTGAAAGACAGGAACCCTACACACTACACCACCTGCTGGTGTAGAATTATTACAGTACACTCTGCATTTGGCCTTTAAACGTATGAAAAATACAATATAACTAGTTTTACAGGTACATTTAGATTCCACTAAATGCAGGTAGGGCAGAATGAGACAAAATTACATTTAAAAAAATCCAGAGCAAAATAACATCCCACACACCCAGCTGAGCTGATCCACCTTAGGACATTATTTCTCACATGCAAACGCACGTTACACATTATGGAAAATTGACCATCACAATTCAATAATATACTCACATAAATTAATATCCAATGATAAAAATCCACGGCTAAGGTGGATCAGCTCAGCTGGGTGTGTGGGATGTTATTTTGCTCTCTATATATATATGGCCTGCTGTAGTGGCCTTGATATATATATAGTAATTGATATTATGAACCACTGGAGGGGGACAAATTTTGGACAAGTGGCTAAGCACCTGTTGTGCCCGTCGTCGACCTTAGGCGATGCTACGCCGTGTAAGAATATACAGAACAGGATGCTAAAAGACAACAGCAATGCGCTCATCGAGGTAGCTTTAATTGCGGATCTGGTTTAATGGTTTAACTCATGTATTTGCGCAAAAGGCGCAGGGAAAAAGTTTCCCACATGCAGAAAACTCGTCACCTGTGAGGGCCACTTTGAGCACCGCGTACGAACAGAATTTCCTGACGGCGCGGTGTCGCCCGCAGCTCGGCAGTTAAACGGCCGCCCGACGTGCGCGACCGATGATTGGACGAGAGAGCAAGAGTGAAGCCGCGCGCACGCCGCGAGCCGACCCGCACGGCCGCCGCTCCAGTTACCTCAGAGTGTCGTCGTTCGCCCGCTGAGCAGTTGTCAACCTGGGCTGTTTTGCAGAAGAGGCAAGTTATTCTTTTACGTATTTTTTCACTTTTATTGTAGTTCTGTATGCTCAATTAAGTTCATTTTTACTATGTCTGCGGTCGTTTTTCATTCGTTTTCATCAACGCTTCAGCGGTAATCCCGACCTATCACCACGTCACACGAACTGCGGTGGGGGCGCGCGTGTTGCCTTTTCGTATCTTATTTTTACTTACGTGTTTTAACGTTTCTTAACTTTCGTTGTACTGTCCGCCAATGTCCTCCATGTTTTAAAGATCCCTTTCGGGTTCCTGTTTCTCTAAAATGTCGACGGACTTGCACGTGGAACAGGTGTGTCCTAACTGAGGCGACGCGGTGTCCCCTGTGCGTCTCGCCAGCAGTGTCCCACTCACACCTTTACACCCCGCACTCTGCACGTCTGCTGAGCCCCAGACCTGCAGTTTCTGTACATAACTTTATTTTTCACTCATCGCACTTCCATTTAATTCCCAAATAGCGCGTTTATTTATTTCTGTACATTTTCTATTTTGATTGGGAACGTGGGAAATACTCGGAAACGGGCACATTTGTAAAATTATTAAATAAAATTATTTTTCATTTTCATTATTTGTTATACTTACCTGACGCCTTTGTCGGTGGCACCTTGAAATGTTAGACAACTTTGCAAGGTCACTCACTTGTACAGCAGGTTACTGTTATTGCATGAATTCACTTAACAGTGCTGACTAAAAATTGTTTCTATTTCTTAACATTTCCTTCTCCCTGATAAGGACAGGAGGTTGAGGAAAGTGACTGAGTGAATATTTTCACTGTGAGATTTGTAATAAATGTGCACTATAAAAAGAATTAAGAAGAAATTGGCTTTTAATGAAGCACATTAAGATAATATGCTGCTGTTTGAGAGCTGCTACAGTGCACCCCTAAGGCTTGTCTGTTATGGTCATGGGGGGTATGGCTGGGTGGCGTTATGGTGAGAGTGACGGATGTTGTTGTGCTGTCAACCACAGGACTTAGGAGTTTTGAAGTGAAAACACTTACTCAATAGCTATAGAGACAGACTGTTTGAGCAAATGGAGTTCAGCACAGATTACACACAGACTGCAGAGAATGTTAACTCACAGTGTGCCCAGCTCCTGGTACCCCCCCACTTCAGTTATTGTTCATTTATTTATGGGTAGTGAGCATCAGGATCCTGAAACAGATGTTGTTCAGACCACTTTGTATGTAACTGAGAGGTCTTTTTTTTCCACGATGCATTTTCACCTGAGCAGACTGTATGCACTGTTTACCACAATAATTTCTGCAAACATTACATAAGAATCATGTGCGAACAGTAAAGTAATTATTTGTGCCTCATTAGGAGTTCACATTTACAGAAGGCCTTTTCACAGTCTTTTTATATCATGAGGAACCTGGAATCTTGCATCATTTGCAACTAAGTTTGCACTGTTCATATGACTGTGGTAAGTAATTGATATCCCAGCAGCGTATTGGATCTGAGCACTTTAGTCAAATGATCAAAGTATGGGCTAAGCCCAGAAGGAATTATCCCCTCACAGCTATACTCGTTTATAATTATTCTGTCAAAACACATGGATATACCCAAGTGTTTGACTAAGTAATCTAGATAATCCTTCATGAAGAGTGTCAGAATGAGGAGCATCTTCATTCTGTATGATGTCTTATGCACAGTATTTTCAGTGCTTTTTTAGAAGAAGCTATCATAGAATTGAGAGGATGAATAATTACATTTAGGTCGCAGTGCAGGTGCCACCTAAATGTAATTGTTCCTTTAGCTGAGTGATAACATTAAAGCTCAGCTAAATCTTAAATTCAGAGGCCCTAAACCAGTCTGAGAATGAAAGCAACGAATCAGAAGCGATTTCACTCAAAGCTGACAGGTTTTGGCCACTGGCATAGTTGTGTAATTCATGTGTCCAGGCAGGCAGGCAAAGTCAGCCTTCTGTGTTTTTCTTAGAGACATATATAGCTTTTGTTGGGCTCGCCATCAAACGGGAACAATTTTCTTTGTTAGGTCATCTTAATTTCTAACATTGAATATGGGACTTAATTAGGCGAGGAAGAAAAGTTAGCTTTTGTCAGAAAATGATATCTACAAACATCAACTGTCATTAACAATTAGTGTATTTTGGCAGAAGAGAAAATGCTACCATAATCATCACGTTTTAACTGCGGCCACATAAAAGCAACAGAAGCCCATAAAACCAGAATGTAACCGATTCAGCCTGAAGCTGAATGGAGAGAATGAAATGAACATTGTTTTAATCATTTGGACTAATAAGACCTTCTCTTGTCAGAACTAATCACGTGACGTTTTTAACTTTGGAAGTTCTTCAGTGAAGCGTAAAGAAATGTCTTTGGACGAATAAGGTACTAGATGAACTTTATGTGGAGTTCCCTTACTTGCACATTTAAAGTACTCTTGGCTTAAGCTTCCCTTTGCTTTGCAATGCACATTACTTTGTCTTTCCAATGAGGAGATGACTCACTGGGGCTGTCAAACTAGGGTCCTGCTTTGATGGTTGATTTAGGAAAGAGACATAATGAAATAGTATTTTATATTTATTGTAATTTTTCAGTGCTACATCATCACTACAATTTTAATAATACTTATTTTAAACAGGTTACAGCTTTCAGCACTTAGCTGTTTTGTTGGTGACATGCCACATGTTTACACAGAATACAGACAATGGGCTTGCAGCAGTTATAAACAATTAATTTATTAATGCTTGTAAGTGTAAACATTTTTCAGTAATTTAAATGGCTTTGAAGGTATTGCAAACATACTGGTGTAAAGGAGAACATAGCTCTTCATGTACAATAGTGTGACAGTGCGTTTAAACTCACTTTATCTTACTGTTTTATCTCCACATTCATCCCAGCTGTCCAAACACAAGTACAATAGTTTTCTGTTATTGTTCCCCCGTTTAGAGAGCTAGAGTCCTTTTGTCTTGACTTCTGACTCATGTCAGCATTAATGACACTGTCTGTGAGGTTCATGCATCTGTGTTTGCTTGCTATCACATTTCTGCCTCTGTGCTTGTGTACAGGGTTATTCCACTACACATCATAGCATTTGTAGGAACAACAGAGTGGGCTGTGAGCAGGGAAGCGTGCAAATGCCATGTTTCCACGCCAGTTTTTCCTGTGGGTTTTTTTCAGCACAGAAATCTCCCTTGACATCTGCCCTGCTGCCAGAGGACACCCAGCTCTTGAGTTAGGGCACTCACCTGTGCCTGGGTTCTCACAATGGATGGGGAGCTGGGGGAGGTGCCCTGCAGCAGATGGCCTCTCCAAGCTCTGATGGCACGTGATAAAGCAACCCACCTTTATGCATAATAACTGGGATCATGAAAATGCATGCAAATTCTCAAGTCCCTCCAGTATATGCATGCTTAGCTCACAAAACTACTTTCATTTGTAAGAAGTAGACCTATTACAAAATGTGTCCCATTTGGCTCTTTGGCTCCACTGATCTAATTTTTAAAGTTCCTGTTCAAACTATGGATTTGAGGTTAAAATGTCAAAAGCTAACTGCAAAAAAATAGCCTTCTGCTTACTGTAGTAAATTTTCTTTCAGTTGAGATATTTTTGAATGAGGATAAGGATGTCGATTTACAATATGCTGAGTTCCCATGTTAGTCAGTGACAGGAATGGGAGCTCACATTCCTAAGAGAACAGTAGATGAGCTGCAGATGTTGACAGTGAGGAGGCTATTTTAAATGTGGGAATACAGTTAGACAGAAGCTGCCATACTGCTTGTTGGCAGTTTAGGCTTGCTGCCAGAATCACACAGTAAGGCCTTGTATGACAGCCTTGCTACATCATTTGAATTGCCATGTAATCATGCAACACATCACCTATCTTAAAGAAATCTCAGAAGAATTGTCTTTTTCATCTCTTCTGAATTCTAACTGAAGGATGACAACCAATTAAGTGTATTTCTTATTTTTCTGTAAACACTGCTGCTGGCTCATATGCTGGGTCAGTTTCTGTAAATGTGTTTAAGTCCCACAGTGTTACAGTATTACTGTAGCACTGTTTGATTTTTTGTTTGGCGAGTTGGATGATAACTGTTTTCTGACATCTTGTGACCCATTGTCTTTATTGGACTGTGTTGATGTTCATATGCACAGTAATGTCATGTCTTTATGTTAATGAATCTTAGAAGTATTTTGTCTAACATAGCCCATTAAGAGAAGCAGAAAGTGGTAGTAGAGACAATTTCGGATTTTTTTAACCTTGAAGTAATTTCAGTTTTACTTCTCTCTGAAATTTGAGAAAGGATGTTTGTGTAGAAATAGAGAACAAAAGGACCCTGTGCTTTAACTGTTTTCATAGTTCCTTAGCTTTATATGGTTTAAATGTTTTTGTTGGTTATGTTTTGCATAATAATTGCACTTTTCCTTCATACCGTTTTAATGATTTTATTTATTTATTTTTTTGTTGTTGCAGTTTTCACAATGTTGAAACTCACATTTCAGTGGTACATCTTTCTTTTGTAATGCAGGTCTCACACTTGCTTATTTTATCAGTCTTCAGATTTGATTCAGCTTGATTGCTGATACAAGTGGTGCAGGGCCACACATCATCTACTGCCAGAATGATTAAACTTGGCCCAGTTGATGCTGACATTTTGGAGAGTGAACAATCTTTCACTGGCGAGCTGATTAAGTTTGTAGAGTCAGACAGAAGCAAAATCAAGCTTAAGGTTACAGCTGAATAAATGTTAGGTAAATGTTAGTCCATACCACAGTGAGTGTGTGAACTCCCCATTTAGTGTTTTTGATGTTTTATGAGCAGTAGAATTGTCCTGTCCTTTTTTTTATAGAAGGACAATAGATTCAGAATTAAGTGTTTAAGGGCATCAGGAAAAAATAAATAAATGGTGGGACATATTTATATTACTGATATTTTTTTTTGTTTTTCATGTGATGATATGAACAAAGATCTAATAGGTCAAAAAGTCTTGGATAATGGTGAAACTTTTGTTTTGCTCTGCAACAGAGAGAAGTTATAGAAAATGGGTTATACAATGCAATTAAAAATAGGCAAATATAAGTCCCTGACTGAGATTCAAGTAACAAAGTTTTCATTGCAAATATTTTGAGAGGTATTTAGTGTTTTAGTATTTTTTTCATAAATAGAACTAGCATAATAAGTCAAACTTTGCCTGTTTTGCCAGCAAATAGCAGTTGCAAATAGTAAGCGCTGGCTTGGTTTTTTTCCACACTGTTCTAGCACTATAACTTCCTTGTTGTGCTTTCTTATTTGCAACATGTAATAAATACCACTGCCAAACTCAGAACACATAGGCACATGCACATGGCATCCTGGTTCACCAGAGAGAGGGGATGTCTGCCAGTCTGGTCTCCACAAGCCACACAATGTGACAGCAAGGCAGTGCCGACCTGCTCTGCTCACATCTGAAAAAACATGCCGCTACTTCCCATCCTATGGAGCTTGCAGAGTTGCTGACATTTACACTACATTTACGTTTATTAATTTTACAGATGCTTTTCTCTAAATTGTAAACAAAAGTGCATTTCACCAACAAAGAATTGGAAATGCAGGCATACAATGCTCTAGGCATCTACAAGTACAGCCGCTTAGACCAATACTGCCATTTTTGCCTGCTTACATTACATAAGCAGCTGTATAAACCAAACATTATGTTGTATTTACTGTATGCTTGGGGTTGTCTGAAGAATTATGCTTTTGATCAGTATCAGTTGCTTTTGTGGTCAAAATGGTTAGGCTTGATCTGCTCTGGTTCTGGACATCCTCTGTGAATGGGAGACCATGTTACACAAGAGTGCTTTAACGGGTGATGGCCTTGAAGTATTCAAGTCAATATCATCTCACTTTGATGTTAGATTCCCTGAGGGAGGAGCCCAAGAATGACCAACAGCAACTATTGTATTTCCACAGAGGCTGGTTGAGAAATGCTTTGCTACTGCTAAAAATGTTACTTATTCTGTGACAAGCCTTCACTGCATTTTCATGCCTCCTTATAGATTGTCACTCTACCTAAACCAACAAAGTACAATAAGTGGAACAAATATTCTCACACCCATTTGTGCTTTTGGCTCTCTTCTCATAAGTAGGTTCACATTCAAGCATTTCCTGTTTTGGAGTCACGAGGCGAAATGAGAACTATAAAGGCAAGTGAGAATGCTGAGGTTGTGTCTGCTCATATAAGAAGATTACACTCAGTTTCTGCTGATCAAAGTGGTTTCACCCCTCCTGCCAGTTATTCATGATCAGGAGTTCCAAATCATCTTGTGGGAGCAGGATGACAAAATGCACTCTACCCAAAAAATATTTAGTATGTAAAGTACAGGATTTTATTTAGGATTTTTAGGTATAGCAATAGATATTTACAGATTGCATAATTGAATCAGGAGGAAAAATGTAACTAGACCCTTGTAAGTTAATTTTTGAAGATTTGAAGTTGAGTTTTGACATTAGAGTTGGAAGCCCTGCTGCTACTGAGTGATAAGAGTTGAAGTGATCTCTGTCTGCATGTGTGATTTCTGCACTGCTGACTGTCCAAAGTTTGTCATTGAGGTAGAGCACACAAAAATCTATTGGCTTGTTGTGTTGTAGTGGTCACTTGACCTCTTTTCTAATAAATATCTTGATGCTTCTTGTAAAATAAAGTAATTATTTAATAGTATTTTTAGGTACGATAATAAAACAAGACCTACATGCATCTTAACTGCTCCATAAACTGACATGACATCAGTTTCATCCCTATTTTGTGGAAAGCAACTTGTGTAATGTACACTGGCAAAAGCAAATGCTATTCTGATTTCCATGTCTATGTACTTCATCTTTCATAAAATACACTTTTGTTTACTCATAAGTGTTTAGAAATTTGTCCACTAAACAAATACATGTAAATGTAAGTCTGATGTCCTCCTAATGCAATTATTGTACATAATATTCCGTTGGTTCCCAGTGGCTGTTTTACACTTGGGGTCAGATTTATGCCAATTTACTTTAAGAATGCTGGAGAGCATAAACATACAGTGATTTAAAGGTGGCATTTTTTGTTTTTAGATGTGCATTGCAGAATGTTTCCTGAGTAGTTAACGCAACTGGTTCTTGTTCTCTACAGAGCAGCTGTTTGGTTAGTGGATGTATGAGAGCTTGCTGTAGTTAAAGATTATGCATGGCTTAGCATGGAGCCCTTAATGGCTGCCTGTGTCAGTTTCCGCAGAGTAGAGCAGAACAAGTTGACCAGGGGCCAGGGGTCAGCATGGAGTCATTAACAGCTTACTGTTGTGTACCTCTAATCCTTAACATAGTCAACTGGAATCAGCCCAGTACAGTGCAAGGATAGTATAAACAAGGTAGCAGTGGGGATTCTGTGTCAAAAATGTGGTTAATTGTGTGCCTATAAAGTTGATTTTTCTAACTGATTATTGCTCAGAAAACATTGGTTACTACAGTAAAAGATTTATCCAGTCCAACTTACTTTATACAATTATATCCAAATTACAAATGGAAAAAAATACCACAACCAGACTACATATGACTTAATTTTCCTTACAAAGTATTTCACAAAGTATTATTTGTGAAGCCTGCAAGACAAACATACCAGAGGCTTAACAAACACTGTGGTCAAAGAGAGTGTGTGCAGAGTTGAAGGCCTCATCAGTCTTTTTATGTAAAATGACATTCTGCTTTCACAGAGATGTGCTTTTAAACAGAAGTCTTAAATTTGAATAAGAAAGAGACTACATAAGCAATGTATGTTCTATGTTATGTGTGTCTGCCTGTTTGCTTTTCAGAAGTGAATATGCTGGCAGCTGCTGTCATATCTACTCTGTGACAGTAAATGAAGCTCTGCTGAAGTGGCTGTGAATCTGAAAGGTGGACATGCAGTTAATAAGGAGACACAGTAGCAGTCAGACTGATATTTTCATTCATATTGAGTAACTTAAAGATTAATTAAAGTGGAAGTATTGATGGTAAAGCTGGTAAAACAGAGAGACATAACGCAGAAGACTGTTTACAGGAATAGATGTTGGTTAATTAGTGATAGCTGCACCTCGCTCTCTCCATCATTCACACACTATACCTGTCAGAACATGTGAGAGTTGACAAAGGTTGATGTGCACAAAACTGTGAACAAGCTGGGCCATTTTCCAATGGACTTTCTTAGAACAATTTTACCTTTTTGGCTATTCGATTATGATAAGTAGATTTTTGAACATATTATGTTTAAACTTAAGCAGTGTTTTTTACTGGTCATTTTTTTATTATACTTTTTTACACCAAATGTTACTTCTTAGATCACAGAATTAAAGCTTTGTGGACTGCAACTGGATTTCACATAAAAATGAAATGGGGTGCCACAAATCCCATGTTACCAGTGAAGCAAATGTAACTTGTTTATGCCTTGCCAGGGTCAGTTAGTAGAACATTCACTGAAGGAAATCAGTTTGGCAGTTTGCATCCTTTTGCCACCCAAAAGTTACATTTCTGCCTTTCCTTTGTGCAACTGCAGCAACATTTACATTCTACAAAATAATGTAGAGGATCTTTTGGTTTCACAGGCATGCAAATGCACACAAATTAAAATACCAAGAACAGGAGAGGGACCACCGGCATGATTGTGCCTCTGTGATCAAGCTTAACAGTTATCAAATTGGTTATACTTGCGTGGCTTGCAGCAAAATGGAAGACTTAATATTTAACCTTTTGGATAAGCGTACTTTGCAAATTCTAAGGACTGTTGTTTTCTGAAATGTATATTTTCACCTCAGTAAGCTGTAAGGTATTTCTTCTACAACTGCGATGGGGGAGAAAAATCCCTGAGGAAATTATTTGGATTTTATTTTTCATGCCTTATGAGTAAAGTAATAGGATTTTAAACCATTGTTAACAGATAAAGCAGTATGCTTGCAGTGTTGGTAAGGAAAACCTGTTTTCAGCAAGAATGATGGTTTTATGTGTCTGGCTCTTTCCATTTTAGCCTTTTTCCCTGTTCTCAAATCTTATCAAGCCTTCCTAGCATGATGATACGCAGAAACCAGATACACAAAGTTGGATCTTTTTAATATGCTTCCAACACTGACCAGCATGTGACTCATGATGTCACTAATCATTTTACTGATAGCAACAGAAGCTCACAGTAGCCTGTAGATTCTCTCAGGGGTTCTGTATGCAAAGGCCTCAACATGGATCAGGAAGTGCTTGAAAGAGCTAACAGTTTCCCCCAAACCTGGATGTAGGAATTCAGCACAAAAAGGCAGCTGACGTGTAAGTCTAAATAGAATATTCTGTTGTTTGTGCTTATGTTTTTTAATAAAATGCTATAAAATACATCAATAAACACCATTCCTTTTCACTATGAATGAGTAGGTGTTTTAAACTATCAGAATATGCTAGAATGTACAGTTGAAAAAACATTAATTCTGATACTGTGTGATTTTCATGTATTTTGTAACAAGAATAATAAAGGAGAGTGTGATACATTTACATTGACAGGTATGTATTAAAATACTATATTTATGTATAGACAAATTTGTGGAGAGCCCAAAAAATATAAAACAGAGGTAACTGATGAATGACTATTTTTTAATGGAATACATTCCTTAAGTCATAATAGAGTTTTTGTTTTTACCCTCTGACAATAATCTAAAACTCAAAAATTGTACTCAGTTCTGATCTGTGTTGTAAATACTTATAAATAATATGATAACTAGGATAAAATTCCTGATTATTTCATAAAGATGTGATCTTTTTCATAACCAATGAAAGTTATGTAGTGATAAACAGATACCATTGTAGATCTGTTGTGTTTACTGTTGGGACAGCAGTGCTGTCCTGCTGACGTGCAGAGCTTCTCAAAGTAATATGCTTTGCCTGTAGCTGGACATTTTGTTCAGTGTCAATAGATAATATGAAATGAACTAACAGGTAAAATATCTAAATAGAGGGTACACTTTTATGAAATAATGAGAAATAGGGATGGTACTTTTTGTGGGCAACTGTAAAAACAACCTGACTGGTGGGATGCCTGTAGCATTTACAGTAGATGATGGACAGAAAATCTGAGTACCACTAGTGAATTCTTTGTCAAAAGGTTTACAAATATGCCTATTAAGTCAGTGCTCACAAACTGTTTTTTGTTTGTGCTAAATCAGTGCACAGTGCAGTGTTACTACACCTATACTCTGGTCATAATGAGCAGTATATTTTAATACCCTGGTCAGTATCCAAGTCAAGAAATGTTGGCAAAAGAAATACATGGAATTCATATGAGTAGCAGTGGAAAGCTAGGTTGCAGCACTGTCCTCAGCATCTGTTTTCTCAGTATTTGCCTCATATGGCCCAAGATCAAGCACAATTTGTGATTTTACTCCTTTCTGCTTAGTTGGTAAGTAGCCCAGTAATAGTTCATTACAGTTGGTAAATTTTGGGGGTTTTTTTTCTTTTTTTTTCATTTTATATTTTTTGATTTCCCCATTTTTTCCAATTTCACTATTTTCATTGCTATTACTGTTTATAGTAATGAATGAGATGTCTACTAAATAAAAAACTGCATATGAACACAAACTCTAATTACACTCGGATATTGGGATAAAAGTGTATATTCATTTGTTGTGCTTAATAGCCAGTGCAATTACAGCCCAAATAATGAAATAACAAATTTGAGGCTTCAATATAGTGATATATCTTCATTTTCTTCATTTACAAGATGCTGTTGCTATATATTTTTGCTTTGTTTGATTTGAAATGACTGAACAATGTGTCATAGATTTTGTATAGCATGGGCTATGTTGTTTTACATCTGGTTTCCAAGTTTATTTTAAGCCTTCACTTAGCTGTATAGTTCAATTAATTTGTATTTGCTTTGTTTTAGTGCAGAGTTACAAGGCTGAGCCTGCAGAGCTGGCATACAGGCTGTGTGTATGACTGTGTATTTTATAAACATTGTTGCATCTATTGACAGCAGGCAGGACGTAAACCCGTCCTCAGATGCAGCCCCAGTCATGTGCCTTACTGTAACATAAGGGGAATGGTGGGATTTTCCTTTAAACACAGATTAGCAGCACCTTTGAGTTTTGCAAGTCTTCAGGTTTTATCAGCTTTCATATACCATCTGCTGTGGGGTGAAAATGCATTTTTACAGTAAAATGTTTAATATTCAGAATATCAAGAAATTCTTCGATAATTTATTCAATTTGTACATTAATTCTGTTGCTGAGGTTATAGAAATTGGTGAGTACTACGCTGCTCGGCCAAAAAAAAAGTCACACACTCTAAAATTCGTTGGACCACCTTTAGCTTTGATTACAACACGTATTTGCCGTGGCATCGTGTTGATAAGCTTATGCAATGTCACAACATTTATTTCCGTCCAGAGTTGCATTAATTTTTTGCCATTATTGAGGGGAGAGTCGGAGCGCTGCGTAAAGTCCTCTCCAGAACATCCTAAAGATTCTCAGTGGGGTTAAGATCCGGACTCTGCGGGGGCCAATCCAAGTGTGAAAATGATGTCTCATGTTCCCTGAACCACTTTTTTACAATTTGAGTCCGATGAATCCTGGCATTGTCATCTTGGAATATGCCCGTGCCATCAGGGAAGAAAAAAATCCATTTAAGGAAAAATTTGCTCCTTCAGTATATTCAGGTAGCCACCTGACCTCATTTTTTGGGCACATAACATTGCTAAACCTAGACCTGACCAACTGAAGCAACCCTAGATCATAACACTTAGTTAAAGCCAGGTGACTTTTTTTATGGATTATTTTTTTCTTTTACATGTTTTTTGTAGGGAGTCATCTAGTTGCATACTGTACTAAGCTGCACTGTGCTTATAGAGTAATTCATCAATCCATTGATTATCATTATTTTTCATAAAATACATCCTGTAAAAGTGGTAACTGGTATTTATGTGGAATGTACTGACATAATTTATTTTATCTATAAAGCTCAGTTCCTGTTTGTTCTTTATGCACAGCTTTGCTTTCAAGCAAGAAACTTAAAATTTGGCACAATGATAATTCTCACCCTAAGTGAGGTTTTTGCACAGTCAATTTCAATAAACTCCAAAAATTTGACATATCTTAAAAATTAAACATTTTGTCTTTAAAATAAGCCTTTGAAAAGCACAAATATTGGCTTCACACACATCACATACTTATGTCATGCATAGAGCATACATCACTCTGATTAACGTGGCTTTTCTCACTCACCTGGTGCTACGCACAATAGTATGTGATCTACTTTCTTGGGGAGAGTGTGTTCACAGCGCAGACATGCAGGCTAAGGGTAAAAAAAAATTGTGATATATATTTTGTTTTACTTTACTTTCCACTAGACTGTGATGCATGCGCAGCTCTCTGTGGTGTCTGCCTATTTGACAGCACTAACAATACTTATGTACTGTATCTACAACATTAAGGGCAATACTATTTGGTGATATGTAATGTGTTTCCTTACTGCTTTCTAATTTGAGCAGTGTCAGGTAAGTCAGCAAGTTATAGATATGCTGCATTCATTAAACTTGAAAGCCTTTTGAGGGGCAAAATCATAGTTTTAATGCTTTTATCTATACAACCTTATCTATAATTAAGGTGTTAGAATTTAAGTTGTATACTTGCTGGCCTAATTAATATTGTTTGATGTGGTTCCTGTTTTATGTTTGAAGTGCAACTCCTTTATCACCCACTTTCATCTGGTTTTGTTTATGTGTTATATATGAATATATAAGCTTATGAAAATGTGAATGTTATCAAAATACCCTTGGTATATATAGTGTGGGAATAGTTTGCTGCAGAACGAGTTCAGCAAGACTGTTGAAAGAAATTTATCTTTAGGTGTGTCTGTTTTTGGACTTTATGTAGGTGTGGGATCTTGGGTAATCTACTTTTGAAATCATATTTACCATATTTTCATAATTATTTCCCTAAATTCTTTTGCATCTATGTATGGACTGCAGTTCTAAATGGATAGAAATAACCTCCACTGAAAACCTGGTTTTGAGGACCAGGTGAATTTGACAGTACTTAAAAAATGGAAAGTAATGGATAGATTTTTGATATGTACACAGCATGTGCTTTCTGATAAGGAAAAAAATTAACCTAGTTTTTAACTTAGGGCCTTGCAACAAGTACTGTTATTGTATAACTGTATTTATTATATCATCATTACTTTTTCTGAGGAATGGCTTTTTTTTTTTTTTGGCAATTCCAGTTCTTAACAAAAAGTCATAATTATGAAGAACTTGTTTTTGAAGTTGTTTACAGTTCGGAATTATTCCTACTTGTTTTGTCCATAATTTTTGATTTGCCAGAGAGCTAATACATTTTTTGTGCATTGCTCTATAGACCATATTTAGTTGGGTCACTGGCAAAGGAGACAAAGAGGACAGCCTGATACACTGCTTTTCATGTTTAAGGAGTGATTGCAGACTGCTGTTAGGCATGATGATGGAGGGATGAGAATGCTCCTTGAAGGCTCAATTAATCTTGGCTAGAGCAACCCACCCTTAAGTCTTTGCATTTTTCACTGAAGAAAAAAAAACAGAACATCACAGAGGATAGTACTCCAATAGGATGCTGCATAGTCCATGTTGTTTTGACTGTGAAGGACATTGTAATTGTTTGTGGTTGCTAAATAAACAGGGGAAATCTATATTAGTAGAAGTTGTATTGCAAGCACAAGTAATGTGCATTTGCAGAATAAAAATGCTAAAAGAGGAAATCTAAAACATCTCAAGAAGAAAAAAACAAGTTCCTTATGAGGGTTGTAACGTTGGCCACAAAACTAAAGAAAAGTTTTATATAAAAATTTGACCACATCTTACAAAACCACATCCATGGTAAAATTTACATGCATAATCACAAGCTTCTGCTGTAACTGGCTTTCAGATTTAAGTCCACTGAGTGTGTGATCTGGTAAATATGGTTTGACTTACTGATTATAACTCTTCTCTTGTTGCTTGGCTTTGTGTACTTTTTCAGTACTAAGTGATTGAGAGAAACATATGCAGTAGATGGTCGCCATGACATCTGATGCAAGTCACATGCTGGAGGCTGCTTTGGAACAAATGGATGACATTATTGCAGGTAAGAGCAAATGATTTAATTAAGAGCCCAATCAGAAGATTTTAAAAGAAGGTAGCTACTAAGCAGTGGTTTACCAAGTAACAGATTACTGGACTGACTAACCTTATTATTTAAAAAATCATGTAGAACAGAATAGACTATGAAACACATGGTCAGACTTTTTTATGTTAACAGTTTAAGTAAATATGATGCCCAAACCAAAACGTGATACTTTCAAATACACCAACAGTTAACTTTAACAACTTTCATGTTGGTTCTCAAAATCTTATAATTGTCAACAAAAAATTACAACACTTTGAAGACTAATGCTTTATATCTTTTACAGCTGAAATACAGACCAATTCTACTGCATGTAAAAAACAACACGTCAGACCAATAGGGTTTTGAAGTACTCTTCCTAGTTGAAATAGTTGTTCAGTTTTCTACTTGTAAACAAGAACGTTAATGCTGGTCATTACTGAAAAGACAGGAAAATTTATGGCATTCAACATTGCCTTTTCTGTAAGTTCAAAGTGATAATAGCGGTGAAGTCAGGGCTTGTGTCAGATTTCTGTTATACATCACTTTTTTGTTTCACATATGTCATAGAATCACCGCAGAATCAGACTGTTACTAACTGAATTCTGCATATGTCTGTGCAAAATACAATGCAGACTTTTTTCTGTCACGGTTTCAGTTTCCATAATTGTATGTCCTTTCTTGGATTTGTTTATATCATATTAATTTTTATTTTGGCACAAAGCTGGCAACCTCTTTAATTCCCCATGGAATTGATGGAGGAGGACTTATTCCTGAGTTGTGCATGTTTTAACTTGTCTTATTTTCACCTGCTTTCACCATTTGCAGTAAATCATGCTAAGATATGAAGCAACTAATGCACTGGTCTAAACAGTTTTTCTATATTATGTGTAGTGACTGGCTCAGTGGGAATGAGTCAAATCTGCATAACTTAAGAGCTCAGGCTTGTTCTTTCAGCCTCTTCCATACTGTCCTAAATACACCCAGGCATATCAAGTCTTTGTCCCCACCATAAGTGATGCCTTTCAAGTGGGGCTGTTTATGAGCCATGGCAGCAGTATCAAATGGCATTTCATAGTGATACAAGTGAATGAGAAGCAAGGATGCATGCGGTTACATATACAGACCTCTGTGACAGTTTTTGCTTGTTGTTACACCTGTGTAAAGAACTGTTGAACATAACCAGTCTGATCCTACAAGTAGGCTTATATTCAGTGTAGTTAAATGCTGAGGATTGTTCATGAAATAATTTATGCCCCTTTTCATAGATGGGGATGGAATTGAAGCAAACCATTTCTGCTAAAGAGGTCTGGTAGAGTGGTGTTTTAAATATATTTTTGTCAGGATTGAACTGTGATATCTTTGAGCCATGGAAACTATAACATGGCTTAGTAGATGCTGATGAAAGCATTTTATATAGTTTTTTTTTTATACAAAGTTAAGATGAAGTATTTTGCTAACAGTAAAACAACACAGGGTCTCTTGAATCACAGGACCCTCCTAATGTTAAAGCATTTGGTCCCAGCTACTGTACTTTTGGCACTGTCAGCTGGTCTCAAATGCATAAAAGAAATGAAGCTGAAGGAAGATTCTGAATTTTCTAAAACAAGCTTTCTTGTTCTTGTGTGAATTGTTCTGTAGAGACTTTCAAGATGTCTGCATATATAGATAGAAATGCTACCGTTTAGCATGCATGGGTATTTATTTTTCAATAAATACCATTCAATGGATTTTAAATGGATGATTATCTTTTCTACGCTTATCACTAAGGGAAAGTCTGCACGAGGCCTAAGGATTTACAGTACATAGGGCTGCCTAGATTGATGGAGGCTCCCTATGTGGGAGCTTGCATCTCCCAGTGGATATTAAGAAATTGCTAGGATGATTTCCCTAATAGGGGATAAATGTTTAACACAGCCAGTCAGCAAATCAAGGCTCAGGGGATGGAAACACAGCAGCCGTTTTTGTGCCTCAGATGCTTTGGATGGCACAGCTGGAATTTGGACATCCAGGAAAAAAATGGCATGATAGCAGTGTAATATTTTCCAGTTGTCAGTTTTAAGTCTTTTGACATTATTAGGTCTTTTTTCAAACTATGGATTATATTACAACAACAGGAGATAATGCCAGAAATTTCCTTGTGTGGTTAATTTGTTGCAAAAATCCCAAATATCCACTTAAACAATGAAAAAACTTTACAGATTTGAATTGCATTAACACACCACAAACATGACAGTTTAGACTTTAACTAAATCATATCTGAAACGTATCACCATAAAATTAGGAATAGGACAGGATATAACATTATTAATCCCTGCAGGGAAACTCACAATATTAAGATTTATATCCTTCATATAAATTTAATAGTCAGTGTCTTCAGCTTTCATCTGAACTCGTACCCTTTTCTTTTCAATTAATAATGCACTTTTTTGTATTGCCAGAATTATAAGTGGTACAAGGCAGTCCATATTTTTGATATTTGGACATTTATACAAACATTGTATTTTTATTATGTGTCATATTTGAGAACATTTCAAAATTGTTTTAGCAAGTGAAAACAAAGAATGGTTAAGATCTTATTACAGTGAACAATGCTGACATCTGTGATGTATTAGCAGACCTAACTTTTTGTTGTGAAGAATAATAAAACATGGGAATGTATGCACACACACAATCCAAGCTGTAATACAGATGATATTCTAATAAGTGAAAACTTCATTTTCTAGATATATTTTCTGTTCAACTCACGCAGTTAGAGCTTAGAAACACCACCCCACTGCTGCTTTTAGTACCGATTACCTAAGCACCATCTACTGGTTATAGCTGGTATTTGTTGCTCGTATGATTGTTGCATATTTTGCCTTGTTGAAGACCAATTAATCTGAGGTACCGATTAGTAAGAGCTTATGTCATCTAACCTTTAGACACAGAAATATAAATGGAATAGCAAATGTCAGTCACAATTTGCATCCTTTGCGTTTTGCATTGTTACAGTGAACTGCTTAGACACCTTTTGTAGTCACCAGCTTGTTATCAGTACTGCAAGTAATCAGCATAAAACTGTATGAGTTTGTAAAATATATTTCAAAATTTAAAAGGCATTGAATGTAGATGGATATAAAGAAGCCCTGGAAAGGCAAGTTTTCTGTAATGTGTTGTAAAATATATTTTACTGAATGTAAAATTTCATCTTGAGCTATTTCCATTAAAAACAGTTTTAAGACTGGCAAATTTGGAAATTGAATAGGAAAAACAATAAAATGCTACAGCAGTTAACCATGTACAAGTGCAAAAACATTATGAAAAGACTGAATTCTGCATGAGTTTTATAGTTCGATATATTCAGTTGAACTGTAGTCGGAATGGACAGAACTGCAAGCCATCTGATTCTGTCACAAAGATTGGCTGGATTGTGTCATGTGATCCTAAGTGTCAAAGCATTGTGTGATATGGTGTAGCTGTTCAGCACTAAGAGCACATGAGTTGTGTAAATGTAAATAAGTATTCTAGATACTGCTGAGCATTTTATTGTCTAATGACAAAATTGGTTAATCTTTTTTAGGCACAGTTCCCCTTTTACTTTCCATTATTTTTCACACCTATAATGGCAGTGCCAGCAAATTATTTACAGATAATACTATGTAGTTGTTTTTAAAGAGTTAAGAAAACGTTGAACTGCAATCACAAGCTGTGCTACCAATATTCTTATGGACACGTATATTATTTTTGGACAAATTAAATGATGTCATGCATTTATATAATAAAAAAATCTTAATGGATATCCCTGCCCTTCAGCCTTCCAACAAACTAATAGCCTCCAGATGTGTGTGCTGTAATTTTCCTTTCCAGCAGCTGGAGCAGATATTTTGTCAGCTGACTTCCCGGTGACACGTGGCCTGTGTGAGTGTTGATGTTAGAAGTGAAATGTTCATGAACAATATGTCCTACTGTGATGCAGGTTCCAAGGCAGTGGCAGAGCTGGGTGGGGGCCTGTATGAATTGCGCTCATCCATGTGCGTAGGGCCACTGCAGGTGCTGCAGTTGGCCGAGGACCTGAGGGCAGCACTTGAGATGCAAGCAGGTGTGGAGGAAAGAAAGGTGATGCGGAGCCAGCTGCCCAGCATCACTGCAGAAGCTCTCCTGGAGTGGCTGGAAAGTGGCAAGGTGAGTTTCCACCACCTCCTGTATCAGTATGCTCATGTTTGTGTAATATGCAGTACTTTGTATGTCCTTTGCTCTTCAACCCACTGTACACAGAGTACAGGTCAAAATGGCAGATTTCTTAATTTGTTCATGTTCCTCAAGAGTCTCTGTGAAAGTACCCTACAAGAAGGTACTTAACTTGAATTTCTGCAGATTTTATATCAAGACATTTAATTGGATATATTGTTAGTGGTATTGAAAATAGCATAAATAAATGGCTGAACATCTGAGAATGTATCAAACTTGTTCTTTTTGTGTTGTACAGCTCATGCATTTGGAATTTTAACTCTTCTTTACAATGTCTCAACCTGCATTTATGTATCTTAAAGTGATATTCTGTTACCCTGACTTTCTGGGTAACTTTCTTGGTTTTAAGTATGGAAAGTTATAATTTCATTTTGCATAGACTCATTTGTCATGTTTGTTCCATTTTTGCTGAAAGTCCTATTGTTTTTTTTTGTAGCTGGCAAGAGAGGACTATATGTCTGTTTTGTTAGCATATGAATGTTTGTAGAATAGAAACTTCCTGCCCTGACACTGGGCACTTTGGCTGCTTCTGCAAGTGTCAGCAGTTGGATGTGGTCACACAAGGCTCCACAGCACATGTGGGCTTCAGCTGAATTTCCTATAGCACTGCCTCCCTACTTCCACTCTCACTCAACTGCTGCCACACACAATCTAGTACTATCCTGCTAGGTGTTACTGTACATCGCAATCCCATGGGACGGAGAAATCCATTTTCCTGTGCTTTTGGCTGCCTTTCACTCATAGCAGCTGGAATTGCTCAAGTAAATTTGATCGCTTCAGGGACTCATTAGACTTTTGATGTCACGTAGGCAGAGCTGTGTTTCACACAAACAGTGTGTCATTTGGTTGTGAAGACTTGCAATGAATCAAACACGGACTCCTCAAATGCACACAGAAAGGAGGAGACAGGACAACCTCTGACAGATTCTGAGGTAATTGTGTGCTTTTCAATGTTGGTATCCAATATTGGGGCCACATTTATTTAGGAAACATTAACACATTTCCAGAAATAACTTTTGCATGCAAACAATTCCTATGCCTTATTACTAACAATTTTTAGATGCTCAGAAATTGATAATTAACTGCACAGTAATCAATTCTACAAGCATACTGGGCGCTGGTTGCATAAATTACAGATGTGAAGACGTTACAGTTGTGGAGCAGTCTTGAGTTTATTTGGTGTGGAGCAGGGAATTGCATTTGCCACTAGGGGTCATAGTCTGGACAGATGTTTTTGCCCACTCTCAGTACATCCTTTTTCAGATTCTGAAGGTCTCTTTTATTTGTTAACATGATTCATGCAGTTTAATAAAGTGTTTTATTTGAACATATTTAGTAAATTGTTTCCTGTTTCAACACAAGAAGTTGCTAAACAGCCAGAAGCAAAAGAATAGTGGCTTCATTCCTTAGTATTATTCTTACACTATCAAAGGCTGAGGTCTGTTATAGCCACCAAATGACCCTACTGTAAAGTAAACTTTCATTGCTATATCTCCTCTTGCCATAATTCTGTTTGTGTTTTTGCAGTTTAACTTGTGCTGTTATCTCGAAGGTACCCCACCCCACAAAATTCTTGCCAGTGCAGATGAAACATTGAATCCCATGTGGAGCAGACAGGAAGTAGCCTGGGAACATGAGTGCATTTGTGGCAACATCAGGGAGCCATGGGATCACGCTGCAGCATTGTTCAGGAACCACCACCAAACACTCAGGACACAACATCATACAGTTAGCATATGAATGAGGACTGTTTTGCAGTATTGAACACCATTCCACTAGGCCTTTGAAGCCTTGTAGCCAAGGACTGTCTATTCTTCTGCTTTAAATGTTTCCTTAAACTGAGCCATGTGATACTAATAGCTGTGCTGTCGTGCTTGCTGCCCAGAAATACTTCCACATTTTCCAGAAGAAAGAGGACCATGCAGTAATGAATCCCAGGCAAACTTTAAACGAAAAGCAGAAGTACAGCCCCCCCCCTCCCCCTACTTTGTGTTTTTCTGTAACTTGTGCACATTCTGAAATGTTTTTCTTCTCCCTGGTTCCCACAGTGAGCCTGCAAAATTTAGCTTTGCATCAAGAGAACTAAATTAATAAGGAGAGAGAGAGAGAGAGAGAGCATGAGGGGGGGCAACTGGTATAATTTTTATGTTCAGAGGAGGCAACAGCCTAATATTACAGCCTGTCGCCTATCTTTTGTACTCTGTGCTTCAAACCAGATGCTCAGGGGCCAGGAGCAGACGGCACCTCCCATCGGTCAGTGGGTTGTAACAGTTGCCGCTCCATGTCGGGAGGGGGCCAGGCTGAGAAGCAGGGGGAGTCCCCGTAATCTGAGTGGAGCTTCTCTTTCCAAGTTGCTCTAGCAAGAAGCAGAGCTACGTCTCACTTGTGGTTTTCCAGCTGCCAGGAAACACTCCTGTACACTCTGAGGAAAGTTAGGGCAACAATGGGCCTGCAGCATGGAAGGAGATATTGATTTTTACAAGCATTTCACTTGGCTTAAAAAGGTATGTTTGGGTTCTGCCAACTGATTGTACCCTTGCTCTTTTTTTCAGTCTTCCTATTTTTGTATTTACTTTGTGTTTAAAAGGCAGGGGTCAGCTGCCTGCCTCAGGCAAATTTTTATGGAACTAAATTAATTTCTATTTCTTTTTAATTTTCTTCTTTTTCTCTTCTACTTTAAAGTAAAACCGTGTTTATTAGTAGCATGACGCATCAGCTGATAATACTGTGCCCTTCTGTAAGAGAGAGAGATTCTGGTGCCATGTTCTCTGAATTAAGATGTCTGATCTTGAGATGCAAGAAAACTAGAGCCATTAAAGTAGGGTTAGTAGAAATGTGTATAAATAAACAGATATTGACAAACGGTTTGAACACCACAAGGACAAGTTCTTTAGTGCCAACTGTCTTGTTTATACAATATGTTATATAGTGTTTATTTATAAAAGTATAGTAATTTATATTTTTATGGAAACTTAATGCCAGTTTTGTGAAAAGGGCTATTTAGCATAGAATGTTAGTCTGACGTATAGGTGTTTATAAGTTGTGATGTTCTCTGTGGTTTCTTTGATTGAAAAAGAACATAGAAGGGACTGGGGATGGTTATAAGGTCAAGAAGATGGACTGTGCACCCAAGTAGGGAAAGGGGAAGGCTGATACTGCAGCATAAGGAATTGTTTGCATGCAGGAATGTTTCCTAGAAATGTGTTAATTTTTCCTAACTAAACATGGCAATGTGACAGATCTGAAATGTAAACTGTCATTAACCATAAACCACAAAGATGGAGACCACAAAAAAAAAAAAACAAATTTGTTCTGCTTCTTACTCAGTTAGGATATTTGTGTATTCATAACACAGCCACAAAATACAGGTGATCGTTTAGATTTCTGCTCTTCTCTTTCCATGTTTGTGCCTTTAAGAAATTTCTAGTGTCATAAGCTTCACAGAATAAGGGAAATTCTATTGCCTATGGTTTGTCTTGCTGAGAAAAAGAGTGTCCATGGCTGTTTGAGCTGGTAAATGTCCAGTCTCATTTTGCCCTCTAAAACTCAAGCATTGTTGAATTTCTTTCAAAGGTCAGAAGAAACATAAATGGAGAGTCCCCTGATTTATTCATTTAATAAGGGTGAGGATTTGGATTTTTTTCTCACTAATGACTGGCAGTGTGCTTCGTATCAGTACCAGTAAAAGATGATCAGTAAAACATGATGCTTTCAATTTCATATTCTTGCCAATCACATTGGAGCAAAATGTAAAAGTCGTGGCAATATTCCCCTACTGAGCACTAATGATAACAAAAAAAAAAACAAATCAGTGAGTACCCAGACTAAAGAAAATTTCAAAGCATATTAGTAGTATATAGTATCAAATTAAAATACTTTTGAACAACAGGTTCTATAGTGAAGCCTGCTTGCATTTACTTGTGATTTTGACAGCATAATGGTTTTTAATACACATTAATGCCACCCCTTTTAGGAAAACCACATACAAAATAGCAAAGTAAATAGATTTATTATTAAAGGCTTTCCAGGAAGATGAGATGATTCTTGGGGGATGGGTGGGAGGTAGCAAGTGACACTTTTAATCACACCAGCTGTGACTGTCAGTGTGCCCCCAACCCCCCCCCCAAAAGAAGGATGAAAGAAACATTTCATAGAGCTTGCAGAGGAAACTGCTGACAGTATAAAGTCTCTGTTTTTACAAAAAGGTATGGTTGGCATTTTGGTCAACAGTTATTAAGACACTGTGACCATGATAAATCCCTGTCAGTGCTAAAGAGGAGTTAGATAACACTTCATAAGCTGCATTTACTACAGCTATATGTCTGTCTGTGAATGGCTGTGGATGTTTTTTTGCATGGCCTTTTTTTCATATCTGAAATGAGCCTTATAGTATATTTCACTGATTAGCAAAGCAAATCTGATGAGTTTCAGTTGTGGTGTAATTTACACTCCACAATATTAAAAATGGTAACCTCTAATTTGAATCTCAGTATAACATGGATAGCTTTTTATGATTCTGGTTGTCCATTAATGCTATGCCTTTTTTGTGTACAGGATTATGAACATTTTCAGAGATGCATCTAATGGTTGAAAATTTGTACTAAAATTAAAAACTAAACTCTTTGATAGGATTTGGTTGTAAGGTACATGCATATTCTGTATATCATATATTTAATGAACCAAATACTGTACTTTTTCTTCAAATTTTTTCCATATAATGTCATATTTCAGAGAACATAAAATATCTTCAGCATTACTGTTAATAGATTCTTTCTGAACTATTTTTTGAGCGGGTTGCAAATGCTCTTACGTCGATAAGCATGTTTATACAACTATATTTTTGCTTGTGCTATTTAGATCAGAAAGTTAGGGTGAAATACCTTTGGAAACACTTTTAAGCATTGTTTATGTGTATGCCTTTTTCTCCTTCAGTTCACCTCCTCATTAATTTGGTTTGATCCATCATTTGACAGGCAGAATTTAATGGTTGTTTGTACTCCATCAGATTGAAGTTTTTTTTTTGTTTGTTTGTTTGTTTTTTTTTACTGAAATGATTTTTCATGTAATTTATTTGGTTGAACATGGGTAATAAATGAATGTCTTAAACCAGTTAATTATTTCAAATGTACATAATACACTGGGTCCCCAACTTTCAAACACAATGGATACCGCAAGTCTGTAACTCAGTTTGGTTGTACATGCATCACTACATCACAGTTAATGTAAGCTTAATAATACAGACGTCTCAAAAGTTATTTAAGCATTATGTTCTATAAAAACTTTAGATAAAGTTATTATGAATTTAAATTCACTCTATCACTTTCTGTATTTAATCAACCTCCTCTTCTGTGCTGTCACTGGTCATTGTGTCCTGGTAACAGTGTGCAAAGCAGGCGACAACATGGAGAGGACACCAATCTATAGCAGGACTTTTACTTTATTATTTTTTATTCCCTTGATGTGTAACATTTTCCATCATCTAGTCACCTTCAGTTGGCTTTACTGTCTATGCAATAATTACACTATAAAATCAATTAACTCCAAAAATTCCTATTTAATACTGTTTACTGATTTACTGCTTACTGCCTATAGATAGGTGCTGCATGTATCACCTTGGTATTGATCTATAACACTTCATCAGACACAAGCTCACTAAATACAGTGGAAGGCAGTAGAAATATTCTGGTCTTGCACTCCTATTCAAGTTGTATTTTACTAATGTGTAGTAGCCAAAATGCAGGTGAAACTAATTTTTAAAATAAACATGTACACTTATTCATAGAATGAAAGCTTAGATATAGATTTAAGCAATTAACAGTAAACCATAAATTATTATATTGCCATATAAACATTCTTTTTGTTTCATGAAAGTATCATGAGTTCCAATGAGTCTTCAAGTAGAAATATTGCTTTCCAGCATATTTGCATAGCCACAGACCTGATACAGTCTTTTATAGTCTTAATCATTTATGTGTTGTGTCTGCTGCTTATGCAGTTAACACTGCTCCTATATATACAGTGTGTGTGTGTGTGTGTGTGTGTGTGTGTGTGTGTGTGTGCGTGCGTAAAATGTGCATATAGCTGTCAAAGGCTGCTGAAATTAAGTCGTTTTTGTTTTCACTAAGTGTTTTATAACCCTTGTCTGGTTTACCTCTGAAAACAGCTCATTAACCTCCCCTGAAAGAAGTGTTTTGAGCTGTCTTTTGCTCTTTATTTTTGACTGTCAGGCTTTCTTTGTATGAACCCTCCACAGGTAAACCGTCAGTCCCCGGTGAGCAATGAAAGCTATCAGGAGCGTTTGTCACGCTTAGAGGGGGATAAAGAATCCTTGGTCCTCCAGGTGAGATTGTCCCCCAAGTATTGTTTGCCTTTTTATCAATTGGACTCAGTCAGAATTAGGCTGAGTGGATGGGCAAAAATTAACCATTCGATTGAACTTTGGCTTAAAAACCAGGGCATGTGAAACCTTCGCTGAAAACTCCAGGTGCTGCTATGTCTGAACAGTAGTTCATATGTATCATGGTAATGTGAAAGGGAGGAAAAGGAAGGAGGGCTATGTTTGTGTACCATATTATGCATTTCTGCATGTGGCAGCTATAATTAGAAACCATACATAGTGAGGGCTTACTTTACTTCTAGTTTTCATATTATCTACATTATGTTTGCAACCTGTCAATTTTTGCAGTGTGTCGTGTGTTGGTTCCAATAGCTGTTTTTTTTATTTTTAAAAGACTCCAGCTACTATAATCAGAGTTATTTATGTTTTGAGCCACCTGGTTCTTTTTTCTGGTTTTAAAAACTAAGCTTAGTCAGTTAATGTATAGTTAAGGGGAGAATAGAGGCCTGTCATGTGGGTGTTTTTCAGTCATGTTTCAGCATGTTGGGTTTGGATAGCCATCAGAACACATTTGTAGCCAAGAGCCAGAGGGGTTGGTCTATATAGCGCGGCACATTTCCATGCTTCCATGATTGGCTGAGCGGTTTACTATATTGCCAGTGTGAGAAAATGATTGGTTTTAGCTTCTCTGAAGGTAGTTCACATGCCCTTCTTCCTGCTTTTCACAAGGTTAAGACGGTTATTAAAAACAAAGGACTGTGTTAGCTCTTTTTCACTTCCTGATTTGGTTAATGTACAAGAAATGGTTATTGAGCAAAACTGGAAACAGTGATACACACAAACACAAGGAGTTAAAGGAAATGACAGTGTAGGTGCTGTGGGAGGAAGTTAAGTTGCACTTTAGTGTTGCTGGAGGAATTTGTACTTTTCCCAGTTAGGGGAGGGGCTTCTGGGGCTGACGAAGCATGTCTTTCTGGCCCGACAGGTGAGTGTGCTCACAGACCAAGTGGAAGCTCAGGGGGAAAAGATTAGAGACCTCGAGACCTCCCTGGAGGAGCACCACCAAAAACTCAGCTCCACAGAGGAGATGCTACAGCAGGTAAGATCACCTCCTCTGGCTAGACATAATTAACTGGATGCAGCTTCACTCTGACCTTGTTTCAGAATGTAACTAGCCAAACCTGATTTGTCTTTGAAAGCTGTTACTTACATAGTGAACCAAAAGTAGTTTAAGTTGATCTTGTTCTTGATTTTGCGATATAGCACTACAAAGAACCATGGTCATCCAGGGTTCTTTTGTAGGAACGCATATAACATGTTTCATGGTGTGTTTTCTGTTTGCACATTTAGCTTTACAGTCTTTTCAAAGTGTGAAATGAATCTGCACAAGGCTCTATTGCTATAGTGAGTTGAAGAAATAATATTAGATGCATGTAAATGCCTGTTTCAGTTTCCTGTCTGGAAAAATGACACTCTCCTTCAGAGATTAAAGCTACACATTGATTTATGTGGACATTCAGTACCATTCTCCACAGAGGCAAGACAAACACCACTTTACACAACTGTGTTTTTACAATGGTATAGGAAGTTATGCTGAGAAGCTCTCCAGTTGTTTTTGTGTGATTGTTGTCTGGAAATATTTACTTTGTTAAAATTAAAAAGCACATGTCTTGTTGCCTTGGTTGTGTTCACTTGTATAAGCAAATGCATGGCTGAGCTACCTCCATTTTCAGAGAGAGAACTGCTCTCTAACTTTGCAGTGCCTGTTGGACAAGGGGCAGGACCCAGAGACATTCAACCTGGCTATAAACTCTTACACGCAATGGGTGTATAAATTCAGAATATAATTTTTTCCACTTTTGAATCATATCTTTTGCCACTGTCTTTCCTCAGAGCATTTAAAGTAACCAACTTGGTAGATTTGGTCTCCTAGTTTCAAAGAGTTTCCATAGAGTGACAAATGTACAGCTGTTACCATCAGGAAGCAAATGTATAACTTCAAAATATGGAGGTATATAAGCAGACCCCCCCCCCCAGTTAACCTCACCGTGCAGTTTGTTTTACAGTGCTATGCAGTGCTCCATACCAGAAGAAAAGAGTGATATTTACCCTTGTGAAAAAGTAGTATACGAGTGTCCAAAATAACATATGGATAGTATATTTAAATATACTACTACTAGTGTACTACTAGTGTACTACTACTTATACTACGTTTTCACAAGGGTAAATATAGCTTGTTTTTGTAAAGATGGATATAATTATGAAGCTGTGGCTACTTTAAAAAAATGACAGATTTTTAGAAAGAGTTGTTTTTAACATAGTTTATATTTTCCATATGGTAAGTGAAGTGAAGAGCTCCATACAACTTCCGGTGTGTTTGAAATGGAGCTTTGTTTATACAGTTATAAATAAATCAAACCAACCATTTCGCTAAGAGAGTCAGTTGGCCCACAGTTCAGTTTTACTGATATGCATACTGTATTTCCAAACAGTGAACTTTTTCCCTGTATATATACTATACACAAATAACTACTTAAATACATAATTTTTTCAGTTATAGTGAACAAAAGCAGATTTAGAATTGAGAAAAAAAAACTGCATGAAGATCCTTCTGTTTCACTTTTGTCTGTAGTCAGGTAAAAAGTGTTCTGGTTTTAAAGTAAACTGGGAACAAGATTATATGAATGACTAAGATGTTTCAGAAAAGGGAACAGATTTTCCCAGACAGGTTCATGGCAGGGTTAGATCTCACAACTCTTCCCCATTATTTAGCTAAGGTGGCCTTTTAAAAGCCTATTCAGACACACCTTTAAATGTGTTTGTATGTCTGTCTCACCTTCAAAGATATTTCCTCTTTCAAAATCAGGATTGCACTTAGCCAGTGCTTTAGTCAAGCTCAGTCTTTGTGAGCTTGCTGAGAGGAAGCAGCGAGAAAGTCAGGAGCAGCTCCCAATTGTAAAACAAAAGTGCGTGGAACACCAATTCTGAGTTGAGTTTAAGGAATCCTGCACTGCTACAGACTTAGAGTACATTAAACATGAGTACTTGTTCTACAGTATATGAAACTGTTTCAAAGTTAAAATCCTCAACTTATTTACCTCTCAAGCCTCTTATGTAAAAATATCTTGGAAATTACTTCATAAATCTGACAGTGTTTATTTTGAATGGTGGCAGTTGCCTTTTGGAAACTACAAGCCATGAACATGCTGAGGGACCACATTTCTTTCCTTTAAATGCTATAATTGTGGGGGTTTAAGTCATCCCATAGTTCTTATTCCAATAGTACAAAGTTAATATTTTCCATTTTTAGTCTGCCAAAAGCTGAAATAACTGAGTTTTGAAAAAAATCTGTAAGATATTAGTTGTTCCGAGGGTGTAATGCATCTTTTGACTGCTCTTTAAAACCGTATATAGTATTATTAATAATATATTCTATTTAACAAGTAAGTGATTGTTCTACAACACATTTCAGAATAGGTTGTAGTTGCCTTGAAAAAGAAACAAAGTGGAGATCTATTATAGTCAGTAAGAGTTGCTGACAGTCAGAAGAAGTTGCAGAGTGAACTTTCACACAAAGCCAAATGCACCCATTTCATGTTCAAAGTACAGTTCCTCTGCAGAGCTTTCTTTCTACAATTTTTTCAGTACAGAGAAGACATACTGACAATGGCTGTGCATGTTGACAGAGGAAATAAAAATAGAATACATAGCAGGGTATATTTAGGAATTGGGGATACTGACTGTTGATTTGGAGAAGCTCTGTACATGGGAAACAAAACGTCACTGAACTACATTGCTGTGTGTGTGTGTGTGTGTGTGTGTGTGTGTGTGTGTGTGTGTGTGTTTTGCAATCCCACCCCACAGGAGTTGCTGAGCCGGACATCGCTAGAGACACAGAAACTAGATCTAATGGATGAGGTTTCCTACTTGAAACTGAAGCTGGTGGGCATGGAGGAGTCTCACAGCAATGGGGAAGACAAGCAGCACAAAGCTGAGGTAGGAAGCAGGTCAGGGTGGTATTAGGCAGAAGAATGGGGAAGTCACACTGGCAGCTGATACTGTGATCCCAGAGGGTTTTGGTTTATGTGGAGCAGAAAAGGAGGCCCATGGACTTACAGTAAGGTAAGAGCTCATAGTGTTTAGAAGGAATAATCCAACAACAGAAACTGCTTACAACAATATCCAGTCCAGTAGACATTTTTTGGTGGAAAAACAGTCTGGAGTAACAAGGGTGCGAATTAAAAAAAAAAGATTCTTACAGGGGAAACCTTACAGCTTGATCTTAATTACTTAATGAAATGAAATCTTTGAAGCTGAGAAGTTATTTAGGAAGATGTCACACAGTACTTGTTCTTGTTTGATGTTAAAGCCAGAGGAATATGTTCATTTTTTTAAAAATTCTTTTAGGAAAAAATGTCTGAGACAGCCAATTTGGTTTTCTTAGTTTGTCTTCCCTGTAGAAGAACTGCACAGAAAAGCATAGCACTACCAGAGAATTAGTTATTACCATAAAATTAGTTAACTTTATTGCTATGAGTTTTCAAAAATTACATGAAAGGTATTGCTAATTAAATGTGCTTGAAAGAATTGCTCGACAGTGACAAGTGGTTAGCAGCATCTGCTCTGTGTGGGGTCAGAGTGTGGTTGCTAGAGTAGATCTTTGATTGTGGTGTAACTGACATCAGCTGACCAGAAAAGGGGTTTTTGTGGTCAAGCACATGCCTGACAGTCCACAAAGGGTAATGCTGCTACTGTAAAATTGCTGAGCAAGACTGCAGATCCTCATCACATGCATGTTCTTTGTTACTGACATTATGTTCAACCTGGATCCTGACAATTTTAACCACAATCTACTAAACATTGTTCATTTATTGAGGGATCTGTATCCGCACACAAACAAGCTTATACCACGATAACAGTATTCATCTGAGGATTTAGTACCATAAACCATGATTTTCCAGCTGATTACTGTTGCTTTAGCCTTCCAATGAATTGGTTGGCATATATCTGGTGACCATATCAGTATTCAGGTAACTACAGGACAACCTCTTATCCCAGCACCTCAACACATAGTGTCGCTATGCTTTGAAGGGCCCAATGTACTGCATTATAGATGTGTCACAAGCAGCTGTTCTGAAATAAAATTGTTACACATAAAAAGAACCAAGCTTGTTTTTTTCTGCAGCTTCTCAGTATAATTTTTTTCAGTCCTGTTTTATACATGTCACATGATCTCTCATACCACAACAGCAGAAGGTAGCAACCTCTTAAGAGAACCTTGACTTACTGTTGTAGGGCCAAAAAGTATAAGGCGGCCCGGAGAAACAAATCAAGCTGAAAGCATATGAACAAAGGTGTTCTTTTGATTTTATTTAGTTTTGTAGATTTACGTATTACATCAGAGATGAACTTGTGCATTAGATGAATTTATGCATTGCCACCATTAAGCCGGGTTTCATCATTGTGCTTAAGAACTTGTGCTGTGTTAGTGGAGCTGTTTGACCTTTTGTATAGGTCTCAAAGGTACCCCAAGTCCTAGGGCAGTTAGTCCTTTCCTCCACCTCTTTGTTGATACAGGCTGTCTGGGGCAGAGGTCCACATATGCCCAGTGGCACTGCGGTAACCAAATCTGCTCTGTGTTTGTTGAACCAACAAATGCTACCCCCCATGTGCGACAGCTGTCAGGATCCGCTCAGTGCCGCAGAATGACAAATATGTACTTGGGACATTCCTCACTTTCACTGAGGAAATCATGTGGCCCCAGACCCTCATCAGATAAGCCTCTATATATAGGACTAGGAATGCAGGTCATCTGGCTGATCATCCTCTGGGATGGACATATGAAACTTCCTTTGGCCACACAATTCAATCATATAGGTCTACACTTTTACTTGCAGTGGAAGAGATGGAATCTGTTCACTTCATGAATATCTTCTATTTAAAAACCTAATAATTAAAGGTCATCATAAAATATCTGCATAAGTGCTCCCAATTGTAGTATCTTTTGTTTAATGCCCTTTCTAGTTTCATTCCTCCCTTCTTTTCTGAAAGGAAAAATGACTAACTGTTTTCAGTATAAAAATGTCCTCCCCCCACTATGGCATGTTGCTATGCTTGGAAACATACTTTACCTGACCATTACCAGCTGCTTTGCCCTGCTGTGCAGTGCAACTCATCCACCACAGCGCAACATCCCTCCTTTCTGTTTACACTTCAAACATATAAACCTACAGATGGCTGATAGTTGTATAATTCTTCAACATTCCATCTCATGATGTGTAGAAAATTCTTACAAATGACAGTTTAGTGTCCATTCAGATCCAAAGCCATATCACACGTGCCTTTCCACACTGTTCAACATTAATCCAAGGGAGTATTTATAAGTTGTCCTTTTCCCTTTTGTAAGAATGTTGTTTTTCTGTCTTTTTCCCTTTCCCAGTGTGTAGTCAATCTGATTAGTGAGCTCCAGGAGCAGATGTGTAAGTTTCAGCAAGAGATCAATACCAGAATCCAAGAGAAACGGGCTCTGGAGAAGCAGGCTGAGTGTAGCGCTGAAGAGGCACAAGAGAGCCTCAGCGTGGGTCCGGGCAGCCTGCCCACTGAGGACTCCTGTTGCTGTAGGGGAGAGAACGTAGGCCTACCGTCTTTGCACGGCCAGATGCACGCCATCCCCTGCCCTGCCCCAGCACAAGTAATACGAGTTTGTCACTTCATTGGAAAGCCTAACACTAACTGTTCACCTTAGCTTTTGCATAATCTTTAGTTTTCACAGGGTGGGGTCATGTGCTTTCCAATGTGTACTAATCATATCCGGTCCTCTCCCACAGAAAAGTATGGAAGTGGCTGTATGGAGTGTGTGCATGGGTGGTTTTGCTGAGGAAGGCCTGTGATTGCATTCCTTTGTCTCTCCAGTTTGGATTCTGTTGATGCCTTAAGCCCCTCGCGTGTCACTTGACACAGACTGAAACTTCCAAATTTAGGCTGGAGCCTGCATGCTCAAACAGAGGCCACAGAGATAAGAGTATGCTCTCGTGAGCCTTGTGATCTGGCTAATATTGAACACAATGTGTGTCTTTCTGTGAGTGGCCTGAGATATCACACCAGCACGCAGAAGATCTATAAGGGTAGCTGACCTCAGCACTGAGGTGGAGGTGGTGAAGGGGTTTTGGTGGGGTCTCTGTGGAGCTTCATCTTTGTGTGTCACTATGGAAGGGCTCACACTGTTTCAAAAATGTCTTGAACTTTTTTCTATTCTAATAATAATTAACAATGTGTAACCTTCAAAATACTGCTTTATAGCAAAGCAGTAAATGTGTAACAAAATGACATGTGGTTAGTTTTTGAGATTTAAAATATTTTTGAAAGTTACAATAAAACATTTCATGGCTATAGTAGAAAAAAGGAGATATTCTGAGATAAAATATTTTTCCAGGTATGATATTTTACAACAACTTAATGGATGCAAATGACTTTGTTCAAGTTGTGTTTTACTATTGGAATGAAGTGTTTGGAAAAGTTGTGTCTCATCAGTTCCTGGTATAAACAGGGCTTGCTGGAAGAGCTGAGACTGCTGAAGAACAAAGTGGATGAGCTAGAAGGGGAGAAATTCCAGTATGAGCGAAAGCTGAAGGCAACCAAGGTAAAAGAATGCGCGCTGCAACGCTAAGGCTATGTATTATTAGTGATAGCTGGATTGGACCATTACCACTTTGCCTACTTACTGTATTTTCATATTTCCTATGTATTATTTACCTGTTTTATTCCTGCTAACTTTAGTCCTTACTACATCTTAATTGATCTTAATTTTAAATGTTTTCTCTATTTCCTTTTTTTTTTTTTTTAAATTCTGAAATTTGAAAATGCTAGCCTTTGTATTATCTCTCCTAAGGACACAGGCTAGTACATGCTGGGTTCCTTTTTCTGGCCTTAAGTTCCACCCTTCTGGCTTTGTCTCCCTCTAGCTCTCTATCTCATCCTCTCTCCATGTCTGTTACCAGTCGCTAATGACCAAGCTCTCTAGCCTGAAGCTCACAGTCGAGCACACACAGGTAGAGAAGCAGCAGTGGGAGGAACAGTATCGGAAGGCTCAGGTGCCCCTTCCTCATCATCCTCATACTCATGTCACAACTTTAGTTTTGTTTGTGCTACATCTACCCTTTTTACCCCACTGATCAACACTGGTTGGAATCTCATTCATCCAGCCCTATATGTGATGTATCTGCTAGCAGTTAATTGAACAATGCTTGTTTTGTTGAGTTTTTTAGTCCTTAGCATTAATTAGATGTTAATTATGTTTTATTCTACCAATAATTTAAAAATGCATGTAAAGAGTACATCTGCCAATATGAATTGCTGCATATAAACATCAAACTGTCATACTTTATTATGCAGCATTATCCTTTGAAAATGGGGGAGAAAATACTTGTAGGGATGTGGTCATTGGTGCATTTAAATTGGTTTTGAAAAGCATGTTGAGAGAGTTGGGTGCTTGATGCTGACAAGTGGAGACAGGTTGTTATAACCCATAGCCATGCCTCACCAAAGAGACAAGAGCACATAAGAAAGAAGCTGCTTGTTCTTAAATAATTGCTGTGTCTTTAATTAAATTTTCAAAAAAGAATATTAATTGTGGTGTGACTGAAAGATAATTGCAGGCAGCCATTGTATCCACTGTTTGCATGAGCCACTGGTGTGGCTGAAAATGGCCCCTGCTCTTGTCATGCGTTAATATAAGGGGTCAGCAGGTGACACCTGCTTCAGGGAAAATGTTGCTTAACCAATCATGGATGCCTCAAAGTCTGTGGTCAGCAAGTATTGCCCACATACTCCAAGGTGAGGAGGGGGGCATGCCATAACAGATCAGCAGTCATTTCTGGAGTGAATGCCAGCTTGGATACATCTTTAAGACACACCATCTCCTGAGTTAGTTAAATGAGGTTCCTTGTTGTGCATGTGTATAGTTGTTTTTACATGCCAAGCAAGTTTTTGTAGCAGTAGATTTGATCATTGGTTTTGTGTCTCTTTTGCTCATTTTCCTCCACCAAATTAATATTTCTAACACTACTAGTGTTAGAAATGGATGTTTTCAATTAGCTTGATGATGAAAGTGAATTCAGAAAGGTTATGAAGAATATTGTAAGGTTTTCTTTTTTAAAAAATGAACTGAAATCTAAAAAAATCAGAATTGTCTATAATGTTATTACTTTAAAAGAGGGCACTAATGAATAAAAAATTATTAATTGTGATAGTAAAGTTAAAAAATCTATTACCTTTGGTGATTTTGCACCCAAGAAGGCAAAGAACAAAGTAATATTTTCTTTTGCAGGCAGAAATTGCAGAACTTAAGCAGCTACTGGCAGCAAAGGATGCTGAAATCGAGTGTCTGCAAGGTCAACTGCTGTCAAAGGGCCCTGTGTGCAGGGATCATGCCGAAAGAGGTACAATATCTCCATCCAGAGCATCACCAATTTGCTGCTTACCATTCTGGACTTTTGAGCTTTACATTGTATGTTAAAGGTGAAGGGTGATTTTAAATCCAAGTGGCTTCCTTCCCTGCACCTCTTGGCTGAAATGCATGCTACAGTTGTCAACACTCTTATATTACAGTACATGTTTGAACATTTGTATTTTACCAGCTCATTTTCGCTGACCTTTCTCCAAAAGATATTCAGATGATTTTGGCTCTTCTTGGCAAGTTTTCGATTTTAATGGTAGTAACAGCTTGGCTTACATTGTAAGAGACAGGAAGGTTTGCTGAGTTGTTTCACATGTATGTTAACAAGCAATTTATTAGTTTTACGTGTGATGAGTTTGTTAAAGATTGTTTTTGTCTGATTAAAAGTGAATTTTGTAGATGAAACAATGGCTAAAACTGAACTTTTAAAAAATTCATTATGCCTGCAGTATAACTAATTATCTGAATAACTAACATAAAAGGGTTTGCCAGGACAAAGATGCAGTTGAAATGACTTGAATAAATTCATATTGCAAGTTAGGTAATTAAAAGTTACAGGATTAGAATAGCCTTTAAGAGCTTGCAGTGTGTTGAAATATTAAGTGAAATTTTGGATTTCATACAGCTTCAATAGTTTTGTTGTATCATTTTTTGCCAGTGCTTATGTTTATTCCGTAGACTGGAGTACACCTATTCCTACATGTTTCTCTGGGTTCCTACTGTACATCACAAAGCTTTGTTATGTCCATGGCTTGGTTTTCTCAAATTACATTGCACCAGTATGTTACAACTGGAAAACTGGAGGTGTTCTCTTTTAATAATGCTGTATAATAACATAAAGGAGGTGATTAAAAACATAGACATAATAGCCAACTTCAGGTGTAGTACTGTGCAACTAGGAGTGATTTAAAGACAAGTCAGCCAGGACAGTACAACAAGGCTTAATGGATATGGAATACTACTTTTGATTTACACTTTTTCAGGAAATCAAACTCTTTGCAAATTGTTTTTAAAGGAGTTACCATGTTAACAGTAGACATACCATGCAGGCCAGATGGTGGAGTGGAGTACTGATATCTAATTCATTAATCCACTGAACTCCTTATATAGTCTCATTAATATTCAACATTATGTCCAGCCTTTTAGTTTGCATGTTTCACTGTATTGCGTGACATGGTCCCTAACTGTGACTCTTTGTGCCTCCTCTGATGTTATCTCTTTGCCATGCAATGCTCCCATCATAGAGGACATGTATAGGAGAAGGCTGAAAGAAAAACGTAAGCTTCAAGTTTCTCTTTGGGATCCAGGGCAGCACTCTTTTCTGCTGTCCACCAGTCTCCATTTTCCTTCATCACCTGCATCCTGTGCTGTTTAATCACTTATAACATGCTGCCCTGCCTGTCTCACCCAGTTCATCTGCCTGCAATACCGCATTGGCTGAAGCATTTATCCAGTGAGAGGGTTGGGAATCTCAGATGAATCAGATGGGTTTGGGATGAAAAAGTGGTATAATGTCCAATTCACCCCAAGTCATTGGGCAAACTTTGAAACCAGAACCTAAAAAACACCTCCAGCAAATGTAAAGTAAGGACTGTAGCTAAAGACAGTGTCAGAACATAGAGTTGTGTTAAGTAGCCTCTAGAAATGAGCTATGACCTTCAGAGCACATGTGCCTATATATGGATCTTGTAGTATATCCCAACTAAGGATCTCTGCCACATCATGAACAACTTTGAAATCATTATTTGCCCAGATCTGAAATCTAAGAAACACAGCTCTGTTTCTCCTCAGTCTATAAACACATTTAGTTTTTTTTTTTTCTATATCCCCTGTATATCCTTTGCCTTTTTTCAGCAAAGGTCATGAAGTTCTGACATTTAGACACCAGAGACTGGTCATTAAATACACAAAAGCTCTGAGCTAAAAAGATGTGTTTTCAGTCTGTGTGACTTTGACCAGAATTTAAATAGACATTTTAATATAATTTTCAAAATGTGGCTTTAAGGAGAAGGAAAATATTTTAACTGGCAAATGCTGACAACCCACAGCTAATACATGTTTCCCTACAGATCAAGAATTGCAGAGGCTGAAAACAGGAATGGAGTCTTTGTTGGCAGCAAACAATGAAAAGGTTAGAGAAAAAAGCATGAAAATATGGCCACATTTTTGTGCAATAACAGCTGTGTATAATCTTAAATGAGTTACAGCACACAATAACTGTGCAGCTGTAAAGAACATGAATAAATACATTTAGTTAAGAACCAATACTAAGTACTCATAAACTGTAGCATCTGTAGTTTGATAGTCCACACTCAACTACTTGCATTTTATAATGTCTGCATGCAAACAAAAGAAGATTAACATACATAAAACACACCTGAATTTTCAGAAATAATTCACATTAATAATCAACAAATCAATATGAAGTTAGTGGGGCTGAATTATGGAAAGACCCTTGCAAACTTCAGTTGTCACTCCCCTCCCCCCAGAAAACACCTTGGAAGGTAACATTAATGTGCAGTAGCTTTGTTGGAAAAATCTTTCACATATATAGAGTAATAATTGTCCTTGATATTAAAAAACTGGAAAATAAATGTTCGCTCTATGCTGGGAGTCAAAATGGGAGCAAATCCGAGTGCTCCGTTTGCATCAATCTGAAGCACAACTTGCCTGAGGCCATTCTAGATGCACTATTTAATCAAAAGGCAGAATGATAATTCTTACACTGTATGTATATGATTTATATGAATAGTGAAAACTGCCATTAATGTAGTTTTTAAAACAAGTTCTTGAAAGTGTTTGTGTCCATGACTCAAGGTTCCTGAAAATTAAGAATAGAGTTTGATGTGGGGACCTGATCATTTACAACATACTTTATACCCAGTCATCATCATCATTATCAGGCTATATTGCTATTGTTTTTGATAAATTCTTACTGTTCTCTGTAACTCTAGGACCGCCGCATAGAGGAGCTGACTGTGCTGTTAGGTCAGTACAGGAAAGTGAAGGAAATTACAGCACCTGCACCAGGTAATGCCTTGATACCTGCTCTCAGTGTGTATACCAGCATTTAAATGAATGTTAAATAATAAAAATAAAGTCATATTTTATTTTCTCTGTTTTTGAAGCTTTTTGAGATTAAATTTGATTTTTTTTTAGTTCTAGCAGTATACAAATAGAGCCTATGAGAGAAAAAGAGATACCATTATTTTGTACTTTAAAAAAAGGCACTGGCCAATTTTAGTTGCAATGACTGCAGCTAACCAGTTAGGAACCATGTAGCTTTTTGTACTCTGTTCTCCAGGGTTTCACATCACTGTAGAGTAATTTCAACCCAATCTACCACCCAAAGCTGCTGTAGTTCAGCAAACATTTGCAGGTTTTTTTACATAAACAGCTCTTCTCACATATTGCCACAACATCTAAATCAGATGTAAGTCAGAACACTGAACAGGTGATTTAATTTTTTCCCCTTTCAGTCATTCTGATGTTGACTTGCTTTGTATGCATAGGATCATTGTCTTATTGCATGATTCATCTGTGCTTCAGCTTCAACTCACAGACTGATTGCCTATTATTCTTAAGAATTTTCTGATACAATCATGGTAACAAACTGCATATTTAAAATAATTAGAGTCCTAGGGTTACCAGTGAATTGAGGTGTTCATGTTGAAGTTCATACTTTTTCCCCCGAGTGCCCAGTGAGAAACTGAGTTTGGGCAATAGCGAGGAGGACCTGGGCGGTGGGAAGCTGAGAGGACTCCCTCACAAAGCTCAGTCAGAGATAATCCGACTGGAGGTGAGTACTGCTTCTATTACTCTACAGCTGTAAAACTTTCACATGCAAATGACATCTCCCCACTTTTTCTGTCCTCTTTCTCAGGTGTCTTCCAAAGGTTCCTCACCTCTCTTAGTTGGATCACCTTCTATTCAGAAAGAAGTGGACTTCAGGTAAAAGGAGCATTCATACAACCTGCTTTTGGGAGTGTACAAAGAGAAGCTGTCAATCTTTTTTTTTCTCATTTGTATTTTACATTACATTTTGAAGTATAGGGGTGGCACAAAGGTGTAATAGTTAATACTGACACATCATAACTCCTCAGCTGTTGGTTTGAATATAAATCCATCTATGCAGGGTCTGTATGTGTTTTCCTATGTTAGCAAGGGTTTCCTCCCACAGCCACATGCTTGTGGTGACTCTTAAGTTGCCTGTATTGTGGATGTGTAAGCAAAAGAGTGCCATAGACTGACATCCTCTCCAAGGTGTACCTACCTTGTTCTCTATGTTTCCAGCAGGTTATTGACTGATGGATGGATGGAATCATTTATATTGCCCTGTACTGCATCTTGTATATCAAAAATATCTGAGTACTCTTTCATGTGTTCTCAGCTGTAGGAGTGCCCAAGTGTCCCCAGAGTTGGTCACTTCACATGGTCAGGCTGGTTTCCAGAATGGACAGCGGTAAATCTAACAGTCACTCAAACACAGTTTTGAAAAAAGGCCATTAAAGTGGCTTTAACCCAGTCCCCCTGAGGTCCTTGTAACATGCAACTCTTTCCCAAACCCAAACTTATCCTCCCCAAGCACTGCTTACCAACAACTGTCACATCTGATGAGGCTGCTCCTCCATGGCTAAAATCCTGGCTGAACTGCTGATGATGGTCCCTGTGTAGGGAGGCACATGAGATCACTGAAATTTGCTAATTCATGTGCAATACTGTTAAAATACTGCTGAAACTGATAAAATTTTAGCATTTTGAAATGTTTTTTTCCCCCCACTTGATAGGACACAACCACATATACTCTCAAGTAGTTTGGAAGAGCTGCAGAGTGGATCTTTACAAAAGGTTTGACTGGAGTTTCATGTATGTGTTGTCTTCTGTTAAGTTGTTCTGAGCTGCTACATTGTCTGCTTTAAGCAAAGATACAACTAATATGGGTATGTGTCATTTAATAACAAGGATATGTTCTGTGAAATGCGTCATTAGGCTATTCTGTCATTGTGCAGAGTATACATGCACCACATCACATCAGTTTTTATTTGTATATGATATAGCCTATTACTCCTAGGCTACAAACCTGTACAGCATATTACAGCAGACGTGGTAAACACAAGATGTATGAGGCTCCTGCCAGCTTAACACGGCATACTGTTTTACAGTAAACTTTTTTTATAAGTAGAAAGAGTATGCTCTAAAATAACGATTAAAAAGTAAAGTATAGTAAATACATAAAACAGTAACAGTTGTTCATTCAAGTATTATGTACTGTATATAATCTTATGGGACCACAGTTGTATATGCGGTCTGTCGATGACACATTGTTATGTGGCGCATACTTGTATTGGAAGCCTAGTCAAAGGTAAGCTGGTGATGGTTTCTTGTCTTTTCTCATCTTCAAATTCTTAGTAATTTTCTACATTTGTTTGGGGTATATATATATAGAAATGTGGTGTTATATTAACTGTTCTGTGTGAACTAACATATGTCCTCCCATTTTTAGTTTAATTAATTAAAGTAATTCTTTTTATAAACGTGTATACATGTTAGCATAATATTAGGTCTGAGTCTGTTTCTCTAAAAAAATCATTATCTGGATTTTCTGAGATGGCACATCATCACAAAGATGGGTAGTGAGCAGGTTTTAAAAACAAAATGTAAATGTAGTGTAAAAACATTTAACCTTTATTTGGTTATGCTTGCATTTTTTATCTTAAAAAAATTTAATTCATTAATCCAAACACTTTGTACAGTACATAAAGACTGGAGGAAGTACACAATTTTTAGCTAACAAGAAAACATGCAAAATTAACTATATATGTGGCTTAATTTATGTCATTAAGTCATTATGTCATTATATCATTTTTGTACTAACCTTGTGTTTGTTCTCTATTACATGTACTGATCCTTTCAATTCACAGCATGTAGTGGGGGAACCTGTACAACCTGTTGTATCAGCAGAGGTATTTCTACTGGATGACATCACCATAACCTTTAACCCTTTACCGACTAATTTATTGTACTTGATTACAAAAAAAAAAAAAATGGTACCTAAAACACATTATTGTTATTATTGAATTATTGATGTCCCTCCAGGATTTTACATTTTTGGCCTGTTGTAGACAGCAAATTTTAAAAGTAATTGCTATTATCTAGTATTTACCTGGTGTAAAAATAAATTAGACAGTATTTTACACACCTATTGTTAATTGCTGTTACCTGTTTTCTCAGAACCAACATATGGACAATAATAAGTATCAAACTCTTCCCGGAAAGCTGTCCCGGTCCAACCAAAATGGAGAGAGAGAAACTCATTCATCTGCAGCTAAAAAGACCCCTGAAGAGAATGAAGACAGTGAATTCAACCTAAGTATGTTTTAATGTCGTTGTGCATGATGGTGCCTTATTAGTCAAGTGGTGAAAAGGTAACGACAATCCTAGACCATTCAGGCTCATCCTAGTTACAATAAATACCAGATTTGAACACTGGCTTCTATGATGATGCATAATGTATTTATAAGGCTAATTTTGTTGTTATTCTTTCCTGAAAATTCATGAAGCAAATGATTTTAGAACTGGATATAGTGGATGTTATCCAATCATATAAATGTGAAACACCTATTTTTATTTTCTGTAATTAATTTAGTCTTAAAAGTACAGTCTACATCAGAACAAACATATTGATCAGACCTGAAATGAAAAAGACACAAATTTGCCTAAAATTCTCCCAATTAACAGGATAAATGTGATGTTATTCAAATACTGACTCAGTTTAAGTGTTTAACAAAAACCCAGTAGGCCATTTAATTTATTCCAAAGCCTGACATTATATTGTATGGCTTAATATTTTCTAATAAATGGTTCTTTTCTTTATTTTTGTACACACTTTTGCATGGGCTCCTGCTGTGTATATTCACTTGCACTTCTTTCTTACTCTGACTTAACAGTCTCTTAATTTGCTGCTGTTTCCCTTGTGCTTTTTTGTGTGGCTTTCTGCTTGCTCGCATGATATGACTGAAGATCGATGCCGAAGTGCCAGCGCCCCTGCCTTAGGTATTGTCTGTTGCAGACACAACCACAACCCCCACAGCTGAAGCAGTCTTCAGATCAGCAATATGGCCCTTTGATCATTGTTAATAGCCTGTTTTCCCTTTAAAGCGGCTTGGCTAAAGGGGTCTGCCAACTGGGCTTTTTGGTGCTCACCAATCCCGAACAGCTCTTTGAGTCAAATCAGCACAACATCAGGTTTCTTATGTCTTAACTGATTCCATGTGAAGGCAGTGAATGGTTTGCACATGGATTGTAGGAGCTAGAGATCGAAAACTTGCAGATAAACACAAGCACACGCACCCTTTACTGAAAAGCAGATGGCAAACAAACACATTTGTTTACATGTCACTCTGGGAGATTTTACTCTTGCTTTAGTGCAATAAATACTTCGTAATCTCCCTCTAACAAATGTATGACATACAGTCAAACAAAGAAAACCTCTGATGCAAACAGTATTTTCCTGTAAACAAAAATGTACCATATGCTTCTTTTATTCTAGCCCACAGTAGGTCTTTATAGTTATGGCTAAAAGTTGATTTAGTTGTAGACTCAAATGTTTAGTAACAGCACAGGACTGAAAAATAAAAAGTGTTTTTTCCTATACTTGATTAATCCATAAGAGTTGTTTCACTAAATTTCCTCATGTAACAACATGTCTTTGGTTCAGGATCTCATGACAAACATTGTCTTTTTGGAGCTTTTGGGTTTCTCATGGATTGTTTGCATTTCTTTTTTCTTTTTTTTGCATAATTTGCAGAGACATCCAATTTTCTTTCCTTTGTAGTAACTTTCAAATTGAAGGAAGTGTTTTTACTGAAATATAAATATTTTGTTTTAGTCAGCCAGACCACCATATGGGTGGGATTGAATTTGTATTTATAACCCAAATCCCCTGCAGTCTAAAAGTAACATAGCTACACCGACTGCGGTAACAAATGATAAATTGTAAATTAAATCTTTTTTTTGCTCCAACAGGAAAGACCGAGAAAATGGATGACACAGCATCATCTGACATCTCACCGGTGTCATCTGGTGTGGACTCAGGTCAGCAGTCTCCTGTGTCTCCAGAGAACAAGAAAAACCAGAAGGGTATCAAGAAGTTCTGGGGCAAGTGAGTGGATTCAGGAAAACAGTAGTTAACATGTACAGTGGTCATGACGTGCGGCATATTGACTCAAACCTGGCCCACACCAATCTCCCCCAGGATCAGGAGGACCCAGTCAGGCAGCCTGCACAGAGACGACCTGGAGCCCACAGAGTTCCGCAGGGGGGGCCTTCGAGCCACAGCTGGTCCACGTTTGGGTCGCACCAGTGACAGTGGGAGCACTGTGCGGTATGAAAGAGGACCTGTAAATCAATGCCAGAAATGTAGCATGCAACCTAGAAACAACATAATATCTCACTTTTTGGTTTTAACATCAACATTCTTAGCATTAACATTCTCCTGTAGTGACCTGTCTCGTTTTGGCTCTTACAATGTTGGCAGACAGCTTGCACTTTGTTGGATAAGAAGCCAGACTAAATGTAAGGGGCTTTCCATTCTGACATGAGTAAATGTAGAACCCATGTTTCGGCTCTAAGAACCACGTTAAAGGGTTTTAAAGGTCAGGTTGTAATAGTACAGCAGTGATCATTCTCCATCTTGTCACTTTTCCTTCAGTAACATGAACACCCCGTTCTCCAAGTGGACAACAGAGCAAGTGTGTGGCTGGTTGGAGGACTATGGTCTGGGGCAGTATGTGAACCTTACCAGGCAATGGGTCAACAGTGGAGAGACCCTCCTTTCAGCCACACCTCAGGACTTTGAGAAGGTAGAGGCAGCAAAGACATGAGTCAGCTTTCTACAATTTACTGTTCAGTTTTCAATGGGCAGCAGGTGGAATAGTGGTTATTGTCAGCATCTTATAATCGAAGGACCTGCATTCAAATCCCTACTCCTTCTGTGGTACCCTTGAGCAAGGTCCTTCCTTTGTATTGCTCCTGTAAAAAATAAATGCTGTGCTGCATAAATAGCAGCAGGGGCCTTAGTGTGCACACCCAGCACTGTAGGTTGTCTTGGACACTACATAAATGTATAACTGTAAATGCAATGAGTTTGTTTGTACTTTCTAATTATATCTTAAATACATTCACACTTTTTCTCTTACTTTACGCTGTTATATTGTATTCCAGGGAATGGGGATTAAGCATCCCCTGCACAGGAAGAAGCTGCAGGTGGCACTCCGCTCCTTCAGCAACAAAGTGACTGAAAAATCAGCTGACCTGGATCACATCTGGGTGACACGTGTGTAGCAAATATACCCAACGTACTGGACCAGTAACTTCCATTAACAGATGCTCTTAGAAGGAAAGCTGGAGATAAGCATCTCATTGCTAATATGCGTTCACAGGCTGGCTTGATGATATTGGTTTGCCTCAATACAAAGACCAGTTCAATGAAGCCAGGGTGGATGGCAGAATGCTTCAGTACTTGACCCTGGTAAGACATTAAGCACATGTGGTTGGATGAGATGTATGTTTATGAGACTGCCATCAGATTTCCTGCTATGCTGCTTTATTTTAGATAATTTACTCTTCTCCATTATGCAGAATGACCTGCTGTTCTTGAAAGTCACCAGCCAACTCCACCATCTCAGCATCAAGAGTGCAATCCATGTGCTCCACATCAACAAGTTCAACCCCAACTGCCTGAGGCGGCGGCCAGGGGATGAGGTGAGGGGCAGTAACTCATCTGAAAATAAAATCACACGTTAAGGAACAAATACTATTAAGAATGAGACTTGAAAGACGTTAGTTAGACCGCTGTGGAACAGATAGAGGTGTCTAGAGGTGCCTTCAGGGGTCGGCAGCCTGTTGACCTTGGTGTCCCACAGATTTTTCCCTGCATCAGCCATAGAGTTTTTATTTTCTTTCTTTTGTTGCCTTTTTTACTTTTCCCTGCACTTCTTTTTAATTGTGCATCATTTTAGTTTGTTACCTTTTGCATTTCTCTGCCCTTCATTTATGTGCTTTTATTCTTTGTTTTGAGTCACTCTGAAGGGCCTTTTGTGAAGGGCCTGATTTAAAAAAAAAAATAATAATAATTTACTTTAAAATGGGAAATGAATAGCTGTTTGGGCCTCATGGTGATTTGAAAGGTCTGGTAGAGTCTACAAATACAAATAAGTGTGTGTGTGTGTATGTGTGTGTTTTGGTGAGCAGAATAAAACATCACCAGCAGAAGTGACCCAGTGGTCCAACCACCGTGTGATGGAGTGGCTGCGCTCAGTGGACCTGGCTGAATATGCACCAAACCTACGGGGCAGCGGTGTACATGGAGGACTCATTGTAAGTGGCATCTGGCAATAGCAAAGGACACAGTACTGTACAGCACACCTAGCTGTCTCTGCTCTTCTCCTATTGCTAAACAGATAAACCCAAAAAATTTGCTCACTTTGTATACAATAATGGAAATGAGTAACAATGAAAAAACTTGAGTACATTTATACTATCAAATGCTGCTTCTGAAAGCCTTTACTATGACGAGATATATACTTAATTTCTCAACGTATAATTGATGGTGTGATATGACTTGTTCATAGAGTGTTGTGTTTTATGGTCCTTCAAAGATCCTAGAGCCACGCTTCAACTCAGACGCCCTGGCAATGCTGCTAAACATTCCACCTCAGAAGACCCTGCTGCGCCGGCACCTGGCCACCAACTTCAACGCTCTCGTGGGCACTCAGGCCCAGCAGGAGAAACGTCAGCACATGGAGTCCTCAGGCTACATTCCACTCACAACTACTGCCAAAGTCAGGGTATGAGTTCACAGCAGCACCACAGGCTTGCCAGAAAAGTGGGTCACGTTCCTGCATAGATACAGCATATAAAAAACGGCTGGTGTCAGAGAAAACGCAGCAGCTTCTCTTAATCGCTCCATGAAAACACCTTAATCTCTGACTCACATTTCAGACTTGGGGATCAACTTAAGCTGAACAGCGTTTCACTGCTTAGGTTTATAGGCAAGTTCTGTAGCATAAGCATACATCCTTTTTAAGACCACCGCTCTGCTGAGCCTTTTCACAAAGTCAGAATAAACTTATCGTTTACATAATTTGCATATTTTCCACAGTTTCACCTAAGACAAAACATTTTTGGGGTTTTGGGGAGTTGTTAAAGAAAAACGATAAATAAGAACCCCTCTTCACTACTTGAAACACTTTTGTTTCAGCCTAAGAAGCTGGGGTTCTCAAACTTTGGCCACCTAAGGAAGAAGAGGCTGGATGATTCCACGGACTACATCTGTCCTATGGATCCGTCCCCGCTGATGCTGAACGGGACCCTGCGACCCTACTCAGGCTTTAGGGGACTGAGCCCCATCTTGGACAGGGACACAGAGAAGCTGGAGAAGCTAGAGCAGGTGGGAAAGAAGAGCTGATATCGCAACCGCTGCACCACTATAAAGGACCCGCCCAGTGCCGTGACACACCCCGCAAGCCCATGTCCAAGGGCTTCAGGGGCTGCCCACCTAGCATGTCCGCAGACCTGCGACAGCAATGTTCAACCATTATTATCTTGTATACTTCACTTTATCATAATAATGTTTTTAGTTAACAAGGTGGTCTATTTTAATCGTCCTAACAGTACATAAGAACGTGGGAAATATGAACTTCTGATAACTTTGCTGTTGAAACAGTTGTGTAATAACTTGTGCAATATTTGCACATTTAGAGGTATTTAATATTTATGTCCAGCAGTTGTATCATGTGGGTAAGTTACATAAACCCCTCCTGACCTTTGCAGGTTTTGAAAATATATACACGTGACATTCATTTATTTTGGTATAAATTAACCTACATATTTTTATAGTTACCAGCAGTTACACGGCAAACATTCTGTTCCAGTATTATTGTTAGTAGTATGATGTCAGCTACATTCATTTACAGTGATAAATAAATAACCAAAATAAATACTGAAAGATGTCTGCATCAGTGTAACGCAAAAGGGCAGCAGTTCTGTACTTAGACACACATATAGACAAAAGTTCATTTTGGATGGTGCAACATGTATCATTTGCATGAAAATACAAAAAGAAAACTGGAACAAACCAATCTAAATTGCTAATAAAATTTTCTTTTTTTATTTGAGCAGTAGCTTTAAGAGAAAAAACTTCAAGAAGAAATGTATTTCTGTAATACCACTGGTACAAATGCTCTGACAATATGCTGTTTTATAGTTGTAAAATAGTCTTCATTAATATTTTCCTAAATTATGAAAAGATTAAGACCTCAGTTAAATGCAAAAAGCTTTACTGATCACTGCTACAGAAAGCTGTCATTATTAGGTTTAAGGTTAAAAAGAAATCAGGTTTCACATTATTGTCATTCTGCACTCACAGATGTGGAAGGAGAACATAATGTAGCTTCTCCTGGACCATGGTACAAAAGAGACTTCTTCTTCTTCTTTTGGCTGCTCCCGTTAGGGGTCGCCACAGCAGATCAACTGTTTCCACTTCTTCCTGTCCTCTGCATCTTTCTCCATCACACCCACCATCTGCATGCCCTCCTTCACCACATCCATAAATCTCCTCTTAGGCCTTCCTCTCTTCCTCTTGCCTGGCAGCTCCATCCCTAGCATCCTTCTCCCGATATATCCAGAATCTCTCCTTTGCACATGTCCAAACCAACGCAATTTCGCCTCTCTGACTTTGTCTCCAAACCGTCTAACCTGGGCTGACCCTCTAATATACTCTTTTCTAATCCTGTCCATCATCGTCACACCCAATACAAATCTTAACATCTTTAACTCTGCCACCTCTAGCTCTGCCTCCTGTCTTTTGGTCAGTGCCACCGTCTCCAACCCATAAAGCATAGCTGGTCTCACTACCATCTTATAGACCTTCCCTTTCACTTTTGCTGGTACCCATCTATCACAAATCACTCCTGACACTCTTCTCCACCCACTCCACCCTGCCTGCACTCTCTTCTTCACCTCTCTTCCACACTCCCCATTACTCTGAACTGTTAATCCCAACTATTTAGATTCATTCACCTTCGCTAACTCTATTCCCTGCATCCTCACCATTCCTCTGTCCTCCCTCTCATTTATGCACATGTATTCTGTATGGTACAAAAGAGACTAAGCAAGACAAAAACAACACAGACAAATTGAGCTAGGTAAGTAATAATATGAATAAATGAGGTAAATCGATACAATAAGTGCCTATAGATGGTAGATCAGGAGACATGGAGGTATTATTAAATAAAATTTGTAAGAAAAATCTGTGTCAGTAATGATGGTACAGATGATAGACTGAGAGGTGGTCAGTGGTGGTGGATGTGGTCAATTCCTATGCTTTATGAAATTTAGCAGCCTGAGCGCCTGTGAAAAAGCTGTTTATGAACTTGGTGTTGGCCCACAAGTGATACTGTCTTCCAGACGGCAGCTGTAAAAAAACTATGGCATCTTGATGATGGTCTGGTTTGTGGATAGTGAAGTACTGGTTATGAACAAGGCAGTCTTTGTTATCTGCTGCAGATGTACACAGTTAGTTCCCATACCAGCCTTGAGATGCAGGGGGTCAGGATCTTCTGTATGGCACATCTGTACAAGCTGGTGAGGATGAGGCTCCTCGGGAAGTGGAAATACTGTTGGGCCCTTTTCACCAGGTGTGTTGTGTTGTGGGTCCAACAAAGGTTCCTCTCTGCAACTTGAAGCTGTGCCACTGCTGAACCATCAGTGTACAGATGTGTGTAGCAGCTCAAGTTCCTCTGGAGGAAAGTTTTACAGGAAATCTGTTGCACTTGAATCCAAATAAGTCACATTTTTTCCTGTTTTGGGGCATTCAATTTTTATTTGCATAAGTGCAACAATGTGCATAAAAACAGTTATTTAAAGCGGATAAAGTAATAATTCATCTGTGCCATAAATTATTTTGCATGTAAACACCATGTGAAACGTAGCATATAAATTGTGATGCTTTATTAATATGAAACAAATTTGGGCTTGATACTTTTTTTTTTTTTTTTGTTTCACATACATATACATATATATCTTCTAAATCCACGTTTTGGTTGAAAATACTGTGAAGACTTTGCCGAAAAGAGTTGTGCAGAAATGTTGGCTTGCTGTGGGTGCAACCTGGAGCCGCAGAGTAACATCCTCCATTTTTTATTGAAGCTCCTCCAACAAACAGCTGTGTTTGTGGCCACCTGTGCTTGAGCCCAATTGAGTTCCACATACACAACCATCACTTTCACAGCATTCTGCTTGTTTTAGGAAATCCAGACCATCTGCTTTTTAAATACCTGATAATTACATGGAAAGTGTTGTTCATATTTGTACTGAGGCCTGTATAAAACCAACATGCACCTGTTTCTGAAGCAGCTCTGTTCGAGAGAAGAACATTTAACAGCCAAAGAAATTGCTTCCAAGCAGCTGCCTCTGTGAGAAATCATGGTTGAAGGTGGTGCCTGTTGCCCCTCCACTGTGCATTTCTTCAGGTGCTCACCAGGTACAGTGCAGGTGAAGTGGAGACCCTTTCTAATGCAGATAAAGGGGAATTTATTGGTGCAAAATTGTGTGTATTTTCTCTTAAATAATCTGGCTGATTTTCCTCCAGATGACTCAGTGTTGGTTTATGTACAGAGATGTACAAATTTATATCGGTATTTTTTCTGAAGCATTTCAGGATGAGTGCTGTGCTTTGAATTGTACTACTTGAGGAGGATTTGAACCAAGATCTCACCAGTGCAAGGCTGCCAGCTCTAGTCAATATGCTGCCCACAGCCCCAGGTCAGAAAAACAGGAGAGAGAGAGAGATATATATATTTGTGACCCAGAAAAACAGGCTATATATATATATATATATATTTCCTATATATATATATATATAGGAAAAGTGGCGACATGTTAACCTGTTAATATTTCAGGTGTTAAGGAAAGTAGGACCGTAGTTTGGCTCTTCAGCTATGGGACAAACATAGGCAAAACCTAGAGGCAAATAAAACCGATTCAGAGAAATCCTGACAAAACCAAGAACCCACTCAGATGTCATCCAGCAGCTCAGCGATAGTGTCCACAGAACCTAGATCAAGACCCAGGAGTGACTGACAATCCAGGATCCTAAAAACAAGCTCTACCCTAATGCTGTCACTCAGTGCGAGATCTTCCTGATGATCTACATCAGCCACAGGGAGCAGCTGCAGACAATCAAGTTGTTCTTTTGTGCTGCTGCAAAAGATCCTGCTGGCTGAGGGAAATCTTTAAGGAGCGCAGCAAGCCTTCAAACTCCAGGTGACCATTCAGGTTCTCCACCTACCAGAGTGGCAGGACATGGACCTTAACAGCTTCTCCAGGGAGGTACACACTATAGTCTGTGTAGCCAGCCAAGATGGAGTTGGCTCACAGAAATAAAGTGGCAAAGATCATCCAGTTCTGTTGCTCTGCTGCCAAAGATTGTTACGCTCTTGTCCACTTCTTTGTCCAGGCAACAAATGCAGGGTGGTCAGCAGTAACTTTGATGCAGGTGTGCCAAAGGCGCATGCTTTTGTCAAGAATTTCCTCAGAGGGTCACATTCCTTTGTCACACCAGGTGGGATGCCATAGACAAGAGGCAGGACACCCCTCTGGCAATGCTTGTCAGGTTTATGCGACAGTGCAGAAGATGTCAAATGTTAATGGAGCAGAACAGCAGAAGGGGATTGGAAATGGCAGCACAGTTTGGTAAAAGTTGTTCCTATAGCTGTTGTCAAGTTCTGCTGTTCACACTTGCACAGTTTCAGATGACAGATGCCTTGTGTCAACTGACTGTATCCAGTATAGAGAACAGAAAAGCATGACATGGTACTGCAGAGTGACAGTTTTCAGACAAACCCACACTAAAAACATTTCTGTTTATGAAAACGCTGTGCAAAATGTTTTATTTTTTCCAAATATTAGGAAAATAGCACCACAGTCTGTCAGTGACGGATGCCCTCCTCGCTAACAGCAAGCTGAGCAAATTTCTCTAAGTCTCTTGTCAATATTTACAAGATCTCCAACAGGACTCAAATTTTTTTATTGTTTTTATTTCATCTACTTTAATGGTTATTAAATTTTGCAGCAATATGCACCAGCACTATCTCCTCACTATTGTTTACAAACACAGCATAAACTGTACAAATGTAAGTTGAGGTTGATAATGCTGGCTTGTGCTGCTCAGGTGCTGTAGGGGTGAAGCTGGAAACTTGTCCTCTGCACTAAAGGAACAGCCATGATCTCAGACAGAATATATTCATAAAACTGAGTGTAAATGTCTCAATTTCCCAGATCATTTAAGCATTTATTTTCTGCATCTTATATTTTGCCAAGCAAGAAAATGTTCATGAAAATCCCTGTAAGAATGATTTAAATCTCTAATTTGTATATGTGGAATTTGTTAAATTTTTCTCCAAATCAATAACAGAAAAACAGGTTGGTCCAGTTTAAAAAGTGTGTTTTGGTGTTTGTTCTGCTGACCAGAGAGAAGGTGCCCTGAAGGGGACTCTGCAGAGTGTGGGAAGTATGTGGAGAAACCACCTCCAGATCAGGAGTTCATAATCTTGAGTTCATGGATGACCTTCAGGGTAAAGGTTAGAAACTATTTATACAGGTCAGAAACTCTAATAATAGAACTTTATTTGTGTTAAAATGTTATTGAACGTTGTTTTAAAACATTTGAAATTTTGCAGTTTTTCTGTATTCTAATATGAAAGCGTTTAACTTTGTTTTACCCTTTCCTGCATTGCCCTCTTGTGGTCAGGAGTGTAATGTCTGATTCCGACTCTAAAGAAGCGCGTCAAAAAGGCAGCCCGACCAAAACCTCGTGTAATTTAGATGTAAAACTCAGACGCAGGAAGTGCATACGGATTACGGTTATTATATTTGTTCTATATTTTTCTCAGCTTCTATATACAAAGCTACAAAATATATTTTCATATTCCCCTGAAAATTTCAGAATTTTCCCAACACAGGAGCAAAAAACTTTTTTTAACAAAAAGATCAAAGTAAAAACTTTGACCAGTTTCTAATATCAGTTGGTGCTGAGGCTCTGCTGCATGAGTTTTCCCAAACACACACACACGAGTTCCTGTGTAGAAGGGACAATTGCAGCAATATAAGATGTGAAAGCGTTAATGTTAGTGCACCCAGTAAGGAGAAACCATGGGTTACTGGACTTGTTTCCTTACGGCTGTTGGTTCAGTTGAATTCCTGGGTCATATAATTAATGTAATTTACTTTGGCAGACTTTGATTTTCTATCATGGAATGAAAGTTTAAAAGTTGAACGTGGGAAAATGAATTTAAAAAACTAAGGTACCTCCCTTCCCATCAAAGGATTTCTGGCTGAATGACTGATAAAAATAAAAAGGGCAATGGCCCTTTAAATTTGTCAACTGTCAAAGTGCATAAATGTCCAATGAACCAACCAAAACAGTGAAAAACCAGAAAATAATTCTAGCTACATGTAAACCAGATGTGCTGCTTTTTATGTCACGTGCAGGAGCCTTGCACAGGCCACACACAAACACACGCTGAAGGACAGCCGAGAAATCCCTCCTCCTGAACTGTGTGGGAGTTCCATCGGCATGGCAACGCTTCCTCGACGTGACAAGCGGCAGAATTAACACACTGGCTGTGGAGTCCAGTTGGCACAAATCCCTTCTCCTCCACAGGCAACAGTAAAATGAGGATCTGGAGATTGTAGCGAAGCTGAAATGTTCATGCCGGGTGTGATAATGTGGAGATGCTGTGAGAATCGACAGTAGCCATTAGTGTAAAGGACCGTTTCTCTCTGCCTAAATGGTCACGCTGATGCTTCAGGCGGAGATGTTTCGGCTGGTTCACACATAACCCTCGTCTTTTCCTACGTGCAGGTCAGTCTGCTCTGGCCTCTTTGAGCAGAATTGATGTGCAGTCCATTTGACAGCCGGGGAAGGACGTGGATGTGGAAAAGAGGGAGCTGAAAAGGGGATGGTTCCACATGAGAAAAGCACTGATATCCCCATAGAGGACTGAATCCTCCTGAAGCACCAAGCGAGTTACTGGCTTTATCTTAAAGGAGAATAAGTGCACCACAAGGATTAGAAGAGGCAACAGATAGACCCGTGGCTCCCAGAGGTCTTTTCACAGCATGTCATATACTGTACTGTGCTGTACCAAAGTATGCCATGCTACACTGTACTGCACTGTTCTGTACCATACAGTACTTTGCTGTAATGCACCAATGAAGTCTCCAGTTTCTTCCACTGAAAATACAGTTTGATTCATAAAGAAGCGAACACATTCACCATAGGAATGTGGTCTGAAGCAGTTTGTAAAACGACTCAGTTTATTCTTCATCTCACAAATAATGTACTACATTGTCATGTGGAACTGAGGAACAAATCTATGAAAACGCTCTTTTTTTTAATCATCTTGTGCAATTCTTGAGGGGGGAAATGCACATTCTTTGCCTACAGTATCTCTGTCGAGGACCAAAAATTAACTAGAAACATCTGTGCTGTTGCAAACCAGAAATGACTTCCCTGTTGAGTGCATTTCCTGTCATTGGAATCCAGACAGACGTGCTTACGACTGCAAAGTGCATCTTGGGAAAATGCTAAATGTAAACAAATTTCAACTGCCTGATAGGTTGCTGCAGGAATGCCGTCATGAGGACGGGCGGCAGACGAGAAGAAACAGGAGCAGTGGGTTAAATCGCTGTAGTTCCACACACGTCCAGAAGGGGTCGCCCTGGTCTCCGGATTCAGGACGAAGTCTGGCTTGCGATCACATGTTTGCGTGAAAGTGGCCCAACCCGGGGGTCGGGGGGGCAGAAGGTCCCATCCCTGGAGCCCAGACGAAGAGGCGTTTGCTCCGCTTTACCCTGGAGATGAACACAAGCACAAACTGTGGTAATCGCAGCCCCTCGCATGAAAGAGGTGACGAAGGGGGCAAAACTCCTGTGGTCGTCGTGTCCGACGTGGAGTGACTTTGTGCCAAGTTCACGGTGACGCGTTTTGCACGACAGCATTGCCCTAAGAGGCCGAAACGAATGACGTTTCAATGTCGGCGACAAGGACGCATTTGCTTACAGTAAGCGACGCCCTTATTTTCACACAAACAAGTGCTCTTTCAGCAGTGCCCGCCATGCCGCCCACTTGGTCACACGCTCGTCCGGCCCAGAGGGATGTGGGAGCAGCACCGCAGCCTAGCGAGCTTTGGACTCCTGAGGCTCCCCTGCGACGGGCATCCCAGCAACGGTGAGGCGCACCGATGCTGCTTTGCTCCGCAAAAGCCCATCGGTGTCTACGTTAACAAAGCCGGAAAAACCAAAACCATAAATCCTTTAGTTTTTATAGTGGTTGTGCTTAAGGGCCCGTCTTGATCGTGTTACAGATAAAGGGAAGGAAGAACTCGAAACTTTTATTTCTTCAGGCTGTCTCTGGCACAACAGCAGCATCTGTTGAGCACACCTCTCTTTCACTCTCACTTTCTCATCCACTCACTCTCCCTCTCTCTGACACACCCATCCTCTCTCCCTCCTCCAGGGCCAATGGTCTGCATCATTAGACCAGTAGATGTGAGCGCCTCTCCACCATCTTGAATTCAGCTCGGTTCCAAATGGAAAAGGGGGCCACGTGACCGCCGTAACGCGTTTAAAATTCCCATACGTCTAATGGCGAGGTCCGCTTTCTGACATCTTTATCGGTCATTAAGGCTGACCCCTCACAGCGCAGGCATTACGCAGCAGCGCTGAGCGATTCAGGCGTAAACTGAGACCACACTCTGGGTTCAACGCGCTGCACATTTTAAGCAGGCCTGAAGGCACTCATCGCTGTGGTCCATCCATCCATCCATATAATAAGCGTTTTGGAGTAAAGTGCTTAGTCGCTGTTATGTTAATCACGGTTTAGTATCCGGGGTGGCATTTTATGTCTGCACTTGTATTTGGTTGCCTAACCTGAGCATGGGTTTTGTTATGTTTGACATCCTGTGTGTTTGAGTACAAGGGGGGGGAAAGCGGCCACGTGGTTCACGCCAATCGCTCGTGAGTGTGGGGAGGTTTCTGAAGCAAATGGCAGCACTAAATGACGTTTTAACAGGTGTTTGTGTGTCAGGCGTAAATTGGGATGGGTGACATAAAAGGTTTTACAACTGAACGAGAACACCCCAGCCCATGTACGTAGTTTATGCCCTGATTTTAACCAGGAGTTTGATGAAAATTCTTGTGATTTGTGCCTCTTCTGAGCACAAACACCCTTATATACAGTAAGGCCAGGTGCATTAGCAGACCAGACCAATAACAAATAAGCATCCTTTAAACAAACCAACAGAACCAGAGTACAACAAAGAAAATTTCACTCACGCTCTGGCAAGAAAACTTCACAAAGGGGTAACTCGAGAGCTACAAAGGCTATTTAAAATCAACGGGGGGTTGGGCGTAAACACTTGCAAAGCACCACTGCTGACGAAAAATATTTTGGCCAAAAACAGAGAAAGACTATGACCATCTTTTAACATAGTATCAAACCATTAATTTAGAAAAAATACAAAATAATTCCTTATTGAAAAGTACTCCTCCATAACTACTGTTCACATTTAAATACTGTATTCCATATATACAAAGTTCAAAACCAAGCCATTGGTGTCCCGGTCTCCTCCAACATGACCTCAGCAACCCAAATAGGTGAATTAGGTCATGTCTGTGCACACGATTTATATCCTTTTCAGCAATAACTTAGCATTTTTAGGCTTTTAGCCCAATTGGGTTGCGATCCAGATAGTTAACTGTGCAACCCACACGCATGATGTTGAGTTTCCATCGCTCCCCCCCGCATGTGCAAGGCTGAACCAACAACAGGCTGACACATTTCTGGCATCTGACAGCACAGCTCTTTGAGTGAAATGCCAGCTGCAAATAAAGCCAATTTTTTCCACGCGCTGAGCAGGTACCGCGTTCCGGCCTGCCCCCACGTCAGCACTGCCCGCAGCTGCAATGGAGCATGGGAGCTGCCTGTCCTCAAACTGGATCTCTATTCCCCACTGCTGTTTGAGCACAAAGAAAAGAAGGTAAAATGACCCAGGTGTATAACAGGGCAAATTGTTGCAAATAGTTTAACACCAAGTAACTTTGTTGAAAGGCATCAGCTAAACAAACATTACTGACCAAATGTTATTTAAATTTAGGAAAAAGATTTTGAAGTAATAAATTCCACCACCTTTTCAGTGGTTCCTGTAGCGCTGTTTAAAACTTTGAACTCGTGAAATCTTGTTGACCTCACAAAAAAAGCTCACACTGGTTTCCACCATGTCACTTCGGGGCTCTTTTTGCGTGACAACTAAATGCTTGAGGCCTTTGGGTGGCGGCAGGACAACTTGTTGACAGCAGAAAACTGGCAGATCCAGCATGCAAAGCAGGCTGAGCTGGACTGGTCTGGAGACCACATGAGTTTCCATCTCATCTATTGCTGGATTCTAACTGCTGGCTTAAGGAACAAAGCAGGGGGGGCTGAAAAAAAATCCACATTGCTTACCTTTGAGATAAAAAGGTGGATTGTTCTGGCTTGCAGTGGAGCATTTTACTGATGAATGGGTGGGGGGCGGGGGGGTTGGACCACTCGCACCCCTGCACTCAGGCGCAACATCGGTTTGCTCAGGTTTCTACGGCAGCGGATTAACCGTGCATTAGCCAGGGTAGTGTTACACTCTCTCGACCATGGAAACGGATCCCCTGGATGCAGCTCACTCTCACTGCGCATGCTGAGCCAACATGAATGCATTCATGGTTCCAAGGCTGAGTGGAGAAACCAGGGGTTTTGTTAGGTCAACCTGGCTAACTGATAAGGGCCGAAGCAGGGCGAAGGTGCAGGGTTATCTCAGTGTCATGGTCGTCCCGAGGGAGAATGAGCCCGGGGTGCCAGGCAATCTGGCAAGAGCTTTGTTGTCACAGGCCTAGAGCGTGTGTGTGTGTGTCTGTGTGTGTGGTGGTTGGGGATCAAATAAGCAGCTTGCAGGACAGCGGGGAGACCATGGACTGTCATAACCCAGGGCTCTGACTGCAAACAGTGTGGCTTTAGAGGAGCCACAGTCCAGGAAGAGCACACAGTTCCCCCTGCCTGCCATTTATTTGGGTCATGTGGAGAGAGAGAGAGAGAGAGAGAGAGAGAGAGAGAGAGAGAGATCTGCATTTCATTAATGCATCATGAGACCTGCGACAGGCAATGCCACCGATTCCTCACATAATTACCCCCTAATGGAAAGGCAGGTGGGCAGGGACAGCACAGACATCACCGTCTGTAACCCAGCAGCAGAACCCCTGGGCCTGGTGTGTACAGCAGCACCTTGGCTCTGCCCACTGACATTTACCTGCAGGACCTAAGCACATGGATCTTTTTTATTTTATTTGCTTTAAAAAAAAAAAAATGGTTAATCATTACATTCGGTGGCAGACGTTACAGAACAGCAGCAAGATCCAGTACAGTCCAGCAGACCAAAGGAGAAGCGAAGCTTGCGCACCAGGTGCAATGCGAAGTAGCCCTTCGTTTTTTTTATGACCAGCTTGCCACATAAAAGTCAAATCCCCCCCCCCCAGCAGTTTACTGTACACAAAAGATGAAATCAGGTTTTTAGTTTTAGTTTACGTCTGTTAAAAGTGCAAGTAAGGTCATTTGACGTGCGTAGATGGAACATCGGGTGTGAGAATCAAACAAGTGCTTTGGGCTCAGGATTTTATCTGGTTGACTGAATAACAGTAAATAAAACTTTTCACCTCTGGTGTTGGATAATGATTCAGTGGCCATGTTAAATAAGTATCTTCCTCTGGGGATTCTAACGAAAACTGACTGGGTTTTGACAAATTCACTTTAAACTACAATATAAACACTGATGCAGATGCACTTGAAATGTACAAGAAAAGTTAGGGAAGAAAACGCGTCTACCGTTCCAGTGCAGGACAAAAGGTACTGAACTGAAACAAGGACCTTTCGGGGCTCCTAGACCTTACAGCATTCATTCAATCCATATTTTAATGCATAAATTCATGAAGACACCTGAGAGAGATCCATAAATCATGAGGATGAGAGCAGGTGCCCTCTGGCTGACTGGCAGGAGGAACCTTCTTTCTATTCATCCACTGCATCATCATCATCATCTTGCTTTGCCAGTGTTTACACCCAAAGCCCCAGCCCTCCTAGGTCACCAGACCTTTGAGTCACAGGTCCATCTCCTCGAACGCACAACCTACTGGAAACAATGAGAGTGCTGTAAAGGCACAGGCTTTGAAATTATGGTCAGAAACACAAATTCAAATTATTAAAATACATTGATCAAAAAACAAAACAATTATTTTGGTTTCATGCACATTTCATCACATCATCCTCAGGGTCCACTACCACCACAAAGCTGGAACAGTTCCTCCAGGGCTCCCACCTCATCATAAGACAAGAGAACTTGGAATATTCATGAGACCAAAAAAGCCCCCCAAACATCTGCGATCTGGTACAAGCTGTTTTCGGAGCCGTAATGCAGGGGGGTTAGTCTATAAGCAGCTCAGCATCTTCATTAAGGAGTCAATTGCATTCTCTGACTCTTACAACAATGCAAATGGGGACTGGGGGAAATGTGGGGAGGGATCATCATTCCGTCACCCCGTCCTCCCTTTTTGCCAAACCCCCCAATAAATAAATCCAGGAAGTAGCATTAGAAAGAACAGCCATTTAAATAAAGGTTCAAACTGTGTCTCTAGCTACCTGCTCATTTGGTTACAGAGCTCACCGTTGGCCTTCAGCCACCTGCAGCTTTGTACAGCGAGGCTTATCCAAAGTAACCATGCGGCAAAAACGGAGCCGCTGTTCTGGTGGATGACTGTCATTCCTGCAGTACTGCCACCATGACAGTGTTGGGAGGACACAGTGGACACGGACTGCTCGGGCTGCCCTTAATTGATCCTTCACACATTCCGGGTTGCCTGCTTCTCCGGTGATGAAGCGGCGCCATTGAAAAGAAAATTACAGTTTTGCAGGTTCTCAGGCTGCTCAGCGCGGGGGGAAGCTGGGGGCAGAGAGTGCCTGGACCTTCACTGGAAAGTAAAAGCGATGAGAGATGGGAGAAAGCGCACTCTGTATGTTTCAGACCCAACGTGTATGATGTATCTGTGTTTGAGCGCACCGTGCGCCTGAGTTGCGTTTCAAAAACAACAAAAGGTGAGCGTAACGCAACAGGCCAATACGGGTTAAAATGTGAGCGGACGTTTCTAGTCAGAGAAAAATCAGACTTCAAATTTGGCAAGACACGCGAAGGTGCACAGCATAGAAGAACCCGGAGCTCAGATGCGGGTCAGGCACTCGATGTTAAACAGTAAACAACGCAGAAATTCACCCAGAGCTGTAGAAGCCCACAGCAAGGCAGCAAACAGCCTTTCACAGCATCACCATGTGAGAGGGAGGGGAAGCTTCTAATGTGTAAAACAGCAGGTCATTTGTACCTGGGAGATAGAGCACCGAGACAGCTGAATCCAGGGAGAAACCTCAGGGCCCTACAGAGGGGCTGGCTGGCCAGTTGGCTATAGTTTCCAACCAGAGCTGCTGTCTCACCTCCTTCCAGGAGCACTAAACACAGAAAACCCACCAAGCCCACACAGTCGTACACACCCATGTGTACACTGCCAAGAGACCAACTTTATGTCTAACAGAACATGGCAGAGGCAACTGAAACTGCCACAAACAGCTGCATCTCTGCAAATTTTTTCACCTGGAGTCAAAAAGTTAAGCAATAACTGGAAACATACCAGAGAGATGGGACTTTCTGCAGAACTCCACTTACATCTCAGAGGACCTGCAGGCTATACTCTACTATTCTGATAACATCAACAGTGTAAATTCACAATGCTTAATGCAAATAATGTGTCCATCTGCTGTTAACAGCCATTTCGAGGATGATTCAAACGCTGAGAGAATCCCACTTTATCGCATTTACATTTATGCATTCAGCAGATGCTTTTTCGCCCCCAAGCGATCTACAACTTGGAAGTAAATAAAAAACACAGCCTTTCAGGCTTCTGAATTTTCACTGGAAAGCCTCTGAGCATCAGTAGTAGTAACACCCAGTGACCAATTTCCTGCTTTGTTAGCACTGCATCTTAAAAGCACACTCAATAGCCCAAGCCCTGCGTTCAGCCCCAGGGCACAGCGCCCTGCTCGGAGCCACTGTTGCCGAGCAGAGGACCCCAGGAGCTGCCTAATAACCATCAGACCAAGGTCACTGACCAGCGCAAACCCAAAACCAGTCGGCCTCATGAGTGTGAACGCAGCCACTGCTGGCTCTCTTCCGCCAGACAGCTCAGGTTTGACACGAAACACTGACAGCAGTTGCAAAAGAAAAACAGACCAATTTGCACAAATGCACGTATACTTGAAATTCAACACCTGTTAAACAGGAAAGAACAGACCTCCTAATTGAATCAAAGGCTTTATGCTTTGTTCAGACTTTATTGGTTTATCAATCCGTTTATATGAGTGGAATTTTCGGGACCACTGCCATAATCTTGCATTTTTCTATGACCGTTCTTCTGCAAACTGAGAAAAAAAAATTGCTTAAAAATGTCAGAAAATACAATTTGATCACATTAACTTTCCCTCCTTCAAAATTGACGTAAATCAATTTTAGAATGCAAATATACGCAATCTTGTCCCAGTGATGAAACTGCTGTACCGTGAAAGTGTGCTGGCCCATACGAGGACCAAATTGGTTAAAATTATTATTTATTCACTTAGTTCGTAGAGTCTAGTTTGTATACTAAGCTACCCAGGGTATCTGGCTTGTTTTCCATGAGTGTTCCAGGCTACACACCTTGCTCAAAGGTTTGCAGTTATTTAACACTTGCTTATACCATTTTTAATTTCTGATCTTTACCCATAAACATATCATGCAACAACAAACAAGAGTAAGCAGACAGGCCAACATTTCATCTTAGGAGCTGCGTGCTCATAACCAGAAAATAGGAAGCCGTGTTGGTGACTGTTAGCAACCAAAGAGCGAACGGTTCTGAACCTTTTACTCCCCGACAGGTTTCTGTTCCTTGTGAGTAACAAAGCCAAATGTTTGTGTAATTATACCTGAGTGGAATCTCTCAGGTCAGGTTGCCTGGCAACACCAACACACCAAGGCCCTAATGCACATGGGAAGCCTAAACCACCTGAACAGATGTTGGTTTGTCTCCAACTTACCATCTTTGATAGCCTGGGGTTAGGGAGTGCCTGAAAGTGCAAATATCTCATTAGAAGCGATGTTGTGTTCATCTGAGTTAAAGTAGAAATAATGTATCGCACTTTTCCACTCTTTTTCCTTACTGAAGACGGAATCCATTTTGTTCCTCCTATCTTGAAGGATGTGCTGCCCCAGGAATGCGATCCCCTGAATGATCCTAAGGCACGGCAGGCACAGTGCTCCTCTTAAAACGTCATCTTCTCACAATAAATTAAAAAAGAAACGAAAGGGCTTACCTGGCTAAGAAAAAGGAGAAAGACCACACAACAGACTGTGAGGGGGAAAAAAGAATCTACAGCAGATGTCATATTGTTCATTTTATTTGGATTTACAAAGGCACCAATTGATTCTAATGACATTACCTCAGTCAGTTCTACCCATTCCAGAAAACTGAAGACTGCAAAACAAGGGATTTCTTCTGCAGAAGAAACATCTCCAATTACTTTAATGGGGCACGACATGGTTTCAAAATAGGAGGCGACCAGTCTAAACTGTACTGTAACATATTGGAAGAAAAAATGTCAACATTTAAAATGAAGGAGGAAGCTGGGCAACTCTCAACTGTCTGCACTGTAATACAAGAACAAAGTTGTTGGTTCTATCGCTCTCTGTGACCACCATCAAGCTCAACTCATCACAGTTTAGTAGTTATTAGTACAATGTTCAACCCAGAATTTAAACACCACAACACTGTTATAGAACAAAACCTTGAAATTTGCAACATTTCACATGTACATCTGAACACACAAAATAATAATTAAAAAAAAAAAAAAACTCACAAAAGCATGAATTACAAAAATAAAAAGAACCAAGTTTACAGGCTTGGATTCCCTTTTAATACTCAAATCTAATATTAAAGGAGAGTGCTGACATTTAAATTTATTATTACAGTATGGGGTATATGAAAACAGTTTTTCTGGAATTCAGGATCAACTGTCATTTGTTGTTTTTTGACAACTGTGCACACCACTTCAGGCAGCTAATAGGAAACTACAGTGTGTCAGGTACTGATTATGGTGCAACATACCTACGGACACTGCAAAAGGTACTTACATGTACACAGCAGCTAAAATATTTTGCCGCTTTTATTCACTTCATCCAGGCTTTTCCTGTTCTGTAAATAAATAACTAAACTGCATTTACCATAAGCACAAAAATACTTTATAGCTTAAGTTTTGTTACATGGTAGGTAAATAGAGATGTACACAACTTGATTAGAAAACAGAATGCTATTTTTCACATTTCAGACAAAATTCAGGCACAAGTCACACACCCGTTAGATGCTGATTTATCATCATATTACAAAAGAGCTAAACGCCTATACTATTCAACTCATTCTAGTACAGGGTGCTCTTTTTACAATCAAAAATTATAAAGCCCTCTGCTGACTTTCAAAGATTAGAACCAAACACACCATTTAGTGAGAAAATTAGGCGTTAACCCATATATCATGTGACTATGTACACCTAAGGGAATACAGAAGAGAACCACTTGGAAAAAATAAATGATGCTTCCAATTTCTCTTGCATATTTCCAGTCAGCTATCCAAGACAATCCTTGCAATTATGGCATCAAGTCTGTAACAACCTAAAAAGGGAGCCTTGCCAATATGCCCACTGTACTTCCTGTGAGCACAATGCCATTATCGCTACAAAAGAGAAAACGAACCCTTCCATTAAGTCTATCAAACAGTAATTCCAAGAAGTGAAAAAATAAAACTGGATCCATCCAGAACCCTGCCAAAGCTAAAGTCCCATTAAACCCTACAAACAGAAGGTAAATTGCCAGGATAAGATCATCTAATGGTGAAAAGGGAGCGAACAAAAATAAGTCCAAATACTAGTAGTATCTACAAGGGCCAGTTATTGATTCATAAAGGGGAACGAGGAATCGTCTTTGGTTCAAAGACGAGCTCCTTTAAAGTAACTGGGCAAGACATCGATAGCAAGAGTACAAGCTCAGACCACATCACAACGATCTGGAGATTCAGGCACAAGAACGTGAAGAGCCATGAAGTACAATCTACCTTGTGCTTGCGCAAACAACTGGGACTGAGTTATTGCTTTCAGCAAAGCCGCCAGGGCACAAAGGCCTTTGAAGGGGGGGGGGGGGGGGGGTTAGTACAGTGCCTATATCTTCAACCAAGCAGGAGTATGCAAACACACAAAAGTCTTCCTTCCCAACCCCTGGGTGGCCATACATTTTTTAAAAAAATGCAGTATTTGATGTTGCATCAATAGAGAAGGCTAAACATACAGAGCCAAAACCAATGAGCCCTGAGCCCTGTCATGCACATTCTTCATCTGGACCCAAATGGGAAAAGAGCAGTCACTTCCATAATGAGAGGGCACCTGTGGGTAAGATGGGATGTTGCCCTACCACGTGGTGCCTCCAATAGCCAAGCTTTACAGAGCTGCATGTCAAATGCATAACTAACCAACAGGAAAGACAAGAGGCTGGTTCAGGGCTGAGCTGCTTCAGGTTGTAACTGGCGGGCCAGGGCCTATTTGCACATGATCCTCAGTACCTCATGGTGCTGGATGCTCGAAAGTAGGACAGGAACTTGAAGCAGAGACTGACCACAAAATACCAGATGTTCCGGGCCATCTGTGACCTGGCAATGAAGATCCGCCAAACGAGCACGAGCAAGATGGTGTTGAAAGCATAACGGATGTTCCTCAGCCTGAAAGAACAAGAAGAGCAGGGGAAGAATCTCTATCAATGGCACTCAATGTTGTTGAATGACTGCCCTGCCAACCAAAGGAATGCTGCTGCAGTCTTGTAGATTATGTATCAGAAATTGCAAATACAGGTGCCACTGCTACCACTGTCCCATTTGCAAGCAACTTTATAGCACAAGTGCACAAAAATAACATCCATCCATTGCAAATAACTTGTTTGTCTAGGGCAGGTTGTTGGTTGTCCAGAGCCCATCCCAAAGAGACGATACATGAGGAGGGCTACACCTTCCACTGAATTCCAGTTCACTGCAGGGTTATCACACTCATTTATTCACACATATACACACAGTACAAAGGGCCATTTTAGGTTAATCAGTTTACCTGATAAATTATGTCTTTGGAAGGTGGGAAGGGGAAAAAAAAAAGCCAAAAGATTGAATAGAATAAATACATGTCACGTGTTACTTTTTATTTTATGGGGAATTTACATAAAATTTTGCTTAATGCTTTTGTTTTCAAAAGTTTTCCCAAGAAAAGGAGAAAAAGAGAGGAGAGGAAGAAGTTATTCAGTTTTTCCTGTTTTATAAATCACTGTGAGAATCTTGCCACCCAGACCAAAACTTTGTTGTAAGCATAGGGTTTTATTTCTTTCAGATCCAAGTTAAATTTTAATTCACTTTCAAATGGTTATGCAGATTAACTGAAATACTGAGAAAGAAAAAGAAAACACTTAAGATCAGCTAAAAATTAAACAAATTCCTGAAGTGGGGCAGAAACAGGATCTGTTTGAACTATGAGCTATTCAAGATCTGTCTGCCTGGACCCATGCCCTCTGCCCCTCACCCAAGTCCACATCCCATTGCTGCCCCACAGTCCTTACTTGTTGAGATGCTTCCTCGCCGCGGGCAGGCCTGAGAGTTCCTCGTTGAGAACATATTTCTTTGTCCCCATGCAGTAACTTTCCATGTATTCTGCCCAATGCAGCTGTCTGACATCAAAGTTAAAGAGCTAAAATATGGAAAAAGAAAACATTTCACTGCAATGAATAGTTAACCAGAGAAAGTAATCATCCAGGTTACAGAGTTCTCACTGGTAAGATGTTACAGGAAACCTACCTACTCTTAGAAACTCTGGGTCTGATCACTCGTATGCTATGACCATGTTCCTTTTTTCTGAGCACCATATTCAGACCCCTTTGCCATTCCCACACAGCTCAATACTATGAAAACTATTTGTTGCGAGTCTTGCATTCATAACTATGCATTCCCAAAAAAAAAAAAAAAAAAAAAACCATTTGAACAGAGCCCTGATTCAGCCGTTATGAACACAAAGAATGCATTCATTCCCTAGCAAGTCTGTGTCTGGATTGTGAATTTCTCAACTGTACGACAAGCTACTTGCACACTCAGCTGGCCTAATTATACGCAGCATGACAGAACGCTAGTGTGTCTTCACTGCCTGCTTTGTCAGTACAGTATGCAGGGTCCCCTCAAAACACCCCCATGGATTTGAGAACAGTGACACAAAGCCTTTCCCTATTCTTACACACATTATCGATCCTTTAAAGTAGAATCAGGGCTGTTACTACAGACAGATGGTGGTGACAAATGAAAGTGCTTACAAAAATTCCTAATTATTTAAGTTGGGGAATATTCTTTCAGGGGTCCAGAATTCCTGGTGCCAGCCCAGAGCAGAACACTTGAGTATTATGACACGGACAACTTACTGTGCAAATGCATACTTGCAAGAGTTAAAAATATGAACCGCCTCTGTCCTTGGTACCTAACACAGCATAAACTGAGATTTATTCACCTGCCCACTAAGGACCACTCTCCATACAATATTACCTGACTGCCTCACAGGAGCAAATTCAATGGCAACACTTACATTCTCTGTGTCAATGCATCCAGTGAGCAAGGCCAATCAATAAAACACTAGGAAAAGACAAAACTGAGGGACAGTAACTAACCAGAGCTTGCCTGACAGCCCTGGCCAAATGCCAGGTCCAGATCAGAAATGGGACTTACTTTCTTGTCTTGTGGGCTCATTTGGTTCAGCAGCATGGTTACATTGTCTGTGTTCCACACCCACGAATGGCTTGTGAAGTACTCCAGCAAGATCATAGCCCTGTGCAGCCTTGTGATTGTCTTCATCATCCTGTGTCACCATAGTAACAGCACAGAGATGCATGTTAAAGCAGAATGTTGGCTCAACAACAGGAACAACAGTCAGTCACACCCACAGCACAGGGAACACAGCCGAAAGGTAATAATCAGGAAACTGGATTCTCAACCGGTGGCAAAGCCATTTTTACACCTGATCGACTAAGAAATTCTCATTTGCCCCCATTTTGGCTCATAAAATGCAGTCTAATAAAATGACAGAACTGCATAAAAACATGCAGTCTTAAAACAATTAATAGTAATTTAGAGTGCTGTTTTCCATCAAGTCAAATGCCACGGAGAAATCCAGCTTTTTCAGGACGTGGGGAATAAAGATCATTTTCAGAAATCACGTAAATCAATTAAAATGGTAAAAGGTGAAAGAAAGGCTGAGTTACAGGCCCAAGACATTATTTCACACAGTGAAAGAAGGAAGGGAGGTGAGAAAAGAAAGTCTCATCACATATGCACTTATTCATTTACACAAGCACAGAATTTTGCCTTCATTGGACTGCTGTCAGTGATGTCAATGCAGACAAACAGTAAGAACAGGAAGGCTTAGGTGGGCATATTGGAGGGAATCTGAGTATTTCATTCCACTATCAAAAAACTACTTATATCAGGGCTATAATACACATGAATAGTCTTTAAAAGAAGTCCAACACCTGGATTCAACTGTGTACACTACTAGGCAAATAAATAAACAGCGCTTCATTTAGATGTCTTTTGTTGATCAGTTTCCCACCAAGCTGCTATATATACGAAAAAAGAATGAAATCACATGTGATTGGTGAAACAGTCAAGGGAGGTGAATTCTCCAACTTGAAACCATTGATGAAAACTCCAACGTGGAATAGAAAACAATCAAAATCCAAAGAATCACAAATGAGGGAGGTGCGGTTTCCCAACCATCTTTTCAAATCTCCACTCCTGTTAAATATTGAAATTATGTTTTACAGCTGGATTGTTTGTTTATGGTACCATTAAAATGTCTTTGGTTCCTGAAACTGGGAAAAGCAATAGCTTTCTATAGATACCAAACACCTAAACGCCCTCTATCAAATAATCTGAAATGTTAGACTTTACATTGATGGGAATATACGTCATTCTTCCATGAGAGTAGAGTGCTTTATCAGCAGTCCCTAAATATTAAAAAAAAAAAAAAAAAAAATCTTCTGACTTCGAAAGTCAACTTTATAATATTAAAATTGCTATATTCTCTTCTCTTCCAGTTACAAGATCATCCAAAAAAGAAAAAAAATATTTTTACTGATGGCGAGAAGGTGCATGGCATCAATGGGACCTCCCAGTCCAGCATAACATTGAAAGAGATTGTGATTTTACACTGCAAAAAGTTCTCAGGTCCACAGTCACTTCCAAAGACTTAATAGCATGGCTCGTGGAAGAAATTTAACCATAGTAATTTCTGGACAACCCATCAGAGGAAGCCAAAGTGTTTAAAAAAACAAAAAAAAAAAAAACAAACTGATGTTAGCCTATTCTCTCCAATTGTTCAACATGCAGTCTAACCTGCTGTTGTGTTTGCTACGCCCAAAGTCTGTGCATGGCAGCATGCTTGCTTAGAAAGCCAAACCATGTTCATGCATCTCAGCCTGCTACGAGTCCATTGCCATCAAGTCAAGCAAACAGTTGGGCTTGCTTCCTCCATGTGACTCCACAAGACCAAACACCCAGTGCTGGAGGGAGAGGGGGCTGCTTGCAGACCTTACCGGGGCTGCTGACCCGTCAGCCTTAGGTACCCATCATAGAGTAGAGCAGGCAGCGTGTGACTCACTGTGGTCCAGTACTGATTGGTAAAGGGGTTGGACCGAAGATTTACATTGGGGCGCCTGAAAGCCTGCTCTAACGGGTTCGTCTTGAAGGTCATGTTTATACAATACTCTGCAGAGAAAATACATTACAGTAGCCTTTAACACAGCAAAGCAAGGTACAGTGACAAGAACAGGGTGAAGGGTGCAGAACCAGGCCTGATGTCCTAGAGTTATGCACCCTTACACACCTCGCAGCTTCATACGTGATCCCTATGTCGGTGGGCTGCACTGCGCATGAGAGCGAATGAGGCTTGTTGGACAGAGAGGGGCATTTACCTGGGAGGTCTTCCTGTTATCCTGAGGTAGAGATCATAAAGGAATGCTGGGGCCTTGTGGCTTACAGCAATCCAGTACTGATTGATAAGGTGATTGGATGTAAGATTAACATTGGGCCGTCTGAAGGCCTGCTCGAGGGGGTTCCTCTTGAATGTGGATATTACATGGTACTCTAAGAGAGAAAAGTGAAGCTTACAGGTCATTTTGACCTCATGTGAATGACAGAAAAAGGTTCATTTCTCAATCATTTTGTCGCTTGCATGCACACAGTGCTTGAAGACCGAATACCGCGGTTAGCTGTTTTGCCTGTAAAGTGCACTGCTAAAATAGTTAAAACGATCATGAAAAGCCTACTGTGTACCCACACCTCATGGAGCTAGACAATACTACAGAGGCAGCTGCACTACTTTTGTACTGACTGTTTTAAACTATAAAGTTTATCTTGCCGCCTACCTTATTAGATTGTCCCTTTGATATTCCCATCAAAGAAATGTAAGGCTACAGCGGTATTCACAGAATGGTAAATACAAACTAAAACTGTAAACATCTTTGTACAGATTAACAATTGTTAACTACTCATACTCTGTCCTTAAAGGGGACATGAAACAAAAAGACTACAGTGGTATTTCATTGACTTACCGGTTGTAAAGTTTACAGAATTTATACTTAGCTAGACAAGAATAGTTCTCTTAAAAACCCAGCGTGTGTATTCAAACAGCCGATGATATCACTGCTATTATGACAATTCACATAGGTCTTTTTTAAATATTGCCGTTTCTGCAATACATGCAGGCCATTTTTTATTGCACAGCAAAACCTGTCCTTTATTGTGCTTTACGACATGGCTGCTGGGATTAACAGGTATTAAAGGCATTCGAAATGCAACTTCTCTGTGAAGTTCTGTATAGTTACTTATTTCACCATATTCTTGATACAGCCAATCTGATTTTAAAAAAAAATACTATGAATAACGCCAAAAACTTTAAAGGCTTCTGAATCCGTACATAATATTTATCTGTTGCCGTATTCAGTGCTGGATGGCATGGTAAGCCTTGGTTTGGAATCAGTTTCCATTAAAGTAAGTATGGAAATAACACTGCCACAGCCAGCCATCCCAATCACAGTAATTGCAATGGCACTGATATGAAAACTGGCCGTTTCTCAACAAGTGTACAACTTTAAAGTAAACTCCGCTAAGAGCTTTTAGTCAAAAAGGCTGGAATGAAGTAATGACATGGAATTAATTTCATACAGTCCATGTATAAATGATGTATATTAAAGTATTTGTGGAAATTATTATGATTTAACCAACTACAAAATAAGACATTTTAAAATAAATTAATGAATACTCTATGGATTTTTACATGTCAAAGAAAGTCAGTTTGTTTCATGTCCTCTTTAAACTACCGTATTTTTGTTCTATTTCCTGTACTAAAACACAGCTATTTAGGTATCATTTTAAAGCACCAAAATGCAGTCTTAAGTAAACAGGCAAAATGGTGTTTTTTTTTTTTTACGTTACATACTGTACAAATACTTTAAACAACCGCTAACAAATGTTTATGACTTAGATTTGAGGTGGGTAATTATGATCTACTGTATTTGTGGGTTATATTCAATTCCTGCAACAAAGTCTTGGCCAGTAATTTTGATTGTGAATGTTAACATTTTTAACAGATTCTCAACACAAAAACATGACATTCATCACAATGACTTCATGTACATATATGAAATTGCTTGCAATAAATTAATATTTAAACTTGACAGTGAATCTCAACCTAACTGCTCCTCCTCCGGGTGTTGGTGCCTTACACTAGGGTGTCTCTCTAAGCCAAATCTGTACTCCAGGCCAAGACATAAGCCACATCAGCAGGGATCTAGGACTACTGGGAACACCCAAAGTTCAAACAATAATAATGGAGTAGAATGGAGTAGCTGGTGAGTAGTTCTCCAAGTGAAGATGATGGCATTTTAAGAGTACATTTGGGGATAGAGAGCAATCACATGGGTAAGGGACCACCTACACCTGCAGGAAGAACACATTAACTAAGTTCAAGTATCAAATCAGTATTTTCAATATCCTTTTCTAAATCTATTCTGGGTTACTTAATATTATTTGTCCTAATAAATGTTCTTAATTAAAAATTATACTTTTTTTAACAGTTTTTTTTTTTTGCCCCCAAATTTAGGGAGCAAGACACAACTAAAGAGAAAGCCTGAAAGATAATTATGCTTTTTTGATATTTCCACTGCTTATCACATGACTTCATTTAACACTAAATATGTTATCAAATCTCACAGGGCTGGCTGGCTGACTATGCCACACCAACTGTACAGTCTCCTGCAGGGGACTGGATGGAGGATGGGTTGTAGGTGCTGCCAACATTTCCAAAGCCAAGCACCCAGGAATGAGTCAAGCTTATCACACGACAATCTGGCTGCCAGCACTGGCTCTCTTTTAGTCAGTGTTAATAGCAGGGAGAGAATTTTGGACTCTATAAGGAAAAGTGAAAGCCTAACCAATGTGACATTTCAAATTATTAAAAACTGTTGATTGGGAGCATGTATTCTTGTTTTTAAAAGTTTTACCAAAAATTTTTACAGAACACTACATAAGAAACAGTCATACCAACTTCACCCCAATGAAAAGGGTTGATGCCTCCAGTTGTGCAGTTGTACACCAGCAGACTTTTTGGCCTAGATAAAAAGACAAGGAAAACTATAAAGATACAAATTCAAGAAGAATAAGTGAGACATCAGCAAAAGTATGATAATACACAAAACAGACCAAACACTCACATTCAACCTGATGTTTCAGTCAGTCAGAAATCCATGCAATAAACCAATTGTCATGCATGTGAAGAAGGCCTCTATTCAGAGTGAAAGCAAGTACAACAGCTGACCTTGAGTATCTCTGGGACCCAGAGTACCATGCTGCAGCCAGGGTGGCATTGATGACCACATCCACTGGCACCAGGTCTGCCACAGCATCATTAGAAGCTCTCATGGTGCGCAAGATTCCCTTTCCAGCCTAGAAATCACACAGTTTAGCTGATACACTAAAGTTAATGTGCTTAAAAACAGTCTCACCATATACAGGGCAGAGCAAACAACCAAACAATCTGAAAGGAAGTACTTACAGCTATAAAAATTCCACTGGGTCCATTGAAATTATCAATCCAACCCTATTAAAACAAAAAAAAATAAAATAAATAAAAATAAAAATGGTACCAAATGCAAATGAATGATACATTTCTGTTGTTAAATGGTACATTCTGCCCTTAACAGAAAAATAAGAACCTGAACAAAGGTGTAACCCACTATGACAATATCAGATACAAAGGGGAAAATACAAATACACCAAAAGAAGTAACAATCATACTGACATACATAGAAGAAAGGACGGGCAAAACATCTACAGGGATATCTGTCCAGCTCATCTCTAACTCCTCATGGATAAAATGGAAACTGAACTTACAGGAAAGGGCTCTTTCCAACTGGCACCCACTATGGAGGGTCTTATAATAGCCACATTGAGGTTGCCACATTCCTGCTGGACAAGGTACTCTGCCAGGGCCTTGGTGTATGTGTAGGTGTTAGGCCTGTCGCCAATGAGCTTTGGTGTGATGAGATCAATCAGCTTGTCATCCATCCACCTGTTTCAACACAAATTTCATACAAGTCCTCAGTCACATAGCTTTCACTATGTGGTTAATGCCTATTATTGCAAACCTATCAATTAGTAGCAATGTAGAACAACATCTACAACATGGGTCCTTATATGCTATGTCCTAATCCTAGTTCTAGCCAAAGCCAAACAAAATAATACCACAACGCTAGTCTTTATTTTATTTGCAAAAATTCATTATGTCCTAGGTCTTCATTCCCAGTCCTGAATAGATTAAAAAAAATGCTTACAGACAAGGTTAAAAGTTGAACAAAATATTTCTGTGGAAAAACCAAAAGCTTAAAAGTACTTTGATTAAAAACCAAGAAAACTATACTGTGGCCCAGGACTGATGAAAACCTAGGTTCTTCAACCTATTTCACATGGTCATGAATTATAAATAACTCCAGTACTGATCGATCATAGAAACAATGAAAGCACTTAAGACAACAAACCACAGCAGAAATTAATTAAAAGGATTGCCATAATACATCTAAAAGGTTTTTATACTACTAAATGTAGTATAAACAACAGCTGTCTACAGTTATCTAACAGAATACTGGACTCACATTTCTCTGCACTTCAGCCATTCATGGACTTGTTCACAAAAAAATACATAATTTGATTACAACTACCTTCCAGATCATGACCAATACACAAAAATATCATGTAAGGATTAATGCCCAAGATAGCATATCTGACTGGGACAAAAGAAGTATACATGCCATACATTGTGAGTTTTTTTTTTTTTTTAATTCTTTTAATTTGGGTCAAAATATTCTGTATTTTTATGTGGCAATTAGAATACGAATTTGTCTCATTGTTTACAAGCCAGGCAAAACCATGTTACAACATAAGAATATAGACAATTTTTGTGCTAAGAAGTGTTAACAAATCTGGACATGAGCCTGCACAAACCCTCCCCCTGCAATGAAACTGCAACATAGATCTTCAGTTCTTATTCCCAGACAGAGTGCCATGTCCCTCCAAGTATCACCAGCTCCACTGTCTCCACTATACTGGAAATGCACTTTAGCTTGAAACTTGACTTCAATATGAAGGCCAGTAAGTGTAGCTATGAAAGCAACAACGGCATTTTTGATGTTAGGCTTATTGCTCATTAGATCATTTAAGTTTACAGCACATGGTTGTGACAGCTTCCATGGGTGATAAAGTCTGACAAATCACCTTTGAGACGATATTTATAATGTTTTGTTTATTTAAAAAAAAAAAAAAGCAGCTATATATAAGTATTCTGAGAAATGTCCAAACTTATTACCAGTAACAATGGTGAACTAATGATTCATGGTGATTCATCTAATGTCACAACCTCCATATTTCCTGACACTCTAAATACTTTAAACCATGAAGCTACATTTCTAAACTGGATGTAATTATATTTGGCCAACCTCAAGTTCCAGGCATAAAGACTGCCAGTTAAGTTAAAAAAAAAAAAAAAGTGAAAAGGCACAATTATCATTCCTCTCAAAATTCCTTTACATTTAAATTCCAACGCACTTTGAAAGCAGTTATATTTTACATTCCTGTGAGAAGACAGCATGGAGAAAGTATGACTAATAACTATTAATGGAAATTATTGCTTGCAGATTTGGGATAATCATATCATAATAATACAATGACTGGACTATACAAGTACTGCAGTTTAGAAGACACTTAACATCTTCAAATGTAGACAACATGTTAGAGTATTATTAACATCACAGAATTTGCCATTACTTAGTACCCCTATTTCAAAGACAACTCTGTCTCCAACAGAATGATGTTTTAGTCTTATCCTTGGAAGTTTATATAGTATTAGAGAGGACAAAGTGGGGAAATGAGCTTACTCAAGTGTATCTATCAGTTTCTTGTAGTCAATAGGTGGTGGGTACACTACTTCCTCAATGATTGAGCGATCACAGTTGGCATAGGCTGTGGAGACATGGATGAAGACCTCCAAATGCTTCATTCTGTGGGCCAAAGCCATGATCTTCTGTGTGGCTAGAACATTCAGCTGCATTGCATCCCTTTGTAAAAGGAAAGAAAAAAAATATCAACAGTCTACATAAGTTACACCAAGCAACAGCGTCTTAATTTTAAAGGAAGCTGAGTGGAGGAGGATAAATCACACCTGTTATCTGATAAAGACAGCACATATTTAGTTAGTGTCTGGTGTTTGCATTAATGAATGATGCATCCCTGTTATGCTGCTTGCAGATGTATAGGAGTAGAAACAAACAACTCACTTGAGAGGCTCATTGAATCTGACTGTGGCAGCGCAGTGGAAAACTAAGTTAATACAATCCACCAAAGTCTGCTGGTCTTCTCTGCTCACAGCCAGCTCTGGCTGGGTCAGATCGCTGCTCACAGGCACTATCTTATTTGCAAAGTGCGGCTGCTCTTCTCTCAACCTGTCAAAAAGCTAGGAAATCACATCCTTTATTAAAGCTGAAATCATTCTTTAAAAAAAGAAAACAAGAATTTCATTCATTAGAACTGCAAAATTCCACAAACAGTAGGAAATAAGCAATTGCTAATATATAGATAAAAACACAAAAAACAAAGATCTGTTCAGTCCACCTGTTGCATGGTTTTTCTGTTTTTAAAAAAAGCAGATCATTTTCTTGTGTCCATCTCCCTTACCTTGCAGTTTACCATCTCCGCAATGCGCGCACTAGGGGCTTGGCCTGCTTTCTGCCGAACCAGCACGTAGATAGCCTTTACGTCGGGACAGGAGCGCAGCAGCTTCTCCAGCAGCACCTTGCCCATGAAGCCTGTAGCTCCTGTGATGAGCACATTTTTTCCAGCATAGTACTCTGCAATGGTCACCATGATGCTTGCAGTAGCCCTCCTTAAAAGGTCCCCTGCAGGACAGAAGCATTTGTTCAGCATAGAAAGTAAACTGGACATAAATATAAAACAGGACCCAGCCCCTTACAGTTACCCTTCCTCATTCATATGGGACATTTAAGAACAGTCTGCAGAGAAAATATTGGCACTTCAAAATGCTGCAACAAAAGACCAACGCAAAACAGGTGTTTCTATTGATTTAAAATTTGCTTGCTTGTTTAATTGGATATGGTCAACGAAAAGAAAAATCCTGACAAAAAGTAAAGTGAGCAGGATGCTATAAATCACTGTTGTTTTATCTTATCAAGTCATTTGAGCAGTAGCACCTCACTGGGACCAAGTCCATAAGCCACTGCTGTCAGCAACCAGAAATCATTCAGCAATACACAGCAAATCATTAACAGTAGTTCAAACTGATCTATGCCATGTACTGATAACCCTGGTTGAGATTGATTTGTGTCAACAATTTGTGATAACACCATACCACATATTAAAACCTGATTTGGCTTTTTTCCTTTTTTCCAGTGCCTCCACTTATATTACAAAAATGGCTTACGACGGCAAACTTGGGAGGGGGGGGGAAATATGAGAAACAACTCAATTTTTTTTTGTTTTTTTTTTTGTTACTGTTCAGTCAGCAAGAGAGGCCTTTTCAAATTCTCTGGCTTCCTAAGAGCTTGTGTTGTCCTACCCAAATCTCACAGAGCACAGCAGTGTCCAGCCCCTTTTTGCTCAATGCAGCGGTCACTGTGCAATGCACCACACTTGTGCCAAGACACCGCTGCAGGGGTTTCGGAGCAAAACAGCAGTTTCCTCAATGGAAACCGAGAGCTCAGCTTGCATGCAGGCTCCAACTCCATCACATGACCTCACACCAAGACACCAAGCACCTACTAGCGCACAGATGTCACCCAGTACTACAAGGCACACCACAAAAAAAAAAAAAGAAAAAAAAAACCCCCCGCAGCAAAAGAAATATGGTTTAAGCACAAAGGTTTAGTTGGCTGTATACCTTTTGGCAGAAGTAGACACAAATCTAACTTTGAAACTGATTCCTACGCAGCACAAGAGACACAACACAGTCTATGAGGGACTACAGAGCCATCAGTAGGGTGTCCATGTAACATGGAGCACAGTCTCATTAGAATAATGCAATATTACCAATACTAAGCCAATGCATTTATCCATTAATCCATTTATAGAGTGGGATATTTCAGCAAAACAATTCAGGTTAAGTGCATTGCAGCAGGGTTCCTCTGGATTAGAACAAGCTAGTTTAGAGTACAAGTCAGTACCTTAACCCTTAAATACTATATCTAAAAATGCTGAATAACTTGAATTAAAACAACAAGTTAACTTAGTCTGACCGACTGAGTTAAAAGAACTCGAAGCAATTTTCACCGTCAATGAGGCAAACACTAACAGCCGGCCTGTATTCCCATTTTAAAGTGGCAAGAATGGTATGAAGAACATCTCTTAATATGACTTTAATATACACCCACTTGACTGAATAAGAAGTGACACGAAACATTAACACACCCTTTTCCTTTGCACAAGTCAGATGGTGCAAGAAAGACAAATATGAATCAGTCATAAGAGAATGCTGTCTTGTGACTTGAGTTTAAAAGAGTAAATGAGAAATCTGCAGACTCCTTCTTCCTTGTAACCACGCGAGCACTACAGTGGGCTTCTTCCTCCAAGGTGGCTAACATCAAAAGATGTCAAGGACTCATCCACGCGTCAACAATTTCTTGTATTTGAAGTATAATCTTCGACATGGGGCTGACCAACCCCACCTTTTAAAAACAACTGTCTGGAAACCTAAAGAACAAACTGACATCTAATAAGAAGCAGGGAAGGTGGGAAGTCGATTTTAAGGAAGGCCTTCAAGGTTCCTCAAGGACCACAGGGCCGTGGAGGAATTACATTAATTCTGGTTTAACTTTTTGTTCTGGACGCAACGTTAACTTTCGGATTAATTTTGACAGCCCTCATCCACCGTGAAGCGTACGAACTTCGCAACGTTGCAAATAAAAATGTTAGCACTGCAACATGGAGTCCAAGTTGTTCAACATAAAACCCATACTCTTTCTCGCAAGCTGATACCAATAGGAGGACCTAACATTTGCGCAGTCTTTCGCCTGACATAAAAGCATTGCCCGAATGCAGCAGTCGAGCTAAAATAACGCTTTTGTCGCCGTTATCAGCAGTAGCAGTCAAAAACATGCCTGCCCATTTTGCAGACCGCTATCTTGCCGACCGCTATCTTGCCGACTACTGTTCCGTTCAAGAGGTTTTTTTTAAACACTTGTTCCGGGTTTCGTCTGCTCTCCGTTAACTCCACACACTGTGCAAGAGCCGCATGTGATGATAAAAGTAATTCTTCACATGAGCGGTGGCCGCCATTGCGCATCGTCTCAATTCGGCGGACTTTTCGACGTCTGAGGCGAAGCGGCGGAGCGGTCGACCCCGGCGGCGCCTCGGCTAATTGACAAGTTGCTCTGTTACGTAACAAAACTTTTCTGCAAGTGAATTATATTAAGAAACGCCAAAAGCAATTAAAATAAAACGATTTTTTTTTTTTTTACTAAACAGGAAGAAAGAAAAAAAAACGATCACACCACTAGCTGTATTTTAATTGGACATATCGTTGTTAAATTCCGGAAAATAGTGCCAAGCTTCCCCTTCCACGTAACCGGCACTCCCTGCCTGAGAAGCCGTAAATAAAGGGATTTGGTCGCTCACCTTCGCAGTCGACGGCTGCGGGACGCGTGGTGCGGTTAGCTCGGCGCGTGTATCCAGGCGGCACCTCTGCTCGCGCTCTCACCCGCACTTCCCGGAAGCAGCGCGCGCCTCTCCTAGCTCACAGCCCCGAGCTCACGCGCGTAACGCATAAAACCGCAGCTGAGGACCTCGACTATGAGGCGCGCTCCTGCGCACACGCTGCTCTTCCACGCAGCAAGAGCCGTCCCGCAGGCCACGCCACGCCACGCCACGCCACTCGACCAGCCAGTCAGTCAGCCAGTCAGCCAGCCCAGCGCGTCCCGCACGCTGCGATCAACGCTCAGCAGTCAGGAAGCGCTGCCGAGCGGGGTTGCCAAGCAGTCTCCCAGATTCACCGCCGTTCCGTCAACCAACGCCACTTACTGGGCTGGGGACGGCCGAGGTCAGCAGGAAGTGATGTCACTTAAACGCTTCGCATAGAAACCGGGTTGCCAGGGAGACTCTCCGTAGGATTTATTTGATTTCATTTTTTTCCTTTTTGCTTTTAGTATTAGCCAGTACATTAGTCAGTTTCAGTGGCGCTTTTCAAACGTATAAGTTTCATTCTGATCGAAATGTGTGAAGACGAGTTGTGTCCTGCTCCCTGCATGATTTGCACATTTATTTTGCACATTTGAAAACCTTACTGACGTTATTGTATTGTTGGTCATAGATAAATTCTGCAGACGCTTAAACTCATTGCTGCCATAGCCTTCGTTCTGCAAAAATTCAGTGCACCCTTTGTAAATCGATTCATACGTTTGTAAATATTCGTATGTGACAGAAGTTCCTCATTACAGTGGACAATAAGTGGGTTATTACAAAGAGTTTGGAATAGGACGAGAGAGCAGCGTGGGATCCATTAGAACTTTTAATACGTGAAGCAAAACTTGTACAGTTATAATGTAAGACATCCATAATGCACATAGCAATAAATAAATAAGTACCAATAATTCAATAGTTGGTTAAAGAAGTATAAATAAATACATAGCAGTAAATAGCAATCTAATTGTGGACAGGTCTTTTTGTGTCATTATGGAGGTGGATGGCTGTTGGTAAGAAGGACCCTCAGAAGCACTTCTTAGCACTTCTAAGATGAATAACCCGGTGGCTAAAAGAGCTCATAGCTAAAATTTTATTTAAGGGATGTGAGCCATTGTCCACGATGGACTGTAGTTTCCTCCACACCCTGACCTCTGTCAAGACCACCACTGAATCAGGGTTCTGACCCGTGAACCCGCTTTCTTGACAATTTTATTTCTGCCTGTGCCTCTGAAAAGATCACACTGATAACCACAGTTTGGTAGAGGAGGATGTTGCTGCCTGTGTTAAAGGACCTGGGGGATCCAAGAAGGTACAGGGTGCTCAGTCCTTTCTTGCACACCACATCTGTGCTGTAAGACCAGTTCACTATGTTGTAGACATGGACCCCTAAGTGCTTGCGGGACTAGACTACCACCGCATCTGCACCCTCAATAGCAATGAGTTACAAGCACCCCTTAACCTGACAAAGATCAACCACCAGCTCCTTACTGTTTTTTGACATGGTACTGGAGGCCTTGCACCATTATACAAAGTATTAGTATGTTCAGTTCTGCATATACAGGCATGACTATATAAGCCCAACCACTCGGTTACATGCTGAAGCCAAAAACTTCTTTTTACACCAGTTTTATTTAGCACTGTAGTTTTTGAAAATACATCAGAATTACATTTGATTATTTTGGTTAGCAGATTACAGGCATTGTAAGCAATGCTTAATTTTATGGCTGTATTTTTTTTCTCTCAGTTAGTTTTAGTTTCAGTTTCATTTTGTCCCACTGAAAAATACTAAACCCTATCTTCGGGCAGATAGTTAATTCTATGAAAATAAAGTGGGTTAAATGGAAATGTCAAGACGTTAAACCATTTTGTTTCTGTCGAAGAGTACGCAGCAATCTACGTGGGCTGCTGGATCTGACCTTTTACATCAAAACCTTTGTTTAAAAAACAGTTTAAAGGTTTGAGGAATAAAACGTTTCAAACGTTTATACTCAAAAACTGCATAATTCACGGGGTTTTACCCAGATATCTAAATTTATACCTGTTTTACACCGCAGTTCGGTAATCTTAACGCCACATTTTACGGTTTCCCTTTCTTCTGTTTTTTATCTTCTAGTTTGTCAGTAAATTAAAATCTCTTTACATGGCGCTTCAGGTGATCATTGGCTCTTCTTTAAAAAAAATAAATAAATAAAGTTTCGTACTTGTTCTATATATTTTATGTGTTCCCTCCCCAGTGGCGATGAAGAACAAATAGTTGTTTAGTTTTAAATTTTTAATACTGCTTACGTAGGTTTTCTCCTTTTAACCCAGCTGCATACCCTATACGTGTTGAGGCTGAAAACGTTTAAAATAGTAGTCAGCATATTAAAACAAACATTAAGAAACTACATTAATGAAATAAAAAAGGTTCAGCTGAACAGACAAGTAATGACCGAAAGAGTGATTACAAACTTAGTAGATCATGCAGTGTATTTTAGTTCTTTGTATAAAACAGTACTGACACGTAGGTGAGTCAAGAAGCGACTGCTTTTGAAATACCGCCACCTTGTGTTCGTGTCTTGTATTTACTGAAATGGCAAATTGCAGAAGATTTAAGAGGAAAGAGAAAAAGTTGCTGCTGGAAGCGATGCATGAAAGATCAACTTTGCACAAAATAAAAGCGTTCTTTTATTTCACTCAGGCACCGACCTTTAATTTCCTTCATCTGTTTTCCGTTCAAAATTTCTCCATACCTAACATTTTAGTTCTAGATCATTAATAAAAAGCCCAACTATTCAAACTGTGGGGCCATCGAGTGAAGACCATTTTGCTGGAGGAACATTTTAAATAATAATTGCAATGTACTGGCTATGTGATATGGATGAAGAGTCACATGCAGGCTTAAAAAATTATTATTATTATTATTATTATTATTATTATTATTATTATTATTATTCAAGCAGATAATTCTAACATAACGCTTAAGAGGAAATGGGAAAAAATGTATGACTGTAATACACTATTACATTAATAACAGCAACAGGAAGACATCTTATTAATAATTTCTTATTAATACTGAAATGTTTTACTGCGAGGGCAGCACGGTAGTGCTCTTGTTTTATTGTGCCAGGTTGTTCGGACGTGGGTTTCAAATCCGGTTCGGTATGTACACAGTTTGCAGGTTCTCTCAGTGTCTGCTTGGGATTCCTTTAGGTACTGTGGTTTCCTCCCACAGTCCAATAATAAGTGTTTCATGGTCATTCTAAGTTGCCTGTAGTGTACAGCTACCCTGCAAGAGACGGGCCTCCAGTGATTCCAGAATAGGTTTCAGACCCTGACAAGAAAAAGCAGTTCATGAGTGACTAAAGTAAAAATGTTTTGTAGGATGTAGATGCAAATGTTGCATTTCAGAGCGTTCACCAGTAGCAGAACTATCAATAATATCTAATAAGGACATGTTTAAATAAACAATAAAACACCATAACTTAGGATGGATTCATCCATTTTAAACAATGAATTTCATGTCCAATACAAGTAACTCAGATGAACTCTTGCTTATCTCGTGAATACGGAAACTGACTGTCCCCGATTTTCCAACATGTATGCGGAGGTTGGGGTGTCCGGATATGACAAAAGTCCGGAAACATCGCATTCTGCACTATAAACTACAGTAGCACTTTTATAACCTAATGTTACGTGTAATGAACATGTTATGAAATAAAGTCAGTATTGTAATTAAAATAAGCATAGAAAATTGTATATAGAAAGAAGCAAATAAGGCGCCAGACCGCTGGATCAGAACGCCGCTACAAGGGAACCAGGGGGCGCTGCGCCGTCTTTGTGGAACTCGGCAGTGGAGACCGTTGGAGGGTTTTTTTTTTTTCTTTTGAGAAATTGAATGAATTTTGTGAAACATTATTTCATGCATTAATTCAGCTATTTCAAGCTAAACTTTGTATAAATAACAATATAAACTATATTTAAATGTCCCCTTGCATTATACGTAAAAATATATGGTTTCTAATATTTATGACTTTTCAGGAACGTTTTTGGATGATCCGTAAAATCCGAAAAATCGAGGATATTTATTAGATATTAGGACATCTAATAAAACGCCTGAGTGCGAATACACACCTCTGAAATACTTGACAAAATAATAGGTAACGACGAGCCAAAAGACGGCACAGATGTGATGGAGACCAAGTCCAGCCTTGGTCAGTAGATGCTCAGGTGAAACATGCGCTGCTGTGCGCAAGAGCGCGGCGCTCACGAATCATTTTTGGCCACAAAACAGATGAGAATAACAGTTTTTCTCCACCACACTGAACAAAATAAAAACCTTATGAATTCCCAAAATTCTCTTTTCTGTTTTTCTATAGCAGCGATTTCGAATAGGCCATGAGGCGTTCATCTTTGGTTTGATTTGTTTAATAGAAACTGTAAAGCCTGAACGTTTCGGATTTTCAGGCTGTTTTTGTTATTCTACAGAACTGCATCCATTCTTCACGATAAGAATCGGACCTCGTTTATTTGAACAGCAATTTAGCTCAGAAACCTAAGAAGCTTCCAACTTGCACAAATCAGCACTTTCCTTTCAGTCCTTTTCCCCCACCCATAAAACCAGGGCTGCATTTAATAAACCCCCCATTTCCCCACTGATGACCTCTGTTTTGTTTTATCCCCCTTTTTTAAGTTGTATTTTTATGCCTTAAAACCTGCGCATCCATTTGAGTGGAACGTAAACAAGGCCAGACGCAGTGATCCGCTTGCACCCGCTAGAGGGCGCAGTTTTACATAAAAAGGGCGAATTTGTGAAAGCTGCAAGTTCAGAATTCCGAACTTTTTGGTCATTTGCCATTTTTTAAAATTTAAACGGCAGTTCTTCGCCACAGACGTTTTCACCTTTTATGAGGACCACATTACTGTCTTTTTTAAAAAAGAAGATAGACTATCAAACTAAGTAATGATATGAAGAGATGTAACTTAACAGTGGTTGATCGTAATTTGCATTAAAATATATTTTTATGGTTTTAATGTCTACGTCTTGCAGTGACAAAAATCAAGGCATAGCATTCTTCATATATTCCCTCATTTTCTATCCCTCACACAGGAAGACTTTGCTCATGGTTCTCCGACTTGCATCAAGTCCAGTATTTTATATTGTATATAATATAATCTAAATTGTATTCTAGAACACTGTTCTGTTCTATTCTATTCTGTTCTATACTATATATGCTGTTCTATATATATATATATATATATATATGTATGTATTGTATATGTACTTTATGCACAAACATACATATACACTGCCCAGCCAAAACAAAAATCACCACCTGGATTTAATTTGGTGTTATGACGTGGGGTTGCTTCAGTTGGTCAGGTCTAGGTTTAGCAATGTTCTGTGCCCAAAAAATGAGGTGAGCTGACTACCTGAATATACTGAATGAGCAGGTTTTTCCATCAATGGATTTTTATTCCAAGATGAGAATGCCAGGATTCATGGGGCTCAAATTGTGGAAGAGTGCTTCGGGGAGCATGAGAGAGACATCATTTTCACACACGGATCGGCCACCACAGAGTCCAGACCTTAACCCCACTGAGAATCTTTGGGATGTGCCGGAGAAGACTTTACGCAGCGCTCCGACTCTCCCATTATCAGTACAAGATCTTGGCGAAAAATTTATCCAACTCAGGATGGAAATAAATGTTGCGACATTGCATAAGCTTATCGACACGATGCCACGGCAAATGCGTGCCATAATCAAAGCTAAAGCCGGTCCAACAAAATATTAGAGTGCGTGACTCTTTTTTTGGCTAGGCAGTGTATAAAATACTATACATTCCACTGTGCAAGAGAGCTAAGCAGCTGGCTGGAGCAGCATCGGGTTTACAAGCTTCCCTGTTGGTAGCCAGAAACTTGCAGGTGCCCTATTGATAAGTAAAGCCAAGTTGAGTTGGAAAGTCAAGGTACTCTGTCTGATTATTCCTTCCTTTGAGTGAATTTTATTCTGCCATCAGGTGGCACACAGCCAGAATCAACTAGAGCTGCAAAAGTTTGCTTCATACTTTTCTCAGGTGTACAATAGCAGGGCTCCACCAGCTGTGTTATTTAAATGACCCAGTATGGCTTCATCTCACTTAATTTAACATCAGCTGCTACTTAACCCCTTTCAGATACTAATGCTTAGCGCAGTGTTTGGGGGACGACTTAACCCACAAACTTTCTAGCGCCATACAATAACATTCTGAATCTGATAACTGAAAATCGATGATTATTAACTGGAAACACTCAGCTGTTAGCAGTTATTATTAATAGTGACTTCTACAGAACTTGCAGAGTAGTTGAGAACTGTGCTAAGAAGGAACTTCCTCAGCAGGAAGCTTAGTAAGATGTTTTACACACTTCCCATTTATTTCTGGATCAAGCCTGATCTCATCTGTGTTCTTCACATTTTACACAATCCCTCAGCCCTAAGTGTGACGTGCAAGTGTCCTCTTTGTTTTGTAATACTTCCATCGTCTTGACATAAAACAATTACCAAAGTCCAGATTACTAAATCCAAATGACTGAACCAAAACTTTGCTACTCTTCATGTGAAAGGAAAAGTGCTATACTATTAGTTATTATGACTACTACTACTACTACTACTACTACTACTAATAATAATAATAATAATAATAATAAAAGAGGGCCTAAATATTCTTGCTTGAAGCCCTCTTCCCCAAATCATGACTGTGGTTGTATTACAGATGTGGCGCAACATTTTTCAAATTCATATTTACTAACAGTCTCATTTATTTTTAAATTTTTTTTCAGTAACTTGAAACCACTTTGCTTTACACGAATACACGGCTGCTGTGCAATAAGTAAAACTGCCAGGGGCAGAGAGACATTCTGGTGGCTGAGCTGTGGACGATGGTGGTGATGATGCTGGTGGTGGTGGAGGTGGAGGTGATGGTTATGAAGAAAGAGTTGAGCGGCTGGGTACTCTGTCCTGTACAGTATCTGTCCTTGCCAGTAGCCTTGGACGAAGCTGGACCGGAATGAGCGGTGGCGAGTGAAAAAGCGCGCTTTCGAGAGCCTTTGGCGAAAAACCCCGCTTTAAAAGCCCCTGCCCCGTTCGCGCCCTCAGACTCGAGTGCCACTTGAGGAAGCCGCCGCCAGTCCCCGTCCTCTGTTCTCCGTGGACTGTGTGCTGTCCTCCGTGATCAGCACTCTGTCCCCCTGTCGCCTGTGCGCTGCAGACTGTCCCCTGCCAGCCGCGGCCTGTCGCCTGTCCCTCGCGGGCTGTCCGTGGGCAGTGTCGGCTGTCGTCACAGGACGCGGCGCGCCTCTCCGCTCGGAGTCCCCCGGCATCACAGGCAAGATGGCGGAGCGGCGAGGCGGTCTGGCGCTGCGATGAGCCGCCCGGTGCTGTACGACCGAATCCAGCAAGACATTGAACGGGGCAAAAAGACAACGAGACGCCGGCGATGACACTGCGGTTGCACTCCACGACTTAGGAGGACACAACGCCGGTTTTCGCTGCGATGTGAGTGCGATACGTGTGCGCGCCGTGTGTGCTGGTGCTGTGTATATAGGTCGGTGCGGTCCGCTATGTGCCAGCCACCCTGTCCTCTCCGGCCATTTATTTATTCACACTGCACATTTACCCGAAATGCTTGGTGCCATTTTTGACTTGGTGTAAATCTGATGGATTCTATACGACTTTCCCCCCTGTGGGCAAAATCCCCTCAATTTCCCCGAGAAATTCCCTTTACGAACGCATGTGCCGATAAGGGATGGCGTTCGCTCTACAGATCATTTTATTTTGTTTCTTTCAATGCAGCAAATGCCAGCGATTTAACACCAGAACTATAGAATATTTGTTCAATTCCCGTGCGACCTTTTTTTTTTTTTCTTTTTTTTTTTGCGTTGCTGTCGGTTCTGATGTGGTTCTGCTGTCTGGTGTGATGGCTCAATGAATGAGGAAATAAAGTAATGTCTGTGTAGGGAGTCCACGCTTTGTTAGAGTTTGGTTTTCCTGCTCGTTCTCGGGCGAGTGCGATGTATGTGGAGTTTTTACTTAGCGCTGCCTCGTCGGGGTTGTTGGGCAGTCGGGCAGGGAGGCAGACAGCCGTGCGTTCCCCAGTCGACGCCTATTTGCGTGCAGCCGGAGAGCCGCTGCCTTGGCCCTCCGTGGATCAACGGACAGCCGCAGCGTCGGTTCGGTTTAACCTTAATTCGTCCTTATAACGCGGCTAAAACGCTGTTTTAGTCCAGATACCGATTTCCAACAAAACATTTCACGCATGGAAACGTCCCTGCGCAGCTATGAGCTCGGATCCAGTACCGTACCGTATGCGATCAGGTGTAAGATCCAACACCATATGTGCGTGTGCTTAAGATGCATTTTTTCATCAAACATCACTTGCATTCAGGATTTAAGATCCAGTGCTGTATTTATCTGTAAGATCTATCTAATATGATCATATTTAAGATAAAGCAGTCTGTCTGGTCAGGTTTCATCTACCGTAGCTGCTCATGTTCGAGACCCGGCGCTAAATTTGATCAGGTATCGTCTCCATAAACTGTATTTGTTCAGGGTTAAGACCCAGTACTGTGCATGATTGGGTTTGAGGTCCGCTGCCTTAGCCGATCAGGGTTTTAACCCCAGCATCGTACTGGATCGGGTCTACCGGTCTAGCACGATGAGTCGCCCATGTGCTCGGTCCAACCCTGGTGGTAGTGGCTGTGTACATAAGGAGGAGTGCAGGCTGATTTAGTTGGGTGATTGTATGGGGGGCCACAGGTGGTGACCCAGGGGGGTTATTTATAGTTTTTCTGCTAGAAAGGTGTGTATAGGCTACTAATAATGACAAGCCAGGAGTACAGGTGAGCCCCAAGTGCCTCCGCTTTATTATTACTTATTTCCAATCTACTTGTCAGACTCCAAGAGTAACCCCACAGGCCTTTCATAATTAAACATTGCACTGACTTTAAACTTCTTCTGCTCCAAGGAATAGCTGACTAGCCGAGAAAACGATGGATTTCCGCAACTGTCACTTTCGAGTCAGCGCTTTGTCCTTTGGTCAGACCCAAGCCTTGCGGTGGTTCGACGTGTGATGTACACGGTTAGGCTGGAACACGGGGGCACATGTGCTCGGAGTTTTTTTGCGACGGGACTGGAATTCCGATCAGAATTTGCGAGGACCCTGGGATCTTGTTTATGTGGCAGCGGTTCCGCTGGAATGCCAAACAGCTGTAGGAGAAAAACTGTTTCTCCCATTAAAATGCCTCACCGTGTTGTGCATCACATGTTCTCAGAGTCGTGCTCCGTCATTAGAAACACCACCACGTGTGAGATGCAAGAGCATAATTTTGCTGCTGGATGCCTTCTGGGTGCACAGCATCTTGTTTTGGTGTCCATATCCACATGGAAAGGGCGGTTTGTTGGGGTGGGACAGCGCGGGCCTGTCTGGACAAATCACAGATTACCCGCTGACATAAATACACAGGGAATGTGCAGCCTTGTGATCTGATGGGCTCCACTGCATACCAGAGAGGTGCTCTCTTTAACCCCAGTAAACATAGACCATTCTCAGATCCAGCCAGCTGGCTGTGTGTCTGCCAGAGGAAGGGCTGTTTATGGTATGGAACCAGTGGGGCTTAACAAAAGAGAGCATGCAGTTGCTGGGGGTATCGGGAGGGTGATGGACTCTAGAGGTGGGTGAACCACAATGCAGAAGGTGAAAGTGTTGAGTAGGATGCTGCTGCTGTTACAAAACACGATTAATGGAACCCACCTGGATCAGAATCATGATGCGCTGGAAGATACCAAAGATAATGCGCAACACGAGTGACACCAAAAAAAAATCAGCTCTCTTTTTGCTCCAGTCCATCTCAGGTACTTTCAGTCAGACAAATATGAACTGGATCCTTTCTGTGTTCATCTTACTCCCTCAAAAGTGCCGAATCCCTTTCAGCATTCAAGAATTGTCTCACAACGCTTTTTGCTCGTCTATCTGGTAACAACTACATAAACTGGTGTCAGTTGGCATCTGTTACCCATCTTCATGTCACCTATTTCTCTCTCAAGTCCAGCTCAGGGGTGTGTTTGAGTTTGCAGGTTCTCCTCTGTGTTTGCACTCCTTTAAGGAAAAAATATGCTGGAAGAAGGGAATGGCAATCCACTTCCATTCCTCCTTGCCTTGAAAACCATGTCAGTGGTCAACTAGGAGTCAGTAATGACTTGATGGCACTTTCCTGTTCCAAATCTCTCTCTCAAATAGGTAACTAGGTAACTATAGGTAGTTACTTGTGTAATATATGCTAGTAAAAACTATGATATGAGGTAAACAACAGACTGTCCTTTGGTATCCAGGTGTTGCTATCTAAAGCTCACTGTTGTGAAATACGCTTCGTCTTCTCTGAGTTGTATGTTTTTTTGGGCAAAAGTGTCTGTTAAATGAATAGAGGTACATTTTAAATGTGTGCGTGCTTGTACTCTGTACAAATTACCATATATATATATTCCATATACACTGTTTCATCATAAATTTTTTACCCGCCTTCCCAGACGGAGTAGTTATCCGATCACATTCTTTCCATTTAATCAATCTAATCTTTGTATATTTATGACATAATGAAAATGATCATCAAGTATGTCCTCAGCCTGACGTAGACAAATAAATTCTTTTAATTCAAAATTCAGGTGACATTTACTGTAGGAGACCGTAATCCATTAATACACATCCTTATATGAAATCACTGTCTTCTACTACACAGGGAATGTGTAGCCAGGATCTGATGGGCTCCACTCGCATACCAGAGAGGTGTGCTCTCTTTAACCCCAGTAAACATAGACCATTCAGATCCAGCCAGCTGGCTGTGTGTGTCTGCCAGAGGAAGGGCTGCTTATGGTATGTAACCAGTGGGGCTTAACAAAGAGACATGGTGCTAAGGGGGGGTATCGGGAGGGTGATGGACTTAGAGGTGGGTGAACCACAATGCAGAAGGTGAAAGTGCTGAGTAGGATGCTGCTGCTGTTACAAAACACGACACGGAACCCACCTGACTGTAGAATCACATGATGCGCTTGAAGATACCAAAGATAATGCGCAAATACTTGAGGACACTAAAAAAAATCAGCCTCTTTTTGCTCCAGTCCATCTCTACAGGTACTTCAGTCAGACAAATATGAACTGGATCCTTTCTGTGTTCATCTTACTCCCTCAAAAGTGCCGAATCCCTTTCAGCATTCAAGAATTGTCTCACAACGCTTTTTGCTCGTCTATCTGGTAACAACTACATAAACTGGTGTCAGTTGGCATCTGTTACCCATCTTCATGTCACCTATTTCTCTCTCAAGTCCAGCTCAGGGGTGTGTTTGAGTTTGCATGTTCCCTCTGTGTTTGCACCCCTCTAAGGAAAAAATATGAAGAAGGGAATGGCAATCCACTTCCATTCCTCCTTGCCTTGAAAACCATGTCAGTGGTCAACTAGGAGTCAGTAATGACTTGATGGCACTTTCCTGTTCCAAATCTCTCTCTCAAATAGGTAACTAGGTAACTATAGTAGTTACTTGTGTAATATATGCTAGTAAAAACTATGATATGAGGTAAAACAACAGACTGTCTCTTGGTATCCAGGTGTTAAGTATTCAAAGCTCATGTTGTGAACACGCTTCGCCTTCTCTTGAGTTGTATGTTTTTTTGGGCAAAAAGTGTTCGTTAAAATGAATAGAGGCAAGAGCTTTTAATGTAAAAAAGGTTGTACTCTTGCACAAAGCACTGCAGCAATTATATTACAATGTCTAAGTGCAGAATCTGCTGAGGAGAATTTGACACCGGGCTTGCCTTTGAATTTTTCAAAGTGAGTCAGTCAAATTTTTAAAGTGAGCCACACGCCTTATTCGCCGTGGACGCCCATCCTGTAACAGATAAGTTTTTTTAAACAATAATGGAATCAAACTAATGAAGCTTTGGTGTAATTCTTTGTAAGGTAAAGCAAATGAAAAGCGATTGCAAGAGATATTAAGATGACACCGATTTTAAGTCAAGTACATAGCATAATACAGTAGTTGATTAGGACCTTCCAGTATGGAAGACAGTGATTTCATATAAGGATGGTATTAATGGATTACGGTCTCCTACAGTAAATGTCACACAGATTTTGAATTAAAGAATTTATTTGTCTACCGTCAGGCTGAGGACATGCTTGATGATCATTTTTCCGTATGTCATAAATATACAAGATTAGATTGATTAAATGGAAAGAATGTGATCGGATAACTACTCCGTCTGGGAAGGCGGGTAAAAAATTTATGATGAAACAGTGTATATGGAATATATATATATATGGTAATTATGTGCAAAACTGTGATACTGTATATTGGGGCATGTGGGACAGCTAAGGGAAGACATGCATTTTTCAACAACTTATTAATAATATTTTCAGAGTGTGTGTGTGTGTGTTTATGGTTATTAATTAGCCCTACCTCTTGCTGTGTTCATTTTGGGGATTAAGAGTCAGGAAGAATAATGTTTTGTATGAAAACATATTTCTCATGATTCATTCATGTTTTTGCCCTGCGAAGAATCTAGGACCACCCCAAAACGCCCTAAGTTCCAGGTGACCAGCACCTGATCTTTCTGTATCCTGCTTTGATGATGCCCCACAGCAGGTGGTCTGCATTTTCCATTAATATTTAAACTCTAGCGCATTATGTAGCACTTTGCTTACACAGTTTAAAAAGCTTATATACATTTAGGTAATTAAAAAAACAATAATTTATGTAATCTTAGAAATGGGTATAGGGGTTTGGAAAAGATGTTTTGCAACTGGATTCCATGTGGGTGGGCCGTTGTTATCTAAATATCGGAAGCTTTTAAGTTCTCCGGTGTTGTGTGTTTATTGTAATAATTCTTACTCCCGATTTGCCTATTTTTTGTTTGTTTGTCCAGGGTTTAACATTAGTGTATCAGAGCAAAGACATGTTTTGCCCTGTGTTGTCTAGGCATTCGTGATCGCTTCAGAGTTCGGCACTGTACTGTCTATTATTGATGTATTTATTGATTTTCTGGGAGCACACTGACTTACATTAAGGTTAACCTAATTGTCATTTGCTTACATATCAGTCTGTTTTAGAAAGCCATAAACAAATTGTTAGGAATCGTCCTCACCCCAACTGCAGTACCCTTGATGACTTGCCCTGTATTCATACTGTAAAAATGATGCTGCTGTATAAATGGATAAATTATCAGTAATTTGAAGCACAAACTTTATATTGCAGGCTGTTTTGTAAAAAAAAAAAAAAAGAAAAGAAAAGAAGTTGCCTAAATAAATAAATAACCACAAATAATAATTATCAATTTGAAATATTGAGAATGTCCGGTGAGTGTCCTGTTACTGCGGATAATACGCTATCCAATCTGTCTCAGTGGACAAGACATACCTTTGGAGTCCTCGTACATTGCAAGTGCTTCAGTAGAACCTTACTTATTTAGACATTTTTGTAAAGTTGAATTAACATACGAGAATTACTTATATAAACTTTTTTCCTTAATCCTTTACCTTAAGCCTAATCAATTTGGCATTAAACCTTATATTCTCTTCAAGAAAAACATTAGCACAAGTAGTGAGTCCAAGATTAAAGATAGGAACTTGGTGATAAAGTTGCCACCCACACATATCCTTCTGTGCACATGGAGGATGGTAAGTAGATATGGACTTCCTTGGGTAGGTAAGACTTTAAGACAGGTTGTCTGCCAGAGATAGAATTATAAGATCACGTCAGAACCCAAGGAGGGTGGGGTGATGCTTTTCCCAGGACCAGGAGCTTTGTGTCTGTGGGGGGTGGCAGCAGAGCAGCAGGCTTCATGGGTGCAGCTCTTTCTCTAAATGACCACATCTGGTGAGGCATGGTTTCCATTAACCAAGTCTTTTGGTTTTTATATCTTTGTACCCTGTAACCTCCATCACTGCTGTGTGGCTTTACAGACAAGGAGGGTGTCCAGACAAAAGGGTGGGCCCGTTAGACTCTGACAGTTTTTGGACCTTGTTTCAAGAAGTCTCATTTTCTCCTCCATTTGACAGACCGACTCAGTTCTTGGACCGAGCAAGCTTTGATACTTGGGTTATTTGTTTGAGGCCATCTAAGCCATGGATTTGGCGAGCTGGGTGTGGGCTCATGCATACCTCTCCTCCAGTGAACGGGTGGAGTTCTGAAATCTTGTTAAGTATATTAAGTATATGACATTTTGGAGCATTTGCTCCAAGTTGACCTGGGTGGAGGCCTCGACCCTCTCACGGATTTCACAGAGACGGCACACTCTGTTGCATGGTTAAGCATAAAGGTCGCCAAGGCTGAGACATCCCGAGCTGTAGATGCAGACAGAGGGTGTTTTGCCATTTCGGTATCTCTCCAAGATATTTATTATGGCCACAGGCGTTCCACTAGGAACAACTTTGTTCGCTGATGTTCTGGCACTTTATAAACATTATTTTGACTGGCTGAAGGATCTTCAGGCCGAGAACAGAGGAGATGAACTGAGCCAAAGTTTTTGTGTGTTTTTTTAGGGCCAGATTGTGCAAATTGGCTCTAATTACATTGGCTATTCAACAGTTGAAATCTAGAAAGCATGCATGATTCATTGACTCACATCATCCTTATTCTTATGATTTTTTTTGTTTTTTTAATCACCGTAGCAACTGATGTAGCAATGAAGTACAGTACTTTCACACCTTTGTGTAGTGAATCTAAGTCAAGCATGTAGGTGAAAAATTGTCTCTTTGTAGTCTGTCTGAGTCAGACTTACAATATGACTTACAACTGACTGTCAGCTTTGGCTATGAGTGATTGGAATCTATCCTCCACAGTGAAGATTCCTATGACCCAAGCACACTCAATTGGTAATATATTTCTAAGGAGTTCCTTTGCGCTTATACCTCAGTTCCTATGTAGGGTAATGTAACACTCCCATTTGAAGCTGTCTTTTGTATTCCTGGAGTTTGGCTGAGTTGCGGGTCTCCACTGCCCCTGAGTAACCAGGCATGGTGAACTGCAGCTTGGCCTACAAAAGTGCCCCAGGGCCTGTTTGCTGCAAGGCATTTTGGCTACGTGTCTAGAGGGTCTCTTGCAAATGTTTCATTTCCTTAACAGTGTCTCCACATAGTGCAAGGACATGAGACAATGCTGATGTAGGAGTTCTGGAAAGTCATGAAAGTGAGTTCAGAATCATTTTACTCAGTCACAATGATGTATTAATGTTTTTATTGAGAATTTGCAACGTGGCTACATTTTCTACCCCGAAATAATGTTAATTGCATGACAGAGAAATCACAACTGCAACTGTTATGATTTTTCTGAGACCGACACTTCTTGCAAAAGAACTTTTATCAGTCCTTGTGTGCAGCTAGGAGTAGCAGATGTTGGGGGAGATTATCTGCTGCCTCTCTTTCACTGCACGACTCTCCCTGCTCCTCGGCAGTTCTTGACATCAGACCCTTATATCCCGTCGCTTGGGTCCGAGCACGGCTAAGCTCACCATCTGCCCGTCTGCAAAGAGTAATAAATGACTTGAAAATGAGGTCTGTGTTTTACTGGTAGCCCAACTAAATGGAAAAATAGCATTTTGTACAATCAAAACATTTCAGAAACATGAGTTTTAATTTCAGTGGTCATTTTACATTTCACTTAATTCTCTGTCTTTTTTTTTACATTTGACATATGATTTATAAGAACTTAAAAGACTTAACCCCTAACTTAAAGTACTTTATCCCAGAGAGTGTTTGCCAGGTGTCTGAAAAGAGTGTGTTGAACTGCACTGAAAAGCTGACATTGACCAGCTCTCTCTACTGCAGTAAAAGGTCTCTTAACCATTAAGAAGGTGTAAAATGATTAGTTGGAGCTGTTATATGACTCTAATAAAATAGGAACATCTGGTATTAGTCAGTGAATGATTTTCATTTACTTTGATGCTTTTTTTTTATTTGTTTGCAGATCACTTTTTGAATAAGACAGGTATTTAGTGGAAGTTCCCCCCTTGTGTTTTAATAGTGTGCTGTTTCTCGTACTGTGTGGTATAGGTGGATTTGTATGCATGCAATGTAAAGAGGCCTCTCATTGCAGACTTCATTACCATCTGTTTCGGAAGGCAAACCAGCTTACTGAGGATTCCCTGGATTTTACCATTGCTTTTGTTGGTTGTTGTTCTTTCTTCTGGGCTACCTATTTTAGTATTGGAACGTATAATATTTTATAGCTGTAAAGATTTCCCAAACATTTCCCATATTTTAGTTAAGAAGGCAATGATTTGTAGTGCTGAATAGTATTTATTTGAGTGCTTTCTGTTGTGGGATTCTTGATCCGTGTGTGTGTGGACTAGGATACAACAGGGTCCAGCAGGTGTGGTTCTTTATTTCTTTGGGTACGTTGAAAATATGGGGCTTGATATGACATTCTGCATACACAGACTACTTAGAAGTGTGATGAAAACTAAGTAATGGTGGAAGGAATAAAATACAATGATATTCAAAAATGAAATACAGGCGTTTACTGGTGGTGTTACCCTGAGGTGGTTCCCTCCCAAAGACAGGGCTCATCCTGCTGTGGTTTGGTCCTCTGTCCATGTCAGCTCTGTTCTGGAAGGCTCACTGTAATTCCAGCACTGCTCTTAGTCTGTGAAGCAGTGCAGGTCAAACAGAGGAACCCTACCAGCAGTAAACCTCATGCTGTGTGATGGCAGGCCTTCACCAGGAGCTTTTAGCCACAAGTATTTTTATACCCTACCATCAGAGGAGACTGCTGGGAGGAGGCAGAGGCAACAGCATCTTCCATGCAGAAAAAAGATTTTTAGACAATATCTAAAGAAAAAAGGTACACCAAATGCTGACAATCATTATCAGTCCACTATCCGAATACAAGTGTTTCACCCGTGAAAATGAAATACGTTAACTGTACTGACTTGTTCTGTCAGAGCATATCAACAGGCAGAGAATGCAGCATACAAATTGTTTGCTAAACTTATTGAACACCGTGGGTGTTTTGCAAAATAAAAGTAACAGTGCAGTTAGATTTTAAGAATTTAAGGTGTATGAAAAGCCGAGGTTCTAAGTGCCTTTTTTTCAAATGGCATGACAACTACATGAATGAAATACTATTTAGCTGAGCAAAATGGTCCTTTTGGAAGAAAAATTGGTAGGTATCAATCAGGAAAGAGCGGAAAGCAAGGTTGCAGGGGTTATTTAGAAAGGGTATTCGGCCTCTTCATGCAGCCTGCGTCGACAGGAGCTTACGTGGCATGAAATCAGCGGTGGAAACTCGGGATTACTGTGTGAAGAAGATCAGAGAGCAACTAGTCTGCAGACATTCCTTCAAAGGCTCAGGAGAAGGTCGTCCTCTCGGGACAGTACAGCAAAGTTTTTTGACAGTGCATTTTCCTACCCTTGCGGGACTTCCACTTTTGAAAGTGTGCGCCCTGGGGACTCAAGAGTCACCACCCTCATGCACACTTTTCCCAGCAAGAGTTCCTTGTTGCGGGATCCAGATGACAGTACTGGGCCGTAACATAGCATTCTGCATCTTCCTCCTAATGGAATAGATGGACCTAGGCCATGTCAAGAAAAAATGTCTCTTCATCACGAAGGCAGCAGAGGCATTTAGGGTTCAGAAGATCCCTTGTGAGAGGTACATGCTATTGGGCTGTCCTCACGTGAAGAAACGTGAAAACATGAAATTCGTTTGTCGTAGAGAAGCACCTTGCATAAAGGTTATTATCAGTGGCAAAAGAGTTGAGAAGTACAAATGGATGTTTTGCTTGCTGCGTAATTGATTTTTCTATTCCTCTTGCAGCCTGGGAAGTGTCAGTGGTGTGTTAACAGGACCGAGATTAGGGGTATGGGAGTCAGCCCAAATGTACTATTCCCGGATGTAAAAATCATTCATTCACAACTTCAGCCACAATCTGTGATGCAGATAACACGTTAGGGGTGAAATTGAATCCAACTTTCCATATGATCCTCTGAGGGAAATATGTTTTTCTTGTAGAGCGAGAAAGGAACTAAATGCTTCTTTTTTGGGGTAACAGGCAGCAGATGCTAGGCCAGATGTGTGTTGTTAATGAACTTATTTGTTTTGCTTCCCTCTTCCTTCTCTGCACAGCCTGCCCTCCCCTTCCCCTGCAACATCCCCCTGGTGGGTGCAGGCCTGTGTTTTCTGGAATCTTCACAATCCGGGTTCCCGTGAGGAGCCCACTTGGAGGCCCGAGGTGGTCAATGCCCGGTTCTTCAAAGGGCCGTAGGACATCACTTGTGGGGTTTAACAGTCTAAGGCTAGCCTGGCCAGCATTCCTTCCTCGTCCTTCTGGTGCTTAGAGGTCAGGGCATTGTGGTGACCTTCCTAGGTCAGGATCACAGAGAAGATCAACAGGCTCACAAAGGCCTGCTTGACTTTTTACATCACAAACAACAAATGTGTTCCATATTCACTTGAGCTGTTTGCTCTCCATTCTCCTGATATTGTTTCTGAGAAAACCTAATCAGTGATCAGTATATCCATAACAAAAAAACAAAATCTTTGGCCATAAATGGGAAAAAAAAAAAAAAATCAAACAGGATTTTTGCGATTTGGGTTTGAGCTGGGAGGTTTGCGAATCACGCTTAATAATTGTGCTCAGGTGTCTCCCTCAGTTTAGTTCACATTCGCTGTGGAGTAAATCGTTGTCTAATAATAGTAGGCATCTTTTAAGGTTATTGGGCATTTAATGCTAATTTCACCTTTAAAACTAATAGCTTGCTGTGAGGTCTCAGTAAAATCATTATCTCCAGTTTAAATGATGGTGAAGCAATAGAGTCATTGCATGCTAAGTCTATAATCACTTTATCCTGCCTTTTGGCTTTCACTTTAAAGTTAACTCCACATAAGGCCATATTTTTTAACTAAAAATTATTTTAAAGTGGTGCAGCATAACCCCCCCCCCCCATATCTGCTGTTTATTATAGAAGAGCGTTGCACTTGACACAACATATGGTGTGCATTCTGCAAACAGAACAAGCTAAAGCATTATTACACAAAAGCCATTGCTAAGGATGAGTAATCATTACTGGGAAGTCCACATTGATGCTTGCACCCATCAAATGCCATTCCTCTGTTTGGTTTCTGGCTTTTATGTGGTTGTTGCTAACATAGTTCTGCAGTTCCAGACTGAACTGCATACAGCTGGTGCCTTTTACCGAACAATCAAATATACACTTGACGTGTTACTCTAATACATCATTGGCCCGCCCTAGTGAAGCAGTCCAGCTTATAGCGCCGCACACTTTGAACTGGACCAGATATGACTGTCTGGTGCCATCTGCTTTTTACACGCCAAATGAGTTTGTGGAACTTGAATCTTATTCTCGTAACCTTTGTTCTGCCAACTTTGAATAGACACACTTGCACTCGCACTCACCCACCCACACCAACTACAACTCCTTGTTTACCGCAGTCTCCTGTTCTGATGTGATGATTCACTAGTAATGGAGTCGGTGTCCTAAAGCACATTACAGTCTCAGAGCTTAAATCTGCACACTTAGTTCATGCTCTTAATGGGCCCGGTGCCTCAAATGATTTAATATGCCATAAATATTTACTTGAGCAAGTCGAAATTGTTAATGAGGGTGGCGGTTTTCAAAGAAAGGGATGAAGGAATGGGTGGGAGGACTTGTAGATGAGAATTTGTTCTTATTCCAGCCCATTTTGTGTCACTCTGAGAGCTTCCACCTGTATGCTTTGTGGTGGAATGGTCTTTCCAGAAGGAAGTTCCTCTCAGGTCAGCTTGGCAAAGGGAAGTGGGACAGCAATCCAGACATGTGGATTAGAGAGTTAATAAAATCCTTGAACAGAAAGCAAGACTGATTTCATGGTTTCCAGAAAAAGTAGTCAAAATGTGCCCTTACAAAGGGAAGAATTTGTTTTATCTGATTATTATGCATAAACCTCAAAATTTTATTTTTGTTATTACTGTAGATTTTTTCTGCTCTTGTAATTTTGGTCTATGTGTATATGTATATGTAGATGGAAAGGGTGTTTCACTGGGCTGAAATCCTATAGCAATATTGTTCCAGGAGATCAGTGGAATAACTTTAGTTTCAAAACGGCACCCCTGCAGTTTTTTTCTTTAATAAGGATTTTCACCGGGAGTCGATTATATAAAACATGCAACAGCTTTGAGTGAAAATGTGTCTCTTCCACATGGCCCAATTGTGCGATTCATGGTCGTAAACATTATACGGTTCTATATAGTAGTTGATATTTTTAAGTGGAAAACATCTCTTTCATGTTTCCTGGAGCTTGAAGTCCTGCTGGACAGTGGGCAGAAAGAGAATAGAGACGCGAACGCCCACAGAATCACCCCGATGAGGGTAAACACTGTGTGCAAGGATGAAACTTGTTGGGTTCCACTGAACGAGGTAGGATGGTTACCGAGCTTTTGCCAAAGTCCATGTTTGAGCACTTGTGTGGGATGGATGTTGATCTGGAGCACATTGCTTCATCGGTGTTGTTTGTGTGCAGCCCTGTGGACTGGCGCTGGCAAGAAAGACATGGTGTTATTCAACCCCCCCCCGAGCCCTGCGCGATGCAGGGCAGCTGTCTGGTCTCCGTCCTAAGGCACCGTCCTGTTTGCCATGCTCCATTTCACCGGGCCTGTTTTTCTTTGGGTTGGGCTTATTGATGTTTGTGTTTTTTTTTTTTTTTACTTCCTTGAATAAGCCTGTGACTGGGGCATTTTCAGAGGTTTTTTTAATCGAAATATCAAGGGTGTCCTCATTAATTACAATAATTAAATTATAGCACAATTTTATAATCTATGCTCCAGTTTTTCCCTTAGGGGAGCAGATGCACCGAATAAGTCATCGCTGGGTGTCTGCGTTACCATATTTTTCTGTGCTTAAGTCTGAGTTTTTCTTTATTGTAAAACAAAATATTTAGACCCATCTGTTGATTTGCTGTCTTATTACGCACTTCACTGTTCCATCTGGCACCTGCTGAAGAGAGCATTGGCAGATCCAAGGTAAGAGCTTGCTAAATCATTCATTTGGAGCCGTGCAACTGGGAATATCTTCTTCTTTTTCTCCTTGTTCTTTTCCCCACTCTGCAGCATGTGAGAAAATGTGAGGGATTTTCTGCTGTTGCCATGGCAAGCAGTGCTTTTTTTTTTTTTTTCTTTTTTCAGTTCTCGTATTGACGGTTGGAAGGGGGTTGGTGACAAACCCATTGGACATGCAGATAGCTCTATCTGCGGATTATGTCTTTTGTATAATCCTGCATGCAATGTATTACATGACGCATTTGAAGAGTCCAATTTAGGGGGCAGGTTGAGTGTGGGAACATGAGAGCGAGCTGCCAGGGAAGCCCTGCTGCTCCACTAATGAGGCTAGATGCTGCATGGATCTCAACACCATCCATCTGCAAGCATCCTTGCAAAAGGAGTCTAGACACCTTGCCTGCTGGTCTAAATAGCCTTGCAGAAATCAGGATGCAATGGTCGGGACATGACATGCCAGAGAGGTGTTGCTTTAAAACACACTTCCTGTTAACAGTTAACACAGTGTCACCGTCATGACGTCACACTTTAACAGTGCACTTCTGGCAGAAAGACTTGTTAGGTCCTCCTTACTCCAGCAGGTTTGGAGTGCCGAATTTGTCCTTTTTGTTTATGCCACTATGAGGTAGCATGGCCTTACTATAATTTCCCATTTTGTATTGTGGCTGGAGGAGGCCATGCTTGACACTGCAAGGTCACTGGTTCAAGTTCCTGTGGGACACTCTGCTGTCATACCTCTAAATCCAGCGCTTGTTGTTGGACATGTGAAGTAGCCTACTTAATATCAGTACCTAAGTGAACATGATAGAATGTATTGTGGAGCTGAAAATGTGTGTCACGCAGCGGATTATCATTTGAAAATAGCACTTACTTAAAAAGGATTATAATTCTCACAATCCCTTTTGGACATTTTTCAGGAAATTGATGTTAGTTAGTCATGTGTTTAGCTGATACTTTTCACCAGAGCAACTTGCAGTGACTTACCTATTCATACAGCAGGGTACATTCCATTAGTGCAGTTCAGGGCTAGTGTCCAGCAGCAGGTTAGGTTCAAACCTGGAACCTTCCAGTGGAAGGCAGTAGCTGTAACCCCTATGCTACCTACTACCCCAGTTTCTTGAGCCCCAGATGTTTGGGGACAAATTTAAAAAGCCTCATACCCTATGCTTTTCTTGTCCAAGCTTACTTCTTTACTCCTGGACCACCGGATTATGAGTGACAAATAAATTCTTTTGATCTTTGATCTTTAAAAATTGTTTTGTTTTAAATTTACAACAATCCATAATCAGTTATACAGCTGTCCCTCAATTTATTTATGAGATATATATAGAAAGCTAGGATATAGAAATAAAAAATAAAAATACTTGGCAAAGGATTTGTTACTGTAGGGGGAGGCAGGTAGTGTTTGTAGTTAGTGTCATCACCATGCACCTGAATGAACAAAGTTCAAATCTCTCAACAAAGAACATCAATTTTCTGCTAAAAACTTCCCAGCTACAGTATATAAATGGGAAAATAGCTGTAAGCTGCCTACGATAAAACCTTTTGAATGAATTGATTTAGTGAAAATATTTGCATCCAAATCTGGGTTACATTAAAATAAAAATCCAATTTAAAATGGCTAAAGAAAAATGATGAAATAAAAATACGTTGTTTCTGCAAGCTTGTGTTGGACCAATGGACCAGTTCGAATGACAAACATGTGCAATGTTTGTCATCTTTATATTGACCACCAAAACTCAAGGACACGAGATACAAGCTAATAAACACTGTGGAAGTGACTGGAATGAAGGCAGCCTGTGGCACACTAGGAGGGAGCTTTGACATAGGTCACCACCTGCACGTGGTTGCCATGTTGGTGGTCATGTCTCCTTGGCAAATAAACTAGTTCCCATAAACAAAACCAAGCCTCTACTACCTCTTGATAGTGATTTTGTCCCCTTTCCCCAGAACCTCGATTCAGTCCTCTGTGCTTCAAGATGAAGTCCAGACCTAGGTGTGTAATCACAGGTCACATTCATGCTACAAAATTTTAAAAAATATGAAGAAATGGCTGTTAAATAAATAAAATGGAAAATGTGTATCTTTCAATACTCCAAATGTGAACTGACATTAGCTGTGTCCTTGAAAAATTACACATTTAAAAAATGGAAACACGGCCACATTTGAATGTCAGTTTCAGTAATATAAGGGTGATTATTTTGTTCATTCTTCAGCTCAATCTGTTGCTCAAAAAGGTGGTCCCTGCATCAGGAAGTGTATTGCTTCATTGTGAGCTTCACCCCATAGGCTCAAGCCATTTTCACTGCTTTAATAAACATTTATCCCTGTAAACGATCTAAAAAGTGTGAACTGCATCATTTGTCAAAGCAGTGCGGCACACCACCAATCTGGTAAAACACTGCCGGGATGCTGTGGAGCCCTGCCTCCAACAGCTGTTTCTGTCCCTACTGCCTGCACACATCTGCCCACATCCACTTCTGGTCTTGGTGCAGGCATGTGTTCCTTTCATTTCCCTCTAGGTGTGTAGCTGTTTGCCAAAAAGGCATCTGGGAGTGCACACCCCTTTGCCTGCCTTCCACTGCACTGTTGTTGGTGTCCTTGTAGACCCCCCACCTGTGTGATGCAGAAAAGGGGGAATGTGGATAAGCTGCTGTGAGGGAAAGGAGGATTAACATTAATGCCAGTCAGTGAGCAGAAGGATTCTTACTTTGTTCATACTCAAAACACAATTGTAGGTTAGGAACAGATTTGACCTTGTTATTAACTTTAACTATTATTTACACTTGTCATTATTTCTACTTTTATTATAACTACAGTTCATTTAGCTGATTCTTTTCTCCAATGCAATTTACAACTTCACATTTGGATACTAAACTACTTACAGTGGTAAACCCATTCATACAGCTGAGTAATTTTTACTGAAACATCCCAGAGAAAGGAGCTCGGTCCAGGGTACAACAGCAGGACCAGTCTTCAGACCTAGGACGTTCAAGTGCAAGGTTGCATTGCTCACCACCATGCTATCAGTTGCACTTTATCAGTGACTCTTACCTGGAGTTCTGCCTGAAGGTCTGGCAGATCCACTCTTTTCTCTGTGTCTCTGTGCAGTTAGTGTACTGTGTCTGTTTTGACTGGAAATACTTAAACCTGTGGTGACCAGGTCTTAACAGAGGATATGTGTCATTTGTCACTGCAGACTTGTTTTATTTTCTCTGAAAAAAAGAACCTCCCTTAGATTAGATTCTGACCCTTTCTCATTGCTGTATTAAAATATAATTTCTGTTTTGACTGGATGTGCTTTAGCCCATGATTTCAAGTTGATCATGTGTTCCTAAGAGATGTGGATTCTCAGTTGCTTGAAGAGGTCACGTCCCTGGATTTTGCAAGAAACCTGTGGAGTCGCCTGTGGGTCTGGCTGCTGATGCTAACTAGGCACCTGTATGTGTGGGGTAATGAACACATCCTGGGTGAGTATGGATTCTTGTTTTGGGCTAACCCCATGGTCCCTGGACACAGGAGCCAGATGGACAGAGGCACTCGTTGGCTACAGTCAGCAGCTGTGTTCAGAGAGAGCATGAGCTGTTGGCCTCCCTGCCAGTCTTCGGTAGTCTCCTGTGAACTGAAGAGTCACATAGATTTGGTGGTAAGGGCGATGGGTTGCAAATGTGTCAGTCTGGCTGTGGACAGGTTTTGCTTCGGAAATCTCTACTCTTTTCTGTTCTGTTGTCTCGTCGGTTGATGCTAAGTGGAACATTTATACAGCCGTCCAAGAGCAGAGGGTAAAGCGATGACTATGGATCTTGGGTGAATATACAGTGCTGGCGTGTGTGAAACAAGAGCTGCCCACTGTGACCCATGTTCAGGCGGGACAGAACAGGACAGGATGCATGAGGGTGGGTATAGGATTGTGGGTGTGGAGCTGGGTGATGCAAGGACGCCAATTCCCTCCTTGACTATGGGCTGGCCCCTGTTAGCCATGTTGTCCCCCACCCTCTGACCGCATGATTCCTAATCATTTGGCAGAAAACTGTTTTGCTTTCGGCACTTCGATGTTTTCCAGTCCAACAAAACAAATTTCCCCCATTATAAAAATCTGCTCTTCATGTGCGATGCACCCATCACAATACAGAATAGAATTATATCAGGGTAGAATGAGTTCCTCGGTCTTGACACACCTGGAAGGGGAACCCTGGTGTTCGACGGCACTGCAGTCTGATGCTGTCCAGAACACACAACCTCATTTTTGAACCCACAAGTGCTCTTAAGTGCGCGTGTGTGTGCAGTATTTTTCTTGCAATAATATGTGTGCATATGGCAAGTATGTGTAGTAACTGCTCCCAGATGCCTTTGGTCACGAACTGTACCCTGTATTGGGTTTTTGAGAGCTGAGCTGTTGGAGAAGGAGAACTATAACAGGGTGAGTCACACATGACAGGAGAGCAGGCAGAAGGGTAAGGGAGTAACTCACTCTCTGTGGCCTCAGTTAGGATGTCAGTGCCCTGAGGACAAAGGTACCATGGACTCCCATGCTGACTTGACAGAGATGAATTAACAGGTGTGTTGGTACCTGCAACTACCTTAGGAGTAACTGGATCCAGAAAGAGAATGAGTTCACAGTCTGGGTCTCCAAACATGTGTACTTACACAGGCAGACAACTACTTACATACACGTGGACACATGCTGTCGCACTTCTTCTATTCTGCCCTCACCGCTGATGTTTTGATTTATTGTCTTAAGAATTGAGATATTAAACGCCATGTGATCTGCAAGGTTTTGTGTTCTTTGTGGAATGTAAAAATTTAAAGGCATGTGGTGGTCACATGTTGCACCGACATTCTCTTGGCTCAGTGTCTTTGTGCTGCACTCTCCCCCCAGTCTGCTCCACTGAGGCGCTCCCACTCTTATCCCCCTGCTGTCTCTTTTTCTCTGACTCCCTGCAGACCCAGCTTACGGGATGGAAAATGATGGACGACAAAGGGCCCCGTGTAGCGGACTACTTTGTGGTGGCAGGACTTGCTGACACCTCCAAACCCCTGGACGAGGAAATCCACTTTGATGATGTCTGCCACAAGACGGCCCGACCCAAGGCGCCTATCACAGATGTCGCCGTGGTTATGCGCTCCCTGGGGGAGGAAGTGCCCCAGGGTTATATCTGTGTGGAGACCACACCCTCTGGCCTCTCTGCTGACCTCAACAGTGGCAGCCTCATGGGGCCCCAGATTTTCCTGTGCTACAGGAGGGGCCGGGACAAGCCCCCCCTCACCGACCTTGGGTGAGCAACCCTGCATCTTCAGGTGTTATAAACAGCTGAATTTCTCCTACACTTGGTGAAGTTCAGCTACTTTGCGTAGAAGTGCTTTCAAAGTAAAAGAAGTTGCAATGGTCATGTGCTTGGTCTATACATTCATTTCCAGTTGTTAATCATAATGTCTGTTGAGTCAACAAAGCTCTCAATAGTGCTTGGCTCTGGAGAAAAGAACATGAACGATATGACTGCACACCACTATATGTGTAGTGCCAGGGAAAATTTAGAGTACACTTGCTGGAAACTATTTCACAAGGGGTTGGATTATTAAGATTGACCAAGAAATCTGCCTTCTCAGCTCTTCTGTGACATTCCCAGAAGACTTAAGTCAGTTGCGGGTTGCTCTGCTTTCACTTCTTCGTCCAGTTTGTCCCACAGTATTGCCCAGGTTGCTCAGGTATACTCGTGCTTTTGAGTGGTCCTTGAGGTCTGATGTCTTTGGTTGACCCCTATTAGGAAACACAAAACTTTTTCAATATCAAACATGCCCTTCTCTTAATATACGGTAAATAACTGCATATTCCAGGAAGTCCAGGGCAGCAGTCCCTGCCAGCACCTGTGTTTGCATTAGTCTGTAGCAACACCAGCGAGTTTTTGGCCTCACTGGGGTTTTCCAGGTCCATGAGCAGTTGTCTGTCCTATCAGAGTGCAGTCTGACAAAGGAGCCTGTGCTCATGGTGCCCACATGCAAGCAAGGCGAGCTGTGCGCGTGGCCCTTGTTGCGTAAACGCTTGCCAGTTCACATTGGTGTGAGTGACAGGCTCTCTGCCGTAAGTGTGAGTGACTCGGTGATGAGTAAGAGGAACCCAGAACACTGTGTCTCTGCTGTGACGGCTGAAGGATATGGACCCGTTTCACAATGCTGGGAGTTCCTTCAGCCCTTTCATGCAGAGTGTTGGAAAGGCTTTTCTCATTCACACAAGGCCTGTTGTATGTTTATATGCAAAAGGCACTTCAGTTGTAACAGCAACATTTGACTGAGCTTTTCAATGTCTTTTGCAATGAGTAAATATGTAAATACATTCATGACTGTACTGGGCCTTCAAAGCTTTAGTCATAACAGATAACAGCAGAGGCGTCGGTATTTTAAGGGAAATTTCAGGGCACTACAAACCATGCACTCTTACTTTCACTTTGTTCTGCGTTGGCAATATCACCATTTCTTTAAGGTATGCAGAAAAGTGCCAATGTTTTAACTTGACTGACAGGTTAGCTCTACTGACAGGTCAGTCCTCTTTGATTTGTTCAGTGTTGACATCTGCCTGGTTTGCAGGGTCCTCTATGAATGGAAAGAGAGGCTGAAACAGGGATGTCACATCATCCAGACCACCCCCTCGGGTCGTCCAGCCAACATCAGCAGCACTTCCTCCCAGCGCATATACATCACATACCGGCGCGCCCCTGAGAGTCAGCCACACGCCTCACTTGCTGTCACTGACATCTGTATAATCATCCCAAGCAAGGGCGAGACACCCCCTCACACCTTCTGCAAAGTGGACAAGAACCTGAACAGTAGCATGGTGAGCTGCTCTGCCTGGCTTCTCGTCATCTCTATCTATAGGCCTGAACTGGCCAGGAATCTAAAACACTCCATGAAAACACTGCAAAAGTCTTCATTTCCTGCAAAAGCAATCTTCTGTAGCAAATGAGTTTCCTTACCTCTGATCAGACGTTATTAGTACGCTTAGCCACTAACAGTCTGGACTGAAGTTTCCGGAAGAGGAGCTCGTGGGAGGGAATCATAAATATTCCCAGTCCAAACTCCTTGTGGGAGTAGCAGAGATGTTTATTTAACTTCTGCTCTGCCTCAAGCTTATCGGCCTTTTTCATCTTCTGGGGCACGTGCTTGCCGCCATGAAACGGCCTTCTGCTTGTGTTATGTGGAATCCTGCTTGAGTGCTGCTATGAGTAGTCCTTATGAAGCAAGATGCATGCAGCAGCCGTGCTATGAAAAGCTAATTTGATGTCAGAGTGACGTGGCTCCAACCAGTCTGCTGAAATGCTGTACTGGAAACACTAGCCTGTAGTGTGTACTCAACTGGGCCCTGTGGGGGTCTTCTTGGAGCTTGACATCACAGGGACCTAGGAGTGCAAAGAGAAATCCTCCTTAAGAAAATGCACTCCATAACAGCCACTCACATTGCCCCCGTGTCATCAGGCCTTCTGCACAGTGAGCTTAGGAAGATGGGTGTGAAGACAAAATTATGATGTATACAACCATCCAACCTGCCATATCAGCTATTGTAAACAGCTGGCTGTCAGGGGAGGATGACCCTTTTGGTCTAATGAAAATAATTTCTATTCACATTGCAGTGGGGTTCCTCGGTTTACCTGTGTTACAAGAAATCTGTGGTGAAAACCAACACAATTGCGTACAAAGCAGGTGAGTGGCGCTTACTGTGCCACATGGATTTCTAACTATGACAAAGACCCAGCACGCTGCTTGTTCTCCATTAATCTATGTCTTTTCTTTCTGACATTGTGATCATTTGCCCTCCATGTGTCAGTAGCTTCTTAGGAATTGATTTTCTTGTAATTGCACTGAATGTATTTTCCTGTGGTTCATGAATGCAAGAGATTGCAAAAGGAAGGGAAGTCAGAACACCAAAATGCTTATAAGGTGCAGTGGAACATAGCTGTCAAAAAATCTGACCCCTTAAATTCTTATAATTCCAAAAGTACTCCGAGATCTGCATGAATCTTGCTTAAATGTGTTCCTATTAAATCCTTCCTGCAAAATTCAGATCTAACCTACCCATCTCTAACTGAGCTCTGTCTGTTACACATCCTTCATGCCTGTGTACAGTTGAGCCATTGTGTCTGGGAGGATTTGATCGTGCCGTGCTGTTATTTTGTTTGATTTGCTCTTGTTACAGGTTCATGTCATTTGGTCTTTTATCAGCACAAAGGCTGCATTCAAGTGTCTAACATCCTGACAGTGAGAAACTCAGCAGGTTGCAGTCTCCCACATATTTAAAGTATTCTGGAAATGTTGAAATACTCAGGAAACATTGCACCATGCCCTTGCTGCGTTAGAGCCAAACGCTCATGGTTTCTACGCTGTTCTGAGCTAGCCGTCTCATCGGAACTCACGTTGTGACACAGTTCAGGGTGAAAGAGAAGAGTGATGATCTGAAAGTTTCTTAACAGTCTGGTTAGTTTAACTGGGGCCTCAGAAGCACTTAATATGAAGTAATAATATAAAGAACCGTTTCAGAATTGTTTTGGTGGTTATTAGAATCTGTAGAGGTGATTGACATGTATTAATTTAATTTTTAAGCAGATATTATTATTACAACATGAACATTTTCCTCATGAGCCTCTCCTGGGACCACCGAAAATCTGCACTGCACAAACAGTTATTAAGGATAGATGTGCAGAAGGATGGATGGTTGGATGGATGGAGTGACAGTTTTAATTATAAATAACTTTTATGTCTCTGTTTACCTTGTGCACAATTTTTCTGCAGCGTTCTATAGCCAGGGTGCTAGTACGCACATGCAGGAAAAACAGGTTTCCCATGAATTTTCTTCCTCTTTCCTGTTTGTGTCATTGCTGTTTGCAGTAGCTGTTGTATTATGTTGGGATACAGGTCTGCTGTGCAGGTACCCTGAGGAAGACTATGAGTCCTTCCCCCTACCTGAGTCCGTTCCTCTCTTCTGCCTGCCCATGGGTGCCACTATTGAATGCTGGCCCTCCCAGACCAAGTACTCCCTCCCTATCTTCTCCACCTTTGTGCTGACTGGAGCCTCGGGGGAGAAGGTGAGGCCCGTTGTGCGTTAGTTATCCAGCTGTTGAAAAATATTGACCTTCTCCTCATATTGCTGCTGGGAAGATGGGTATTAGGAAAGGACAAAAGGGCAAAAGTAAATAAACTGTAAAGGGAACAGAATATCTAACAATGAAAATAATAAATGGCTTAATAAAAGGCTTATTGTGGTTGCGCTGAGCGGAAATATCCTTACTAAAGAGGAATGTGGCAAACTTTTTTCCAACCTGAGAGTTTGGTCCACTGTTCAGTGCAAGTGGAAATGGAGCAGACAAGGAAGGAAGGCTGAGCTATATGTCCCTGCTGAGAGAGGGCCATGTACTGACGGCCCTGACACACCATCTGTTTGGTCCATATCTTTGGTCATTGCTGTTCAGGCAAACACCCCTGCAGGACCCTGCCTCTGCCATAGTGCCACCTCTCTGTAAAAATGTGCTCCTCAAAGGGTCTTCAGCCTAATATTACTTTGTCTATGTAAGTCAGTGCCATTTCAGAACATTAATGAGAAGCCTGAGATGAAGGAAGTCATACATGGTTGGACAGGTTTTACACCACATGAATAGTTTAAGGAAAAAAACATTAATTTATTTAGTAATTTATATTGGCAAATAAAATATTGATGGTTATTTATTTATCAATATGAAAGGTGTTATTTTTCTGTATTCTAAACTATCCCTGCACAGTGCAATCTGGAATTTGTGTAAAATCAAATAAAGGAGAACAAATTGTCTGCTTAATAAGTAATAGTTAAACTGTTGCTTTCTTTGTAGCTTACAAAGTAGACAGTGTGGATTTAATATCTTGAACATCTCTTAGTATGAGGCCCAATGTTTCCCTGAAGTGGTATGTGATGGCTCCTTTGTCAAACTACAGCAGTTTGTCATACTCCCTATCTGATTAGTAGTAAAATACTTTTGCATGCTATTTTCCTTGTTATAACAGCAAGCAACAGGAAATGGCTGACCGAAGTGGCTTTGAAAAGCACTTGCCAACAATTGGAAAGCATTTCTTTCCAGTGCACCTTCATTTCCTGTCTAGCGCACCATTGTGAAAAAGTTGGTTGTTTATCTCTTTGGTTTGATCTGTGCTTGGTGTGAGCAAAAAATAGATTTCGCTCAGCTGTTTAAACTCTGAACCCTTTGTGTGTGTGTGTGTGTGTGTGTGTGTGTGTGTGCTGTGACTCCTGCAGGTCTACGGAGCTGCTATCCAGTTCTATGAGTCGTACACACAGGACCGTCTGACGGACCGGCAGCGGCTTCAGCTGGGCCTGCCCACTGGAGAGCGGCGTCCAGTCAGCTCCAAGGCGGTGCACACCAACAAGTGCATTTGTCTGCTGTCCCACTGGCCCTTCTTTGATGCTTTTCGCAAGTTTCTCACTTTCCTGTACCGTTACTCCATCTCTGGACCCCATGTCCTGCCCATTGAGAAGTAAGTAGCCCTCACTCATCCTCCAATTCCTGGTGGTCCAGCACTGCTTAGACATGATGTTCCTGTGGCTGTGGACTGTCCAGTGCTGCTTTTGCACACAGCAACACCCAACAGTTTGCACCTTGTTGCATGTTAATTCGAACACTACTTTACCAATATACACAATACCCTATTTGCATCATTACAATTTTAGTTATGTCATTGCTTTTGTTAGCTGTCTGAATTCTGAAATATTTAACATTTTTTCCAGTGATCACAGCACATCAGAGTAAAGCATGATGGGCCTTCATATTATTACACCTGGACAAAAAAATGGAAAAACAGAACAAAAACAACAATCAGCTTCTACAGTATTTGCAGAACATTTGCAGATTTGTCAACACAGCTATCCAGTGCAAAGGAGCTTCTTTAAATATGAAATATATGTATATGAATTAGAAATCCAGAAACTGTGTTGGTCTCTGTTACCTTTAAATAGCTCAAACCTAGATAAAAATCAAGTTAATTTATTTACATGTATATTTTAAGTGGTTATTCAAACAGATTAAGCAGTTAAGGCAGCATCTTTGTCAGAAACTGGTCAATTCCATGTAAACTGCAGAAATTGCTGTCACAAACCTCATACTAAGAAACTGAATTACTAATGGCAATGTTGCAAGAAATATGTGACAACAATATCTTACGCAGAGTGATGGTTGCATGAAATGTTGTTTTCTGAATTTTACTTGTATAAACTTTAGTTCCTGCAGTATCATTTAATCCAGGCACCATTTAGTTGTGATTAAAAAATGCACACAGGCTGCATCTTGTTGCACTTGCAGTCATAATGGAACTTTTTTGCTATCGACAGTTAGGCTTGACAGAAATGTCACTGTAGTATGTAGTATATTTGAGATTAGTTTAAAGTCCCGTACGGAGGTGCTGTTTATCAACAGTGGGGCGTGTGAGGATGCCTGATGATGGACAGAGATTAATGCTGGATGCTCCCCACCTTCATTTTCAGGCACATCTCACACTTCATGCACAAGGTGCCATTCCCCTCCTCCCAGAGACCTCGCATCCTGGTGCAGGTGAGCCTTTCGCATGCGATTACCTTCTTCAGTCCTATCTGTCTATTCGTGTACCATACATGAAAGCGTGAGGCTGCCGTTGGCTGTGTGGTGTTCTGTATACAGCCCTATGCAAGACTCTCTGTAGACCGTGTGTCTTTCTCTGGGACTGTACTTTGGGCCTTTGTGTCTGTGACTCTCCATGTGTGTTACAGTGTCTTCTGCGTGACTCTATTTACCACTTTCCCTGTTTGACTGTGCTGTGTGTCCACAGTTGTCTCCTCATGACAGCTTGTTGCTGAGCCAGCCTGTGTCCTCCCCTCTACCTCTCAGGTAAGTCAATCACAATATTCTGTGCAGGGCAGCAGGGCTTGTTTTATTTGATACTTGATGTCTGTTGTCTCTTTAGTGAGAAAATGGCGTTAAATGTATGAAGGAACTGAAAGAATGTGTCGGTTTAATGTTTTTCCTCTGAGTGTGAATGTTGTGGCAGTGATTGACTTGCTGGTATCTGTGCATCAGTGGCGGGCGGTTTTCCACACTGCTGCTTAACCTGGGCCCAGAGAACGCCGTCACGCTGTTGGTGTTTGCTGTCACCGAGCACAAGATCCTGGTGCATTCACTGCGGCCGGCCGTTCTGACCAGTGTGACTGAAGCATTGGTGTCGGTCAGTCTATTCCTGAGATCACATCTCTCACAGTCTTGCACTTTCCATCTGTATGCATATTTTAATGGAATAAGAATTTTTAAAGGAATACAAAATCTCCTTCACAAAACAGAGACTATAAATATATGTGTATGGTGTAACCTGCTGAAGGAATTTGTTGGAAAGGGAACTAGAAATCAGACGCAATGTATGTAATGCTTCAGAATGAAGGTATTTAGTAGAAAGTCTTTGTTTTAATGGCTGCTCCCTTGGGGGGTTCGTGTTGTCATATTGTGAAAAGTCTGCAGTTTGGCAGCCCCTTTGTTGCCTGCAGAGCTGAGCTCCAGCATGAAATGGCTGATCTCTGTCTCTACTGCCTCCACCAGATGATCTTCCCCTTCCACTGGCCATGTCCCTACATCCCCTTGTGCCCCCTGGCACTGGCAGATGTGCTCAGCGCCCCATGCCCCTTCATTGTGGGCGTTGACTCCCGCTACTTTGACCTTTACGAACCCCCGCCAGACGTCAGCTGTGTGGACTTGGACACCAACACCATCTCCCAGTGAGTATTCTTCAACTCCAAGCCACTGTGTCTGTGCTCACTGTTTTATTTTTATACCCTGCCCATTATAGTAAAAGCATGGCCAGACACACCTGTTACAGGTCCTGCTGGTTGGACTCTGTGGAGTGCATATGCAGTGGGGGAAGGGACCAATTTCTGCTTCTGCTGTGCTGTGCCGATTTTAGTCCAGCTACCAAGTTATAGCTAACCTGGCATTTTAGATAGCAGGTATAGTACTGGGCAAGGACACAGAAATGTAACGTAAAGGTTACTAGCTACCAGGGTCCCTGCTGTAATACCCAAATGTAAAGTAAATAAAATGCTTTAGACAAAAGCCTCAGAAAAATGAAGATGATGATGATGAGGATGATGATGATGATTAGTATTATTATTATGGCAGTAATAATAATATGCTCTACATATAGAAATGAAGATAAAAGGGCACTGACATGGAAAGTCCTTCCCAAGAAAGCCTGCAAAAATCTTATGAACACTCTGAACAACCTCTACCAGCAGCTGGCTGAAGGTATGTGCCAAACCTCTGTCATCTAAGATCCTTCTTTTCAGTGATACCAGTATGTTTCTGGATTAATAATAAGGTGATCTTTTGCCCAGGGAAAATGAATCATTTGTCAAACTCGGTACTCTAATTCAGCTATTATTTTTTATATAAATTATAACTGAAAAGGCAGCCAGTGCTCATAAACTGGCATGGAAGAGTGTAATAATTGCTTATTATAAAAGGCAGCGAAGCTGTAAATCCTGCCTGCTGTTTCCTGAGTACCCTGGACTGTGACCTTGGGCTGTGTCTCGAGAATCTCAGTCTGTTGCCGGGAGATCTGGATGAAAATACAGTCATGGCAGCATCAAAGGACTTTCGGAGCTGTCTGCTTCCAAATCGTGTCCAATTTTTTACGAGAAACTGAAGCATTGTTTCTCGAAAAGAAATGTACTGTTACAAATGCGCTGTCACAATCTTGGAGCGCTTCCCACAGTAAATACTCTTGTTATTATAGATCTAAAGGATGCGCTGCGGTTGCTTCCTCTCTTGAGCAGGTCAGCAGCGTCCCAGAGAGGATGGCCTGTTGGAGCTGGCTATGAGTGACTACGACTTCAGCTGCGGAAAGAGCCTTCAGACCTTGGAGCTGGAGATCCAGGAGGCTTTCCTGCGCTTTATGGCGGCCATTCTGAAAGGCTACCGCTCCTACCTGCGGCCCATCACTCAAGCACCCTCGGAAAAGGCCACAGATGCGAGCTCCCTGTTCGACCTTCAAGGTGGTACCGGACAGGCTGGTGGTCACCTGAGTCACTTATTATCCAAAAAGGAATTTATCTTAATTTAACTTCCCATATGAACTCTTTTCGCTGTTACAAGGAACAGATGTATGTTCCACATCCTTTTTCTGAGATGATGGAAATGAAACTCAAATAAGTGTGTTTATCTTGTTGGTTAGATTTCTGGCAGTACTTGTGGTGAAAGGTCAAATTTTATCACAATGAAGCAGTGTCTGACCAGTGTAGAAATGACTGACACAAGTGAACAATGTGTCCTGTGTATGTTTTTTTTTCCGCCACCCTGTCCCTCAGCAATTGTCTTAACCAGGCCAAGCAGGCCTGCATGATGTTGGTGGAATCCGGTGAACCTTCTCTGTTAAACAAATAGATATGGTTGTGCAGAATGTTCAACAAAGTCAGGGTAGTTGAGCGGTGTGGTTCCACAGCTGTGTGTCCTTACAGACCAAAACCTGGAAACTTGCCTTTAAATCCTGGCTAGCATAATAGATAAACTGAGTCTTACTGTTCTCCCAGAGGAAGCAATGCATGTCCAGCATGATTAATACACCAAATGGAAAGGAAGTTGAAATGATATTTACAATATTTTTTTTTACATGATATCGTGCAAGAGACTCCAGGCACAGGCCACTAGGATATATTGCTTTCTGCAGCAGCAACAGTGAGGGTGTTTCAGAGCAGTTATTTTGTACCATGGCGATACTTGGACCCCAGTTATGTCATGGAGCTGGTCAGGTGGTCTGTACAGGATACACCCATAAAGGGACCAGAGGGACACCAGGGTGAGGGGGCTCAGGTGTCAGCTGTGAAGTCTCATTATGTTTCCCTTGAGATGTCTTGATATTGGACAAGGTGGTCTCAGCTGTCATTACATGTCATTCCAGCACTGCTCTGTGTGCGCTCGCATTATTTTCAGTTTTTTTTAGAGTACCAGTTGTTGATAGAGATTTTATTTATGTGTAACTTGTTTTTGAATTCAAAAGTGCCAGTGTAAATGTAGCTTCTGTGATGTCCAGCATGTGTTTGGGTTGCAATTCCTGTTGTAAGGGGACAGTCCAGTAATTGCCTGTTGTAAATGTCCCCCATGTCTTCCCCAGGCTTCTTGAAAAGCCGTGATCGCTCCCACCAGAAGTTCTATTCCCTGATGACAAAGACACAAATGTTCATCCGCTTTATCGAGGAGTGTTCCTTTGTCAGCGACAAAGATGCCAGCTTGGCTTTCTTTGACGACTGTGTGGACAAGGTAAGCTTGGGTGCTCATGTGTTCATAATAGCCTTAAAGACAGGGCTGTTTATACACCACTGCGCCTGTTCCTTCCCTTTTCTCCCTGTTGCCATTTCTACTTTCGCCTTGGTTTGATCTGCTCATGGGACTGGGATTATGCCATTGTCTGTGGTGATTTGGGCAGATGGATGTGAAAGTTCATTTACTGTAATGTGAATAAGGTAGCCGCTTGTTTCCTCATTTTGGGAGACCTTTAAAGTCAACATTTACCTGTGATCACTTTTCTTTTCCTCTTTGGTAATCCCTACCATTAACCTTGGGGGGTTGGGTGTTCTGTGCCAGGCAGTGCTGCTACCTTTCTTCCAGTGCATGCCTCTAATCGGACCTGCTTCTCTCTCACATTCCTGTTCCCCTCTGTCCCTGTCCCTGTCCCTCTCCTTACCCTCTGTCTTTCTCCTTGTTTTCCTCCTTGCCTTTTTCCTTGTCTCTGGCACTCTCTGTCTCTCTCCTTGCCTTTGTCTTTGTCCTTGCCTCTGTCCCTGCCCTTGTTCCCTGTCTCTGGGCAGCTCTTCAGCACAGAGCGCAGTGCAGACAGAGGAGGCAAGGTAAGCCATTGCATCTGGGCAGGCTGGGTCTTCGTTCAAGGGGACCACTATACCTCTTATTTGCTGCATTGCATAGGGTCCCTCTTTAGCAACACTCTGGAGTTCCCGTCCTCATTGACACATGTGCTCCAGGTTTTTGTTCCAGCCAGGTGGTACTCTGTATACCTGAAACAAATAGCCTGGAGGACAGGTATCTACAAGGAGCATGTCTGAGTGCCAATGCTCCACTGCATGCACTGCCCTTCTCTGCACACTGCTGGTTCACTGTCATACACATTAGGATCCCCTACATTATAAATACAGCTTATTGATGAAAGGCACTTCATGGGAGTATTTTTTGTGGGCATACGATATTGTAGTCAATTTTAGGAAATATTTTAAAAGACGTAAAGCAGTAAAGTCCTACCAAGTAAGGGCAATTTTAAAAAATCCTCAAAAAGTGGACAGGTTTGAGCATAATTTTGGTTTTTATAATTCTCAGGGTAACTGTTATTCTCGAGCAGTTGTGATTTCAGTTATTTCAAATGCACCTGTAAGACAGAACGGTTGTGATCAGAAGCCCTGATAAGAAAATAAGAAGCACATCTGTGACTTCAGTGTCTCAGGCGCCATTTGTGTCTGTTGGAAGATAAGAGGAGAACTGAATTTTGACATCCATCATAAAACTGACAGTTGTGAAGTCACCCAAGGGTTTTTTTAGATTATTTCTATGCAGTAATTCAGTTGTTTCAGTTTTAATACTTTTGTTTCAGCAAAGGTTGTTGTTTTTCTAGCTCTGTAAATGCAATATTGTAGGCTAAATTATAATTCCCTCTGCATAGCAGTAGTGCAAACAAGAGATAAGTGTAAGTATGGGTTCTGTAGGAATAGTTGTAGTCAGTCTAATGTCTCCAGTAATGTGGACTTTGTACAGAAAACAAGGAATGTGAATGATATACCACAAATGGCCAATTTCTGCTCTGTGCCATTGGTCACCTCTGCCATTAAGGATTTGGCATGCCTTAAGTCAGCATTAAATCAAAAGAAAAACATATCATTAGAATATTTTCTGAAAGCAGCCACCACTGCACTTTCAGTCACTAAGTAACTGTCCTTCTGTAATCAATAGGCGTAAGTGCATTTTATCTCAGCTATTTCAGCCATGAGTTTTCCACCTTGACTGTTCAGCACCTTAGAAAGAGCCACATATGTTGTGGCTCATTGCAAATGTTTCCAATTATATTTCTTATGAACCAGCTATATTTCAATTGACGTTTTTCATCGATGGTTCATAAATATACCGTCAGTGTTATAAATAGCAGTTTTACAAGGGTCTGTATAGCCTGAACAGATATTAAGCTTTACACTGCTGCAGTGGAGTTGTTGTTATTATTATTATTATTATTATTATTATTATTATTATTATTATTATTATTATTATTATTATTTTCACTATGACATAGCTAAACCAGCTCCTGGTTTGCTCAGTAGGTGGCCAATTATGATGCAACCCCAAAAATTCACATTTTTCTCTGGGTTTGTGCAGTACAAGTGCATGGTTCAAAATGAGACACCAGGTTACGTAATGGTTACAGCTACCTTGGACACAGATATACTTCTCTTCTCCTCCTTTAGTATCCCTGAATTGCACCAGTGAAAATTACCGAGCTGTGTAATTGGGAAACAGCTATAAGTAGTTTATCACTGAAATTTACTTTGGAGAAAAGCTTAGCAAAGAAATGCAACCCACAAATTTCAAAGCCATAGACACTATGGTGTTTGTGATTCTTTGTTACCCTTTGCTGCCTTGATACTATGATATTTAGCTGTGGTTATTATTTATTTGCTTTTTTTATTCTTTGACTGGCACTTTTTTCAGAGCTGATTTCATTGTAAAGGATGTGTGTAGTATGGGTGGCTGTCAGTTGGCCTTTCTGATAGTATGTGAGTGGTAGCTGACCTTAGTGACTAGGCGTACGACTGCACGTTTATGTGAAAGTCGAGGGCCCTTCACTTTGTGGTGTTAGTGTTCTTCCCAGGTAAAAGCCCTGACACAGCAAAATTCCTGCAGCCCCTAGAAATGAGCGCGTCATGAACTGGCATCCCTCTGTTGCATTGCGCCATGACTGGCAGAGAATGCTAATTCACTCAGCGGGGAGCCTCTGTGTAGCTTTTGCAGATTTTACATCCCTCCTACACAAGAAGTTCCTCTCCAACACTTCAAATAAAGAAAAGAAAACAGCCCCCCCTCCCCCCTACACTTGTCCTGTGTTCCAGCAAAGTCACTCAGTGGATTCTGGTCCATTTTGCTGTGCCTTCTTATTCATGGCTTTGTTTTTTGTGTGTGAAAGGGCCCTTTGTGTTAGAGGCACGTCTCAGAGTGGAGGAGATCTGCATTGTCGTGTGCTCTGTTGGAGATCAGTGTGGGCTGTGCCGGCCTTTCATGTTGCTTAGTTGGCACTGTGGTCAGAGATGTTAGGTTGTGGAGATTATAGCCCCACTGTGTTTGGAAACCCACAGGAGAAGAGCCAAATCCTGGCTCTATCCACTCTCAACCACTTACTGAAATACACCAAGGGGTTCAGGGCTGTCTCTGCAATGACTGTCATAAAGAGTGTTATTCACCCACTCAAAACCAAACCCAACTCCGTAGATGTACAGGGGTCTAGGACTGATGGTCAGGGTATTGCTACAAATACAAGATGTAAGCGCTGGGGTGTGTTTACTGCTTTCACAGTCAAAATAGAATCTCAGCAGTGATGACTTTGTACAGCTCAGTGACTGTACTGAGCTAAAAAGCAATTTTTTAAATATACAAAAAATACAATTACTTGCACTGTAAAAGAACTGGTTGGACTACTTCCACTGGGTTACAGCAGCATAAATGTTGCCCCAGATTTTTTCAGTGAAACAAATACCCGTTTTATTGTATGCAGTCCTGATACATTTGTGATTTATGGGCCAGTGTGTAACATAATTAGAGCTGCTGCATTGATCTCAGAACTAAATCCTGCTGTAGTACCCTTGAGCATGCTATTCAGCCTAAATTGGTCCACTGAAAGTCACCCAGCTGTATTAATGGGTAAATCTTTGCGAAGAACATGCAAACCTAACACTGTGAGCGGACAAAGGTGTCAGCTATGCGGTGATTATTAATAATGGCCTACACTGTGCTGATGTGAATGTACAGTTCCACAGCTGGAGTGAACCAGCCATTCTGCTGCAGGGTTTCAGCCCACTTTCCTCAGTGTTGAGATCTCTGAAATTCCGCAACATAGTACACCACACACTACATGTGTGACATTTTTAGATCCTCACCAAGCTCTCGTGGTTGACTTAATGGCTGGGAATGAGTTAGGCCTTGGCCTGGATGTGTTGCTGTAATGCAGGCTGTGCCTTGGTGGTGAGATCAGAAGCTCAGAGGTCTCAAAGGCTGTGGACATGAGGTCGGCTGTGGATTCCTTCCAGTGCAGTGAGCATGATGCCTCCTGGTCTCACACACTGGAATGGGTTCAAGTAACACTTAAGTGCAGATAAACCCACAGTAATGGTAATGTCCTGTTCAGCTCGTATGTGCTCAAAGCTACATGACGCCTCAGAAACTCCCTGATCTGTTCACAATGATGTGCTGGAGTGGTTTTCTGATCTTTTCTTCACAGTTTGTGAGGTGAACAACTCCATCCCCAACTGCTTTTATCTTAACATTAGTCCTTATTGGATAGGAGTCAACTAACTAAACTAAATAACTAAAACTTAATAGATTGTGTCATTGATTTAACTGACCTATTGTGGATGGGGTGTCCAATATTATGTCCAGTACATCCAAATGTCCATAAAATAGCTTCTATATGAAACCAAAAATTATCATTAAATATCAAATGAACCATATTTCAAAGGATATGTTGAACAACCGGGACGTACTGACATATCAACAGGAACTTAATGGTAAAATTTTGTGTAACGGTGGAATTTTGTCACTTAAATCCAAAATCTGTCAAGTTGGGTCCGTTAAATCGAGGATTTACTGGACAACCTTAAATTAGGAAGCCATGAGTAGGATAGGAAAGGATACAAGTCTATTGATCCACATGGAAAAATTTGCTAAATTCGGGTTATTCTTGAGGAAAAACGGACACCTGGTTCTATAGAACTTATCATTAAGAGTAGTTTTTTTCATTCTTGTATTGCATTTTCATACATTTGAAATTATATCAAAGGGTTTTAAATGTTTGCTTTCAGAGTAAATACAAAGAAAAATGTAAGAAAGATATAAGAAAACATGGATAATTTCAGATTTTGGGTATGTGCTTTTTAGGCAACTTTGTAAACTGGTCAGTGGGCTGCAGTGATTATTTGGCCAGGGTCTCCTCTACTTCTGTACACTGGTGTTTGATGCACACAGCACACGTTTGCGCTGCTCATTAGTTTGTATTGACACCACAGGAGTGGCTCGTGACAAATATTCTGTGAATAAATAGGATGCTCTTAACAAACTGTGACCCGGTGATTCTTTTTGTTGTATGTACATATTCAACTTTTAAATGAGCCACACATCACTTAGGGAGTGCTATCAGGCTTCTGGATCAAGGCTTTGCTTTCTTGGCTTGGATCCGACATTGTTTTTTTTTTCTTCTATTTATCTTTGTAACTGTATTCTGCATGTCCTTGAAAATATGTAGGGAGATACTTGAAATGCTGAAAAGGTAGTAAAAAAACTGGAGATGAGAGTTCTGTTCTCAGCCTTACAGCATCCTCAGTGGGTGCTTCCATATAATAACTGCAATAACTGTGTATCTATGGTAACCTGAGTGTGCTAACTTGTGCCAGTCCCTGCAAGGATTGCCCCAATGCGGCAAAATACACACATACACACACACACACACACACACACACACCCACACACACGCACAGAAAACCCTAAGAAAGTTCTGCACGACAGCTGCAGAGCTAAAACGTTCTTCGTAACGGGTAAAAATAAAGACAAATTGAGAAAATTTTTGTAAAATGACATTTAATTTTTGTAAAACAGATTAACAGAAAACTGTCGATTTATACTCTCTTGTGTTCATCTCATTATGTGTCTTGTATCTTTACCATGTTGTGTGCTGCAATAACCCCATGTAATTTCCCTTCATCATGAAGTATTTTCAGCTGAATTCAGTTCAATTCAAAACATATAAGATCTGTCTCCATGATGCCGTGACCCACATCTGTTATTTTCTTTTGTTTACAACAGCCAAGAAAATGCCCCAAATTCTGGTAGCACAGTAGATGACACGGCATCTTGAGGCTGTGGGTTGAGATACGGGTTTGAATCCTACTCAGTCTACGCAGAGCTTGCATGTCCTCCTTGTGCCTGGGTTGCCTCGAGGTGCTCTGGTTTCCTCCCACATCACAAGCAAATATGTTTCAGATGGACTGGAGTCTAAATTGCCTATAGTGTGTGTGCATGTGTTAAACTGCTGTGCTGTAAGGATGAATCAATAAATTTAAGTAGTTTACTGTAGTGCAGCATTTAAAGTCCCATTGAAAATAGGTGTTATACAAGTTTATGATTATAATAATTATTATAATTACAAATATAGTCAGAAGACTTACCGTGTTTTTAGGCACGTTTGGCTCATCATGCAGAGTACAGAGAGGGGTTAATGTTCCAGCAGCCCAGCTTGAAACATTTTAAAAACAACCCAAGCTGTGCTGGCGGTTTGACAAGTGCAGATTAATTTCAGTTCCGTTCAGGTGTGACAGCTGGAAAAGGGAGCCTGTTCTACCCAGGTATCGATGTTGAACAGGATTGCCACTCCTGATGGTGATGATGGTGTTATGTAAGACTTCATGATATAAGGTTATGTAAGCGCCCCCAGCCACTGACAGCTAGTCTGAGCTCGGAGAAGCAGTAAATGGCTGGACAGTGTATCGCTATAGGGCAGCATTTCCCCCAGCAGCAATGGTGGCAGTGACAGGTGTTGTCCTCCAGGTTGACAGCGATCGGCCAGAGGAAACCAGATTGATTGAGCTGGACGAGTCACACCGCAGTGAGCACACGGTCTTCATCACCCCCCCGGAGCTACCTTCCCTGCCTGAAGGAGAGGAGTACCCTCTCTGTTACAGGTACCCGCATCCCTCAGTAGTCATCTGTCCAGCAAGCCTTCAGTCAGTATGAAGAATGAGCTCATCTCTCTTCTTGCCCAGAATTTAAGCAAATCACAATTTAAGTAGGGGACGCATCAGCGGCGTTGTGTTTCTTTGTGTTCCTAATGCCAAGGTCTGTGTTTTGTGCAGCTACAATGGATTTCCCATTCTGAGCCTAGAGCTCTTTGACCCCTTGGAGGGACTTAGGACCCCGGCCTCACGCCTTGCCTCTCGACACAGCTGCCCCACGAGTCCGGCACCTATGTTTCGCCGAACAAAGCAGGTGAGCTGCCACACCGCTCAGTTCATTACTGTTCAGAATCTAACATGACTGCAGAGCTATGTTGGTAACCAACAACAAATCGGTAACCTCATCAGTCAACCTCACTTGTTATTCTGACTTGTGGCAATTGGAGAAAAATGACTGTTTATGCTGTGCACTAAACACAGCTGCAACAAGGCCAATATTCATCTCAGTCACCAATTCATTTTGGTGACATTATATCACTCTAGAACAGTGGTTAGTGTTGTTGTTTTACAGTCTGAAGGTGTATGGTCTCAGTCACCCTCTTGTTGTGGTACACTTGAACAGAGTACTTACCCCTAAGTAAAATAGTAAAACTACCCTGCTATGTAAATGAGCAGATATTTTTTGGGACAGCAGGTAGCACAGTTCTTAGAGCCCAAAGGTCCCAGGTTTAAATCCCTGCTACTACTGTAATACCCTTGAGCAATGTACTTATCCTAAATTAGTTTCAATTTTCCAGCTGTATAAATGGCTAAATAGTTGTACATAGCTTAGTGTGCCAATCTTGCATTATAAGTTGCTGTGGAGAAAGTTGTTTCCAAATGAAAAGGTAATAATATGAAGACACCTTACCACAGGATTTTTTAGCTTAAGAAGCTGTATATTTCAGGAGAGAGTCATTGCTAGTCAGAGGATCCTTCAGCATGATAGATGTTCACAGTAGATTTGACACATTGGTCTTCAAAGGTTTCTCGCCTCTGCAGGAAATTAAGTCAGCGCAGAAGATTGCAAAGAAGTACTCGTCCATCCCACAGATGTGGTCCAAGTGCCTGCTGCGCCACTGCTACGGCCTGTGGTTCATCTGTCTGCCCGCCTATGTCAAGGTGTGCCACTCTAAAGTGCGGGCGCTGCGCACAGCCTATGATGTGCTTAGGAAGATGCAGGCTAAGAAGCTGCAGCCACCAGATGAGGTATGGAGGTCACATCTTGAGATCCATGTGTCAATGCCTTGGTACACTGGGGGTAGAACCACTGCTGACATGATTACACACTAATGGTCATACCGGTGTCCATCTTGTGTGGCCCTGCAGGTGTGTTACAGGGTGCTCATGCAGCTGTGCGGACAGTATGGGCAGCCCGTGTTGGCTGTTCGAGTCCTTTTTGAGATGAAGAAAGCTGGAGTTCAACCCAATGCCATCACCTACGGTTACTACAACAAGGTTTGGACCGTGGCAGCTGATGTTCAGACATATCTTAACAGCAGCTATGATCTGCTGCACTTTGAAGACATGCAAGCAGCTTTTACTACAAGACTCGGTCTTCTCCACCCTGTTCCATAACCATCTCTTGCAGTTCGGCTACATGACTTTTGTAATCTACGGTATAGAGACGTATTTGCCGTTCGTGAGTCGTATTTGCCGTGCATGAGATTTTCACAACTTAACAACTCGATGTACTAAATCAGGCCTAAGGGCAGGAGCCTCTGCGCTTCTTTCCTTTTTTATCTCTGCAAACGGGGCTGCGCTGTGCAGAAAGAACATCAATGTCTCTCATTTGCAGCACGAGAGCAGAGCCGTCTTTGTGTGCTGACGGGCAAAGTCGGGGCTGGGTGCTTATCAGACTGCGAGCCTGACTCGGACAGCTTGCCGCTCCTAATTGTACCCAGAATTCCACTCGGCATTGTCTTCACTAAGCCTCAGTAATTTGTGTTATTGACTGCACAAGAATGAATCCAATTACTTGGGGGAAGGAACACAGTCAAGCTCCAATAATGAAAGACGGCGCTATGTTTGATGGCCGAGCAAAATTCAGTTTCCGATTTGCACGCCTGTATTTGTTCTGCTAACATTGCGGAGGTGCACGGCTGGAAAATGTGTATGTTCTCACGATGTGAATATGCGTTTACATCGCTCAGATTCTGTGGAAAAAATGTAATTCGGTAAGGTATGATATGATTTTTGAGTGTTGTTGATGTATTGCAAGAAGTTATTTATTACTTTAAACAATATGGGCCAGCAGGTATGGTAATGGGCAGAGTTGCCATCTCTGGGCTTGGAGTTTGCAAGCTTGAGTCCTGCCTCCTGCTGTAATAGCCTTGAGCAAGGTACTTACCTTAAATTGCTGTATCAAAAATGACTCCCCTGTATAATCAGATAAGTGGAGAAATGGAGAAAAGCTGAATGAATGAATATAAATGCTAACAAATGAATCTGTTGCTTTGTGCTCTGTGTATATTTTAATGTGTTTATGTCTAGGTGCATACAGTATATGTGTGAGCGTGTATGTGTTTTTCCTCATTTTGTCTTACTGTTCCCCACTGACTGTGTTCCCCAGGCTGTTTTGGAAAGCACCTGGCCTTCCACCACGCGGGGGGGCTACTTCCTGTGGATGAAGCTGAGGAACGTAGTGCTGGGAGTAACCCAGTTCAGGCGAGCGCTGAAGAAGCCGCATTTGAACCCCATGCAGACCCCTCTTTCAGGTATGCTTCTGCACTCTGCTGCGTACCATCAATGTGGTGCCAGTATGCAAAGTCTCCAACTCACCACATAATGCTGGAGTGGAGGAAGTGACTCAGCACACAGTTTTCATAACCAGTGGCCACAGTAGTAATCTGTGCAGTGCAGCCAAGCAGGATATCTACTTCTTACAGGAGCTTCCTCTGGTGACAACCCGCCCCCACCAACAGCCCCCTCCCCACCAAAATCCAACCTCCGCTCTCACTCCATAATTAACAGAATCATATAAAGATGTCTCAGGAGTTCTGTCTGCTGGATTGTCCTGGTTCCCAGGCACCCTTTCCTGATGGATGCTCCCTGCCCGCTCCTCCCGCTCGCACCCCACCCCAGGATGCGCTCATTAAGATAAATGCTTCTGAGACTAATTCAAAGAGCATGTTTGGGCATGGCTTCCAGGAGGGTTACACCGCCAACATCCCCACACCTGATGCTGCTGTGCTTTTAAATATTAATACAGATACTGGAGAGTAAGAGCCCCTTCGTGTTGTCGCATGCTCAGCAGCCCAGAGCCCTGCCAGAGCTGCAGTCTGAAATGCCTTAGGCGGGTTTGGCTCTGGGGGTTTACTGTACCCATCTCAGCTGCAAACCACTGTGCCATAAGCTAACACCAACTGCATGGTCAGCGTCTGGTCCCTGCACACGTCACCATCTGAGAGTACCTCTTGGCAGGGCCCCAACCAAATGTGCAGCACCCCCCCCCCCCCCCCGCAGACAGGTGTGTCCTGCCCATTTGCATTCCCCCTCACATCTTACCTTTTTTCTTTCCAGAATACCTAGATTTGATTCACGTTTTACCTTAATCAAATAATTTCATTGTAGTTCTGGAGAAGCCATATTCAAACTTATTTCCAGACCTGTGATTGAGAAGTCGTGCACAGTGTGTGTGTGTGTGTGTGTGTGTGTGTGTGTGTGTGTGTGTGTACACACTCCACCCACAGACCCCTCTAATGTCTTGTTGTTTTTGAGCAGATGGCAGCGACCTGGACGCCGTCAGTCACGGCAGCCTGGATAGCTCTAATGACACTAACACGGCGGAGCAGGGCCCCTTCGCCACTGACCTAATCAAAGTAGATTCCGCTGATGATAGATCTAGCACAGGTACACTGAGGCCTGGCGCCAGCCGTTACCTGAACCGCCTCTGACATTCGCTCCTCTTCTTCTCTCATTGCTTCACGCAGCTGCCCTTCCTCCTCCTTCTTACCTGCTCCCTCCTTCGTTGCCATAGTCTCGGGCAGGGTGGGCCATGGGGTTGTGGTCCCCTTGTCTGTCCCTCAGCTCTCTGCCACCCCCCCATCCTATCCAGCTTGTGTGTGCACTGCATGGGAGTGTGGAAGGGTGGGGTTGGAAAAAAGGTAGTCCATCTCACACCTCATGTGCTGTGAGCCTCAAGACCCCACTTTTCTCACAAGTATCCGTCTCTCCTCCATCTCCTCTTCGCTGTGTGCACAGTGGTCTTCTCACATATTCTTTTTTCACTCATTCTGATAGTAACATGGTGACAAAGGGCTTTACTGGGTGGACTCTGAGCAGAGTGATGCCGAGTCCTTGCTGAAGCCGAATAAAATGAAAATCAAAAATGTTGCTGTGTTCATGTTTGTGCCAGATTTGCTACAGGTGGGATGTTAATAAAGACAGTTTGATCCACAATCTACTCAGTCCAAGACACAGGTATATCTCAGGTTGTCATAACCTCTGCATAATGTGCCTAGAAAAAGATAAATGAGCTGCTGTACCTTTCTTCTTTATCGGAGACAGACAAAGCTGCAGGCAGAAATATTCATGCAAGACATGAAAGGGGATTGATCTGCCAGTCGGTTGCCAGGAAACCCAGATTGGCCCGTGTCTCTATGCCGTGGTGGGGAGTATTTTGTTCAGCAGAGTCAGGCCCTTCCGGTGCCAGGGCATGGATGCCCTCTTAGCGGTCATTTCAGCAGGATTCTCATTTATTATGAGCCTCTCATTCCCTCGCCTGCTTCCTGACTCCACTGTGATGTCCGAGATAAAAAGCTTTCTGTGGCCTTTACCACCCACTCATACATACTTCACCTTTGTGAGATCAAATTATATGGAAAGAGTGACAGCTCATTCAAGGAGCAAGGTTTAGCGGTGAAAACTGTCTATAGGTAAGTGTCCGCAGCATTGTACGGAAACAAACTCAGAGTGTTTGCCTCTGTGACAGGGGGCCAGTCCGACCTGGGCTACAACTCTCTGTCCAAAGAGGAAGTGCGGAGGGGCGAGAGCAGCGTGCCAGACAGAGCCCTAGAGAAGGAGGACAAGAAAGAGAGTGACTCCAGCTCATGTGAGTCCACCTGGCTGGTCAATGACTCAGCCATCATTAATCACCTGTGCGCTATGCACAGACGTATGAGCAGCAGGTGGCATACCGATCAGAACCACTGCTTCACAGTCAAAAGATTCAGCTTTGAAATCCATGTTCTGCTGTCCTTGTGCTACGAGCCTGCCCTAACTTTGTAGTGCTAAAATGAATGCAAGCTCATTCAGTCCTCCGGAAGCAGAAGCCAGTTACTGTATTTATTTGAAAGCAGGTTGTTCCCTATTTGTCACTTTGAGGGGCGACCTGCTTGCCATAAGTTGTGTTTATCAGAGCTTGTCTTTTAAAATCTTAATCAATCTCTGAGAGATCAATAATTGAAAATTTTTCGAGCTGCACTAATTCAAACAATATGAACAGGAAACAAGCGCTGACAGTTGTCTTATTTCCTCACAGCTGTTACTGTTCTAGAACAGTGTAATGAGGGAAACACTCTTAATAAACTACACATAGTTACACCGTATGGCCAAAAGTATGTGGACCCCTCCTCTAATGATAAACATACAGCATACAAACACATTATAGAAAATTGTGTGCTTACAACTTTATGGCCACAGTTTAGGGAAGCTCCTTTCCTCCTCCAGCATGACTGTGCCCCCATGTACAAAGCGAGCTCCATAGCTTTTCTAGGGAGTTTCCTTAAAGTTTCGTTCCTTAGAGGCCTGCACAGAGCCCAGACCCAAACCCTACTGAACACCTTTGGGATGAACTGGAACACCGTCCACAAGCCAAGCCTTCTTGTTTGATATCGGTTCCAAACCTCACTGATGCTCTTGTGGTTGAATGGGCACAAATTCCCACAGCTGCGCTCCAAAATCTGGTGGGAAGCCTTACCAGAAGAGTAGAGGCTGCTATAGCAGCAAAGTGGGGGAGAACAACTCCATATGAATGCCCATGGGTTTGGAATGGGAGGTTCAACAAGCACATATGGGTGTAGTGGTCATGTGTCCACAAACTTTAGGCCATAGAGTATATATTTATATTTACAGTTGTCAGGTCTATGTACAGTCTTTAGAAATAATGTAAATGTTGCAAAATAATATATGAATCAGATTGTCCCTGTGAATAAATTATATACATTTTCTTGTAGGATTTGTTGTTCTACACTCCACTCCATTACATTGCACTGCACCCTAGTGCACATCTTGGGCCTTGCATCCACCAATAATTTGTGGGACTTGCATAATAGTAATGTTTTATCTCTTTTCACATAGAGTTCTCATAATTGTTCTGCTAAATGGTGTACTTTGTGTGACTAAAATAGCGCCATCGTTTTTTAAGGTACTCTGTTAATGCAAAAGATTGGCATAATTAACATGACAGGACAGAAGATGCTCTGTGCTGTGATAATGACTGGTTGTGTCTGTGTGTGTGTGTGTGTGTGTGTGTGTGTGTGTGTGTGTGTGTGTGTCTCTGTGTGCGCACGCGCGCAGTGTCAGAAAGCGAGAGTGCCAAGGGCAGTGGAGACTGCCTTCCACAGCTGGATTTCCCCAATGTCAGTGGCCCGTTTCAGCCCCGCGCAGGCATCGTCCGCAGCAACTGTCCCTATGACTCCACAACCAAAGATGCTAATGATACCAACGCAGGTCAGTGCCGCTCTTCACTCAAAGCAGAAACTGTCTCACATGACCCTGCATCTCTTTAGTGGTGTTTTCTCTTTATATAATGTTATATGTACAATTAAAGTAAAAAATAAAAATGCCGTGGATTTCAAAAACCTCTTTTTTTCTGTATTAGAGATGCTATAATTTGATGAACATAAATTTGTGTGTGTCTGTGTGTCTGTCTGTGTGTCTGTGTGCGTGTGTCTCTGCAGGCCATGTTGCTGGACTGCTGTTCACCTCCTCGCTGGATGAGATTGGAGTGGTCCAAAACAGCAGTCTTCGCCGGAGGCACAAGAGTGCCGTAGAGGAGGGCCAGGGGCGTTTGGACTGGCCTGGAGTCAGAGGTCGCAGCCTGAGCGGGGACACAGCCGGCAGCGCGGTACTGGGTCTCGGCATGACCCAGGGCGAAACAGACCCCCTCAGGATTGCTGAGAATCTGGGGGCCGATGCTAAGATCCTCTCTGCATCATTAAAAAAGAGTGCTAGGCCAAACTCCTTGGACATCGGGCGATGTGAAGGCAGCCCCAGACCAGGAAAACACCGCCACAAAGCTCGCCCAGAGAGGGACTCCAGCGATGAAGACAAAATGGACACCGCTGCTATCTTTGACCTTGAGGACCTGGATGAGGAGAAGAGAGAGGGGCCACACAAGGTGGGGCAAAGCGGAGGCAAGGAGCGGCGAAAGAGGATTACAGAAAGAAGTGTAAGTACTGGTGGTGTGGTGGTGGCAAGGACTGGTATCCAGACTGGCTTTGACCCACTGTCTCTGATGGCGGCCGAGACTGAGCGGGAGGTAGATGGTGGGGAGTCCAGCACTCCCACTGCACGTCGTGACTTAGCCGAGGAGATTGAGATGTACATGAACAATATGGGAAGCCCCCTGAGTAGCCGGGCACCCAGCATGGACCTGCAAGACCCCTCAAGCCCCCAGCTCCACAACAGCCCCTCACCCCGGCGTTCCAGCCTACCCCCTGGCTCCCCCCAACCTGCTGCTGTTCCACGCTCTCGCACCTGCCCCTCACGGCCCCGCGACCGACTCTGGTCCTCACCCACGTTCTCCCAGGGCAGTCCACGCAGGGAACGGGAGCCCAGCACAAGCCTGGCCTCACCATCACCATCTTCCTTTGCTCTGGACACCCTTCTCACTCCTACCTTGGACGTCTTCAAAAGCAGCGTCTTCTCCGCAGGAAAGGGTGTGGCAGAGAAGGCTAGTCGCTGGTACTCTCGATTCGCCACGTACACCACACCGACCAAGGTGAGAGCAGCTGCGTTTCCCGGGCTTGTTGTTGCCGCTCGACTTTATCAAAAAGATCCTTTGCTTCTGTGTCACCCTGTGGTACAAAGAAGCAAGCTGTCAGCTGTGTCACAGGTACTGAGTCATGCCAGGGTGACACTATGGTACAGCTACTGTAGTCCAGGCCTTGCCATCCCGAGGGGAGCACTATTTTCTCTTACGTCCACACGTAATTACTCAGCCAAAGTTGGGACTTACTGGATTCTCTCAACTTATTACTGTTTTTGATTAACCACACTAAACTTTACCAAAGTCTTGTAGATGCATTTCTGATCTTTTCCATTAACGTAAAACTAAACATACAGAAATATTTAGTTTACCTTCATGAATCCTCTGGTTTTTGTTTATTGCCTGAGAACAATTGCATCATTCCTGATTAATTATTAATAATCCTGAATAATTAATTTATAAATACTATTTATTTTGAGAAAATAAAATGCAAGCATATTTACTGACTTTTTGAACGATTAAACGACTGAATGAGTGAAAGCATGGTGACCCACTGTGGAGCCTGATGGCTGCTGATAGGTAACCTCTGCTAGTGTTCCTTTGAGTACTGCTGCTGGACCGACCTCTTGCCGGAGGTGTTTCTGTGTTAAACCAGGCCAGCGTGCAGAGAGTACAAATCATTGTCCGGTGGACCGGTGTTTGCTGGGTGTCGGTTTCTGTGAGACCAGGGAGGCCAGCCCCACTCTTTTTCACATACAGTTTCAAAGATTGAAGCAGATTCTGGATGTTTAATTTGAACTTGTGTTTATGACATATCATTTTAAATCCTTAAATAACCCAGTAGTGACACCTGTACTTTAGCCCGGTAATGTTGGGTGTGGGAGTGACCGTAGTGTTGGTGAGCTCACCAGTAGGGGGCAGTGCAGCTTATAGTCTGAAAAAAGTCCAAATGAAAGTACATGTTGAGTGTCTTCTTACAGATAAACCTGTATCTGTCTCGCTCTCCCAGGATGCTAACTACGACCGGGCTAGTGTGTCCTCTCTGGGCACCGGAGATGCAGACTGCTCCTCCCTCATAGATGAGGAGTCCTGCCTAGAGCCCGATGGCCCAGGGCCCACCTCCCCCCAGCGCAATGGCATTTTGGGCCCCAGGAGGAGCCCTCACAGAACACGTATGGAGAGCCCCACCCCACAGACAAGCTCTGCACAGAAGCCCCCCCTTCCAGGTACCATCTGCTCTGCAAGGCCAAGACAACATGGGCTGAGCCTGTCTACTTTCTCAGTCTTGATTCCAAGCATTTTACTTAAAAAATGCAAAAGTTACTGCGTGCTTTAAATAAGTCTGTAATGGGACTGAGGTCTGATTGAAGATCTCCAATCAGCCAGCTGGCAGTGCAGATCTAAAGAGGCTCTATTATCATTTAGATAAAGGCGTCTCACGAAGAGCATTGAGCCCCACTTCACTACAGATGCACATGGCTGATGAGCAGTTGCTCGCAAAGGCTTTTCTCTCAAATGCATTGTGTGTTCAGCATAGTAACCTCCATTCCTCATGAATGAATCAAACGTTGCTCCAGTCACTACTGTATTCATTTATGCCCCGTTTTCTTTCATTTTGAAATTTTTCCCATATGAATGATGTCATTTATCAGTGGTCTTTATAAAATTTTGGCACAATTTTTGGTGTCTTTCACCTGCACCTTCATATCTGAGCTGTGCTTCCTCCTTGTCCTAGGTGTGGTGTCTCCAACCAGCTTTCTCCTTCCGGACAAATCAGAACTGGGGTCTTCCCGCTACACCAGCAATACCAGCATCTTCCAGAATTATGCCATGGAGGTAACTTCTGCGCACGGAGCTTGGAGAGTTGCCTTATTGTGGTCTTGCCTTGCTTTCTTTATAGACTGTTAGGCTTATTGTCAGAAAGGATCACAAAGCTACAGGTTGAAGAGAATGTGAGACACTGATTATCTCTATTTTCCTACTATTGGGAGTGGAGTGTTCAGGGTAACTGTTGTGTCCTGTTTGTCCTTTCTGGCCGGATCAGGTGCTGATCTCCAGCTGCTCCCGCTGTAAAACCTGTGACTGCCTGGTATATGATGAGGAGATTATGGCCGGCTGGACGGCTGATGACTCTAACCTCAACACCACTTGCCCCTTCTGTGGAAACCCTTTCTTGCCCTTCCTCAACGTGGAGATCCGGGACCTCCGTGGGCCAGGGAGGTACGGTGTTGCTTGCTACACAGGGGGCAAGGGGATAATGAAAGGTGCAGAGAGTGATGCTGAGTGCCAGACTGAACCACGTGTCTGCAGTGAAGATTTATTTGTTGTCAGGAGAAGGTGCTAACATTCACATTCCACCCCCATCTTTCATCTTCATTCTCGTGTGCCCGTCTCTCCTCAGGTTCTTCCTGAAAAGCAGCCCATCTGCGGAGGAGGCGGTATCCTCTTCTATCTCTGTGTCCACAGGTCTGGGTACGGGGACTTCTACTCTGTCCACACCTTGCCCCACCATGATGCTTTCTCCTCGTTCACCTCAAATCACGGCGCATGGTTGTCCCAGCAGCAACAGGTATACATGTCAAAAAGTATATATGTCAAATTTAAACTATTGTCACAATAATTTAAAGAAATATAACCTTTGTTACTGCAGTGATTCAGTATCATCAGTTTAGTTCCACCAAGTCCCTGGTCTCAGACTGAAGCCATTTTATAACTTATTTTCTCAGAAAAAAACATTAAAATAAATGAAAAAAATAACTCATCATGAGCAATGACATTGTCCTCTGTTGTAAGAGTGGGAATTCGCTGCACCCTGTTTGATTTGTGCTGCTGATAAGAGGATGTGTTTGAAGTAGCCGGCATTTGGGTCTGAACCCTACCGCTAGGGTTTATCTACATTGTAGATAGAGGCTCCGCACACAGGAGCACCTGGCCCTGCCACACCTACACCTGCAGGCTGTGGAAATGTTTCTCCTCCATTGACTGGAAAGTTCCTTCAGCTCTGTGAGCCACAAGCAGTCCATCAGCTACAGAAATTTGTTTTCAAATTGTTATAGAATCTGCTGTGTATACATTTAAAAATTCGTATAGCATAAATATTGGATATGTATAGAGGAAGATGTGACAGTGTATATTTTGGGGCCACTTTTATATTTTTCTTCTGGTTGTGAACTTGGTTTGAAAAGAGGAGTTGCTAGTGTTTTTCACTAGCGGTTATTTCACATAGCAGTGATGGTGATGGTGTGGTGATGGAATCTCCATAACTAAAAACAAAATGATGGATAATAGGTTAAATGACTAAGAAACAGAGGAAATACTGTTTAGTAACATAAAGTGACAGAAAAGCTACAAAAGCAGAGCAATAAAGTAGAGCACTTTGTTTCTTTTACAGCCTTCCCTGTACTTACAGGGCAGGACCTCCCGTGGATTTTTGTAGGGAGATGGCAGAGTTTCACTTACATTTCTGTTCTGCATCTCACTGTTTAGCACCAGTAAACTTCCTCCATATTTGGGGTTGTGTGTGTCAGCAGGAGCAGCTCTCTGGGGTATTCTGTAGCTCACTGTGTTGAGATCCCAACGGAGCGACGCCAGGGTGCCATGTCTCCAGAGCCCACCATGGTCCGTAGCGTCAGTGAATTCGGGCCCATGGAGGAGCCGGTCCGGACTAGTCTGTGCACGACCGGAAGCCTGCCCTGTCGGCTCAACGAGGCCACGGTGAGACATGGTGACTGCTGGCTGGGGCATGCTTCTTCACAGAGGTTCTCTTACAAAGATCACTTTCTAGTTCAACCACACAGAACGATGCCAATTTCATGTATTTCATTTCCAAAAGTGAGTGAGCTTCTGAGGAAGTACATGCTGTGGTGAGATTTTTGAGGTAGTCGTGGTCTTTCTAAAAGTGTAACACTGTGACTCAGGACCCCCTGAGCATGGACTGGCGCCTGCACAACCCGGATCCTGTGACCGTGCCATACCTAAGCCCTTTGGTACTCTGGAAGGAGCTGGAGAGCCTGCTGGAGAATGAGGGGGACCAGGTGATCAGCGCATCAGACATTGTGGACCACCACCCTATCATTTTCTGGAATCTGGTGTGGTACTTCCACCGGCTGGACCTGCCCAGCAACCTGCCGGGCCTTATCCTGACATCAGAGCACTGCAACCGCGGGTCACAGGTAGGAGTGGGAATGACCTCTGAGAACTGTCTACCATGGTCCGACTCTCATTAGGGGTTTGTGGGCAGAAACGCTCAGTTCAAAGAGCCCTCTGAACTTGAGTTGGAAGATGAATCCTTTCACATTAATTCTATTAATGTTCAATGCATCTATGAATCATTAGTGCAGACTCCACTGTCAGTGATTCATTGGTGAAAGATGCTAGCTGCTTTCTGGATTCATTACGTGTTATTGTGTTGATTTAATATACATGTTTACCATTCAGTATTTATTTGCAGTTATTTTGCAGGTCATCATTAAACACAAGTGATAGACAAACAGAAGAGTGATGTTTACAGTTGAGCTCTCTGTTTACATGCTGAGGCGGCAGAGCTATCAGCAGTGACGGTGTTAAGTGTGGTTCTTTACCTTGCAGGTTCCTCGACACTGGATGTCTGAAGATAGTAAACATGTGCTCATCCAGATCCTGTGGGACAACCTGAAGTTGCACCAGGACCCCATACAACCTTTCTACATCCTGTGGAACACATACCGTGAGTTTTTCCACCTGTCCTTGAACGACTAGTACCATGCGGCAAATTTTACCTCACCAAAGCAGTAGGAACTGGAGAATGGATCTTTGGTTTATTTGTTTGTTAAGTTTAAAATACAAGAGAACCCTTGTGCTTAAAATCCTGACAGTCAAACAATTACAGTGTAAAGCACAGGTAATGTTCACAATTTTCTCACCTTGTACAATTTTATCTTTTATTTTATCTTTCTTATTTCCCATGTTAGTTGTGCACTTTTCATACCAGCACTGTCAGCGCTCTCAGACATACTGTACTGGGTTAGCAAACTGGTGCCATCCCTGAAAACGCTGGAACAACTGGGGAACACCACTGATGCTATTGAACCTAAGATTCACGATAACATAAGATAAGACTTTATTTATCCCAAGGGAAATTCCGATACCAGCAACATGTTCAGTGCAAAGACAAGAGGATAGTCAATAAATAAAATCTTCTTCTTTCGGCCGCTCCCGTTAGGGGTCGCCACAGCGGATCAATTGCTTCCACTTCTTCCTGTCCTCTGCATCTCTCTCCGTCACCCCCACCACTTGCATGTCCTCCTTCACCACATCCATAAATCTCCTCTTAGGCTTTCCTCTCTTCCTCTTGCCTGGCAGCTCCATCCCTAGCATCCTTCTCCCGATATATCCAGCATCTCTCCTCTGCACAGGTCCAAACCAACGCAATCTCGCCTCTCTGACTTTGTCTCCAAACTGTCTAACCTGTGCTGACCCTCTAATATACTCTTTTCTAATCCTGTCCATCCTCGTCACACCCAATGCAAATCTTAACATCTTTAACCCTACCACCTCTAGCTCTGCCTCCTGTCTTTTGGTCAGTGCCAATAAATAAATAAAATAAATAAATAAAATAAATTAAAATAAATAAAATAAAATAAAGTAAATTAAATTAATTTAACATATTCTGCAAGTATGTACAGGAAAAAAGTGTAAGTATGTACCAGAGGAAGAATGTTGGGGAGTGGAGGACTATGGAGAACATTAAATATACAAACAAGTTAAGGATTTTACACTGTTACAAGTCCTGGGTACGGGATTCTCGTTTCGGTACATACAATTTTTTTGGTTTTTTGGTTACAGTGGGGTTATACCAAGATTTTTCCTACTCATGTTGCACTTTTTAAGATCCATTAGACTATGTAAAATGCTAAGTGACCCATTGTTCTTGGGTTTAAAGGCAGCTCTTTCTTTTAGCATGAACCTGTGTTCAGGTGCCGTTGGTCGGGTAGGTTAAGCCAGCTGGGCTTTGCCTGCTCTGATTCAGTTATATTTCAGCATCTGTGAAAGCTAACAGCATTCTCTTTGTCTTGCAGGACTTAATCGTACTCTTTTAATAAAGAGTGAGTGTTAATACTGGGCTGTTCGGCAATTGCTGGCATTTCCTTGCTATCATGTGCCTACTCCTTTGGATGTTTATCTAGCATGTTTTTTATTTGCTTTTCTGTAAATGCATACTCTATACACATCTGATACATTTATCTGTTTTTAGAACTCTTTTTGTTAATTTATAACTGCTATAATAATAGCAAAGGACATTTTGATTTTGCTGGACTTTTGTATTGGGAAGGCCAGTTGATGAAAAATGTTAAATTCCTTCTTAGTTAAAGTTTCTTCAGATTTCAAATGTGTATCATTTTTTACCTGCCGAATCTCAAATATTCTGACATATTTGAGGATATCTGTTTTGTACTTTTAGTTTGCTTATTTTTTTCTGATTTTATCCCTTCTGGTACTTCCCTGCCGCTGTGTGTGCACATCTGTGTGTTTGTGCGTGCGCGTGTGTTCATCTGGTCCTGACTCACTGCTGACCACACCACCTTGCAGACCTCAACTATTCTGTGAGTTGGCCAGTGCGGGAAGAGGAGGAGCTCTTCGGAAAGGAACTGCTGCAGAGCGTGGTGAGGAGCATCCAGAAGAATGATGTGTACCGGCCCATGAGTCAAGTCCTTCAGCTCCTTGGACAGAAACTGGGCGTCAAGAGACAAAGGTGAGGAAACACAGTGAAATGCGGTATGAAGTCCAATACTGATATCATCCTGAGTAACTACATAAGGGGCAGCTGATGGGATAGGGGATAGCGCTATGGCCTTGCACCTTATAAAACTAGGTTCAAGTTGAGCTCCCATTGAGGTAACCCTTGATTAAGGTACATACCCCGAATTGCTCTGGTAAAAATTATGTAACCTAAATGAACGGATAAATAATTTTAAGAAGCTTAAAATTGTTTGTTGCTTAATAACTAATTCAGTCTTTTTTCTTTTTTGCTTCCTCATTTCTTTGATACAGGAGTTTATACAGAGATATTCTGTTTTTGTCCTTGGTGGCTTTGGGGAAGGACAACATTGACATTGGTGAGTTGCTCATGTCTAAATTATGCTCAGAGTCTGGATTGTTTTCTCACTGTTGCGTAGGACTAAAGGCTCGCAGCAGTGATACAGGGGAACTGCTATGGTGCCAAAAAGATCAAGGTGCATGGGGGGTGGTTATCAAGACTTTGGAAATTATTATTAGCTTTAAACAATAACCATATGAATATTTAGGAATGTGACAAACAGAAGTTATATCTGAACTCTACACTGTTATCGTTACACAGATGCTTTTGACCGTGAGTACAAGATGGCATATGATCGACTCACACCCAGCCAGGTCAAGCTGACGCACAACTGTGACCGACCTCCTAGCGCTGGGGTCATGGAGTGCCGCAAGATTTTTGGTGAACCATACTTGTGAACCCATCCCACCTTTCTCTTCTCCAGCTTCTGCTGCTTCAAAACCTAGTGGCATCACCTGTTTCGCAATACTGCTTCAACCTCAAGCTGCTTCTTCCTCTGTAGAGGAACAGTCTAGCACATTGAAGGGACCGAATTGAGTTGATCAGCGCAGAGCAATGCTGAGCGATGCAGTAGGAGGGTTTCACAGGGCAGTTGGCCACCACCACGAAGGACGAACACAGGCATTCAACGTTAAAAAAAGCCAGTACAGGTATCTCAGCTTCTTCACTCCATCTCTAGGGCTCAGTATGTACAGCTTCAACCATCAAACTAGATAGCATACATTAGCCTCCAAAAAACGCCTCCCATTTCCTGACACCACACCCCCAGCACGAGACAACTATGGTAAAACACTCGCCTATCCCTAAAGAGACCAGAAGACTGCCCAGGAGAACCAGGGTCTTGCTGATACCCAGGAAACCAAGAATAGTGGACAACAATGAGCAAAGAGTAAGCAGAAATTTCAACACAGTGTTGTTAGTTGACAGAACCTGAAAATCCAGGTTTCATCTTGCAGTTAACTTTTACTGCCCCCTGGGTCGGTAAGGGAAGCGGAAGGGCAGCAAAGCACTATGTATAGCAGTGTGAGAAGGTCTTTCAGAAGTAGCTGCCCTGCTTTTGCTAAACACTATTTTAAAGAAGGAACAGAATGTCTCTGGCAAAATCTTTGCTATTACGGAATACTTTTCATAGTCCTGTTATAGAATATGTCCAATGCAAATGTGTTGTACATACAAATTTACTTTTATAAAACATTTGTATTATATGGTTCAGACTAATATTGGCAATATTTTACTTGTATCATATTTATATGAATGTACCATTATTTATTAAACTGTGTCTGTTTTGGTGTTTGAGCCCAGGTATCATTATGATGAGTAGTTTTCTTTGGTTCAAATGGTCATGTCTTGTTATATAAGTATTCGTGTTGGTGGGTTGGGAGGCCTTGTCTTCACAGTGAGTACTGTATTAACTCCGATTGTTTACCTTACTCAACTGCGGCATCTGAGCTGAGGTATTTTATCGACAGAAACCCTGAATGGCTTCAGTACACACCTGGACCTGAATAACTACCTGTTTAGAAGAGCCTAACTTAGACATCCTCATCCCTGATTGGAAAAGTAAGATGGATGTGGTATAATTTCAAAGCTAATGAACAGTGATAGCATACAAAAAAATTCTTAGTTTCTATCTTTTTTTGTTGGAGTGAAAAAGGATAAAAAAAGTTGACTCCTCATTAGCACATTGTATAATGGCATCCAAATCATCAGTTCAAATCAGGGATGTAAATATGATGTGGCTTTATTTTAAATGCTGAAAGCTATGTTCGATACTGAACAAATATATTTATGACTAGTATATTTTTAAAGTAGGGTATATTACCATACTTCCATAACATACAGTTTATTAAGATTAGATATTAAAATATTAACATAACATCACCAGTGTATCCATATGTAATACACTGTACTGTGTATTATTCACCTTTTCAGTCCTTTTCTTTCAGCTCCTCATTGAGCTACTGAAGGCATCTCTGTAAATTCCTTTGTGTTTAATTCCCTGCTTTGAATTAGTTGTGAAAACGCAGATCTGACTCCTGATTGTGGGTCTTTTAAGATTCTGTCTGGCAGGATCAGTTAAACATATCTGCAGCGTATCAACAGGGTCCTGTTTTTTTCAGGTACTCAAAGTATTTGATACTGTGACCTGTTTGGAAAGAAAGTGTATGTTGCCTCCGTGAAATGTGTGCAATTCGATTTTTTAAAATGATTTTATGGCTTCTGTCTTTGAGAAACAAATTTATTTTGTATTTTGTAGGGAAATGTGTTAGAACTTCTTTCTATGTACAGTCAACCCAAAAACCAAAAACTTGTAACCCAAAAATGGTACACTGAGGAAAGTTTCTATGTCTTGTTTGTGTGTGAATAAGTGTGTGTATGTCTGTGTACACGTGCAGTTCGATTTTTCCCCATTAGCACTTTTTCAGCTATAAGTTTTGATTCATAACACAAGTAAAAAAAAAATATACATTTAAGACATGTTCTAGTATAGCAGTAGTGTTACGTCTTTTATGTACTGTAGTTTGTATAATCTTTGTTGTTTTTTCAATACTCATTTCTATTAAATTAAATAATTGGGATGGGATGTATATGGGAGAATATGTGTTCTGCCAAGGTATTATATACAAAGCAGTATAAGTAACTTGGCTGTACCATTTGTATGGAATGACTGAGAATAATACCGCGGTAACTGTGAAACTGATGTACAAGTGATCAGAAAAAGAGCACAGTAATGTCTCTTAAAACTGTACTATATTACATGCACATCCTCATTCATGGGCATGCTAGGAACTCTATTTGCATTGATTTTCTGTGTTCATTTCTCATTTGTTTTGTCAGGGGAATGGGGAATCATGGTTACAACTGGTCAGTACGGCGTTACCATTGTACACGTGACGGTGTTTTCCAGCACTAGCTACCTTCTGTCCAGCCTGTAAGATGCCGCTGTCCACCTAGATCTTTTGTTCTGCCCATCTTTGCTCAATTTTATGTGCCCAGACTGTAGCTGCTTCCGGCAAAATAAGGAAATGTGAGGATGGAAACAAAGTGGACCGGCTTGGGGCAGGGACTGGTTGAGGTCATTGACAAGCATGGCTCATTCAGTCTGGATCTAAGACGCACCTGTTAGTAAAGAAAAGCAGAAACAGCGGCATCACGTTTTTACAAGGTCAAAGATTACATCCAAATGTTTATGTACAAATTCCAGAAAAGAGAGATTAGCATCAATTTAAAGGTCCATTTCCATTTATTATGCTTCATTAGATTTTCATCCACATTCATTAAACATTCATATGTATTCATTCTATTGTTGCTGCAGAATATTTGGAAATGTGGATATATGACAAAAAAATGTTTATATGCAGTGTTAGGTATTGTAACATAGTTTCTCTATAAATGAATTTATTTATATATACATATTTACCTGTCTTTAATCTTTTCATGTTTAATATAATGTTAAATAAATGAAATTATCTGGCATTTGTAAAATAGCACAGCTTCAATTTTAGTGGCACATGCCTATGTTTTAACTTGAATACTTGCACATTGCTTTGTCAGGTCCTAAAAAATGTTGAATCACATTTGTCGTTTTTTTTTTTTTTTGGATGACAGTAAGACGAAGTTCCATCTGGATACTGTGCAGAACTGTACATGCTTAAATATGCATCTTTGTGTCAAGTGAATCCTGTAGTACTTTGGCCAGAACAAAGCATAAATACTTGGATTTCTCTGATGTGACAGAGTTGTTTTTTTTTGTACTGTACCATAAGAAAAATTGTTGGGGAAGAAACACCTTAATTTGGGCAAGATGGTTATTTTCAAATGTTTTTGTGTGATTTGTGATTTATTAAAAGGATTGGTCTTGCCTTCTGTACTTCTCTGTATGGGCATTGAGAATCTAACCCTGTTAGAAAGCACTAAAACCCTGCTGTTGGGGGTCTGAATGGCAGTTTTTCGGTTGACCCATTCACCTCAACAGTCCATTTTAGGGAGGCTTGTGTCACGGCTGCTGGAGGACACTTTCCCCAAGAGGTCTCCAATGACAGCTGGCCACACGAGCCTCTTTCAGACTGGTATGGACCAACTCTGGAAAGAAAACACTCACACTGGTCACAGAGTTTACAAGGCAAGGGTCACTCAGGGCTTGGATGGGATTGTTTGACCTTCCTTATCTTGAATCCAACTGAAATACAGCCTGAGTTTAAATGGCTTCAAAGGTGATCAGAATGTGAGCCCAGAGAAGTGATATACAATTGTGTGAGAAATTAAACCCTACATGTAAAAACTGTTAGAAGATATCTTAAAACCCATGTGACAAGGCAGAATTCTGTTAAGAACATCAGACAAAGGCTTCTGTACTTCAGTGTTGCTTTGCCCATAGATCATGTATGTATCACATGTGCAAAGGTATTTGTTAAGCGTTCTTAGTTCAACGTAAACTTCATTTACTCTGTCGAGGAAACATCTTTTGAAATTGTGTTTACAGATGTACATGTCTTCAAACAAGGCAATGGGATGCGGTGATGATGATTATTGATCTTTGATTGGATCTTCAGGGTCAACCTCTTGCTGTAAATAAATTCACTCACACCGTGGATGGGCTTTGCTGTTTTTGTGGGTAACTGAGCATAAGACAGAAAAGCTGGCATAATTCCAGGTGTTTGGTTTAATTATTTTCATGGATCTTTAGTCTCAGAGACATAATATAAACAGCAATAAACATTTGAGCATTTTTGTAGTGTAACATTCAAAATAATATACTGTCGTAATGTACTAAGCAAGACTGCATACATTTGTCAAAGTACAAGATCTTATAACGCTCCTCGGCTGTACAATTTTACCATTTGTACAAAGTATATGTGATTACTTTCTGTGAACATTTACCAGCCCTACAACAGTTGTTAGATATAAAAAAATAGTCCCAGTGCAGTGAATTTAAATTACAGCATATACAGAACAATAAGATTGGTAGATTTAACATAACTGCTGAGCATCCTGTAGTCCCTTTGTATTATAGCTCACACCCATAACTCCAAGAATTACACACTGACATTTTGACCATGGAATTTGGTGTGTAGGGAATACACTGTGTGTCTATTTCAAAGTTATTTTACTTCTAATCCAGTCTCTTAAATTGTATAACACTAAGTAATTTTTATAGCAAAATATGGTTAGTTTATAGTGATTATCATAAATGTCACATACACATTTTATTAATATGTTTACTAGTTATACAGCTCTAGTGCACGCAACCCAACAGGTTTTACTTTATAGCTACCATGCAGTGGAAAAAGAGGAATGTGTAGCTGCCCACCAGTAATCCAAAATCACCAGTTGTCAGTAGATGCCTTTAATAGCACTTGCTATGCGGTAGCTGTTTATTGATGCCTTTGCAACCATTTCTGATTTATTGTTTATGATTTCTGACTATAACAGAAACCATGGAGTAAGCCCAGTGCGCATACAGTATTTTACAAAACTTTTACAAAAATACAATTTCATGCTCAGCTTCTCAATTTAAATCAGGAGAAACCTGGAGACAAGAGCTGAAAACACAGTGAAGCTCAGGTGTTTTGTGCACCTTTTCATATTCCTCATTTTAAATAATTCAACAAAATTTCCCCTTTATCTTTCAGCAAAAATTATAATTAAGTATTATTATTAAGACATGAATCACTGGTACGTAAAGAGCAATACATTCAACTTTGATCAGTATTTGCAGGAACCAGTTCATCCTCCACTACAAATTCTGGTGTCTTGTAGCAGCCTGAGGTACAAAAGTGCTTTGTGTGCCCAATGTACAACTGACTGCCATTTACTGTAGCTGTCAGGTTACTGTGGTAAATGACCAAAGATGCATATGTGCAATGCTTCTGTTTTACTGCACCATTAGCTTAAAGATGAACACTGAGGGCACATTTGAATGTGTATACGCAGCTACAACAGTGCCACGCCGGGGCTCCAAAAATGTTTTTCAGGGTGTACTGTATGTCAGCACTGTGTTGCATGAGCATGAATCTGGTCTTTGTACACACTTGTGTGTGACACATCACTGGTGATGCTCCTCCACTGCCAAAGAAAAGTGCCAGTGGTGCAAATCTAAGTGGACACACTGGCAGGAAGTATTTCAGATGGATACAGGACAGACAATGATGCGATCTTCAAGAAGGACACTCAGCACCAGAAAAACAAAGTAAAGAAAAAACATGGTGAGGCCCAGCATCTTGTTCATCTTCCACTTGCAGGCAGCTATAGAAATGATGACGAAGAGAAGCATAAGAAAGAGCAGCACAATCGCACAGAAGAGCCCATTGCTGCTGACAGCCACGGGGGTCAGGCCATGAAAGAACGAGTACATCAGCCATGGCACGGGCAGCCTAGGGAGAGAGGGATAAGAACTACTGAGTCCACCTTGTTCTTTTCAACAGCATTGTTTTGTTAAGTGCATCAAGCTAGGATAATTCTGAGTTAAGACTGGCTGTGATTTCTACTCAATCTTCAAATGCCATATGGGCAGGTTGATCCCTTCTTTGTACTCATTTGGCAGACATGCTCAGCTGAAGCCGAATAGGAGATGGTTTACCCCACAGTGATGTCAAAAATGTTACTGCCAACCGAGCTGGACACCGCCATGTCGCCCAGGCCTTTGCGAGCCACAATGACACTGGTGATGAGGTCAGGAATTGAAGTGCCAGCTGCCAGGATTGTCAAGCCCATAATTTCTTCAGAAATGCCTATGGTCTCGCCCACCTGCGGAAAGATCCCCAAAGGTCAAACAGAGAGCTGCAGCCAGTGTGTGTGAAAAGCTGAAGCATTTAAAACTTCTAGAGCTACTTGTGGCGTTCAGCGAGGCAACATTCAGCAGCAGAACTTAACATACAGCAAAGCTTTGCTGAGGGAAGGAAGGGTGAGAAGGTAAAGAATTGGAAGGAAAAGATAATAAATCAGACACCTGATGTGCCCACCAGACCATCAGATAGGAAAAGCCAGCAATCCAGATAATGGACCCAAGGAAGGTCATTACAAAGTATTTCTTCGAAGCCTGCAGGATGGAATGAACAAAAGTAGTTTAGATTCAACTGTTAAGTGTAAATTTTAAGTCTCTGATGACTTTTCCCCATCACTATCTAAGTCCCACCAAAAGCCACTGGACAAATGCACGTCTGTCCTGTATCTGTGAAGGGGGAATCAGTGGAATAAACTAAATCACTGGTTCACTTTTCATTCTGTTCTTCTCAAGTTTATTGTGAGCTTATTACCAATGCAAAGCACAGAAATGTTACTGTTTAAAGAATCCCTAAATAAAGCGATGCATTCATCGAAAGACAATCTGTAACCTGTTGTCCATGCTGTAAATGGGAGTCTTTACCGGGTTGCGAACATCTGGGAGGGTCAGCCACAGTAGCATGATGATGGGTAGAAGGAAAAGGTAGGTGGCCTGCTTCCGACGGGTGTCTGGCCACTCCAGTGACAGGGGCTCCTCAGACTCCTCCTCATCCCCTTCGTCCTCATCGCTGTCATCGCTATCCTCACTGTCATCATCACTGCTGTCATCCCCACTGCTGCCTGAGCCATCGGAACCCCCACCGTTGGCTGCTTCCTTATCCTATTGAAGAGAACAGTAAAAAAAACATTAAAAAGGGAGCACCAATGAAAGGAACGGTGGAGGGAAATATGAACAACATAATGGAAGTGGCATACGTGCTTCATAGTTTACCTTTTCCCCCTGTCTTTTCTTCTCCTCCTCTTTGGCCAAGGGCTGGGAGGTAGAGGGTTCAGCCAGGGTGTTGGAAGGCTCCGATTTGCCATTCCCATCTAGCAGCACACAGGAAGACATGTGATGTCAACATCTAGGATCCTGCTGATCTGGGTTACAGTGGAAACTTCCAAAGCAATAAGTCAGTTTGGGGAAGTGAGCTCTTGCTGAATTCCTGCAATAGCTTAGTGACAAATTAAAGAATCAATGAAGATTGAGGACACAAGCAATGGTGAGCACTTTCAAAGTGACTTTAATATCATAAAATGTAAATTGTACTGGATTGGCTATTCTTAAAGAGAAATTTAATCATTATATTGTCAAATGTAAACCAAATGGAGCATTTTTAAAAACTGAAGCGGTTTTTTCTGCTCGGTATGTTTTAAGCTAAATAGCATCTCAGATATCACTTCATAAAAATTGACGCAATATCTGATAAGTTCAGTCCGCACAGATGGTTGAAACACGCCCATAGTTTTGTTTGCATTTTGCTTTTTTTTTCACATTACTTGCCAACATGGTGCACAACTGTATCTGGCTCAAAAGAGAACCTCTGTGTTTTTGCACCTTACCTTGTAACTCCTTCATAACGTGTAAAACAAAGTGAAAGAGATTACATAAGCCTGCGTCTAAAATAGCTCTTCGGGTCTAACAAAGGAAGAACACGGAAAACAGGGCGGCTTTATTAAGGAAACAAAAGTCCAAGCAACTGGAGGCTGGCACTCTGTTAGCCCGTACACAGCAGTTGGACAGCTGGTGTGTTAGCGCCTTAATATGTGCCACATTGAGCAGGACGCTGCATATGCAACAGGGCTCATTCGTGCAGGCATATTGTACTGACCGAGGTGTCCGAAGTGCTTGTGAACAGATTATACAGCAGAACAATGTGGCATTGTGGCTCTTTTCTTTAGTCAATCCCCTTTAATATTATAATGATATTTAATGATATTCCTGTGCTGAGCACATGGCATGCAACAAAATACATCACCCATGTCTTGCATAAATTGTGCACGGTTTCAAGCTAAACCTTTTTCATTGAAGCTCTTGAAAGCAGAGTAAATGAGAAAGAAATTATTAGACAGGGCCTTACTGTATATAAACAGTGTCTTAGGTATGTTATCGTGGCAGAAGTGGCGATTGCTCTGCTCTTTTCATGCTGAAATCCCTCGAGCAATGATTTCTCTAACTTTGGAGCACAGGGCCCCATTTGCATCTAAATTCCAGAATCCATTTCTTGAAAGGCAACACCGCATGCAGTTCTGCTGGTGACGCGTTCTGCCACAGCGCATGAGAACCAAAGTGAAGAAGTGCAGCAGATTTGTCCACAGGTCCAATGCAAAGCTTCCTGCTCACAGCCAAAACTGACACTTTGGCCGTAAAGTTGTGCCATCGGACTCACACTCACGTGTGGGGGATCAGGGGCTTCAACTGGGAAGACTTTGAATACTCCAGATGTGTTTGGTAAGACTGTATTTTAAAGGTAAATTGTTGTGTCATCAGAAAGTAATATTTCATTCTTTGTTACAGTTAGTTTTCTTTCATCTTCAGTAGTCTCTATAGCAACAACCTTGGGCAATATTACCATTTGGCTCAAGAATTTCACAGGATTGGAGTTGAGTATTCAGAGGAGTTGAAGGCTGTTTGGTACTCTGGAGCATCCCTGCAGTGGAACTGACGGCCGTCTAGCTTACCTTCTGCTTTTCCTTGAGCCTTGCTCTCTACCTTCCCCGTGGCCATGTTGTTCAAGATCTCAGCCTTGTCCTTAAACTTAACTGCAGGCGAGAGAGAGCAAAGGTGGTGTGGGTGCTCAGCGAAGGGTCTTCTTGGAGCAGTGCAAGGTGACATGGGAGCCAGATCAGGTGAAAAGCAAATGTGGGCAACCGGGGCCGTGCGCACCCAGGGCTTCTACACGATTCATTTGGCTCCATTGCCATTGCTTTTGTGGAGCAACATTTACTCCAAATGGCAGAATCAGGAACAGTTAAACTTTTAATCTGATCAACACTGACAAACATGCCAAAGAAGGAAAACCAGAGAAAGTCCACAAAGTCCATCACAGAGACAGGAGAGACATAGACTGGCCATTGCACAACATACAGAGACACCCACAGGACACAGAGCAGACAGCACTATGACCCGATCCCTCCCACCTCACCTTTTCCCTGCACTCAACAACTAGACTTCACATCACACTTAAAAACTGTCTCATGTGGACAGACATCGCTCACAAGAGAAGAGCATCATACTGTGCACATGAATGCAAACTCTGACATGGGCAGTCATGTGTTGGAGGCCACTTCCAGATGCTGGAGGGAAACATGCCGCACTGTCAGGGCTCCCTTTATATCGCCAAGTTGAACAAAAGACAAGAGAAATAGAATTCTTCATAAAGTCCCTGACTGAACCCTGACAGTGCGCTTTGCAGCTTTCTAGAAGGTAATAAGTCATATTAGTTGACAGATTCATCTTGAATCTATAGTATGGGGTCATTAGCAGCTATAAGTTGTGGTTGCGTTTGCCACAAGAGCAGCTTTTTCCTCTTCTGGTCACACTATGGCTAGCATTTTGCTGCTTATGACACCAACATGAGAGTCCTATTGCGATAAAGGGATTGAGATCATGGACACTGGCTTTTATCCAGCTTTTATTAGCTGCGTCAAAAGCAGATTAGGAGGCAGATACTCCCTGGAGCTGTGAGCCTGAGCCAGGCCCCTGTGTGACTGAGGACAGCATGAAGGTCACTGCTGGCTGAACAGCGACTACCCATAAACACACTGGCTCCTGGAGAACGGCAGCTTCACTCCAAAGTTTCACATGAAGTAAAGTGAATGCTCCTTGCTTCCCATAAGAGAGTGCAGCCCAAGGCAGGTTGTTTGGTGTCCCATACAGTAGGTAATGGAAAAAAGAAACTCCCCATAGTGCCCCAAGCAGAACAGAGAATTACAGTGAACTCTCAATCTCCCTACTGTGTAAAAATCACCATAAGGTGGTTAGTACAGCAAATGTGTTTTATGTTTCCATTTTAATTCATATAAACTGTAGGATTTTACAAAGACTGTAAGAGTACATCATATAGGGCAACCATGCCCTTGGGGAGATATTTTGTCCTATGGTATTATAAACTGACAGTTTTTAATTGTTGGTACAAATAATCAGATGAAGGCTATGAGGAAGAATGTATTAAAAATGTAACAACCGTATATTTACTGTATTAGAGTTAATCCTTACCGTAATGCAGCATTGAACTACCTGTGTAAAGGACATTACTGTAATACTTGCTTATGATTGAAATCTTAATGTATCTAGGCAGAATTCTACTTCTCACAGCAAATACAATGATTGCAAAAATATCAAGTGCTTTTTTTCAGATTAAACTCATATTTACTTTGCTGTATAACCAAAGGTAGCATCCTGAACTATGGCGAGGTTTTTAGTAAAAACTTGTATGGTGACTTAAGCAATTTAATTTTTTTCTGCATCTTTCTAGTGGCTCATCCATACAGAGCAGAAATGGTTCATATAATTGACTAAGCACTCATATAATGGGGTTCCATAAAAAAAATGTTACAACGGTTATAAAAATATAGACCGCTTGTATCTGGTACTTGTACTTGATATTAGGTGTCTCAAACCTACTCAGTGATGAGAATGTAGTTATTTTATAGATTACTTTTTGTGTGCTGACCACACATTACCCTGAAAACAATTACTAGTGGTATAAAAAATAAGATTCAGATGGTGGTGGCTGGACTCCTTAAAAACAGGAACAAGATGAAGAGATGCATTCCTTCAAGCTGTATCTAAACACACTTCTTCCGCAAGAAAATGCATTACAGGTATTCCACTACTTATGAGCATAATGCGTTCCTGGAAATGAGGACATAAGATGAAGTCTCCTGAGTCAGAGATGTTAAGATCATGGCACAAACTTTGAAAATTCTCCCACACTGTTGTTATCAGCCTCCTATTTGGTCATAACTCGGTGAAGGGTATTAAATGCTTTCACCTGTATGCCCAAAAACTCATGTGAAAGATTTACATCTCAAAGAATACCTGAACTCCACTTTCGCACTCCCTCATTGGCAACCTCAACTAATCGCAGTCTTTGACTACAGTAAATATAAATCAGAACTGAAATAATTTATTTACCTGATGGTTTTTTCATAGGGACATTAAAGATGTTAACCTTCTTACAATTATTCACGCAATCTTACACTGTGGTAATTTTTACCCTGTCAGTTCACATTCAGTACCTTTCCTAAGAGTACAGCAGCAGCAGCTTCAACCTTTTCAGTACCAGTCTCTAACTGCTATGCCACTTAACTGTGCCTTAATAATACAGTGAATTTGGTCAACTGGTTTCGTTCTTAACTTTGTTACTTAAAGAAATGAAGTAATAATTTTAAAATCTTATTATATGTTTACTCTGGCTCCCTTTGTTTAATATTGCATTTTGTCTAAGTATCTGAAACAATCAGTGCAGCAAATATGCAATAATAGGAGAAATCAGGAAAGGAGCAAACACTTTTTCACAGCGTTATAACTTTTAGAAATAAACTATAAACATAAGACTATTCATTAAATTATTTTACTCATATGAACTGCTTGACTAAAATGGATATTCCTGTGCATTAGTGCAAATAAAGCCCTGACTCACAGTCAAATAAACATTATTTAATAACAAATTCTAATAGCATATTGTTCAGGTGCTTTGCACTGTAAAACACACGAGCAGCGACTTTGTGAACTTAAGTTATTTACGCCATAATTATAAGCTAAATGATCAAAATGTCTCCATTCGGAATACATCCTCCCTTTTTCCTCATGCTTGCAGGATGACTGTGCCTCTGCCCTGGACAACCAGTTATTGACAATCAATGAATGACTGAGAACACAACGTTGAAAGACACAGTAAAAGTAATCAGTTAGACTACAAATACTCTATTGCAAAACATGTTGATGTTACATAAAATGCCTTTTATTTTGCATTTACACTCATTTTAGGCATCATATTTCCTCCAGTGCTTATTTTTTCATAATAGTAGTGATTTGAAATCCTCACAACAGCAATTTGTCTAACAGGCTGATCTCATGGAAAGAATTGACCTTATCATTTGAGGAATTGCCTATATTCAGATATATACTGTAATAGAATTTACCTCTGCATATTTGCTTAACTCTTGAAAATGTTTATATGCTATGTGAACACAACTTTGGGGCATTTTATAATTAAACTAATTCTCTTTCTTATGGGGAATTTGCAGTCTACTCCTAAATTATAAAACTATATTTTGTACATTATACATATTTTTTGCATCATATGTGTAAGACTTAGGTACTTCTATATGTAGTAGAGCACCCCAGTGCACACTGTACTAGACTTTTAGTCACAGATAAATATAAACAGGTTCTCTGTATGCACAATAGAATATCAAAGGTGTACAGGGGGCTGCTTCCACTATCACATGGACACCAGAGGTTTATTTTCCTCCCTTTCTCCATAGAGGAGCTTTTGTTGTCCTCTCCTCAACTGCCAGCTGACTTATTTGTCCATCTTTGCAATACATTATGATTTTTTTCTATGCAATCACTCAGCACACATTAACAGGGGAGAACTGTTATTGTACGGGGCTGCAAAACAGAGAAGTCCTAGAATATACGTAACTGTGATGCGGTACTGGGTGGGTGCTTCTGTGTCTCTCTAGAAAAATATGGCTTACATGTACCCTGTGTCAAAAATACAACAATTCCTAGGGTTTGATACAATAAGCATGGCATCAGCAAAAAACAGTTACGATTGGTGATAGATCTAGTGACACAAGCAGTATAAGCAAGGTATTTGGGAGCAGGTAAAGGAATGTGAAATGCAGCATATTTTTGCTTGTTATTCACTATGCTGAGGACAGCAACACTCAAACCTGCGGGGTACATGCCTACACTAGATGGTTTAAGAAGCGCCAAGTGGAGGTAGTCATCCTTCATCTTTCTCTCAAGTGCTTCTGTTAATCTTTCTCTCAGTTGCAATCCGACAGAACATTTGCAGGGCCTCAACAGACACCTACAAATGCTTTTACCAGGTGCACACAGATAAAACTCTTTTTCTGGTAAAATTTCTATTTTGCGGTAAAACTCTTTGCTTTACAACAATGGTTACATGGTCATGTACAATGTATAATTTGGGGTACTGATGTAGAAGTGCTAGCTGTACTATAGCATTTTCTGTTCATAAATAACAGAGGTTGAAGAGGTGGCATCAGTTACTATTTGATTCATTACTAATTTTTCTGAATTTATTAATTCAATGTTAACATTTCATTTCAGTTGCATAGCACTAGCAGCAGGGACAGTAGAGTAGCCAGTTGGCATTGGTCTTTTAGAGGTTTCTTCTCCTCTACCAGTCTTAGGGATTTTGGTCCTCCACAGCCTTCTGACCTTTGCTACACTTGCTGTTTATTTGTAATTTTTGTTAAATTTCATTTTAGCTTAGTGTTACTGCTAAGCTAAAACATAGACAAGTATGCGACAATGAACAACAAAGCTTTATTTAAATTTTCTGTCTAGTGCCATCCTGTTTGACAGGACATCATAGAACTAAATTAAACTGAATTAAATGCAATTGAATGCTGTGGTTTCAGAAGGATATTATTATGCCTAAAGCTCACATTGTGCATGAGTAAGTAATGCACTGTCCATAAATGATCTAGTTTTATTCCTTTTATTTTATTCTTATTGAGATACTACCTCAGGAATGGAGAATTGGGAACGTAACCATCTCCTGTAGTATAACTGGGTCCATCCAGGGACTGACATGCCCAGAAGTGTCCGTCTGCTCAGTAAGCATCTGTACTTATAGCTACTGCCATTTTCATTTGGGAAAAATGCTACTCCCTTTCGCTTCTTAAAAAACAAATAGACTGTACCGTATATTTAATTTCGTACGCCTCTGTTCCTGAGGCTGACTGCCAGTAGTCAAACAATAATATTTTTCTGCTATTAACAATGACTGTGTTACCTCCATAAAGCACCCTGGCATAGTGGGTGGTTCTTGATATGCTAACTGACTTGCAGAAACACAGATTTGTGGTTTATGATGTGCTTTGCATTGCTCAAAATATGCAGATGTTCTTTCAGACATACTGCAGACACATCTAAATATTATTTATACTCTGTAACTAATGTACCAGATTCAGATACGCAGACTAGAAGGTAAGGTAGCAATTTGCCAAAGTACTCATAAGAGGGCACGCGCTGCATTTTTCAACCATCATCGGACTGAATTCAGCACATGTGGGACTGAGTGCTATGGCTGAAAATCATCCATTGCTGCTGGTATTCGTGGTTTGCCATAACTCAACTGTGAAAAATGTGCCACGGCAGAGCTGCATTTATTGAGGTGTAGGCAGGCTAGGCACTGCATGTCCTTTTAGAGGGTTTATTTTATTGTAATTTCAGTGCCTCTCACATAGAAAACATTACTCTGCGATTAACATCAGTTTTGTCCTTCAGACTGCATTCTTTGTTTGGTTCAGTAAAGGCTAACACAAGCCCCCTGAAGAACCCATTATTCTACAGAAAGTGACTTTGTCATTGTAGATGCAAATTTTAACATAACATTACGAAATTAAAATGTGTTTGGATCCTTCACATGTTTTACTATATGGAACCCAGGCTGAAATTCTTAAAATTTATCTGCATTACTCACAGCTACGTAACATTAATGACACATGGATCACACAGCAACCCCTAACCAACGCTAATCTTTATCTCCAGATACCTGCTGAGCATTGGATGTATTTGTCTGACCGATGCTAGGCTATGAACCATTGAAGAGTGAACCATCTAATAATGCAGCAATGGAAATATGCATTCTCCTTATCGCTAACCTTCCCCCAGTGGGTCCAGGGTGTGGATCATCAACTGGAAGATGGTGTTCCTCATAGTGCTGTTGTGCAGCGAGGCAGAGCTTCCCCCTCGCTGAAGTGCAGGTTTCAGCTGGAGAGAGAGGGAGGAGCTGGGTCACCCTTCAAACTGCACTAGTTGAAAAAATCAAAGCACAGGCCAAGTGCCTTTCTTCATTTACAAAACAGCTGGGCATGTTTAAGACCACCTGTGAACATTTTGGCCATGGTTCATGACATTGCAGAATAGATTTTATGAGGCAGTCTTACATTCGATTTTGCTTAAAATGTTTTGCTATAATAATTCTCATCAAAATTAGGCTATTAATTATTTCTCTGCGTGGATATGAACATTTTGTATGTTTAACAATGCAAATTTTGGAAAAGTATACAAATAAATCAAATTCCAAAAACAAACTTTAAACTCTGATCATTAGATTGTGGAAAAACACAAAATGTGCATTACCTCTCATTGAAATCTCATTGAAATACCTATGTCTTATAAATTACCTGTCTGCTGAAAGTTGTGAACAAAAAGGATTTGTCAGGAAACTGTTGCTTGTATGGGCCATAATAACCTTCACGACATAATTTATATTTGTCTTTGGAGAATTATCCTTAATGAACATGTACAGTAGCTGGTTATAAAGCTGAAATGTCAACATAATTTCATTGGGTTTATTCTATGAAAGTTATGGCAGAAAAAAATGAAAGAAAACGGGGTTTTACACCATCGGCGGGCATATCATGCAAGATGTGCTGCGTTCCCCAGACTTACAGCATGAGTGTGTTGCAAGACACAAACACTTCACACAGGTTTTCATACTGTCTCTGAGTGAATGTGTTTCTGCACGTCATGCAGACACGACGGAGCGTGCCTACCTTGAATCTGCTTTTGTCATCTGGATTTTCGGGAGGGTTATCATCACCCAGTGATCCACCTCCGTCCTGTGTGCAACATCGAGATGCTTTATCAGAGTTGACTGGAAATGGCTTGTTTGAAGACTGGAGACCCTCGGTACAAGTGTTGTTCAGTTTTCACTTTACAGTGAAAAGCGTGCCTACGATTCTTTCTACGACCAAACGGCCTTGTCACAACAGCCTAACAACCGCTGACTGACTTCTGAGCACTCAGCATGGGGCTGCAGCATCAGCCCACTGGTCTTCAGCCGAGGCTTACAGGACTATTCATCTGCAAGGCAAATGAAATGCCACTTGACACAGGCCAATAATTCTGAGCCGAGAGACAGTCCTTACGCTCTCACTAGGTCCTGATTGTAGGAGGGTGTAGCAGGTGTAGACCCAGATCCAGAAACTTCTGAGAGCTGCTTATGCTCGCCTCCAAAGCACCCCTGCTGCCGGATCACACATTAAAACCATTTGTGCTAAATTCATCCCATGTCTTGACAGTTTACTTGATCTCTGAAGAATGATGCAAAATGGGATTTTTGCGTCGACAATATCTTTGGATTAAGAAAATAGGCTAATTATATGGTCGCGAGGCAACGTTTTTAAGAGTATAGTTGCAGTTTAAACACGAAAGCAGAATGACGTGTGGTTCTGGCTTAGAGGTGGGACTCATTGGAGTGGTACAAAAGGTAAGTTTTGTATCACTCTTCCCACTGTAGAGGCAGAATCCCGACACTGACATCCTAGTCCATACAGTTACTGCAAAATTTTTTATAGCCATAATTAAAAGTCAGATAAACTGTGTATCTTGGACGGTTATTAGAAATACGTAAATTGTGTGAAGCAATCTTCACGCTGACTAACAAACTGGCTGTAACATAAATCCTGTATGGCAGGACAACGTGCAGGAGGTGACCATAGTGACCGACGCAAGGTTGCTACTTGAAATTCATGTATGGTAAGAAATGCTGTCTCGGAATACTACATAATCTCATGAAAAAGCAAAACGGGCATCATCACTGAAGAATGCCACTAAAAAGCAGGGCTACAGGATCTCAGCCACAAAGTTAAAAGTTACAGCAGCAGAAGTTTTCTGCTGCTATGTTTTCTAGCACGGCCTATGCCCATTTATTCTGTTAAATGTTGCAGTTTATTGTTATATAATTATTTATTACCATAAGCAATTATTTGCATTCAATGGTACATCATTTTTTCCTTATTATGTGTTTTTCAGAAACCATGCTACAATTCATGATTGTCCAAAAAGTCCCCGACTCATGTTTTCTGTCCTCTGTACTGATTTAAATGGAAACAGACACCGAACTCCTGCACAGTAGCTACAGATCACCGGTGGCTGCTATTTTTGCTGTGATGTCCATAACACAGCATTAGTATAAAGGCCCATTAGCCTCTGACTGAATGCCACATGTTTCCATGTACAGCCTGCAATTCAGCTTTAATTCTCTGTCATCTAAAGGTTAATATCCTCAGCCCAGTTGGCCCGAATCTGAAGAAGTCCACATAAAGCTCCTGCTCTACTGGCTTTGCCTGAGTTGTGTTTATTTGACTCAATAAATGCCCCCAACCAAGTGCTTGCAGGGCTGCATTAGCGCAACTCTGAGTACTTGGGCCCGACTGCAACAGTAACTTGCCTTTCAATTATACTTAAAGCAAGGGCTGCACTTTTTTACACTATCTGCAAAGACTGAAAGGATTATTGTACTGTGGCAGGTGATCGGCTTTTGCCCACGAAGGTCTCGCTGACGGTTCAGCCCCTGTGAAAAACCCACGTGAAAACAGGAGCAAATAAATTACTGATTTTTGTTGTTGCCTACACAGCAGAACAGGTATCGAAGTGGGCCTCAGTTCAGCATTATCGAGCAGATTATTTGACCTGTTATTTAAATTGAATGTTAATATTTTAAGTTAGCCTTTACACTGATTCATGTTAAATTTGTTTAGAGAATAGACTGAATAAAACATCTTTCGTTGGGGAAATAATGTAATGTTAAGTATTTTGCATATATTTATTCACTGAAAATGTAACTGTTCTTAAAATGGTGAGAAAAAAACATCATAAAATAAAACAAAATAGAAAGTTAATATTAAAATTATCTGTTTCGGAAATTGTACAAATGATCAGTGACGAATACATTGCAAGACCAGACTGTCCAACAATCTTGTGTTAGTCGGTGTAATATGAGAAGCTCATCGGGGTTTCACCATTAAAAGCAGGATGGGGTGCTCAGCTGTTAGTGGAGTTTCCATTTGTCTTTCATGCATCTGGGTCATCGGGCATACAAGTATTATCTAATGGCGATGTACCGAGCTGATGTCACATTACTCTACAGCACGTACTTGTGTCGCTTCTATACACCTGGGACCCTTTTCATTTCTGCTCATCAAACGCTAGCAGCCAAACACGCTGATGAATAAACATAAGCTAACATTACACGAAGCCCGACTGCTCACATCTGATCAAGAAAACGCAGAAGTGCTGTTTAAATGTACAATATTACATCACTGAACATGTTTCTACAAGCTTTGGGTCTGTCCAAACTGAAGGCAAGCCGACAAAAAACCCTGGTTTACAAGTGGCATCAGAAGTTTGGTGTCATAGAGTAACCATGACTGTGTTGTGCTGCATCTTCTACATATTGTTCATTGCTACATACCACCAAAAATAATACCAAAACTAATGTGCTGCATGCTTTACATGAATGCTCACATCACCTCCTAAAATCTCCCACAACTGCATTTATAATACATCCTAAAGACCATTCAAACTCAGTTAGGTTCTTAAAAAGATGTATGTGCTGCAAGTAATATTTAAGCAGCTGCGTATGCTTTCTTCTTGCATGATTTGGAATGTTCAGGTTGTCAAGGAACATGGTTTTTTTAATTCAAAGAGTAGTTAAGTAGGTAGAATGACCCCGAGACTTGTTTATCCTGGCAATTTGAACTGACCCAAATGTAAAATATCCGAGATTAAAAATAAAACATCAGCATAACACTGACCTTCTCGGGCTCCTCCAGGGCAATGACTTTGACAATGCTCTTGTGCTTGTTCAGCTGAGTCTTGAAGGCATACTCCAGCTGAACGTTGTACTTCATGAAGTACACGTATGACATGTACCCCAGAATCAAGAGGATGCTCTCCCACCACATGATGGTGTTGTCCGTGAAGAAGATAATGAGCATTATGAGGTCCAGGATGTAGAAGGACACATCCCTGAACAGTGGCCACCAGGTGAGGTGCAACATCTCCCGGGAGAACAGGGCACACATCCCGATCACAAAGAGGATGTTGAACACAGCTGAGCCTACGATGGTGCCAGTGCCCACGTTGCTGTGAGAAATGAACACCCCAATCAGGGAAGTGAAGAGCTCTGGTGCAGAGCCCCCTGCTGCCATGAACGTGGCCCCAGCCACATCATCTGAAATCTCCAGCTTGTCCGTGATGACGCCTAGGGCTGGCACAAAAAACTCATCACAGACGATGGCCAAAGACACAAACATGTAGAACATGCCAAAAATGTGCAGGATAACCCAGCCCTGTCGACGTTGCTCCACCGAGAAGATGTCCTCTGGGTACTCACCCTTCATTGGTGGAGCACCACCAGGAGAGGGGAGCGTGGTGTTGGGCACAGGAGTGCTGGGAAGTGCGGTCGACGTAGGAGGTGCAGTGGGCTTTGGGGGCTCAGGGTCCACATAGATGCAGTGCCTAAGGTTAGTCTGGTTTGTTGTTGATGGACTTGGAACTTCCGTAGTTGTGGCATTTAAAGTGAGAACTTCTGCCGCACTTTCTGTGGAGGTTGTATGGGCAGTTCTTTCTGTGATGTTCTCCACTGCTCTTCGGGTGGGCACCGTGAGCTCCCGCGTGTCGATGTCAAGCACAGTGTCCAACTCCACGCTCGGCTCCTCCTCAACTTGTTGTTCCGACCAGGGATCTGACCAGGGATCTGACCGTCTAGACCTTAGAGTCAACTGATAGACGCAACATATCAAAACGCCCGAAAGAAGGAATAGCATTCGACTCGAATGAAATCTCTTTCTTCGTGACAAAAACATCTTCGCGGACAAAAGACGACGACGATTACTGCCAAACAGTGGGATGAATAAACGGCATGCCAGATTAGCTACTTTTCCTTCTCCATCCAAATGTCCAGCACCTGTCAGAAGCAATCGGGTCGGACAAATTTTATTTCATCTCCATCACACAAATTCTTCCGGAGGGTGGACCTGTAGCAGGGTGGGAGCACAAAGCTGAAATGAAGTCATTTTGATCCGAGGATCCACTCGCACAGTTTTAAACAACTCGCATGTTCACATGGAAGCAGAGCCCACTTGCGCTGAATAGGTCTTTCAAAGCTCAAGGTGAAGGCACACAGGCACCTGTTACTATGGCTACACTATTGCAATATTTCTGCTCTCCCTGAGAGGTACATATGAAATCCACAGCGAAAGGAAACGCATTAATGCACCATATTAATCCCATGAGCGATGCGCAACTGTTGTGCACAGAGAAGAGCTCGGAATCCTCTTAAGTGCCAACGGTACACGTACAAGACGAGGGGCTCAGCCTGTCATCTAACGGTACTGGCGGGAGAAACAGCTGTGCGCGCACTGGGAGCCAAGCAAACCAGATGAAGGTGTAAAGCTTCTCCACAGCATGTGAATTATTTACAAAGTGTGCGGCACAGCCTGCAGCGTCGTTGAATTTTGCGACGGGTCGCGGGGGGCTGCCCAAACTTACCTGTGTGGAAGGGTGGCGGGAGACAGCGGGGCTTGGGATGCTCGGCGCTGCCTCCCGAGGGGGGCTTCGCACAGCCGGGCTGAGGAGCAGGTGATGAGGAGATGAGGAGGAGATGTTCGGCTCTACAAAGTGCTGTCCCCCAGGACGCACCTTAGGGACAGGTCTACACCGCGGGATCCGCCTAACACCTAATACCTGGAGCCTTTTAAGAAGATTATCTGCACCATCTCCTTCGCCCTCATCATTTCTGCAACAGTTTCGATGCCCGGATTCTTGCCCTGTTTGACTGCTTTGTTTGTTGTAGGAGATTTGCATCACTGGGCAGCCAGCGGTGGGGGGGGGGGGAGCGGTGGTGTCCGCGGGCAGCGGGAGCGCTCATGGGTTGCAGGGACCACCGCCCGCCCCCCTCAGTCCCGCACCCCTCAGTCCCGCACCCGCACTCGCACTTCAACCGCTCGGGCACCGCCAGGTCCTTCGCAAACCGCTCGCACACCTGGGGAAGGAGCTCTGCTAAAGGACATTTCAGCGCCCCATTAAACGGGTTCACCCGTCATAAACACGCTTTAATGACCAATATCTGCACTTGAAAACGTATATTGCTAAGCAACGGTAAACGTCCGGCTTTTCCTCTTGTTCTTTGCAAATATTTCACTTTTAATATCAGGACAGTAGAATAAAAAAACAACGGAACGGTAACTTCCTTTATACGTAAATGACATATGTTGAAAAGACACATAAAATACTAAGAGATGTGATTTAAACGTATTAAGATTCATACTGAGGTTTTATTTTTCAAATATGAGGGGTACAGTTTAAAAAGACTTCAAAAATGGATGCATCATGTTGGGTAACATATATATAAAAGTGTTCCGAATAAAACTTACGGCAGGGAAGACAGTACAGTCCGTAGTTATTTGACCAGTCACAATTTTTGTTGCACTGCAGCACTTTGAAACTGAACTGAAAAATGACCATGAGGTTAAAGTGCCCACTGGCAGATTTAACTTTAGGCTTTTTACATCTATATTGTGTGAAAGGGATTGCAGAACTTTTATACATATTACCCTATTTTAAAGGACCAAAAGGAAGTGGACCGTCAGTTGCTGTGTTATTTCTTTACCATTTGTGTGTTATTCAGTTGTTAGTTCAGGCACAAGAGACCTAAAAAGGTTTTGAGTTGATTCTAGATGTGACATTAACATTTGGAGTCTGTTGTCTCTCAATATGAGGACCAAACTGTCGATGGCTGTGAAGCAGGCCATTGAGTGTCTGAAAAATCAAAGTCCATCAGAGATGTAGCCAAAACATTAGGCATGTTAAGGTCAGCAGTTTGGTACATTATTAAGAAACAAGAATTCAATAGAAAACAAGTTGACGGGCCATGAAAGACCACTGATGTGGATGAATGAAGAATACTTTCAGTCATGAAGAAAAACCTCTTTTCGGCTGTTGAACAGATTAGGATGTATATTCTCCAGGAAGAAGGCCAACATATGCAAGGGATTTCCATAAAGAGAAAAAGTACATCAGTATAACCCCAGCTAGGTCATTAAAAGATGCAAACCAATGGTAAGCCTCAAGGACAGAAAGGCCACGTTGCAGTGTGCTAAAAGAAGAAAAAATATATTTTAGAAATGTAAAAATTGAAGCCTGCTGAATTGTACATTAAAGTCTTACAGATTAGTGAAACTAAGATTAATCTGTATCAGTGTAGTGGAAAGAGGAAAGTGTGGAGAAGAACATAATTGTTCATGAGCTAAAACAAACGACATCATCTGTAAAATATAGTAAAAGTAGTGTCATGGCTCAGGCATGTGCAGCTGCCTAGGGAGCTGGGTCACTTTACTGATGATGGCAGCAGGAGAATGAATTCTGAAGTGTACATAAGTGTCTTATATCCTCTGGTCCTGCCAAATGCCTCAAAAAAATCACTGAATGGGGCCAAACCAAGTAAAAGGACAATGAACCACAAGAAACTAGAATTTTTCAGAGCCAGAAAGTGGAATAATTTCATATCAGTCCCCCGACTTGAACCCCACAGAACACCATTTCACTCATTAAAGGCAAGACTGAAACCAAAAAGCCACAGAAACAGGCAGAACATGGACATGGCTGTAACCTGTTCCTGGCAGAGCATCACCAGACACCCAGCATATCATATTTTACAGACTATGAAATCATCAAAGCAAGGATTTGCACAGTTTTAAACAACTCACACGTTCACATGGAAGAAGAGCAGGTAACCAAATAGGACAAATGATAAATTGTTTAAGAATATTTAAAATAATAAAATTCTTCTTTTTTTAAATAAAATTGGGATAGTATGTATAAAAGGACTGTAATCCCTACCTTGTTCACCCAATATACTGTAAATGTAAGTACATTCAAATTCACCCTTGACAATCTGGTCAGAAAAGTGTCACAGTTCAAATACTTACAGAATGCATTTTGTGTGTGTGTGTAAAATGTTAATATATTTTAAACAGACGGATAGAAACAAATAGTTTGTTTGCCTTAAGCACGCAAACATTTTAACGAACTGAAAAAGAATAAAATAAAGTATATTTTATAAACATGTTATGCAACATTAATGTTTTCAGCTGTTCATAAACATTTTTCTTATTCATTTCTTCTACCTTTAACAAGCACGAAAGATCGGGGAAGGTGTTATTTATTCTCTGTGTTATTTATTCTCTGCAAGCGAACATAATGCGGTAAATGTTTGAAGGCAGACGCTCCCTCGCAGTCGTCGCTGGACCAGAAGATGGTGGCGAGATTCAGCTCTGCTCGTCTGCAGATACTGGGCTAAGTCGTTGCCCTGAATGATAAAATATACACGTTTAGTTAAACATTCTTCTGAGAACGTCTGGCGTCTGTGTTGAGGTAGCATTTAGCTTACACAATATGAACAGCGAATCTGGAGCGCTACGAGAACCATGTAGGAACTAATGTTTGCCGACGAATGAGTTCCACACGAGCACATTTAGGCGCCGTACGCCCGTGAGAAGACGGTACTTTGTGTTTATCGTTCGAGAATTGTTCGTTTTGGCACAAAGTGCTCACAGTTTTATTCTGGAGGTGTGTTCGGGTAAACTTTTTCACTGTTGTTAAGTGTCTGAGGGCCTACGGGCTGTTAACAGCGTTCAGAATGAAAACAACTTTAGATCAGAATTAGCCAGCAATTGTTCCGAACTTGAATTTCTTTTCATATATTGCGTTAAACATAACCGACATGCATACGGAACTACTGTTCTAAGCGCCGTTATTTGTGATGTCTAGTGCGGGTTATGTGCAAACAGAATCAGTGAAATAGATCAGTGTTGCTGTGTTGACCTGTCTGCCCAGGCTGCTGACCCCTAACGCCACCATGCCCACCGTGGTCCTCATGGACGTCTCCCTGTCCATGACCCGGCCGGTGCTGCTGGAGAGCACCGAGGAGTTCCAGAGGAAGAATCTGGCCGTACATGGGCTCACCATGCTCTTCGAACACATGGCCACTAACTACCGCCTCGAGTTCACAGCCCTGGTGGGCTTTTCCTCCCTGTGGGAGCTCATGGTGCCCTTCACCCGGGACTACAACACTCTGCAGGTTTTGACTTCTCATTCTGCACCAGCGTCTTAGGAACACGTCCTCCCCTCCCCGCCAGTGTTCAGATATTCCCCCAGTATTTTTGCATAAGTACTTCTGATCATGTATTTTGTTTCTCCAGTGCCTGATAACTAGTTACACCCTTGACAGCACATCATTTTTTAAATTGTTTCAGCTGTTTTAAATTAACACTACATCCACTTTCTCATTTGGCATATATCTATTTAGTTTTTATTCCTTTTTTTTTTGTGAAGTGAATTACTATTTTGTTTTGTGTAGGAGGCCTTGAACAACTTGGAGGATTATGATAAAACATGCTTGGAACCTGCCCTGCTGGGGGTCAGCAACATTGTGCAGCAAGAGTGGGGTAGCACCTGCCCTTGCCAGGTAACAGTGTGTGCAGCTTGGAAGTTATACGGTTCCCTTCCCAACTCTTTCTTCACAACATCTTTTGGTCACTGCTGTGTTGTTCCTGTTCTTTTTCTTCAGGTAGTGCTGGTCACAGACGGCTCTCTTGGAATTGGGAGGGGTTCCCTCCGCCACTCTTTGTCAACCATAAAGCAGCGCAATGAAGACAAGAAGTTCCCTCTGCCCTTTCCCTTCCCAGCAAAGCTCTATATAATGTGCATTGCCAATGCAGAGGAGGTACCGTGAAAGTGCTGCCAGATAACTAACTAGCAGAGCCTTTAAAATAAGTTTTGCTTCTTATTAGGACACTTTAGTCCTTTTGAATATGAGTTCACTATTGTAACTAGATGAGAAATTTTTTAGTGTTCATTTGATTAATTTCATTTAACCAGAGATATAATCTCACACTGAACGGGTTTTTCAAAGTAATCACTTTTCACTGTATTGTGCCTTTTCTTAGTTAAAGCAACTTGGCTGAAAAAGGTTAAAGGGCCACATGATGTCATGGTATGTTGACAGCTCCAGAACAGTGACACTTTGGACAACTTGGAACAGCTGCTCACTTTGAATGGAGGAGATGGTCAGGTCTTCACTGTGGAGGGACCACTGTGCTTGAAAAATGTGCAGTCCATGTTTGGGTTTGTGTTTCTCTCTGTTATTTGGGGGCATGACAGCTTTGAGTAAAGAATTCTCCAGCCTGGGGTTGTTGTTGCTAATGAAACTGTTAAATTGCCTCACTAGACCACAAGTAGAACAGCTGTGTAACTCCCTGCCTGTACTCTCTCAGGAAACTGATTGACCTGGCCTACACACCCTTTCACGCTGTACTACGCTGTGGAAACTTGTCCTCAGATGTGCAGGTCTTCCCTCGGCCCGAGCCAGTTATCATGGATGAGGAGGTGGATCCTACACCCCGAACCATTCTGACAGGTCTTCTCAACATGTTTTGGTTTCTTCATAAGTGGACATTGGTATATGTTTTAGTCTTGCATTGGGAATTTCTTTAAAATAGACTAGGTTGATTTCTTGATCTTTTTTTTTTTTTTTTACAGATCTGGAGCTAGTCGGTTTCATTGAAATTGGGGATATTTCTAGCCCCCCTGTCCTATCAAGACATTTGGTCCTGCCCATTGCTGTGAACAAAGGTTTGTTCTCACTAACAAAACCCTTAACTGGCTTAGACTAAGTAGCACAGATCTTTGGAAGTTGTCAGTTATATTTGGTAGCTCAGGTCAAACATTTACAGTATAGAAGAGCTGTTGGTAAATGACAAAACATAGCTAAATCTAGCATTTGATTTATCCTGTCAAATAAAGATGTAGATGACATGGGCACCGGGACCACTGATGACACTGAAGAAGAAAACTCTGCCAATCAGATGGCAGGAAAGAGTCCCAATTTTTGTGTTTTGCTGCATGGAAGCCTCAAAGTGGAGGGCATGGTGGCACTTGTGCAGCTGGGGTAAGAGCAGAGAATCCCTGCAGGTTCACTGAATTACCCTTTGTTTTTTCCTAACAAAAGGATGATGCTGCAGTTGAGCTATTACATAGTATATCCTATAACAATTGTCTTTGAAAAATCTAGATATTTTTCAATGGAATGGTGTCTTCTGCAAAGAAAAAGGCAATTCAGGAGAAATGGAAAAAGTTTAGATTGTGAGATAATTACACTTTTTACATTCAAGCTTCCTTCCAACATCATTTTTATTGCAGTACCTTAAACTGAGAGCATATTTCATAGTAGTAGGATGAAGCCAGTTGTTTTGTCAGACAGTGGACAAACTTCATTCACTTTTGTTTTTTCCTCCTAGACCTGATTGGTTTGGGATGCTGTACTCCCAAGCAGACAGCAAGAAGAAATCCAACCTGATGATGTCGCTATTTGAACCTGGTCCAGAGCCACTACCTTGGCTTGGGAAGATCTGCCAGTTGGGGCCTACGTCAGGTACAGACTACTGGAGCATGTCCTTTTGGATAGAACTACTAATATCGAATACGATTCCAAGATGTAAATGTGAGGGCTGAGAAATAAAGACACATTATTTGCAGTCAAAGCCCAAATGAAAGATAGAGTGCACCTCCAGATCTGGCACAAAATCATGACATGTTTGCACAATATGGCTGCTGCTCCAAAATGCATTTCATATTGAGTTGCTCATACATTTTTTGCCCCTTTTTTTAGATGCCAAGGAAAATCCCTATGGAGAAGATGATAGCAAAAGTCCATTCCCTCTACAGCCCAAGAACAAGCGCAGTTATGCACAGAATGTCACTGTGTGGATTAAACCCAGTGGGCTGCAGGTACAAGTCTCTACTCTTGGACATGAAGTTAGTTGCGAAGGTCACTTTTTGATTATTTCAATTGTTGCCTCTTGTGGTCCACAGACTGATGTACAGAAAATACTAAGAAATGCCAGAAAATTACCTGAGAAGACACAAACTTTCTACAAGGTTAGTGGCATCACCTAGGGGTGTATAACAGGATGACCTTCACTGTGTCAACAATATCTTCCTGAGACCTGGTGGAAAACTGGATTTTCTGTATTTTTCTTGGAAAAAAAACATTTAAATTTGTAGAATTTCCTCTGTAAGTTGCATTAGAATCATAGTTTTACAGATGCACTACACAAATGTCCTCCAGAGTGGATAAAATAAATGGCTGGGTTTCAAGTTATGCAAATATTAATTTTGTGAGGCCAAAGTTTGCTTACTGTTGTACTTGTGCTGCAGTGGTGAGTTTCTGAAGCATTGAGGAAATTCACCACAGCAGCAGATTGAACCGTGGGCTGAGTTTGTCTGTCCATGAAATGCGCTCACACTTTGCTCTGTATGCACAGGAGCTGAACCGCCTGCGGAAGGCAGCATTGGCTTTTGGGTTCTGGGAACTACTGAAAGGCGTGGCAGACCTGCTTGAGCGGGAATGCACCCTGCTGCCAGACACAGCCCACCCCGATGCAGCCTTCCAGCTGTCACATGCTGCCCAGCAACTGAAATTAGCCAGCACTGGAGACTCACAGTACGCCGCCTTCGACCACAACATCACACCTATGCTCACCGATTTCTCTGGAACTGGCAGCAGCGACAGGGACAGGATGTGAAACAAAGATAACCAGGGTGGAATATGGAAGTCTTGCCACCCCGTTGCATGTAAATACAGTTGGGAACAGCACCGTGCCTTGATATCAGCATTGTGTCGGCTCACATACGTACGTGGGTTAACAAGCAGAACGTTTTGAGGAGTGACAGGATTATGTTTATTTGGAGAGGTGGGATGAGCAGCACTGTCTCGCCTGTTGTTCTGCCTACATTCCAGCATGGAGTCCAGCGTTCTTGTTCTGGGACACACGGACGTATCTTTTCCAAGCAATTTTGTAAATTTTATAGTGATTCAAATTTCAATATAACTTAGTTTTAATATTTGCGCTAAGTTGGTAGGCGCCTATTACCTGTGTTTATTGCATCTTTAGATTTGTTTTGTACATGTAAGAAGGTGTCCAGTATTTGCTGGATGGTAAAACTTTCTGATTATAAAATTGGGTGTGTGTAGTTTTTCAAAATACAACACTTGGCAGCTTGCTTTTTTCATCTTTAATTTTTTCATCAATATTGATTTACATTTGTATGTTCCCACTGGCCTATGAGCTGAAGAGACATTATTGTGTTGGGTTATTTTTTGGGTTAAAGTGACCGCAATCCCTGAGGTTCCAGATCTCCTGCTCTTGGTACTACTGGCATACATTCAGAAAGTGATGAGATGAAAGCAGCCAGGGGATCTGCTGGGATCAGCTAGAAAAGCAGAAAAGCACACTTTGCATCTTGACAATATCGGCACTTGTTTCCGCACTGAATCATACAGTTTGCATCTTGTGTTAAATATACAAAAGTACAAACAAGTTGAGAGCACTGACTGCTGAATTGGTCCTGGTTCGGGGGGGGGGGGAGAAGCCCTATCCAACCTTGGAATTTACTTTCTTGGTAGTCTCTTATGTGTATCAGGATCAAAAGAGACTATGGTCAAATGTGTCATAAATTCACATTGTTGAGTTTGTATCTGACACTACTGGAAAAAAAAAATGTACAAAAAAGGTTCACTTAGGTCATCAAGGAAACACTCACTTGGAACTTTACAGTATGTTGAAAGTCATGCCATTAACAGAATATCTCAATGTTAAAAGTAAGTGTGAGCTGCCTCTATTCACAAATTGTATTCTAAATTGTACTCTTTAATCTGCAAAAGTATCTTCTGAACAAAGTTCTGGTTACACAATTCTATCTGATGTTTCATCACAGATCTGAGAACACACCTTGTCTGACAGTTGGGCCAAAAACCCAGAATATTTTAAAGATTACCCTGCACTGGTTGCTGCACTCAAATTAACTGCAGTGTTGCAGCCATATGACATGCTTGTATCTATCCACACAAACCTGAAGCACCAAAAATCTCAATCAAGCACAGCATAAAGCATGGCAGAAATCAGGGAAAATACATCCACAGGTTACCATCGAATTAAGATACGTTCCATGCAACTTGGACATTTGCTAATACTTTGCTAATGAAATAAAGGCTGATACACTAATTTTTTAATACATTTTGTAGACTGAACCTGGCAAAATGCCCATTTCAACACTTTTAAGTGAAAATAAAAGCCACTAATAAGACAACAAACCACTACCTAGTTACCTGTCAATTCCATTTTTTTTTACTGAGGTTCAAAATGGGTACTGACTATATGTTTTGGCTAGTAAATATTTTACCTTAAAAGAATCGCCAACATTTCTAAGTCATGTACAAGCAACTGTGAAAAGACGGTTATATCTGTCACCCCAATACGGGAAAAGATACCAATCTACCACACTGTGGTTATAAGAGCTGACTCAGGGATAGAGGAGTTTCAGGGGTGCCGTAGAATGAATTAAATATTGAAATTATATTTGTAAAAAAAAAAAAAAAAAAAAGTGGTGGTAATTCTCCCAAGCTAACAAGAAAGTACAAAGCAAGCCCCACAACACACAGCTAAAGTAAAGGACGGTACACTTTGTTCAACTCAGGGATGCCGGCAATACTTTATAGCTTCCTCTTAGCGAGTATCAATGGAAACAGTTTAGTGTGCAACTTCTGCTACTTTCTAATATTCACACTGAATGACCCATGCAGACAGACCTACTAAAATGAATGCACTTGTGCAGGGGTTGAACAGTTCTGCTGACAAATATCTGTAATGTACACTGGGTGAGAGCAGGATTGAATGGTGTAACTGTGGTGGAGGAGAAAGGCAGCTAGCAGGAGGACGGAGGATGCAGTGATCTCAATGAGCCTTCCTCTTCTTGGCACGGAACCGTCTCATCCTCTGCTTGTACAGGTGACGGAAGTTGATAAAGAGGCCTATGGGACATAAAGCCATGAGCGCTGCTTACTGGATACTTACACTGTACATACCAAAGACTTGGCAAGTGAGAAATACGGAGCACAGGGTTAATTTCCTGTTGGCCGTGTGTGGGGAGGGGTGGACTATCGAGAACCCACCTAGAAACATGAGAACCAAGTAGATCTGGAGGGAGTAGGAGAAGCTGAGGGACTGGCCAAGGGATTTTGGCAGCGGGATGCTGTAGAGGCGTGTCTCATCAAAAATGGGCAGGGACTGAATCACTGCCACCGCTGCCAAAAGTAAGGATGGGACATCATTTTGTTACATTAACAGTTCACCTCTCCATTTCAAAAACAGTTTTTTAAACTTAAATTTATGCAGTGTTGCTCATTTGAAGAACCCTCACCTTCTGCCAGAACCCCTAGTGGGTACAGGGGGATCCAGATCGTGTATCGCAGCCAGGTGAGCACCTTCCACTCTGTATCTATGCAGGCCAGCATGTAGTATGGATACCTACAGAAGACAGGAGACACCAGACCTACTAATTACATCTCAGGAGCACTGCTTTGTCAATCTGTTTCTTCCACAACAGAGGCTTATACACCTAACATTAACAGCTAAAATGCTGCAGGTAAAAATGTGATACATGCAAAAATAATTTAATTCATTCACATTCATGTCTCAAGCCCAAAACAAGCACAGGTAAATCATAAAGCTTTTCTGTTGACTCACCTAACAACCTCAATGATGCTCCACAGGTAGAAGACAAAGAAAACCACTGCTTTGTTCTGCATCTCCTCCAGGCTTCCAAAGATGACAAATAGGATGACGTTCCTTCCCACCACCTTCCCAAAAACCACAAACAGTGCAAGTGATGCACTGCTGTACTAACAAAGCTGCATTGTGCGACTTCTACACAAAACCATTCTAAAGGAATCCATAAGAGTATACGAGTGCTTTGTAGTCACGTTTTGTTGAGTTCAGACCAACCCATACCTGGATCATTGCTGGCATGACACCTGTCTTAACCAGGCCCAGAGCTGGATTCACTACCTCTGCCACAGCCAGTATCTGACAGAAGTACATCATGTCAGCAATGGTGTGGAAAGTGTCATAGAAGGAATCTGAGACCAGGAAAAGAAAGTTAAAAACTGATCATAATTTAAAAAACAAAACAAAAACCTTTTCAGCACAAAACACACAGCTGAGTTATACTAATATTATGTACCTGTCATACCTCAAAGTGTTCCTCAAAACACCTATCTGTTGCAGGGTTTATTTATACAACTAATTTGCATGGGATTTGGAAGGCTATATGAAAGCTAAAGACCAGCTGCCTCCACCATGATAAAGAAAGTATAACCACCTTTCTCATCAGTGCTGAAGCAAGAATATCATTAAAGATGACCATCAAACTGCATAAATGCCGTACACTAAATGCACTCAGGTAGGAAAAGTTCTTGTTTTTACCACAATCTAGTTTCTGTGACCTAATGATTCCACTCATGCACCATTTAAAACTTTTTTCCACATTTATTTCAGCATGGATACCAAGTGTAAAGCACTCTCACCTTGGCCCAGGATAAAGAGGCGTACGGTCATGTTGACAAAGATCCAAGAGAACCCTAAGAACTGGACGAGGTTGTACATGAAGAGATAGCCCTTTTTCAGGCCCAAGAATTCTGAAAGAAAGCAGATATTCAACTCAAATATGGATTTTCTGTCAAATAAATTACATTTTACTTTTCACAGTCACCCAGAATGCCTCAATTGCATGTAATCTATAAATGTAAACTGACAGAGTACTTACGGTCCTTTCGAATCCTTGACTCCACATTGACTTTGTTTATTCTCTCCTCCTTTTAGACAAACAATATATTAATGATTTACTATTAGCTCAGGCTTGGGCTGATTTGCACGTTTATGCACATAGACATGTCCAATTCTTATCTACACAGTGTATATAGCACTGTTTACAGAAAGTCACAACCATAAAACAAATACCCAGTAAACAAGGCAACAAAATCCAATTGTATTCTGCACCCAAAATATGGTTATATAACATGTCTTTTGCCAATGCAGCCCTTTAACAGCATCCTGCCACCCAGGGTGTGAGGCTTAGCAGAAGACGGTTATACTGGGGGGAAGGAGTGTTACCTTTTCACGGAGTTCCATTTCTGCATCAGACTCATCTAGCCAGCGGTCGAAGTCAGGGGCCAGGAAAAGGGGCTTGCGCTCCTGTGCCGTCAGTCTGTCCCACCAGTCATGCTCCTGCTTCTTCACTGTGATGTTCACCTGCCGCTGCGTGGACTTATGAGTCACCTGGAAGTGCATGACCAAATGAAGGAAACTAAATGCAATGGTAAAGACACCAAAACAGGCCACATCGCTCACTTTTCTGTTCAGTTTTTCACCAGAATTGGCAACGGTAAACACATTATCTTTTTGCTTCTTTAATTTGCACCTTTTGCAACAGTCAATAGTTCATTATTGTTAAGTACATGACTGCCTTTACAAACTGGGAGTTTGTTTAAACTGTCTAAAGCTGCTAAAAAGAATCTGTCTTAAATCCAGTAAATAGTGATCAAGGGGTCTTTACCTCAGGCTTTACTGCTTCCAAGAACTCCAAACTGAACTCATATTCATTGTCTCCTTTTGCCCCATGACCTTGGCCTGTGGAACAAAAAATAAAAACAAGTGTTTAAATTACCAGTGGTCAGGACAATGCACAGTATGTAAAGAAAGTCATGTGCAAATCCACCTCTGTCTGGATATTATACATTACCTTTGAAGTGGAGGATGTTGCCTTGTACACTGATGTCAAGATTCTGTAGGAGAAAGTGCAGGATCTGTTAATTGCTTCTGGCAATGCAGTCTGGCCCCACAAAAAACAGGATACACAATGTACTGAGAACAAGAAATGTGCTTTCTACATTCATTTACAATTTAGCTACATGTCTTGAATCATCTGAAGCCAAATGTTGTAAACGTTAAGCATATTATTTATCAGTTCACATCCTCCTGCTATCAAAACCCTTTTTTCTCAGTCACATAAATGGTTCATGTTATTTTGATGTGACCACAATCGAAACCAAAAGCTGCAAGTTTCTTTCCCCACTTTTAGCTGATACAGTGACTTTTAGCTTACTTAAGACAAATTTCTTCATCTAGACAAGAATGCAGCACACTTCATGTAGCATGTTTTTCTTGGGCTTTTCCTAGTCCTCATTCATACAGTAGCAGGAAGTGATAATAGGATATGTGCACCTAGACAAAGGCAAATGAGATCCATTTCTTTTGGTAATTTCCATGTATTCTTCCTGCCATTGACTTTATCCTTAGCTGCATAAACAGCATATATGAAATTCATGGAGTTCAGATATTGCAAAACTAGTATTTTTTTTTTAAATAACTAATTTTCCTGAACGCTCACACCAAAAATGCAACAACATAAATCTATACCTTACACAGCAATGCTCAGAAGAAAATAAAATGTATGCAAATCTGTATTGAAACAAGTTAGCTTTGTGACTACGCAAAACTCATCTCTGCCCTTTGCCATAGATTTTATCTGTAAATGATAAGAGCTGATCTGCCATCTGATCTGCAGCTACCCAACACAGATTTCTGCAGCCTGCCTCATGCCATCCATACATGGTACTGGGGACAAAGTTATTTTGACCAACTCCACAGAACTGCATTATAATGTAGATATGTGAAACCAAATGTAAGTGTTAAATTTAAATAAAAAAAAGAGAATAATCCCAGTTTTTCCCTTGCCCCGGCGGACGTCACGTGGTCGCTTTAATTCTCTTCTCACGCAGAATTGACTCCACCCACATACAAATATTGGCTCCACCCACACCGCCTTGAGATGCACCTGTAGCGGCGGCAACCCCGAGGAAACGTTTCGTACGAACGGGAAACGCTGAATAGTTACATGACTTTAAAGAAATATGGCTCAGTCCTTTTCTCCAGCCTCACTAAAGCGCGGTTTCACCACTGGTCCTAACATGAGAAGTACAAAACACAACGAAAACAATAACATTACAGACGTCCAGAAGGGGGCTAGAACGTTGGAAAATGTGGAGAATGCACAAACATAGTCAAAAAATAGGCAGTTTCGTGTGCGAGGTGTGCGGCATGTTTCCACGGCGCACAATCGAGGCAGAAATTAACAGTTCGGTTTCTTTCAGCTGGCTGCCACACGACGAAACGTGGTCGCTAACAGAGTATCTTGCAGTAAAATGCCACCAGTTCTCGGCGTTTAAGCTGTCTGTGGCGAATAATCGTGATGCGAGGTGTTTGCTTAAGGGCTCTGCACAGCGACGGCCACGTCCAGGTGACCGAACGCCGCGCTCCTTCGTTACCCCGCACGGTGCATCGGGCTCCAAAGCCACATACCTGAGCGTCGCTCAGCTCCACTCGCAGGTAGATCTCGCTGTGCCGCTGAGCCCAGTAGACGTGCGGCGTGAGCGTCTGCATTTCAGCCCGCTGCATGTGTGTGTGCGCGCCACTCTTACTTCGCCCCAAACCCCCGAATTTACTGTGTCAAAAGGCAGGCCGAGGCGGAAGCAGCTTCCTAAGGATTCACGGGTGCCCAGAATATTCTGGACGCGCGTAAGAACGTACAGGCGTGTGTGCGTGCTGACGTACGTGCGCGCCCCCAAGACCCCTTGTCGTGGACGTGCTCGTACGTAACAGAGTTGCTAACCCGACTTCCTGGAACGAGGGCGGGGCCCTCATGAATAATTCACGAACAGTGATGAATAATTCACGATTTATTTAGCGGCCTCTTGCGGGAAGAAGTTATAATTTATGTTCTAAACTGCTCATTCAGACATGCCGCAAACTCTTCTTTAAGAAATTGCTGTTATTTTATTCTAATAAATAGCGGATATACTTTACAAATAAAGTAATAAGAAAAACCACAATGTGCTTTCAACATTTGGTCTGGTTAGTTATAGGCTTTTTTGGGATGTTTTAGACTAGCTTTTTCAATATAATAATCACTGTTAACCTTACTTGTTGTACTGATAACGGTGCACCTTGTAATTCTAATATTTCGATATATTAAACCGAATAAGTAAAATGAATGAGCATTACAATTGCCCATGTTGAAGTTCAGGCTGTAATGTTTTATCCAAAACGCTGGAGAGCAGTGTTAGCAAAAGCATATAAAGCGATTTATTTATTAGTCAAACTTCAGAAAATGTGATACACTTCAGTTTTTTTTGTGAAGAGTGCTGAAAAAAGTCATGGGCTTAGGAAAGATATGTAGCAAATAAAGATTTGGTCATATTTTAACTTCAACAATTACTTTTTCGGAATTTTCTCTCTTCTTGGCACTCACATGTAAAGCAGCTCTTCAGCAAAAAGTATTTGTATTTTAAGTGGGCGTTACATGTCCACGTATTTCTATGGATTTTTTTGCATTTAAATGTTTTATTACTGGGTGTTCATTGGAAGATTTATATAAATTCTTGGATGATTTCCCCAATTTTTGTTAGCAATTACTACAACCAATTTTTGGACACTTACTTAATATTTTATTAAATTAAAAGACCTAATTTATAATGAAAGAAAAGAACAGAACAAACTTTTTTAGGTTGGTTTAAGATCGACAATTACAATTACTACTGTTTGCACTTCCCTTTTGTTTATCAGCTCAGAGTGCTTATGTAGTCATTGTTTTTGTCAGTTTGTATTGCGATTCTCAAGGTCTCGTACTGGCACATTTTTGCAAATGAGGAGAGATTACTGCAGGGATCTGTTGGTATTGGTTCTGATAGAAGCTTTTTATTCGTTGCAGTGTTCCACATGGCCAGACATTAGGCGATGATGTTCAGCCTGCTTTGTTTGTATTTGGTTTTGGAATTTGCACCTGTGTGATGCAGGTGGGCCAGTTTATACAGGATGACTGATTAAGTATAGCTGGATTTCCATGTATGAAAAGTGAAATGCCATAGGTATGTACACAGATAATGTCAAAACCTGGCAAACAAAGCAATTTTAGTTGAATATAACACCTGTATTCCAACTATCAGTAAGGCCATTTGTTCTGCACAGAAGAACTTGGAATGATGTAACTGTCTAAATGAGGGAAACAGCTACAACCGCAGGCTAAATATTACAAATATATTACAAAAGTTGTAAAGTGGGGTGGTATGGCAAGCAAGTAGTGCTGCTTCCTGACAGTGCCAAGGCTGACTGGTTGTAGGTTCGAATCCAGTTCAGTCTGTGTGCAGTTTTCATGTCTGTGTGGATTTCCTCCCAGAGGCATGTGTTTTAGGTTAATTAAACACTCCAAGTTGCCCAGAATGCATGGGCGTGTATGGTCACTCTGCAAAGGGCTGGCATCCCATTCAGGGTCAGTTTCATGGCCTGGTTGCCCAATGATTTCAGAAAATGCCAGTTAAGTGGTGTTTACAAAGATACACTATATGGTGGACACCTGAGCATCACACCCATATGTGCTTGCTGAACCTCCTATTCCAAACCCATGGGAATTAATATGGAGTTATTCTCCCTTTTTTCTGCTGTAACAGCCTCCATTTTTTTGGGAAGGCTTTCCATCAGAAAGTTCTTCCACTCCAACCTGGGAAAATCATGTGTTTATGGAGCTTGTTTTGTGCACGGGGGGGCACAGTCATGCTGGAGGAAGAAAGGGGCTTCCCCCCCAAACTGCGGCCACAAAGCTGGAAGCACACAACTGTCTAGAATGCGTTTGTATGCTGTATGGGTGCAGCTGAAACAGCTCAATCGTTAGAAGAGGCATCCATGTACTTTTGGCCCTATAGTTTACTTTTTGAGAATCTTCTACAGCAACCATATCACACACATACAGTATATGCAGCAAAGAAAAAATATATGTAAGTAGGAGGCAATAGGGTGGTGTAATATGATATAAAATATATGAGTAATTAAAGATAATAATAATCATAGCAAGATAATAGAATAAATACGAATTTTAAAAATAAAATTAAAAGGCAAGTATACTCCAGAAGAAAACAGCTACAACAGCGGGTTAATTATATTATGAAGGGGAAGCATGGAGGTGCAGCAGGTAGCACTGCTGCCTCACAGTGTCTGCAGTGTTCAAGTGTGTACATGTTCTCCCCATATTTTTGTAGGTTTCCTCTGGGTACTCTGGTTTCCTTCCATTGTTCAAAGATGTGTTTCAGGTTAACTGGTCACTCTAAGTTGCTCATAGTATGTGACTCTGTGTGTGTGTGTGGCCAACTTGTGATAGACTGTGTCCCATCTAGTTGCAGTTTCACACATTAGCACCCAGTGATTCTGACTGCCAGACAGTCACAACCCTCACCACGACAAAGCTGTTAATGATAATGAATGGATGGAATCAACAGATGTTAGAAAGGTCACACCATGGCTCTAAGTATAGGGAAACTCAATGAAATTCAGCACACAAACTCAGTGTACTTCTCACCCTGCACCTCTTTTCTGCATTAATACATATTCTTTTCTTAATTTATTTAGAGCAAATCACTGTAGAGTCAGTTTATTAGACCGGATAGTTAATGTGCCCAGTCAGTATCACTTACTGGTTTAGTTTGTAGATGGCTGATTTCACCCAGGTCAGAATCCCTTTAAGGATTCCTCAATTAAAAAATGACTATGATGCATAAAGGCACAACTATTGAATTAGATTTTCAGATTTCTCTATTTAAAGTGAAAAAAAAAAGGTATTTGATGCGATCTGGTGTGAATTAGGGGCAGGTTTCAACATACGGTCCAGTATCAAATCTACAGGCATCCAACACTGGAGCCTCTTTCCTTACAAATGATATTCAAAGTTTCTCTCTGATTATGCTGTGCATTTGGGCTGCACAATAGACCTTTTGTTTAATGCTCATGTGGTGAAGAACACATTCTATTCAGCCTGTAGTCAGATTAACTGTGATCAGGATGAGTGTACAGTATTCCATGGAACTGAGTACAAAAAGTGCGAATTTTGCTATTGCCAAGATTTGACAAGTAGAAACAGAGCATGTTGGAGAAAAACTCTTCACTCTGTGTTAGTGCCAATATTGAAATTTTTTACACTGCAGCAGCAGGGTGATATACTGTATAGCAAAGCACTGTTGCCCAAAGGGTGCTGGACTAACGTGGTCCTATATATAGTAGTAGACAGGGCACGCAGTCTGAGAAACAGGGAAGTTCTGCACCCTTTGTCTTTTCTCAGTTCCTTAATTCAGGTCTGATCTGTCTTGTGCACATCTTGCATCCTTATGTTTCTGCTCATTCAGCAGTCTTTCCAGCAGTTCATAAGAACAGATCAGGAATTTTTCTAGTTCATAACTTATAAGGGAGAGGTCATGGGGCACCAGAAGCAGAGCTTTGGTGTTACACTGACCAGCAACAAATGACTTCTTTCCACAAATAAAAGGCATCCATTGTTCTTGCTTCCAGTGCCGAATCCTTTTGCTACAGCAGTAGAGTCTGAGGACATTTTCAGCTGCTATGTTTTATTGTTATGTTAGTATTATATTACTATAAGGTTGCTGGTTTAAATTCTGAGCACAGATACGGTTACTTGCCATCAACTGCCAGGTGTAACTTTTCACTGATATAAATATTCAGGCTCTGCCCAACAATTGTAAATTGTTGTGACCTTGTACAACTTTCTTACAAGGACTTGTACATCGTAACTGAGAACATCCATTCGTTGTCATTAACCACTTTAACCTTGTTGGTGACTATGTTGGAAGCATTGGATACCAGACTATGAAGGAAACCCTGGACGGGATGCCAGTCTATCACAGATTGCTGAGAACAATCAGTCCATAATTGAGTTAAATTGCATGTATGCTGTTCATTTCTTTCGTTGCCAGTTTAGGCATTATTTATTAAATAAATTAGTAAACAAATTATGAAAAATTTGTTAGGATAAATTTATTACTGACAAAAACCTATGTCTTCCACCATCTTTTGGGCCAGTGGTCGTTCATATTCCATTGCAAATCATATTCATCCAACATCTGTAGTAATGCACTCAGTGCAGAGGATTAAATACCCATTACTATATTTTATTATCCATGTGCAGTCATGTTTATAATACAGAGACACTAATGTTGATATTGGTACGCATATTCAGCCACTTCATGCTGTTTATCTTTATTTACAGAATACTACTCTCAGTACAGCACTTTGGAGGTAGAATTAGTTACAGGGCCTTGGAACAGAGTTAGCATTCGGGGGGAAGTGAACTCTGAGGCTGTGCTGTGGATAAGACATGCTGCGATAAGAGAGTTTCCTGGGGTGTGTCCTGCCCCATCCTTCTCCTTTTTCTGGGTCCACCAAACCAGCCACAGACGTGCCAGCTCGAATTACTTGCGATACCTTGTAAATACACAAAGGTACACGTGGAAACCAGAGAGCATCTCACAAGCGACAGTTTTCCTGAGAACTTGCATCACAAAATGCTCCAGGTCATTTGGTTTGCTCCTACGCTGTGTGCAACACCCTGCATTATTGTCAGGGCATGCTTTTCCAGCTTCTCTGACAATAAAGCACTGTAAGCAAGCACTTAAAAGTACAACTATCTGAGTTAGCAGTTTAGTTTTAATGCTGTCTCTGGGTTGCCACTGAATGTTATATAACACAGGCGTTAAAAAGATATATACATAGATATTTTTAATTTAATCTGATATTTTTTAACTGAACAATATTTTGCATTTTTAAGGACTTCTTAAAAAAGATACACCTAAATGTAAATCTCTGTGGGTAAGTTCACAGCTTGCTGTCTTGTCTTAATGCTATTGGCTGTTCCCTCTGTAAGGCGAGCAGGATGTTACATCAGCGAGAAAGTGGAAGGCCCAGGGACGGCATGACTCCCGTTGTTTCCTGTATGATGGTTTGGCTCTGAGAAAAGCCCAAAGTAGCTGGTAATTACATGCAAGTTTGCATAGATTAAAGGGCTAGCCTTTGGGTTAAGTTACTACGGTTACCAGAAAGAGCAGGAATTTTCCCCTTCCACGTTTATCTAGTTTGATGAGCACCTGATAAAGCCGAGCGCCATTATGTTTCTCCAGCTCCTGTGCCCAGCAGACCAAAGCTGCCGCATAAGGTGCAGCGTAAGGGGAAAGTGGTACAGAATAGAACTTCAACAGTTTAAAATATTTAATTCACTTAGTGTCTACATCAACCAATCCCACAGTCTACACTGATTTCTCACCTGTTTATCCTCAGAGATTATAACTGTTTTTGGCACCGTGCCAAGTGTCACCACTGGGATCCAAGCTCAGGAGATGAAATGCTGATGTAACTTGCTGGTGGAAGAAATGTAAGGCTGTGTGTCAACAACTGGGACCCTTCTGCAGACCAGCAGGGGCCTGAGCACACAGACATCACAGAGCTTCCATGAATTCATCAGAGTTCATCTGACTTTTTGGAACTCTCCAGAGAGCGTGCCCAAAACCTTCTAATTCTCCCCTGCCCAATGAGTTGCCCTGCAATATGGCTCTTCTGAATTAGAGCTGAAAACATCATTCACAAAGATCAATAAAGAGAGAGTAAATGTGTGGGCTGACAGAAAGATCCCTGATACACGGATGAAAAAGATGTGTGTGTACCATGTGCTTATTTGCATGAACTATTTTATCTGTTTTATTTTATCATAGCTGCTCATGCCTTTTTGATTTTGCGACAGTCTCGCATCACATATTTCGCAACAGTTTGCAGCCCATATTCTTTCATTCTGAAGTTTACTTTTGCTGCAGTAGCTGTGTAACTTGTCATACTTGACTGGATGGAGTTTATTCATAAAGCATGAAAATCCTGTTTGGGTTTCAGAAAGTATAGAGTCTGCTGAGTTAGGTGGATTTATTGTTTTCCAAGATGGGTTGTTATGTCAAAAATGTAACTGGCTGTGGCTGGGCTTTTCACATGGTTGTTTTAAGGGTTTGCTAAGAGTGGTAAAAGTGAAAAGTAAAAAAGTACCAGTGATCAGAAATCCTGTGGATGAAAACAGCTTTTAGATCAGAGGTTAAAGAAAGGTGAAAGCAGTTAAAGAAAAATGGCAAGAATCATGCAGATAAACAGACACACATCAGTCAAATCAGTTGCTCAGTTCTTCTGTCCCACTTGTTCTGGTGAGAGTGCGCTTAGAAGGTGGGCCTAGAGCCCATTGTTCCCCACAAGTGGTCTCCAGCTCCTCCTGGAGGATCTCCACATGCTTCCAGGCCAGCTGATAGATATGATCTCTCCACCGTGTCCTGGGTCATCCCTGGGGTCTCCTCCCAGTGAGATGTGTCTGGTACAACTCCCGAGGGGGTCACCCAGGGGCATCCTTCAACATGCCCTCTCCATTTTAACTGGTCTGTCTTAATCTGGAGGAGCATCAGCTCTATTCTGAGACTTCCCTAGATCACACTGTCAGGGAGGGTCAGGCCAGTAATCTGGTGCAGAAATCTCATTTCGGCCACTTTATACGCAGTCCCTTTTTTTGGTCATTACCCACAGTTCATAAGCATAAATGTGGAAGAAAAAATGAAGTGATCCATAAACTTAGCTCCTGCTTCACCACCACAAACCAGTACAGCGCCTGCAACACTGCTGATGCTGCACCAGTTTGCCTTTCAATCTCCTGCTCTCTTCTTCCATTTCTCCTTAGCAAGACTCTGAGATACTTGAACTCCTCCATTAAGGACAGCTGCCCCCCCAAAAAAGCAGGCATGAGTGGTATGGACCATTTCCATTTCCAACCTGCCTTTTAATTAAATCTAAGACGCAGTAAGAAAATGTGACCAAATCTAGCGGTGCTGTTCTCACTCAGTAACAAACAGTTCCATTACATGATCTATGAAAAAAAGTGTTTTCAACACTGTAATCAGAATAACACCAAAAAGGAAATGCACTGTATGTGTGTAATACTTGTTTTGCTGCAATTTAAGTAAAAAGTGGTGCTGTCTGTCTGTTCGAAAACTCCACGTCACATGCTGATTAACCGTAGAAAAGGTTTGCATGGATCTTATCAAAGTCTCGGACTTTGCCTCAACGATTTATGCCAATTTTATTTTGATACAGTGTGCCCTATACGAAGCCCATGTTTATAAAGTCTTCATGCTCCTATTGCGTACAGTATATGTAAAAGCAGAAAGGCTTTATCATAAGACAGTTTGGGTGTGGGGAGAATGTTATCATAGACATATGAAGCTCTGCAATAAGCTCAGATGGCAACCATCTGCTTGCTTTGTACACATCCTTATTTATGATATCTTGTATTGACACAATCTAAGATTTCAGTGGCATACAGATGACTTTCTTTTGGTCATGAGATAACTGCTGCTGCTGCAGTTGGGTAACGCTGCAAATACCAGGCTAGGTTTGCAAAAATAACTGAGTACAACTTTGTGACTAAATCTACAAGGATTCTTTGTCCTGCATGGTGTTACATGCAAGTATTTGCCTTTTTTGGTTGTGATTCGTTATAAAGATTGTAATGGTGATTGGGACTATGGTGGGTTCCTCATCAGTTCTAAGAACAGGCAAGTGCAAATGTAATCTTTGGTGTTGAATAACACCAAAAACATAACACCATCTCATTTTGTACAAAGAAAAATGCAAATGTTTTCATCGTGTGCTTGCAAAAAAATATGGAGGTCACTAATAATTTTCAGACATTAGAGCTGAAGAAACTCTTAATTCAAAGAATTTCTAAAAACTTCTGCTGTAAGATAATTTAATTTTAGCAAATATTTTGACAGTCATACTGTTGATATTATCACGCTGTAACCAAAAACAAAAATTTTTATTTGGATTTTATTTCTTTCATCACCTTCTTTTGTGAAAACACTGCAGAAGTTGAAACGGTTTCAAATTCTGTGTATTTTTCCTTTAATTTTCCATCACGTTAAACTTCATTCCTAATGTTCAGGAACACTTCTGATTGTTCTATGGCAATAGATTCATGCATATTTTAAGCTCAGTTGCATTTATCAGGAGCACTATAATATTTAGGTATGGACAGTACCGTATAGACAGATGAGCCTCAACCTTAAAACCACTGACAGGCAAAGTGAATAACATTGATGATCTCATTACAGTGGTACGTGTCAAGGGGTGGGTATATTACGCAACAAGTGAACAGTTGGTTCTTGAAGTTAATATGTTGGAAGCAGGAAAAATGGCCAAGTATACAGATCTGAGCAACTTTTGACAAGGGCCAAATTGTGATGGCTACACGACTGGGTCAGAGGATCTCCAAAATGGTGGGTCTTGTGAGGTGGGTGTTCCTGGTATGCAGCGGTTAGTACCTACAGTACCAAAAGTGGTCAAAGGTAGGACACCCGGTGAACTGGGAACAGGGTCATGGGTGACCATTGATGTACGTGGGGAGCAAAGGTTAGCCCGTCTGGTCCTATCCCACAGAAGAGCTACCGTAGCACAAATTGTTGAAAACCTTAATGCTGGCCATGACGGAAAGGAGTCACAACACACAGTGCATTGCAGCTGCTGCGTATGGGGCTGTGTTGTCATAGACCGGCCAGAGTTCCAATGCTGACCCCTGTCTACCACCAAAAGAGCCTACAATGGGCACATGAGCGTTGGAACTGGACCATGGAGCAATGGAAGAAGGTTGCCTGGTCTGATGAATCACCTTTTCTTTTAGATCATGTGGAGAGCCAGGTGTGTGTGTATCATTTACCTGGGGAAGAGGTGCTAGCAGGATGTACTATGGGAAGAAGGCAGTGTGATGTACACCCTTCGTGGCAACAGTATTCCCTGATGCAGTGGCCCTGCCACACTGCAAAAATTGTTCAGGAATGGTTTGAAGAATATGACAAAGAATACAAGGTGTTGTCTTGGCCTCCAAATTCCCCAGATCTCAGTCAGATGGAGCATCTACGGGACGTGCTGGAAAAACAAGTCTGAACCATGGAGGCCCCACCTTGCGACTTACAGGACTTAAAGGATCTGCTGCTAACATTTTGGTGCCAGATACCACAGGGCACCTTCAGAGGTCTTGTGGAGTCTATGCCTCGATAGGTTAGAGCTGTTTTGCACGAGAGGGACCTACATAATATTAGGCAAGTGGTGGCTGATCTGTGTATGTTGCATTTTCACCTTTACCAATTCTCTGTGAATTGTTAAAAAATTTTTTAAAGTCCAACCCATGGTACATACAAAGCACAAGTAACATTATGTATTGTATAGCCTCTATTATACCAAGGCTGTTGCTGGTTTAGGTGTCGATGTGACGATTCTTGGTGTCGACACCTGTAGAGGTCCCGCAAAAATTCCTAATTATTTTACTTAAAAGAGTGGAAAGAACAATATTCTTTCAGGTGGGGGCAGAACTCCTAGCTGCAACCCCAATTACACTCTTCAGCGTTAAACAGAAACAGAAACACAGATACTCACTTATCAGTACTTGCAGAATCTGTATCACCTGCCTGGGCTTTAGACTCCATCCTTCTAGTCTTGACTTTTAGATCCATGAATGCACCAAAGCTGAACTATACCATGTGGCAACAAAAGAACAGTCTGTGAGGTACGGTCTGATAGCACGACAGTCCATCAGGCAGCAGCTTTACAGGCAATTTTTAGTTAACCTAAAACAGATATCTTTGGGAGGAAAAGATGCTGACAGCACACTGCCTGAGCCGAACCCACGCCCGAACAACATCCACGAGAAGTGAAGCAACAGCGTTTTTCGCGGAGTCAGTGAGTCATACCTTTAATTATAGTGCATTGGCAGCATGTTATGGATAATAAATATAACGTTCCAAAAAATTGTTTCGTAAGATGTTAAAATGTGACAAGATGTGATAAATTACTCAATGCACTAAAATTAAAGCTGTTCAGCGCCGAATATTACGGTTCTAGGGCCTCTTCAGGAACTCGACCCCCGTTTTACGGAAGGTTTTTCAGAAAATAATTTAATTCCGACACTTCTTTGTTAGTTGTAACCTGAAATTTGTGGGTGCGAGTCCCACTCGGTGCCATTGCTGCACTGTTCATTTTGCTCACGCCTATTCGCGGGAACTTCCAATGTCAGGCGACTGGCAAAGCGGTGAACCCGCGAAACAAATGTCCCAACTACAGTACAGTATACTTTTATACTGTATAAGCGCTCGTCATCATATATTAATGTGAGCCAAAGGTTCAAAAAAAGACGTGAACCCACCCGAGTGGCCGCCTCAAGGCGGAGGGGCGACACCGTCCCTTCTTTTCCCGCACTTTTCGTCGGGCTGTCACGAGCGCGGCTCGCGCGCACGCACGCGCGCGCGCGGATGCGCTCCGACGCGCGCCGTCCCTGCGCAGGGCAGTGTGGGGGCTGCGTAGTTCTGCACACTTTTTTTTAAATTTTTTTTTACCCTGGTACTGCACTCTGCTTTACAGTGCCTGAGCAGTGCGCTGCAGTGTGCGGACGCGGCGCGCTGTGCCGCGTTTTTGCTTTCATTTCATTTTGCGCTTTTTTTCGGGCGTTCACTGCGAAACGCCACACCGGAACCTTCGTCTTCAGCCGGAGTTTTTCTCTGTTTGACGGATGCGGCGCGGAATTAAGACGGAGGCCAGCTCGAATACGGATTTCCCCCAAGTAAGACTTGCTTTGAGCTTCTTATTGAGTTTTTATATCATGCACGGTGTCCTCTACAGTTGTAGCTAATAGAAACGGGATTGTGGCGGTTCTGGGTCAGGGAATGAGGTGGGAACCCATTGTGCTGTAAGGTCAGGAGGGTCACTGATTAAATATTATAGCTCTGTTGTGTTTGCCTAAAACATTTAGTCACTTCTTGTTCTTCTTCTTCTTGTTCTTCTTCTTATTGTTATTATCATCATCATCTAAGTATCTTGGGACACTTGCACGAATAAAATGTGAAGATTCAAGCCACAAACTGCTGCACCTAAGCTTAGCTTTTATTCGATGTGATGCCAAGGGTGTCAAGGCTAAAATGTACTCGAAACAGTCAGATTATATCGGTTTAATATGAAAACGTGTACGAGTTCATTTGCGTGCGCTTATTTGCCTGCCACCCTTAACAGAGCGTTTGTGCAAATGTCATGAAGTCCAGACTACTGGAAAACCGCAGAGCTGCAGGTCTTCTTTGTTCGGACACCGGTTTCTTTTAAGCTGTAGGAGTCGCCTTTTGAAATATTAGGGTACGATTTAAAGCATCCACAGACAGGATATGATGTTGCGACAAGAGCTGTACTTTTTCTTGGAGCCCGGCCGATTTGTGTTTGTTTAGTCTGGTCTGTTTTGAAGTTGCCCCTTTCCTGTTCCATTGGTCATCCATTGCAGTTCGGTGGAAAGGGTGCAGTGGGTAGTTCTTAAAGTTGGGAAAACCATACAGGCTGGGTCGACACATTTTGTAAAACAAATAAAAATATGTCATTTCAATATTTTAACCACTTTCAAGTATTGCTTTGATATTATATCACTGTTTATCTGTCCTTTCGTTATCATTAACTGCTTAATCCTGCTGAGGGTCAGGGCAGTCGGCCTATCTCAGAATCATAGGGTGCCGGGCTATGAAACAACCCCTGGATGGAGCAACAGTTCATCGCAAGATAACCGAACCGACCATACACAACCATATACAACAGGCGATAAAGAGTGACCAATTAACCTGAAATGCATGTCTTTGGACTGTGGGGCAAAACCCATGCGGGCATGGGGAGAGCATGGAAACTCCACACAAACGCAGCCCAGGCGCTGTGAGGCAGCAGTGCTCATCACTGAGCCACCATGTTGCCCTTGACTGTTTATTAACATTAAAATTCACTGTCAAGTCTGCATTGTTTGCTAGGCTTAGGGGGTCCACAGACCTCACATTTATGGACATTTTTCTGGAAGGGGGTCCATACAGTAGATTTCATGGCATTCTTAACGGGGTCCGTAGACTTTGAAGTCTGACATTCTTTCTCTTTAAATGTTTTCTGGTCTGGTGAAAGTATTGCTTCATGTTTTCCCAAGAATAAGGGGAAGTAGAATCAGAATATAGCATGATGGCTAATCATGTTTATGACACACCAAATAAATACCTCCCCAAAGTTTCACAAGCAGTACTTGATTTTTTTTTTTTTTTTTTTTGCACAAATCAGCAAGGCGTCAAAGAAATCAGCAATAAACACTGTGCAACTGTACTCATATCAACTCATCTTTTTCAATTTCAGATTCTTCATTGCTTTCATCTTGCAGAAATGCAGAGTTTTTGAGTTTTTATTTATTGATAGAGATGTTTTAAATATAAATATAGCTGCATCTATGGTGACGCATGTCTCTTATTTTCCACAAAGTGGAAAAAAGTTTACAACTTGACTTATAATTTTAATAGCAGTGGAATTAATCATAACGCCCTGGCCATGAATATGACAATGTTTAAAGCGGAGCAAAATATGTTATGGCCCAGCTGCATGAGCGCATTACCACAGCACAGCCTACTGTCTGTGTGCTGTGTGTAGAGTCTGTTTCAGTGCACCACAGCCCACAGTACGCCAAAACGAAGACCTGTGTATATTTTTATGGCTTCGCAAGTGTACATGATTTTAAATATAAACCGAAAGTTCTAAACTAAAATGTGAAATGCACATCGGTGCCTGTTATGAAGTGATGTTTATGCTTTGAATGGCAGAGGCGTATCCAGGACTGCGTGTTTGTCTAGGAAAATACTGGATCATGTTCTATATATCCATACCAGGACTTTCAAAAAATGTGTAACAGAGCTGATACTGGGTTTGTGCAGGACTGGATGGACACAAGTCAGTGTGTAGTGTCAGGGAATTGTGTCATGGTATATAAAGAAGGGACTCTTAGTGGAGCATAAAGCATATATCCTGTGATTTCTTTTTTCTGAGTACCATTAACTTCATGACGTCCTCTATACTAAACATTGGAAGATGTAAAATTAGTGATTGCAAGTTTCACTTAAATTTACATTTGTTGTTCATATTTGGACATCTGTGGTGTGTCCAGTCAGATCTGCCTCGCAACAGAAAATAAATGGGGAGAAAATATTATAATGAACAAAGTATATCAAATGCTAGATTTGTGATTTCAGATACACATGCACGGGGGGCAAGTGGTACTGTTTCAGTTCAATGAGGTCTGCAGACGAGAAATTCCAGAAAGAAGCGTAGATCTTACGATAATGTCTAGAAATTAAGTTAGTTATACGGTGTAACAATATTTGGTGATAATCTATCCTATACAATTGCTGTATAATAACTATAATAGGCCAGCCAGTTTTGAATGGGTCAAAAATATAAAACTGTTAAACACAGCAGAAGTTATTTTATGTAATTTCTATGATCTATTATAAATATTGTGTATTTCTGTTAGGACAACATTGATTTTTATTTACTTGTATGACAGTCCTTCTCTTTGGTCTTTGGTTTTTTTAATCCCTAACTCTAGTCTGTTCAATTCTGTCAAGATGCAGCTTAGCATGAGTGGACCACTGCAGAGTGGAAAGATGTTGAACAGCAGAAAACGATCAAGCTTCATCAAGTCATTTCCCAACAAGCTGCCCAGGGTGGAGGGAGTTGTAGGAGGTACTGGACCTATGGGACTCCCCCAAGCAGTAACCCTGTCCAGTACCTTCCAGAAGGTACCTATAAAGTATGCCGAATCCCCGTTTTCATACAGCTTCAATGGAAAAGGAGCAACGGACTTTCTGCCTCTCAGGAGATCCTCAAAGAATAGTCTAAGCCAAATAATTCAACCCTTTCATGTAGAAAGGCAATTGTCAAATGAAACTTTGTATAGATCAGATAAAATGGCCTTCCCAGTAGAAGGCTTTCAGACTTCTGTCATACACTCAGCCAAATCTCCATTCAAGCCTTATAAGGGAAGCTTAGAAAAAAGCTTGCCTAGTGCACATGGAATCCATTCTTCTATAGCTCTGAGAAAGCTAAATGGAGGGGCAAACATTTCTCCACAGTCTAGAAGCTCTCTTGTCATCCCCAAACCTGTTTATGGTCATAGCCCATGCTGTCCTAAACCTGGATACACATCAACACTATGGTATAGCACTGACCATGCCATACCACAGATAAATCAAGGCATCTTGAATGAGAATTGGACGAGACAGTATAGGTCCATGGCTTTGCTGCAGAGAGAAGTTCACGAAAGGTTAATAGAAGAACATAATCATCATCTGGAACGGGATGGGGACAGATTTCCTCTGAAAGACACAAATCCTAAATTGCAGTTTCCCACAGAATCTCCAGAACACATGAGGATTCCCACTTTGCTGCAGCCAAAATTCACTGCACCTTACATTCATCCTTCACATCCTTCATCAAACTATTCCTCAATGCAGTTTTCTAATTTAAAAGCTCCCTCTAATATGAACCAATACAAACCTTCATCTCTGACATGTTCCAGTGTTGCAACACAGAAAGGGCCCCAGTCACACCTTGGAATCTCATGCAAAATGTACCAAAATAATCATGTGATGCTCAAGTATACAGAGGTCCCTCAGCACACAGTGTTGTGCTATCCGGAGAATGTGGCAGCTGAGAATAGTTCAACTTTTAAAGATGCTGGAGGGAAATGCACAGAGGAAAACTCATCTAATGTGAGAAAAGGCATTTGTAGAAAACCTACATGGCAGCACGAGGACCTTCGACTACCTTTTAAGGATGTTTCAGTTGCCACCGCACCAGGCAGTCATCCATTTCTCAGAACTTTTAAACAGTCTCTGAATGGTGTATGTAAAATGCAGTCAAAAGGAGGACAAAAAATATACTCAAGTGAAGGGGTTTTTTCAGAGGAATCTGGCAGCCAACAGTATGGATGGGGGAGTTACTGGCCTTTGGATGTACAAAAAGTACAAGATGGGTCTCTTTCAGAGCAGCTGTGTCGGCTTCACAGCCCAGGTGCCATTCACTCTCTGCAGTCACACTCTGATTCTAGATGCAGGTGGAATTTGGCACAAGCAAACTGCAGCGTGCCTGTGAATGGTAGACATGAAGATAACCTGCGCTCAGAAGAAACCTTGCATCGCCCCACCTCTGACCACCATCGCAGAAAGACAGGTCATATCGTAGAGAAACCTCAACATGCAGAGTATACTCCTTCACTTTCTACCAAACTACCTGATTACGAAAAACCAAAGCCAAGCGACTGTATCACACCAGCTGCTAACAAATTATCATTTTTGGGACATTCAGAGGTCACAGATTGTATCAGTGTAGTTAAGACTCCCAAACAAGGCGGACCAAAGAAAGATCTCACCGAAAAGCAGAAGTATGGTCTGCAGCCATCATCTTCACCTCCCATGCCTGTTATTAATAATGTCTTTAGTTTGGCACCCTATAAAAGCTACCTAGAAAGCCTAGAGAAATCTCAAAAGGTTAAAGCAGAAGAGATGCTTACAACCTGCTTATTACAAAAAGAGGAAAACAAAAGTGAAGGGGTGCATCAATGCCTAAAAGAGACAGGTGATACAAAAGACGATGCTCATGGTACTATTGACGTTTGCATCGAAAATAATAAACATGGAGTTATGATGCATGCAAGTCAGATATATGCAAAAAACTTAGACTGTGTAGGAAGGAGCTTTGCAAAGCCTGGAACAGAAGAAAATAAATTCCTGCAGCATAAACCCAGTGAACACTCTGTTCATATTCTGTCCCTCAACTCTACATCACCACCTCTCAGTCAGGCAGAGACAGATTTTTTTTTGGAAGCCATCCAACCGCAGTGTCTTAAACTCTCTGATTTCATGAGTGATGTTATCAAACCTAGTGAAAAAGAAGTTCACCTTTCCACCACACACATCACCAATGGCCCAAAGCAGACTCATGATCATTTCATGAAACTGCATCTGTCACTCTGTAGACGCATCTCCAGTTCTGCATCCAGCACCAAAGAGCCGGAGTTAATAGCCTGGCTGGCTAAGGGGGAGATGAATAAGACGCTGAGTATCTGCTCCCTGCTGGGGTCCTCTGCAAGGGAGATCTGGTTGAAATGCCAGGACACTGCTGCAGCCCTCAGACAAGTCATTTGTCAGCTGGAGAACTATGTCTCCTGCCGTCAGTGTCCGTTCCCTCACGTGATACGCGCCGGAACCATTTTTATACCCATGTTGGTGGTCAAGGAGGTCCTCTTCACTGATGTCCCAGGAGAGCTCATCGACCAGGTTCTGCAGGAGCACCGCATCGAGCTGCGGCCCACCACGCTGTCTGAGGAGAGGCATCTGATGCAGCTGCAGAAGCGAACGTACTCCTCCAAGCAGCGGAGACTTCTGTCCCTGAGACAGCTACCAGACATTTACCCCGACATCCTCAACCTATTTTACTTCACGTGTGTGAAGGAACGCCTAGGTAAGGTGTCACACAATTACACACAAAATAAACATCACTGCTGCTACAGTAAAGCTTCTCTGGAGTACAGAACATAAGAAATGTATTAAGTTGTCTAGTGTACATCTGTTGCCCAGCGTACATTCCTAATAGGTTCCTGAAAACCAGACTTAATCTGGAAAAACTTAAATAGGGAGCCTGTTTCCCATTATTTACTGTAGGAAAAATTGTTATAATCCATTTCAACCCCTGCCAAAATAATGTAATAAGCAGTTACATACTGTTAATATTCATGAAATGAAGAGAAATCTTGATATGTGTGGTAATAGAGAGTGGAGAAAGGTAGAGGAGATGGTGATGTGTTCCACAAATGAGAAGTCGCTACAAGAGCCCCGGCTGTCTGCACTACTACAGCCACATGCATTCAGTGAGGAGCATTTGTGGGTCTTGTCCTTTCACCCATTTTATACTTACTTTACAATTTTTAAAAAATTAATAATTAATGAACTTGTTTGTTCTACAGTTGTTACACAGGGATGAGCTTTGTTTCTGCTTATACAGCACATAGAGGGTTGTGTGTGCATATGTTTTGCTGGATCTGGACAATATTTGCAGGACTGAGACAAGCTGGCAGGAGGAGCTTGCTGTGAACACAAACTTATTGCAGTTATTGCAGTAAAACTCCCGCTTGGCATAGCTGACTGGACACAAATCCGCAGCAGATCCCCCTCACTCACACTAAAGATTATTCAAAATGGTCTCGGTCACTTGTTTTGATGTTATGAGGGGTTTTTAGCTGGAAAAGGTTGAGTCAAGCATTCAAAACATAAATGGGGATTCTGTGTACACGGTTATGTAGACTAAAAACCTTATAGGAAATATTGCACATTATAGAATTATTTTTGGCATAGAAAAACAAGATGTTCTATCAAAAGGAACTAAATAGAATGTATACTGGGGCACAGGTGTACATTAAGCTGTAAAGATAGAACATTATTGACTTGACTGATAGGAGGGAGATAGGAGGCATTGGTACAAGTCAAAAGGGTGAGTGCACGTGGGCATTGTAGACAATACTTGTATGGGTCAAAGAGTGAAAGCTATGCAACCCATAGCCATCCTACACCTCCAGGACCTGCTGAAGAAGAACTGGGAAAAACTGCCGGTTCCTGTCCTGATCAAAATTGTTTCTCAAATACTTTGTCAACAAAAAGTAGTTTCCAGTAGTTACTCAAATTTTTGACCAGTGCAATAAACATATGATGAACTATGATTATAATTTGTACTTTGGAATAAATTATGTTTTGGATGCCTTAACATAATTATTTAAAAATTTATTTTACAGGTTCTCCTTCACCTGATGGTACCCAACAAAAAGCACATGTTTCTGTCAACCTGTCTGTGGGCCCCTCAGTGTTGTAACGTTCATCATTTACCCAACAAACTTCTTCCAAGCACATCCTTTTCTCCTGAATTCCCTGTATATTTGAACTTCCCCTTCCCCTGTATAGTATGTGAATATATTGAGTAAACTCGTGTATATATGTGAGTTCATGCTTTTTTGGCTTGATTTTAAAATTGCATTGAAGTAAATGTGCTTCGCATATTAGTAAAGTGAAGAGAAACGTTCAGTACGGTGCAGTCACATAAAGTCGCACATCTAATTTAAACAGGGTAGGGTCTTTCTTGTGAACGAGTGATGCAAATAAAAATGAAGTTTTCCAGGGGACCCTGCAGATAACCAAGTTTGTTTTTTGAGAAAGAAAGACAGAACTATGCATCACTGTTCCTGAGTATATAGAAGTCCTTCGGTTTATTTGTTAACTGTTGGGCTGGTTTAGTGAAACAATAACTGGGTAGTAAAGGCCTGGTTACTTTATTACCATTTTTCCAGAGCAGCATTGATGTGGACCTGAAGCAGTGATCTGTTTCCCTTGTTTGCCGCAGCAAAACGCTGCCAAGAAAGGATCCGCTTTGACTGGTGCCGATGTGTCAGAATTAACCGTTCCAATAACTAGCTGGTAAGTTGAGTGCCTTGCAGAAAAGACTTGTTTGAATCATCGAGGCTCTGACTAAAAAGATGTACACAGTATTTCTGCTCTATGCGAAGCAGAGTGTAAAACTGCAGAAAAAAGGGTTAAACATAGAGGAAAGATTGACCAATCTCGCTTATCACCGGACTGAGGCTGTAATGTTTGTTCTACCCAAGTGTGGGGCAGAGATTCCACCATCTAATTTATGCAGTCATTTATTAGTCCATTTAGGAAAATTTTCAGATTTTAAACTGGACAAGTATTATGGAAATAAAAGCCCATTAACCCAGTATTCTGAGGGTTTTTCAGTCTGTGCACTTGGAGGGGGATCTCAGTAACCCTGTTGCTGGTCCACTTTGGCTAAGCTAGCTGAAGATAACCCTGTTTTTTACATTGTTCCAACCTGGTTGTACCCTTCTAGGTTTAAGTAGAATAACATGTCCTATTGATGTCACCTAGTGGAATGCAATGTAAAAATGATTCAAATGTGTTCTTTTAAATGTAGACATTAGTGTAATGCTTTCAGGCTGAAATGTGAAAGCTAATACTTTCTTATAAAATATTTTTGCATACAGTTTTCCAACCACTTATGCCTTCTTTTTCACACTCTACAGCAGTGCACTTTTGTTCTGTTCATGTGAAATCCTTGAGCGCAACAACCAAAAACCTGGAGCCTATTGGTTCGTTCTGTTGCTGGGAGACATTTTGTTTAAACATGATGGTGAACATGCATGGCTGTACTATGCAAAATTGCTCATAGAAGTTTTTTAAAAAAAAAAAAGGTTGACATAGGACATGGTAAAAGTAAAGATTAATGTGTATTTTGGTGTCTGTCCACAGCATTTACTTGTTGCTTAACATCAAGCTGAATACAATTGTTATAGCATGAACCTCCCCAGCCCCACCAGGAATGATAAACTGTAAAATTATAAAACACTTTTTTCAGGATACACAGTACAGTGTTATGCTTTCTGAATTTCTGTACTTCACACCCTCATTTATGACCATTTTTACTTTATCATGCTATAGGATGACAATATTTGATGATGCATAATATTCAAATATGAAAGATATGTTGCTTCTCATCATAGGTTCTGCAATACCTTTGAGAGAAGTTAACAGACAAAAAGACTAACTTACCTATAACTTCAAAATTTAGTTAAAGCAAAGTTCTGCGATCCATTTGCAATAAATTGTTTGTCAAATTTTGCAAGTATTTTCCCACATTATATCAGATAAATTCCAACAGAAGGGGCTACGCAATGGTTGTGTGACCCCAGGAAATTGTGCAACAGCAATGAAATGTAAATTACAGATGTTTGTATTGTATGAATTCTAGTAGTAGTGAGTAAATATTTCAAAATAATGATTTAAAGGCTGCATGTAGAAGGTAGCAGGTGGTTTTAAATACATTATGCATTAATTCATCCATGACTTAAGGTTTTCTGAAGTTTGGACTTCAAATGATAGCCTTTGTTAAAATGAAATGAATGCTTGAATTATTTCATTCACATCCCCATCATTCCAAGTGAGTCAAATTTGGGCCTCGAGGCACCATTTTCTCAACTCTTGGGGAACTGAATGGGAAAGCCTAACTGGAGCAGGTTAGTAGTTGCAGGAGGGAAACAGCTCTTCTCAAATCAAACTGCAGTACTGTGTTCTGACCATCCTGTACCAGAAAAACAGGAAAAAGTATAAACCTACAGAGTATTTAAGTTTACTTCCGTTTGTTGAAACCACTGTGGGGTGGCTTGACCAGCAATAACAACAGCTCATAACTGGAACCTGCGTCAACTACCTCATAAAGGTAACCAGGAAAGACCAATATCATCCAGCTTCAGTCATAACGCCGAACTCTTTATGTTGAGGTTTCTTCAGAGAGATCATCTCTGGACACTAAACGTTACACTCAAATAAAGCAGCACGTGATTTTTAAAAATCTCCAAACAATCTACAAATGCTCTAATACTAGACAGAAAAAATGGAAAAGATTCAAAAACAACCCCAGGTTTTGGGATTGGCACTCTTCTGAGGGAGCAGCTGAAATATAAAAAAAAAAAAAGGCAAAGTGGATTTTGGAAAAAATTGCACTTTTAATTTTTTTTTTTTTTTTTTTTTAAAGACCAACTAATTTCTACATTTCCACACTACATAGATAAGAAAAAATATAGCTGAAAGAAAAAAAAATAAAAGTACTGTATTAACTACTACTCAGGTTTCTCCAAACAAATGCATTTAGCCGCTTATGATATTACACCAAAATGTTCTTACATCAGACTGGAAAGAAGGGACCTCATAACACCAAATTAGCATCATGGTTAATCTTATTAGCTGTCCTGCATGAAAGATACCAGTTAGGTTTACAATAATGTCATATGCATTACTGTTTACATCACTGAAAGTTAAAGTACATTTTACTTTCATTCAAACCATAACATACAGGTCATGAAAACATTGTGTTGCGATAGTGATATTTCCACCCATGGACTTTAAATATGGCGATGAAAACTGAAGATATTGGTCAATATCGAGAGAATAGTTCTCTGTCCACAGTTATGATGGTCACTTTCTGAAAATGATCTTTTGACTTCTTTAAAAAAAATAATAAAATAAAATAAATAAAATAAAAAGCCAGAATTTGTTGCTCTGACAGCACTTTGAAAAATACAAAGCAGGTACGTTTTCTGCTTGGTTATAGAAGTGAACGATAAACAGCTAGCATTGAAAACTGTACTTTGCGACCAGCCAGTCTATGCTAATGACTCACACAAATACTCCCAGTAACAAAATTTCTTAATGACATTTATTTAAATAGTACAGTCCGCTTTTTCGTTTGTGGGAATGGTTATAACACATTAAAGCAACTGGGGTTTAAGTTTCATTTCTTAGAAAGTCTCAGAAATGGAAAGAGAAATGTATAGGTGTTCACACTTTGGTGAAAGGAGGCATCTACTTACTTTTTGCCACCAACACCAGGGCTATTTGTCCATTTTTCTCCCCCTCAGACCACTGCAACGGACGCAGAAATGCACGTGAACCTGTTGCCCCCCCCTCCCAATCTCACAGGTCCTTTCTGAGGGTCTTGAAAATACAGTCACTGGTGGAAAGCAAACAGCTCTCATTACCTTCCTGTTTTAAACACAGTTCACGTTAAATATAAAAGTGTAAGAACGTCTATCACAATGTTTCTATGCACAATGTTCCTTAAGAAAATGACATTATATGATTCATGATGCTTTATTCTCTGGCTCCGCAGCACACTTGTGCCCAATTTTAGGACTTTATTCAAAGAATTGTTAAATTTAAGGAAAAGTACAAAAATGACATCTCTGGAACAGTTTGCAGTTTAAGCCTAAATTGTTAATTTCTAACTCTTTTCAACATTGCTTCAGTACAAGCCATTTACCCCCTCTATCCAAGGTGCATTCAAACAACTGAAAAACATCTAGCCAGGTTGGACAGGTTTTCTCCTCCAGTGAGTGAATGTCACTCAGTTGGGTCTCCAAGAAAAAGCTGGTAGTGTCACTAGACATTTTTACATTAAGAGGCTAAGGGCAAAAGGACAGTGGGCTACAGATGAAGGAAAAAAAAAAAAGAAAAAAATCTTTAAAATAAAAAAAATAATAATAAAAATAAGTGTCTAGTCAAGCCTGTACTACTTCACAACATTAGCTGACTTCAGGTTCATTTTAGCTTTTATAAGAGATATCTGCCAAGTTCACCTTTTAGGGTTGGATCATTTTTACAAAATTTCTACCATTTTCATTACACTGGTACAGATAGCTGGAACCTGTACAAATTTGTAAATGCTGATTCTTTCATGTAAATGCTGCGTTTTGTAGATCCTGTTTGGCATATATAAAACTTATTGGGGGGGAAAAAAGAAAAAAAAAAAAAGAAAAAAAAAGCACAGCTCATCACGGAGGACTGTTGCTTAAGAATGGTGATGGAGAAAAGATGGGACTAGGAAACCACTGTCCAAGATTGAATCAGTCATCATCCCACTTCTCACAAAAAAGGAAAAAGAAAAACAAAAAAAAAATCCAACATAAAAAGCAGGGAGAAATACTTAAACTGCACAGCAAATATACATCTTTTGAATATTTGTAAAGAATAAATATTTTTTAAATTTAAAAATTATGCAAACACGTGCCACGCTTGCTGTTTAAACTTCCATGCATATGCGTTATTTACAAATTGAAAAATACAGATTTCCATTTTACCAAAAAGGTTTAGCCCCTTACAATCATCCAATCAACATTCAGCAACCCAAAAACAAGGATCTTGCCATGTACAGCAAACATGGCCCAGACACTTTTAAAGCCGTGTTGGAAGAGTCCATTTTACAACCAAGAATACATAAAATAAAAAGTCAAAAACAGAACAAAAGCCAGCCACAAAAAAGGAGAGTGGGGGATTCAAGGACAATGTTACAATACAAGCTAGGGGAAGTTTGGAGGTGGTTTTGGAGGGGTTCATCTTTTCACTCCACTCTGCTGCTAGCAATACTGTTGTACAATTTATATTTTAATATTCTGCCTTTTACTCAATATAATTTAAGTTTCCAATAAACAAAACTTGGGGAGGGGAGATGCAATATTGGATAGATGACCAGAGGCGACTGTGTAGACAAGTGCTGCCCAGCTGAATTGCTTCAGCACTCTAGTCAGTAGAGTAACTTGTCAGAGTCCATGATGTACACAGGATGTACAGAGTTCATCCTCAATCCTCGATGTACTCCCAGAGATCTTTCTCGTAGCCTTCGTGGACATGCTGTAGCAGCACTCTTCTCCGGCTCTCACAGTATCTGTGGGAAGGAAATGTGTTACTTGCCCAGTAAAACCACAAGCATAGTTTGACACATTTTGCTTAATTTCATACATTTTAAAGACAATTTACAAAATGAACATCAACATATATAGATTCATCTAATTACACAGCTGGATATTTTACTGAAATTGAGACCGAGTTGCCAGTTTGAGCACACCCCCCACACACACACACACACCTTATACGCTCCAGCAAGTCATACATCACAAGACTGATGTATGGCATAAAGTCAGGCAGACCAGTCTTTCCAGCATCAGTCAGTGGTCAAATGAGCATTGGAATGGAGAAAACAAGTGATTTTTGTGACTGAGTGGCATGATACTTGGTGCTACGCATGCTGGGTCTAGCATTTCTTAAATGAGTGTTGTACTGGGTTTTTAGAGCACAACTGTCTCAAGGATTTACTGAAAAGGGGGCAACAAGCAAAAAAGCACCAGTAATAAGTGCTCTTGTGGATGGAAGTGACTTATGGTTCAGAGGGGAATGGCAAGAATTGTGGAAACACCCAGACAGACTGCATCCAAATTCAACATCGCTGTGCAGAATGTGATCTCAGAACACACCATTTAGACTTTGCAGCCAAAGATCATGTCAGGTGCTGATGTCAGCAAAAAACAAAAAAACTCCATCCCCAGTGGGCACAGGAGCATAAAACTTGCACCACTGGAGTGGAAGAGAATTACCTGGTCACATAAATCTGAGGTTCCTTTTGGAGAACTTGGGGCAAGCAATACGATTCCACGAAGCCAACCCTTTTTGGTATCAACAGTACGGGCCAGGGGTAGCAGAATGATGGTGTGGGGAACAGTGTGGAGTTTTCCTAGCAGACATTAGGACCCCTGATATGCCGTAAGGAACATCTGAATGCCCGGTGTAATGGAATACTGCTGCTGGCCAAGTTCAGCCCCTCATTGCTGCATCCAGCATGATAATATACTATATCACAAAGCACACATCATCAAGTGGTTCCAGTAACCTGACAGGTTTTTTTTTTTAAGTTTTTTATTATGTCAGTTACCTTTCACAGTCCCCAAATTTCAACCCTATCAAGAATATTTGGGGTAAGGTAGAAAAGACTGTTCACAGCAAGACTGTGCAGCCACACAATTTGCAGCAACCACACAATGCAATCATTTCCACGTGACACAACATCCCTGCACAACACAGCCAGGAACTTTCAGAATCCATGGCCAGATGACTTCATGTTTTTCTGAAGGCCAAAGGAGGTGCAACATGCTACTAAATAGGAGTATTGAATAAACTGGCAACTCAGCATTCAAGTTTCTTGCAGGTGTACCAACTGCACAGCACTTTCTGAAACATGCACTCAGTGAACAGATTCTTTTAGGCAACTTCAATGGCAGAATAAGAAAAATGTTGTTTTATTTAAAAAAAATAAAAATGTATATACCAGTCCTACAGTTTTAATAAGAGTTTCCTGACCTGTATTTATCCTGTACTTTTTGTTTGATGTCCTGCAAGGAATCCTGGGAAATATCTCGCTCCAGGTATCCAGACAAAACCTCGGTGGCATTTTCCAGGTCTGCTTGATTATTCTGAAATACAAAAGAAAAGGTTAGTGCTATGAAAAACTTTATATATACATATATATATACATACATATATATATATACATACATATATACACATATATATATACATATACATATATATACATACATACATACATACATACATACATATATACATACATATACATACATACATACATACATATATACATACATATGTGTATGTGTATATACACACACATACACACACATATATATACATACATACATACATACATACATATATATATATATATACACACACACACACACACACACACACACATTTTTTTTTTTTTTTTCCCAATCAATTTCAACAAGAGATTAAAACTGCATGAAACCTTAAGGGCATTTTTCCAGTGTTTAAAAAAGTTCTCAAATCCAGTCTGACCTCAAAGATGATGGACTGATTGTTCTTCTTGAGGTAGAAAGCAAAAACGTAGGTGAACATCAGTGTTGAGCGGCACTGGCAGAGGACATCCACAGCCTTCTTCAGGAATTGCACCTCAATCCATGACATGTTGTGCTGTTGCATCTCCTCCATTTTCTGCTTGACCTGAGCATACAGCTTGTGCTCAAAGCGCAGGCTCTGCATGTGATTCATGTAACGGTTGCAGTAGAAGAGGTACCTCTGCAAGGCTGCCCTGGAGCGCTGCAAGACACACATCTATCTAAGTTACAGCAGAGACAGTATTCTTACTGTCCCACAGCAGAACAACTGTAGAACACCAGGGATTTTCTATTATACGCACAAGCTAATGACAAAGCAGTATGCCTACTTGACCCAATGTTGAATATTTTGTTCACATAAAATAGTTTGGTTTGCTGCACTGGAGTTTCCTTCACTCGCATTACCTCTTGTGCATCTCTTGCAGCTTTTGCATCATCCTCGTTGTAGCGATTGCAATTGTACCTATAAAATATCAGGTTTTTAGTATGATTACTGCATGCAGTAACTACATTTAAAAAGCTGTCTGCAGCTAAATTTAAAAAGTTCTACAAGATGGGCTTATAAAAGTTAAAACAATCCAGTGTTGGAATACTTGACAATTGTCCTAATTTGATAGAAGCACAAACTTTTCAAAACACAAAAATGTTAAGCCATCTCATCATGTTTGATGCAAAACAATGCAAAAAAAAAACAAAGTAAATGAAACATGAAATGCCTCTTATTACATTCATGTAAAATTATAGGACTTGACTTAATTGACGGTTGTGTCAGGGATCTGCATAATATTATACTTGTAATAAATGCAAACAATGGCTCCCCTGGTCAGATTACTACATTTTCATAATTTTGACTTGTTAAATATTATGTTAATGTAATAAAAGAACCAATTCATAAAATATAGGATGAGACAAAAATGGACAGTGATACAATTTGTAAAATCTGTATCTTCTCAATATTTTGTATTTCAGCAGCTGGGAAAATTGCCACATTGCTCAACAAAATGTGAAATACACCATGAGAAGAAAGGGGGGGAAGAAAGGGGGATGAAAAAAAAAAAAAAAAAAAAAAATCAGCAAGGCATGTCAGACTTGGTTGGTACAAGGATTACTCTTTTTAGAACAAAAATATTGAAAAGTGTAGGACACTCACCAAGCAGATCCATGGGGCTCCCAAGGGCCCAAACAAACCCAACAGAACTCTGCTTTACAATTCTGGTTACGGCATACCATGTGGTTACAGCCACCATCCTTTTCAATGGTCACGTGGCATTTGGGACACTCCTGATGACAAGGAGAGGGTTTTAATCTCTTGAGCAGTCATACCAAAGACCATCCCAAATTTTTATCACTTACCTTTGTATTTGCTGCAATCCAGTTTGAGGTCTCACTGTCATCATCGCACTTCTTAATCCACTTCCTCAACCACTGCACAAAATAGGCAGAGTGGGAGGGGTGTAAAGAGAGAAAATTATCAAGCCTCTTAAAGATCTTTAAAATTCAGCCCTGGAGTATGAAACTTATTTATTGATAACAGAACAGAGGAAATAATTAAAAAAAAGAATAAGGTACAAATTTTTGGCTTAAGGGTAGTCTACAGCCAGCAAGAGTATTTGTAAATGGTACCCTCCAGAAATACTATAATTCAATTGAATCACATTGTAATACAGTCGTCTCTTAAACCTACATGCTTAATTGGTTCCTGGAAAGGGTGTGTTGTGTGAAAGCATCATGCTGCTTGAATGCAGCAACATTAGTGTGTGTGGGGGATTTTCTTATTTGAACTGGTCCAGTTGAATTCTCAGTGCTTTGTCTGCCTCTTTTCTTTTACCCTTCTCTACAGACTTGCTGTCAATTTACACACTTATATATATGTATCGTTATATGTCTTGTATTAGTAGTGTGTTGTTGCATACTCCTGTAACCTCATTCAGATTTCCAAGGATGCAAATGGTGCTTTTGCACCAAGAACTGAAAGTAATGACATGTTTTGGCTAAGAAATGGAGGATGGCAGACACACTGAGGAAAAAGAAGAGATATGCAATAAAAACTGAACAGAAAATGTATAAAGTTTGGGACCATTTTAAGGTCAAAAGGAAACAAAAAAAATTTTTTTTAAAGATTTCCTAATGCTACAGCATCTGAACAGACAGTATCCTATGTTCACACATGATAGACCAGACACTACTAACCTTTTTGCATACTGATGAATGCCTTCTACAAATGGCCAAAAGCCTTCCAATAAAACATTATTGTTCACTGAAATCACATGCTACTGCAACATCTACATTATTCCTGAACTGTACTTAAATTTTATTCTTTCAAATTATAATTTAAGCTGCACTACTTAACTCTTGGAGTAAAAAAAAAATAAATAAAAATAAGCAAAGCAATGTTTCTTTTTATTTATGCCTTAGTCTTTGGCTATACCTGTAACATGAAACATTTTTGCCTATTTACTGGATTTCAATGTTTCAAAGGAAACTGTTTAATTCATATTTACATTACATATTAAAAATTTTCATTTACATTATATTTTGTTTCATTGATTTGTTTCAAGATTCATGCAACATGAAAACACTGGTTTATGAAAAATGAAATTATTTTGTTTTAAGAGACTTGCTATGACTTAACTCCTGTATGTTTTCTATTACTGTTTAATATACAAAATTTTCCAATCCAATTTCTTAACCAAAATAAAATACTACTCAAATATTAAAATAACTGATAGTTGCAGCCCCTAATGTCAACTGATTCTTACAACATAATCTACAATGCAGCTGACAATATTGATGTGGCCCTTGGCCAAAAATAGTTGAACTTCCCTGGTGTAAAGTGTAAGACTTAATGATGCAGTAAAGAAACTAATTAAAATTAATGACACGAATTTAACATTTTTTTTTTTTTTTAATTTATTTTTCTAAATACAACTGTTCAACATTAAAACACCCATATTTTAAGAGCTTCCTTTATAGTATGTACAAAGCATACTGGAAGCAGGTTTCAAAATGTTAAATATACAGAAAAGGCAAACCCAAACAACTCAGTCCTGAAATATCCAGCTCCCAGCTGAATTCTGTAAAGTCAATAGCTGCCTAAAGTGTTTTTTTTTTTTTTTAATAAAAATGAATCCCCCTCTGAGCCAATTTTACATACCTTGCACTTGACAGGGTCATGCCAATTTTCTCCACAGTTAAAGCTGAAAGACAATTTTCTTAGCATTATTAGTCATCAATTATTCATGACTCAAGTATCACAAAAGAGACTCAAAAGAGAAAAATGAAATGATTTTGAAACATATTTAACAATTAATCTATAACTTTTACTGAATTCTGTCCATGCGGTTATATTGAATTGTTTTCACCTAGCTAGTTATCTTAAAGCAACATGCAAACAAAGCAAAGCAACAAAAAAAAAAAAAAAAAAAAAAAGGGTTCTGTATTAACGTAAAGACAAAAACACTATGCTCGAGGTACTATATTTACTGACTCCTACTTGTTTTCTATTCTTTTAGAGATCATAGTGAAAGACATTGACTTCTTTTAGCCTGATCTTACCAGAACTGCCGGCCACATTTGCACCTCACAGGTTTGGCATCAGGGTACTGCACTTTGACAACATGGTGGCAGTCAGGTGCAGGACACCATTTTAACAGTCGATTGCACTGGGCGAGGAAAGGGTGACAGCATCAGACTGATTGGTGTAGGAACTCCAAGGTTGGTGACAAGCGCTATAGTAGTTACAACTACACAAATTGTCAAACATAATTTATTGCTCCATTTTTAAAACGTTAATTTTTCCTTTTAAAAAAATGAATGTAACATGTTCACATACATAAGGTTTGTCTTTTTTTTTTTTTTTAAATCTTGTAGAACAAAAAACCCTTACCTCTACAAAGCTATTGGTAATCAAATGTTGGTACTTCAACTTCACCTTGGAATCTGTTATCAGGCGCCTTAAACAGACATGTTAAAATGTACACAAAATATTTTATTAAACGTTAAAATGACGTTTCAATAAATTTCACTTTGAAATAAACTGCTGTACTGCAGAAAAACTTGCAAACATTATGCTAAAATTACATACATTCCTATACAACTTTAAATGAAAAATGTGCTTTTAGTCAAATGATTTGTCACTTAAATCACAAAGAGAAAAACCCAAATTCCACACAATGGACAGTCACTTTCAGCAACAGCAGCCAGTTTGAACTACAACAATTTCATTGCCAAAAGTGACCCACAAAATGCCAAGAACACACCACAGCCTTGTCAATGTCGGTTCAGCAGTTTCTGAAGAGCCAAGCATGGATGCATCATGCCAACCAAGGGGCAACTGTTTCTGTGTCCTGATACAAGCAGTGGTTACATAACCTCTATTTAAAACTGTGCTTTATTTCCCATTTTAAGATGATTCCAGTTTCATTGTGCTCACAATAATTGAATTATTCATAGTTCAATTTTTTTGCTTCAGTAAGCAGAACACAGAATAACTGCACTACTCTGACAGTATAACCCATTTCTCATCCTTTCTGACAAATTAGTTTTCAACTTCTGGATATTTTTTATCAGTTTAGAGACTGGCTACTGAGCAAAGATATCAATTTTAAATATTAATACCAAAGGCCTAGCTATAAGAAGGGGCAGACCATACTCAAGAATTAAAAGGGAAAGCAGCAGACAAAACTAGTGTATTCAAGAAGTATAGTACAACCCATTATTTTACTGCATGTTATCTATAATGTGCCAAATCACTAACAAACCATTCCCTCCTTTATTAGAACAATTACAATGTTCAGTGGCAAGGTGGAACTTTAATGAACTTCTGCCAGGGTTTTTGCTGTCCATTCATTCGTCAAGGCATAATTCTGATGAGAAAATTACTCAGCATTTTACAATGACATGAACCAGACACTGGTTCTACTAACATTTCTACTTGGTGAAGCAAGGTAAATTAGGACAACACTTAAAAGTTCATGAGTTTAAAATTCTGCACAAAATGTTGATGTATTTAATACTTACATGACTGTGTTGTCATCCACCAATATATCACAGCTGTGAGCAGGACAGGAAATTGTCTTTTTGAAAAGGAAACAAGGATTAAGAACCAGCTAGTGTCAACTACAAAATTAAAATAGAAGTAAAAAAATCTAAGCTTCTCAAGAAGACATTAAATGTAAGTTAAATGAAACAAATGACTTGTGGACTTGTGTAGGGACCAGTTTTACTTTGAATTTAACTCCTACACAAACAGCTTTAACCCATTTAACCCCCTGCTTTAAAATAAATAAATAAATAAATATACACACACACACACACACACACACACACACACACACAAAACTTCCAGTGTTAAATGTGCAGATATGAGGAAAACATGCATATCACTTTAAGTCACATTTAAAGGGTCCAAATAAGGCTGACATGAGCAGTATGTTAAGTTATGATAGGTTGATGACAATGTTTATCATTGTTATGAAATCCAAATTGAGACTTGTGTACATGTTATCACTAACCATTAGAGTACAGAAATTTGTTTCAACATTGATGTATTGAGAAGCGTGACTGTGTCCAATGTTTAGAGCAATGGCACTAATATTTGACACAGCCAATCCATTTCAATGTATTCAAGATAAACTGGCACAAATGTATATGTGCCTCAAGCTATGAGTATATTTTATCTTGCTGTCATCTAACTAGAAAAGGAGTAGTACCTGCTCTTAGAGATGAAACTTTACTTGTGCTTCCCCTCATATTACCATTTTTACTTAGCTACAGGAAAATTCATCACAGTTTTATCCCATTTAAACAGAACAAAGGTGTTGTTTCATTTGTCTGCAATACACTGTACAGCTACCATGTACAATCTGTGTTATAATTAAATAAAGCACAAAACACTGACAGGGTATTTCTCACCTGTCCCATTCCCTCCTCGATAATTTTTGTTGTTAAGTAGTCACCCCAGCACTGCATGCAGAACTTGTGGCCACACTCTAGGCCAGTAAAGTACTGTGGGGGGAGGAGATGACAAACTTAACATTTGGTCTACAACATGAAATCACATATAAAGGCATAAAGGGGAAAAATAACTTCTTATTACAAAGAAAACTGAAGAAAATGATGCAACTGACATCAGTTGTGCACCTTATAAAAAGTAAATAGTACTACCTCTTCCGTTCTTAGTTACCTTGCTTATAGAGAGCCTATAAATACCCAAAAACACATTTAAGAAACAGCCCAAGGTACACAACTTGAGATTTAATTTACATGGACCAAAAAACAAACTATTAAAACATTTTAAATCTTATCATAATGCACCCTCCCAGGGCATCTATTTAAGCTTGCATTTCCTGAATTTGACTTTCTTGTTGATAAGGTGACAATTTAAAATGACACAAAATTCTGAAAGAATGAAGCTTGCAAGTGTATTCATACCAAAAACAACAAATATTGAAAGCGACATAAGAAAATTTACCTACATATCAGTCCACTGGTTTTAAGTATAGAATCACCTTGTACATACTTTGCAGAAACTTTTTTTTTTTTTTTTAAAAAAAAACAACTAACACACTGATAAGGAATCGGAGCAAATCAAACATTTACAGAAACTGTCAATTCTTTACATGCAAGAAGGTGTTTTAAGAGAGTTTTTGACAGCTGCGCAATGTTATTATGTCAAAGTTTACATCATACTCAAATAATGGAGTTACACAAAACACAAATTTTACTTTGAAACTGTTCTGGGACATTAAAGTCTTAAATGTATACAATAAACAATTTAATATTTTAGCACATCAGAATCTGAACATTTCTCTGTGTAGCCCTACAACATACAATCATTTACATGCAACAGCATCTCAGCTGAGCCCAATGGGGCACCCAAGGACCTACAGTAGGTATATTAAGCATAAGTAGCATCTGATGTGTCCCACCCAATTTAGCTATAAGTTTGCTGAAATTTAAATACTATCCAAAATCCACATTTTATATCACTGTTAAAGTTAATACATTAAAATTCAAAACATCTTTCCACTTGCTTAACCTGGACACTGTTCTGTTATAACACAACTTTGCACTATACTCACCGAATTAGGGTAGTTCAAGTAGCAAATCTGACAGGGCATATCCTGTGCAGATGATCTTGTGTTCATCAAACGTGTTCGAGACTTCTTACTAGGGTTTATAACATGACATTCTGAGAACAGCTTGTCCAGATTTCCATCAAAATACCTGTGGGGCAGTAAATAAAAGTTACTCTGCAAGAAGCTTTCAAGTATCCGTAAAAAAAGAGCAGCTTTAACAAAACTCCATTATATACTTCTGTGGACGTCCAGATTTAAGCAGGATCAGAGTCTATAATCCATGAAAGTGCACTATACATGAACCCAATATCAAAACTTGCCTTTCCATCAGCTTTTCCTTGTCCCAGTTGAAATGGCTAAGTAGTATTCTGGTTATAGTTGCTGGGTTCTGGGGAAATGAAAGAAACTTCAGTTGGATTAAGCTTATAAAGTATTTAACAATAGCTACAAATTCACTAATATTTTAAGCTGGAACAATATATTGCACATTTCAGATAAATACTTTCCTTTATTGCCATGTTAAGAGTACAGTCATCAAAACATACAACACAAACAATGAAGGCAGGGGAGCACATCCTTCACAGTAAACAGCATTGTACGACTATCTGTTGTGGAGAACATGCCAAAATATACAAGGAAACAGGATGCTCTGTCATTAAGGACATGATCTTATAACTCAAAAGCTGCAGGTTTAAACCACAAGTGCCACAATGCAGTGTATGATAACTGATAAAGATGTTATGTTACAAATGAATAAACTCACACAGTGCATGTTCAAATGCAGAATTTACAGTGGACTAATTTGGAGGTAATTCAGTAGGCCCACAAACAAGGCTTAAACACCACCATGCATCCTGCCCTTATAATTACTAGCAAAACATTACAGCACAAGAGTTATGATTGTCATTTAAACATTTATGTGTATGTTAAGGGAATTATATCTGCTACACCTTAATTTTTATTTCTAACATTACTAATTGCAATTGCCTATTCATTTACAATTTAATTCTCACCAATTTCAAAAGGGAAAAGTACAACTAATAAAGCATATTAACAAATGACTCCATTATACATTTTCGATACTGAAACAGTTAGAACTTGCCAGGCATAATTTAAAACATCATTTATGGCAATCTTTTTATTTTATTAAAACTTTAAGATCCTTCCGCAGCAATAATCCCCAAACTGAACAAACTGTTGCCAAGCAACAGAGAATTAACTGCAACAGAGCTGAACTGGCCTGTTCACTAAAAGTTGTAGAGCAAGAACTCCTAATCAAAAAGTTGAAGTTATAGGCATTTTTATATTTTAACTGGTTATTTATTTCCAATTAATTTAGTATTACTGAAAAATGTTGCCATATCAATAATCTGAAGATGAACACATGGATTAGTATTAAAGTGATTCACAGGATGTTTATATTGATACAATATTCAAAAAGTGTAATGTACTGAAAACTTAAGTTGAAAAACTAGATGTCTGTTAGCTAAAAACACAAGCTGTAGATTTTTTTTTTGGTTAACATATTGTTTCTGTTGTTAAGTGCAGGAAACCACATGTCGGAATCAGTTTTTAATTCCAGTCACAAGTAACATTTCTCACTACAGTAAAGTTAATTTCCATGCTACATTTTGATAATCCTCATCCTTAGAAAATTACTTGGACCTACCTGGCCACATAAAATGACTGAGCCACAGAAGAGAAATGACTGATACCTGAAGCATCTTGAGACTTTGGATGGCAAATTAACAACATGTGTATGCTTCCATTTGTTTTATAAGACCCAGCTGCAACACAAACTGGAAGACTATGCTTGTATTTTAAGGCAAGACAGAACTTATTCAAAATTATGTCATACAGGTTTTCACAACTTACAAACTACACTTGGACTTTTCCCATATATACTGTAACAGGTAAAAAAAGTTCCATTTGACAACTGTACTGCACAGTGCTTTACGTAAAATCACAATGTTAAAATACAAAAAAATACTTTTCTGTCTTGTGTATTAGCACCGCATTATCACATATTTATGGGAAAAATTATACCCAAGTCTTTGCCATATTAAATGATATAAATGCAGAAGTTATGATCCTTCCCTGCCTATGAGACCAGCTCAGTGTTGAGCTGTCCCTGTTGAGATTGGGGGGGGGGCACTAAGTTGCATGACTTAACACAACATTAAATGAACCACTGTTTAGCAGGCTGGCTTCAGTGACAGGTTAAACTTGAAATCAGTCATCAACTTGCACATGCCACAGGCAAAAATATCCTTTATATTTCCTCATAGACAGGCAGTTGGTCCAAATCAGACTTTTTTGGAATCAAACAATTTGAGACTTGTTCATTTAGGTGTCTGTCAAGGCAGAAAATCTATTGCACTAAAATAGGTTAAACGCTGCATCTGATAATACAAGTACCGATGGCGATTATTTGACCAGAGGATTACACTTCTTAACGTGATATTTAGATAAATGCTGCTGAAAGTGTTTTTGATGCATTACACAGTATTTGGCTGAATTGAAATATTAACAGGGTTTGGGGATGGTGAGAAGCGTGTGCCAGTCTCTTTTCTAGAACACAAAAGGATGATGTGGGATTAGTCCCAACAAGCAGGCCATTTAGACAGCAGCCAAATATAGAGGTGCTGCTAGCCACTTTAGCATGTAGCCCGTACTGGCTGGAGAATTCCACAGGGGCCCAGGCCCGGGTACCTGGCAGGCCGCATCACGGTCCAAAACTAGGCCCACGCAGCACTCACGGCCACCAAGTTTGCAATGTGGGGGAAAAAAAAAAAACCATTTACAACGTCTTTCACAATGTTAAACCTGAAATGTTTGTATTTAAAACAGATACAAATGCCTTGGCCACATTGTTTACACGAAGAAATGACTCGTTTTTAACCGGAAGCCGTTGTTCTTCAGCATAAGTCGACCATTTTATGGTTTTTAACCGCTCCCTGGCACAGAGTGGCCGCCGTAAACACGGTCATGACCGTTCGCGGCCCTCATTGCCTAAAAAGGTACTAGTCGATTCGTATGACCTGGCAGCAAGTAGAGAGGCCCTTACAGCCAATTCCCATTTCTCTGCACACCACAAATCCAAGTGACCCCGCACCCGAAATCGCCAAACACGAGAAAACTGCAATTATAAACATTCACAGATAAAACTCCGTCGGCTATCCGGCCGTCAACACTGAGAAGACTTCCGCCATGTTGTTGTTCGGCCTGCTCGTCACTTTCAATATAACATTACAGTTGGTTAAATCTGGAGCCATTGTGGCACCCAAATTCCCCAACGATTAAGGACCCCAAATGATTAACTAAAACGACTAGTTCGCATGTCAAGTAAACAGTAAAACAGTGCAGCGAAAAACATTCGCTAACACACAGTACCATCTAATAGTAATGCGGATTAGTAGGCAGCTCCGTCAGTAAAACGACGTCCTTGTATTAACCCAAGCTACTAACTAACCAGCCATCTAACCAACCTACTTTTTGAATCTGGTCTGAGACTAACAAAAAAAAAAAAAAAAAAAAAAAAAAAAAAAAAATCTCACCGGACCCCTGCCACTTCGCTAGCCGGCTAACCAGTTAGCTCGTAAACACAAGTTGTACTCATCCGGTTAGTTGGCCGAATAATGACAGCACAGGGAAACGCTCTTTACTAGTGGCAGCAGTTAACCAGCTAGCTGTTTCCTTGTTAGCAACGGTGGACTAGTTGGCATGATTAGTAAGGTCCCTCTTGTGTTGATGTTTAGCTGTGTCTCCGGCCGTTTGCACGACGCCACAATCCGCACTGCATTCAGCGGCCTATAGGCTGCCCCACATCCCCGCGCTTTCCTGGAACCGGGTCGCCTCAAAACACCTCACCTGGATGACCTCGTTGACCTCCCGGATACACTCCACCATATGCTGGAGGATCTGCTCGGCGGTGAGCACTTCGAAGCGGTAGTCCTCTTCATCCTGACCAGGGCCTAGGCCACTGCCGCCGGTCTCCCCGCACTCGTCCCGCTCGCCTCCGGCCACGACCGGATCCACGAGCTCCACCTCGCCCAGTTCCAAGGTGTCATCTTCAGGCTCCTCTTCGGCGCTGTCTTCGCTGCATTCCTCCTCCTCGTCGTCGAACTCATAGTTGTAGCCCTCGTCCGAGTCCATCCCTATGGTGGTAACGCGCGAAATGGGCACAAACCCACGAGCGGCGACGCGTGTAGACAAAGAAGAAAACAGGCAGACGAACCCAAAATACGAGCCAGCAGCGACGGTTGAATTTTGGAGCCGCGGAGAAATAACAAGAGAAGCGCCGCCACTGCTGAGCCAACAAAGGGACGCGGCGTCACGGGCCGACGGCTGACGGCGGACGGCGACGTGCGTCACGCGGAAGGGCGAGCAGGAACTCCGGAGCTGGAGCGCGCCTCGCAGTGCAGTTAAATAGTCCACCGTCGCTCCGGTACCGGCACCGCGCACGGCGCACACATACGTCCCGATCGCACGGGATGTCAAGCTGCATGCAAAGAACAACAACGACAAAAAAAGAAAGGAAACAGGGAATGCTCCGTCGTGGCAGTTTTTATATCGCCACTTGCGTGTAGACGACCGACCGTTTATGTCCAACGCGTTATCGGTGTTTTTGGATCCGCACAAGTGTGTCAGCTAAGCGCTGCTCACACAGGTACAGAATAAACACAGTGGCAGTGTTATTGTCCAACACCGTCTTGCTTGAAAACTTTGAGAAAGCTCCGTAAAGGAGGGTAAAAGTGGCAAGATTTCATGATTTATTAGTTTTTCAAAATAGCGATGCATTGTGTTTTTCGGTTTATTTCAGTTGCACACCACTTTACCTTTTCACATGTTTCCTCTAAATACATTAGTTCATGTGGGTGGAACAGATAAAAACCTAGAAATTTATGCACTTCAAAATTATTTTTGAAAATTTGTTATTAGCTTCCTTGTTCTTCTGAGGTCTTTGTCCAAGGTGACTTTGAAGAACAGCTTTATACTAGATGGCAAAGACGTATTTCCTCTTTGAATTGTGTGACAGTGTGGTCACAGGAGCTGAGTGACATCTAACAGCCTTTATGGTCTTCTAGCTTCCACAGCCACAAGAACTGACAGCAGTTCATCCATCAATGCAAAATGAGTGCAAAAAGGCGCAGGTTATACAAATGTGCACTATTTTTCTATTATCCTATTATTGTGTACTTTAGCTGACAACTTTGTCCAAAGTGTCTTACAGTTTCATACATTTATATGGCGAGATACCGAAATAGAACAGTTCAGCTTAAATTCTTAAATACTACTGTAGCCCAGTTCTTTATCTGACTCGATATAATCCAAAGAATTTTAATGCACGCTGGCCCTGTTTTATGAGCTTGTTCATTTTCAGCACTTTGTTTTCATTTGTTAAAAATTAAGTGGCCTACTGTACTGGGCCAACCATTTAGTCCACAAAGTCTTATGCTACCTTGTCTACCTGTAAAGTGATGAAATAATTTTAATGACCAGTTTTATGCAAAATTACATATGCAAATAAATGTAAAAGCAAAAAGAACAAGAAAACCTGTTAATAAGAGAAATTGCTCTGATGTGTGAAAGAAAGCGCTAGAAGGCCATCTCGATGAAGTCCTGCCCTCTACTGGCTCATGGTGCAATTTTGCACAGGACAAATTGGCTGAAAGTTGCTGAACTGTTTAACAAAAATGAAAATCCCACTTCTGCTGCAAAGTTGTGGACATTGAAAAATAGTTTAACCTCGAGCGCCGCTTGGAATTTAGAACTGAACAAAATGTGCTTTTTGTTCATTTGCAACCATTTATCTTCTGAGACATCTTGAAAAATGCTCTTTGGCTTAGCTTTTCTGGTTCTCAAAATGTGTTATATTATCATGGTAGTGGAAATAAGTAATATTTCTGTTTCCTTTAATAAAAGCATTATTTTCCAATGGGTATCTTTGCCAATTAAAGTATCGGTATGATTTATGCACAATTTATCTACGATAGTTCATCTTCAGTATAGAATGAGACTGATGATGCCTATTGGCAGCAACTATAATAATGGATGGCTATCCTAATATTGAGTACACCATAGCTAAATTAGCTAACAAAGCAAACGCTTTAACCACTTTATTTTATACTGTTTGCATGAACGATTTTTATACGCCATGACTTTGCTTTGGACAAATGGTTAATAATAATAGATGGACTGTTTCTTATTAAAACCATGTGAAGTAATACATTTTCTTACTTTAAGTCAAGAAAATTCTATTAATAAATTTGTGGTAGCAAGTCAAAGTGGTCATAGTTTGGTTGGGTACAGTGGTTTGCCATAGGCCACTGTCTTGTGCTGCAAAGTAATCGCGCTATCCTAAAAATATTTTGTACAAAGAAGTAAATCAAAGAAAGTTATTGCTTTTGAACTGGAGGTTATGTATTTTGGTGTGTAAATAAGATAATTCAAAATAGAAACACAGACACATTGTTCTCAGCAGCAAGTTTCAATGTGGATGGCCCGGAGTCCACGAACAACTTATCTGGAACAATGAACAAAACGCCTATTGTCCAGCAGCATTCATTGAGCCACCGCAGGGGCTTTTATGTGCAGCCAGATACGCTCAGTCTTAGCTTTTTTTTGCCTCTTTCACAAGCATTCTGTCTGCTTTTGAAATTCTCAGCTGTTGCCTTTGCAGAGGTAGCGCAGCATTCACAAGGTGTACAACATCATTAGGTTGACTAACTTCTGAAACCTTTATCTTTCGCCTCTTTCCACAGCATCACTTTTTCACAGATCACTCAACTAATTTTGTATACATTGCATTAGGTTCTCTTTAGAGGAAAATATTTCAGCATTTTTAAAATTTTTGTCTTGTCTTTGAAGTCTACACATTTTTATGTGCTTTTTGCACCACAAGGTGGCGATACAGACCCGAACAGTTGACTAAAGTCCCAGTGCTTTCGAGCCAAACATCACCTTTGTTCTGTATTTGGTCAGATGATCATAGGGGTGGCAAATCACTGCTTATGGGATAATGTGGCGGAACTATATATAGACTGATAGGATCAAATCCAGGTACTTAATAATCCTTCCAGGTAGTCTTATTGACTATCTGCAATCACAAAATGAATACTGTGCATGTGTTGCTTTATTCTACCCTTATAATTTATAAATTCTATAACTCTATCAATAATGCATTCTTGTAGCTAATTTTATACGCTTTGGCTTAAAAATCTTACTTTTTCCAAACTTTGTGACAATTCTCTTTACAATTACAATATGTGCCAAGTTTCTGAAAATGAAAATGTTCTGTACAAAACTAGTATTAAATTAGTATTTATGTGTTATGAAAATATGTATGCATCCACTTGGTTTGATATGATAGCTGTTTGGTCAGTATTATTTATTTGTGTGTTTATAATTGTTCTCCTGTGTACTACTGTCTCCCACTTTTTTAAGTCCATCCCTGCTGTGTACTTTTGTAGAAGAGGTTACAGTAGTGATCAGTGGAGAGACCTTTGTATAAGCAGCACATCAGATAATACTCATCTCATTCTGCCGCTGTAGTAACCAGGTGGATTAATAAACATGAATAAATTAAAATACAGTTTTATAGCACTTTAAATGACTGGTTATAGTCTCAATTCAGCATCGCCCTGCTGCCCACTCTTAGTTGAACCCCATTCAGCTCTGCTGTTGGAGACTTTATGAAACAGCTGAATATTGCCTGCCTTTTTCCTTTTGCTATCTAGCTGAGTTATGATGCAAGGCAATGCCTGAGCTGAGCTCACAGAGAACATTTTATGTGCACCGCCTGTTAAGTATTTAATGCACAACGCTGAGAAAAGCAAATAAAGGGAGCCACTCTGCTTACTGCAGCACTGCTGTGTTGGAATAATGCACACTAATGGTGTGCACATTTCACTTTATCCAACAAAGTTTGTATTAACTTTTTATATTTTGTACAAAGCGGTCTAGTTTTGTGAAAATTATGGCAGCAGACCCATTGCTGTGCTTGTTGATGTTTACTTTTTCCTGTAAATCAAAAAAGTTTTAAAATAAAAAAATAATGAAAAATAATTTAAAAATTGTTTTTGACAATTCCATTTTATAATCTTAATTATGTTTTATAAACTGTTATTTTTGTGATATTATGTGGTATTTATGATGTTATTAGTGGCATTAAAAAGACATGCATTAGAAGCAATGATGCAGTGTCAATGGGAAGATATTTTGAATAAAACAATGTTTAACTATTTTAAAAAAGTGGTTTTAAGACTTTGGGGTGCATTTTTTTTTAAACAGGTGGAAAAATTGATTAAAAGCAATAATCCATAGGCAAAATGTCACATTTTGTGCAACAGGTCTCATGGCAGTTTTTTTTTTTTTTTTTTTTTTTTTTTTTACTTCTGAGTCTTTCTAGAGTAAATTCAGACACATGGGCTGCATGTCACTGTATCTGAGAGGCAGGGGGGCAGTGGCTGGGGGTCACACTGGGCGGTGGGCTGTGGTGCCCAGTTACACTCTCTCTCGAGCAGGCTGACTGGGGCACAATACTGCTGTTAACACTTCTGCCGGGGATCTTTGGGGCCTCTGAAAGTTTAATGTGACTGTGGGAGCGGCGTCCGGTATGAGGTCAGAGATGAGCCAGGCTGACAGCAGTCCAGCCTTGCACCACATCTTCACCCTTGTAACCAAAAGCTGGTGTGAAGGCATCAGGTGCCGGGCACCTTTGTTCCCCGGGTATGGCTAATGAGCCATCTGTCTTTGAGGGGGGTACGGAGAGATGCGGCTGAATGCCACGCTTGATAATGCACACAAGTTACCCATCTGATTTGTACAAGGCAGTGACCTGATCTCAAGTCCTGGAGTCCCATGTTAATGATTTATTCATCTCTGTGGCCCGATACAGAGTTTTTTTTCCCCTGTATTTCTGCTACTATCCAATGGACAGCACCGGTGTCGTCTTCCCTGGCTGTCCATCAGTATATCATGTCTATTGGAAGAACCCGAAGTGTCATTGGAAGAAGTGAATGGCGGTGGATCTGAAACCAAACAAAAACTGAATGGAAATGAAATGCCTTTCATCTTTTGTGCAGTTCTCTATAGATGTTTTGCAAGCAAGAGCCAATGAAATGTTAGTCCAGTTATTCATCTTTGAATGTGTTTTTTCCCTCTCTGTTACAATAGGTAACATCACCATTATGTACCACAGTATAATAATAATAATAATAATAATAATAATAATAATAATAATAATGTAGCTGAATTAACATATTAAGCAGTAAACCGTACATTTTGAGCACAGATTAAAAGATCTAAATGAAGCTCTGTTTATTGATATGGGCCTGGGATATTCAGAAAGGACTAAATATGTACTTCGAAGAATTTTTTTATTTATTGCTATTTTATAACTACAGGTGTTTACGGTCTGTATGTGCAGTTGTCTTGTTGACACATTTAGCAAATTTTGAAAAAATAAACACTTTAAGACTTTAAATGGCAACATGCTTTCAATTTTTGTCTTTATTTTTATCATTGGTATAGCATTTTTATTCACCCATCCACCCGCTATCAGTAACCACTTGTCCAGTGCAGGGTCACAGTGGTCCAGAGCCCATCCTGAAGCCATAGAGCATGGGGGCCCCCTAGACAGGATTCCAGTCCATTGCAAAGCACATTCAGCCACAGACATACATATACCAAGATCATTCCAGAGTTGCCATTTCTCCAAAACACATCTCAAGAGTTAAAGGAACATAAAATACCTAGAGGGAACACACACACAAACACAGTGTGATCAGACTTAGTAAACTCTACTCACCCGGGGTCAGTTTTAAACCCCTGTCCAAACCCACAGACCAGGAGATGTGGAGCACCAGCGCTACCCATCGTGCTACTCTACTGTTATGCATGAGATGTAAAATTAAAATTGTTGACACTGTACAGAGATATCAACCAGGCAAGTGTTTCACTGCCACAAGACAAAGGCTGATCCTGGTACTTTGGTTCAAGAAGCTGCTAGTTCAGGCTGGCTGACCTTGCTGCACTCTGTCCCAGACTGGAAAGCCGATCTGTGCAGGTTTTGTACTAGAGTAATCAGACAGAGGCATTATCAGTCGTGCAAGAAAAATTACAAAGAGTCACAATAGTGTGTCCAATAATGAGGGGTCTGTAGTGAAAAGCATTTGGTTACCATGCTGCCAGTTACCTGTTGTTCCATGTCAGAGAAAAGAAGCCTGTATAGTATACAGTGTCAGGATGAGCCTTTGTTCAGAAATCACTGGACGGTGGGCGTGTTTAGGAAAATGCTATGATTTCCTTTTTTTAACACAGCACAGCAGCAGACAGTAAAATCATGGTGGCAACTTGCATAAATGTCCAAGGATGAAGGGGAGCAAGTAGCGTTGCCCTCTCATGGTGCCTGGGCTGTTGAAGGTATGATTTCACCTTGGTCTATGTGCCTTTGCATATTCTCCCCGTGTCTGTGTGGGTTTAACCAGGAGCTCAGGTTTCCTCCCACAGTCCAAAAGTGAACATTTCAGGTCCATGGGTCATTCTAAATTGTCCATAGTGTCCGAATTTGTGTTGCTACCCTACAATGGACAGGCACCCTTCAAAAGCACTGCTACTTAGCTTAGCACCCAGTGAATCCAGGATTGGATCCAGACTGCTGCAACATGAACAAAGATGAGTGATTAAGGCTAACAGATGGATAGACTGAATTTAGAGTACATATATGCCATGTCTAAAGACATGGCAGGCAGAGAGTAAGATTCAAATCTAGGTGTTCCAAGTGCAAGGCAATAGCTTTAACCATTACACCACCTGCTGAAAGATCACGAATTAGAGTTTTAAAGACAATGTTAGTGATACATGAAACAATATTTTTTTTCAAAATAATTGTTTGCAACACGAGCTTTTCTGAAATAATTTATAATCTCCCTGAAGTGAGTCACACTTTCACCTTGTTTCCATACTGGAAAAACACACAGTTTATACTGTACTTTGCTGCTGGTGTATCTCTCAAAGTGATGCGACATGGTGATTTTTTTGGCTGTTCAGGGGAGCGCATGAGGTAGTTGTTGTTATTTTACCCCAAAGGCGATCTTGTGTTATTTGGGTTGAGTGCATCGGGCAGTTGGTATCTTGTGTCCTGAGGTCATGTGATTCTTTGGTCATTCAGCTGAATGTGTCAGGCAGCCGGTGTTGTGTTTCTACAAATGATGTGACTTCAGTGTAATTCGCGTTTGTGCATTAAGGTGGCTGGAGACAATGACACTCTTTGACCATTCCAGTCAGTGCATCAGGTGGCTAGTGCCGTGTCCCACAGGCGAGGTCTTCTCAGGTCAGATGATTTTTGTGTTGCTTGGGTGGCACAAATACAGGTCTTATGACACCTGTGCCACCGGGATGAGTAAATCAGCTTAGCTGCTGTCGTGTCCCCACAGGTGACCAGACTCCACCTTGTCCAGCAGCAGGCAGAGTGAGCTCATGAATATTATTTAATAAACTGGACTGCACCTGACCAGCTCACGTTCACACTCACACTTTCCCTCACACCTGTCCCATCCGCACCCACACCAACATGTGATGCCGAACACTAATCCTCTCCTAATACTTACCTTGGCCCCGTTAGACTCAGGGACAAGTGCACTGTGATACAATTGGTTTATTCTCAAGGAGCGTTAGGCTGTTCCAACTCAAACTGCCAACTTGACCCCCTGTCCCAGACCAATACATCCTATATATCATGGTCTATTCTGTCTCAGTCTAAAATTGACTTTTGTCTTTTTAACTCAAGGCACTATTACTTTATTTTTGGAAATAAATATAATACCCTTGCTTTAATTTATTATGCTGGTATTTTAAATGCATGTATATTCCATTTACTAATGGCAAAATAAAATAATTCCACTTCCTAGAAGCACATTTATTTTGTTAAGAAGACACTATCCAAAGCAGATTACTAAGTTAAATTACTCAGCTCCATTTGTAACCTAATGGCTTGGATGGCAATAAAATAAAATACACTGATGTCTTAAAGGAAACAACTGAAAACCTAAACATTCACAAGGTTCAGTGTTAACAGCTGGAATATGCTAAGACAATGGAAAGTCTGTGTGGTGATTTATTTATTCATAAAAATATGACTTTATTAAAATATTCAGACTGACACACAGAGGCATAAAGAGCTCTACAGAAGGGTATCAGGTCAGTCAGGAAACACACCAAGGGCATTGGGTCATCCAGGGAGTATCCCACGGGCATCGAGTGATCCAGGAAGCTCTCCATGTGGTTTGATTGAATGAATGTAGCAGTGGGATTCACCTAAGATTTACCCGCTGCCAGTGGATTAGTGCTATTGTTTTGGCTGGCTTTGCTTCTGTCTCACACATAATTGGGGCCCTGGCAAGACCCCTCTTGAGCTCTGCGCTCCACAGGTTTGCACTACGCCGATCCCATTAGCCTTTAACCTGCAGCTCCCTAATTCAAATACAAATGTATTCATTAGCTTCCACATAGAAACAATATTGCAACACAGCAATACATTTATTCTCATTTTCCCACTAAGTTTCTCCAAGATGGTATGTATGGAAAGCTAGATGATGCTTCTGTCTTCCGTGGATAAACAGTACAGATAAGACAAAATCTTTACTTATTGCAAGTCTGATAATAAAGTACTGTACATGTAATATGTACAGAATTGGTATGATTGTTAAAGCAGTATCAAGGACAGAGTGATTCATGCTAATCAAATAGAATCAATACATAAATAAATGTATTATACTTAAAAATCATCACACAAAAACTGAAAAAAAGATTAAACTGAAAATTTGACACAATATTAGCCAGTTTCCCTGCTCCATGTTCAGCAATACCATATTGTAAAAGTTAATTCTCCCTAATGATTAATTTACTTGACAAAATGAGCTTACATGCCTGTGATATTTACTTAGGCAATTGATTTTCTCATTTCAATGATTATGGGAGCAGATGGTCAAGGCTGGTTAATCCCAGTTGTCCATGTTTTTTATGTACCCCCACCCCACCACCACCATCTCCACCCCTCTGGTTAAAGAGCCATGGAGCAGTTCTGTGTGTGTGTGTGTGTGTGTGTGTGTCTGTGTGTGTGCATGAACACTCCAGATTGTAAGCAGTAGTGAGAGAAACCCCTATGGCATGTGGCTCTGGGGGGCTTCCTGCTGCTCTTTTCACTCACTGTGGTCAGGATCATCTTGTAGGTGATAGAGGCTTTTGCAGATACTGGACCGCTATGTAGCATGCTAAGGTGCATCCAAGCACCTCTGTTGTGGATTTCAGTTTGGCCCTGGCTAAATGTGTGGCATTTGCTTGTTTTCTATATATTCATCTAGGTCACCTCCCACAGTTAAGAGGTTCAGGTGAGCTGGTGACTCTATATGGCCCTCAAGGTGTGAGTTGTGTGTTTGAGACAGCGCCCTGTAATGGGCTGACCTGTCCAGGATGTACCCTGCTTGCCCTCTGCTTCCTGAGAATGGCTGCATATTTCCACAGCCATTGTTCAGTTAAGCAGATTTAAAATATTGTTCAAATTTACTTTAAGATCTCTAGATGTCCTAGCTGTTGAGTCTTATAACTGCAGCAACATTTCAAATAATTTTACAAAATTAATGTCATTATTTAGCATGTAATAGACTTTTTTGCTCAGGTCACTTTTCCACAAGGTATGTTGGGAATATGTGACTTTTCAGCTAATTTTAAGACACAACTGTCAGTTTTTGTTTATGTTTTATTCTGCTTAGAAGCAAAAAATCATTCATTACTACGTTAATAAATATACCTTAAAAATGTAGAGAGAAGTGGTAGGGAAGCCAGACGGTTGAGGGGCTGAACTTCAAACCAGCTTCTAGTGCTCTTGTTCATAGAACTGAAATTCCGTAACTTGCTAGAGTATAAAACTGTGTATATGGGGAAAAACATCTTTTGAAATTATAAGCTAAATAATGGCCCAAACACAAACAAACGTAATCTGAAATAAATGCATATAAGAAGCGAAATACACATGAGCATTTGACAGATGTCTCAGCATCCTATTAAGAAAACCAACCAACCATTTGGAAAACGGTTACTGTTTATTGGCTTACTTTATACGTAACTGAAACTTGGGAACCACGGCTTTCATAAAGCCCTTAGTCTGCAGATGATTTGTTTTCTTCCTATATATTCTAAGAATTAATCTGTTCAATCCCTGGCAACTGTGTGAAGGAAAATTATGCCTTATCATGCAAATCCTATGACTGCCATCTGTCATTGTAATTAGTTTGTTTGACTGAGCCACTGCAGCTCTCCCACGCTAGCAGGACTCCAGAGGGATGTGCACCTCACGCAGGCCAGAGCCACTAGAAATACTTGATGGGTCATCAGTGACACTTGGGAAACCAGTGTCCCCGTCGTGCTCTGTTCAACTAAAATATAAACATCAGGCTGCATGTGCACAGCCATGGAGGAGCATTCCTCGTACTTCATCGGTAACTGACTTATTTAAGCCAATGCTGCCTGTAAAATATTGCACATAAAAATGCATTTTTCACTGTTCATTGTAATGACTGTGTAGACTGAATGATCATGAGACTGTTTTACAGTTAGTGGGAAGCAAACTGTCATTCATATTAATAATGTAGAAAGTTGGGAATTAACCCAGTGGCACTCACCTGTGGGAATGCCACTTGTATTTGCAGGTAATATGGTTTTAAAGTGATTTCTAAATTATATTTAATAATTGTACTGCTACCAGTGTGAAGTTGAGAAAAATAAAGTATGCAGAAAAATGTATTTTTTTGTTCATCAAGGTAAAGTTCTGCCAGCCTATGGCTCTATTTTCATATCACTTGGAACCCTATTGAAGCAAACCACACTAATACATAATCCTTTCTATCTAATTTACCTTGTCCCGGGATCTGCGCGCAATCCTACAGACTAGGTGTTGTACATGTAAAAGACATCAAGCAACACAAAGACTTAGTAGGTTAGCAAATCCTATTCACAGTAGAGTTCTCTGAGAAGAGGAGGAGAGGAGACTTACTGACCAAAACCAATCCATCAGCTTGCTGTGTTCCTGTGAGGCTCAGAAAGGACCAAACTTCTCAGAAACTGCATGCTACTTCTTCAGACACCAGATAGAAAAACAATCAACATAATTTCTTAAAAATTCTTTCTATTTTTTGATGATTGTTAACATTTAAAAGGATTATTTTTAAAGCTGCTTAGTCTGATTGTAGGAGGAAGAACCACCGTGCTACAAACTTAAGTTGATGCCCCACCAAGGACATTATGTCCCTCTTGAGAACTGATTTTCTGTGTTACCTACTTGCCAAAACTTACTTTTTCCATTATTTTTTTCTTTTAATCTTCTCTACAGCAAAAGTAAACAAGCCGCTATTGCTATGTTTGAAAAATATCACTATGGAAATAACTCGAACACTTCCATAAGCAATACCTATGGCAAGCACAGGTAGTGCTGGAACATTAAGAGGCAGTGAAGGCGAAACTTTTCACTCTACAAACACAATTAAATGGCACTGTAGAAACAAAGATTAATTCCTGGGCATAATATGGAAATGTGAAAGCATGCATCATTTTATATTATTTTATATTTCGTCAGATTCAACAATCTGCCCTAATCACAAACAGCAACAGTTGGTCGTATAAATTCTGCTGGATCTTTGCAACAACCTAAGGGAGACTGAGCCCCATCAAGGGGATCAGGAGAAGAGCAATCTGACACTTATCTCTCTCAGTCCCAACCCCATCTCGCTATTCTGCTGATGGCAGCATAAGGTCGCTTTGGGCAGCAGCTGTTTACTGTCAGAGATCTAGGTCAGGTCTGAGTGTCAGAGCAGAACATGGCAGGTTCTGCTCTGTGCTGAATATAAGACCCCCCACCTTCTCTCCTCTCAGGTAGTCTTTATCTTCATTCTGGAGGTCCTTAGCCCCTGTCTATCTCAATGTATTGACCTCTAGTGTCTCTAACTTTTTCATCCTCATGAATAGTCCTTCTTTTTTACAACACTGTACTGTAGCACAACCAATGCCCTTCTTTCATACTTCTGAACTTTAGGTTGAAGGTTGCACAGAGTGAATGCATCTATTTGTTAACCTTCTTCCATATAGGCTGCTGAAAGGAATATTTCAACCCAAAAGAGGTGGTCTAAATTAATGTTCCTGAAAACCAACATAAAGTACTGGGAATATATTTAACCTAGCTTTCACTGATTCTGCCTGGAGTCAAAAAAGTATAGTGATGGAAAAGTAAAAAGTAATAAAACTTTATATAATCATCAAACTATTTTGCCATTAAAGTGGTTGTATTTATCCTGTAAGTATAGTTAGTGTTGTCAGACAGGCGAACACCACAGAGAATGACCCAAGTGTTGGTTATAGTCAAGTGGAAAGAAAAAAAATTAATATCAACTTTATAAAGCTTAAATCACCGCTCTGTGTGTCATGTAAAATTTCTTATTAACATTTGCATTTTCATTTGCTCTCATATAACAAGTACTGGCTGACATAATCAAACATGAGGATGTCTCTGAAAGCAACATGTGCACTGGTTATAGTGACATGCACACAATAATAATGATTATACATGACCCAACTTTATCACCTTAACATTTGAATTTAGTGTGTGCGTGTGTGTGTGTGTGTGTGTGTGTGTGTGTGTGTGTGTGTGTGTGTGTGAGATTTAAAATTTCAGATTTGTGGCTTGAAAAACACACTTGTGTATAAAGAACAAAAATAGACAAACTGAGAATGAGCTTTACAAATACAGAGTTGAGATTTTTAGTAATATATCACTATTTAAATAGGAAAGTGGCATAGAGTTCAATTCAGTGTCATCAAATCTGTCTGAAAAGAGCAGCAATGAGCTAAATAAAAGAACATGAAACTGTAAATTGCAATATATGTGCAATTGATGTAAGAGGCATAAATACTGTATATAATACCATGTAGAAAAAATATCCATAAGTTATGTAGAGATTAAGACACTAGAGTAAAATAAAATCCACCCATTTTTGCTTTGACAGACAGAGAAGCAGTTAAGGTAAAGAGACATAAATCAATGGAAAACAGCACCTGCCAATGTAAGTCCTGGGTTCAGTTCTGCACCTATGAATGGGGGGCTTTGGCTGACACACGCGACTTTCCAGTGACTCGCAGGTAAGAGGCTAATCCACACAGTTCAAATCCCAAACCCAGGTGTACCAGAGCGAGAGGCTTTGTGCCTCGATTATATAACACTGCAGGGTGCGGACAGCAGCAGCTGGCAGAGTTACACTGTCAGCACTACACAGATCAGACTCGAATGCCCCGCTGCTGCAGCCATACACTAGACCAAGACCCCCTTTATGTTAGTGTATTTAATGAGCTGCGTGGAGTTGGTGCACACGGGCTGTGGTGAGAGGGGCTGCGACAGAGCAAAAACCATTCCTAAATAAGGCCTTTTATGGCATGGCGCTTTTCAGAAGCCTGCCATCCACATGAGGGTTATTGTTCAAACAGTGTTGGAATAACTGCACCTGTAGCTTAGAAAACTGTATTTAGTACATTTTAATGCTAATTTGTAGAATACAAGGTAAGATATTAATTATCAGATATTTTTAAGCGCACCTCAAGAATCACATGATGCACTATATGCAGTATTGGATTTTTTAATATCGTTTAAATTTTTCATTTCAAGAAATACACCATTCATACAACTAATGTCAGCACTTTGCATAGCCATAGTGCTGTCACTTTTGATTCAGAGGATCACTCTTCCTCTAGTACCGTTGAGCAATGTACTTGCTCTCAACTGATACAGTAAAAATTACTCATGCTTTATAACTGGATAAATATTTGTAAGTTGTTTGGATGTCAAAACTAATATCACAAGGGTTAGGGATAGTGTTAGGTTTAAGGTTTTTTTTCCATTTGGGAGTAAATCATCTATAATATATTTTATATTTTCAAACATAAATTTACATTTTTGAAACAAAAGACTATCATTTGTTATACAGTGCTTTTGGGTCCCACTGTGACATAATTTTAACTGTGCTGCTGTAAGGATGCCATTAGTAAGTATAATTGATACAAACTGAATAAAGTTTCAGTATGGCAGGAAACCTTGTCCTTAGTCCAATAAGTGTGCGTGAAGGACAAGGCATGAAGTTTTCAGTTATTAATATTATTATATAACCTGGTTCTAATCGGTCTTTGAATCCTTATTTTAAGATGCCTCCTAATCACTTTGTTTTACTGTAATCTCTGGCCTGCCCATCTAAGCAAGTCCTCTCCAAAACAAGCACAAGAAATGTAAAACTCTGACTGGTCAGCCCCATGCTGAGAGCCAGGTGCTAGTTATATAAACTCATATAATACTCATCTGATCTGATTGTCAGAGGTTCAAACCACTGTGAGCCACAAGAAGGGTGTGTCAGTCACAGATTATTAGCTGAGGGATCTGTGACTGTCTTACAGTCACAGCTAGTGAGTCAGTTTGTTCAAATTCACCTTGAGTGGCAGGCTGGGGAAAATACAGCATCAGCATTAAACACTGGGGAACACCTCCACAAGTATTCAGGTATAACAGTCAGGTGCTTATAGCTTATGTATTATGATACAACACAGACTGTGAAGCAAACATATACATATTAGTATCCAACCAAAAATCATTTGTGATCATGGCTGTGTAATATCTAACTTAACAATCATTTATTATGTGAATAACTGATTTACCTTAAGTTGTGCTCATCCATTGTATGATAGGGTCCCTTACAATAAATAATCTTTTGCTATAGTTTATGGGGAATGTGGTGCTGCAGTGAGGTAAGCTGGTGCCTCACAGCTCCTGGGCTGCTTACTTGATGTGGGGTTCAAGTTCAGTTGTGTGGAGTTTGCATGCTCTCCTCTGTGTTTGCACTCCTCTAATGGAAAAATATGCCATAAGAAGGCAATGGCAAACCACTTCTGTTCCTCCTAGCCTTGAAAAATCATGCTAGTGGTCACCTAAGAGTCAGACATGACTCAGTGGTACTTTACAACTTCCATGGTTTTTAAATATATACCTTGTTTTCATAGAACATGTTTTTTATTCAGCACAGCAGTTAGTATTTTATTTATTTATTTTTTATTTGCACAAAAGAAGATAATGCAAGACTAAAACTACAGAAATACAATAGAGTGTGCTGAGGGATCAACAAACTAACCAGCTTGTAGAAGTATCGCTCCCAAATATGAAAGGGTTAAAGTTCAAAAAACAATGGACGCTGCAAAATAAGATCAGCAGTTCACCACTGTAGGCAAGCAGGTAATGGTGCACTAAACAAAAATGTTAGACAAGGAACAACAGATGTTAAACATACTTCCACATATTACACTTAAAACAAATTATGTTGATAAATAAAAGACGTTTGAAAGTAATTTCTTTATGAACATGAGTTTAAATAGGAGAAAAGATTGCTCCATACATGGGGACTTGAAATTGTAATGAGAATTTGTAATGAGAGTTCTGAAAGTGAGAAGATGAAGGTGAGATGAGGTTCAGGAAGTATCCCTGAACGTGAATCCTTTCACTGCAGAAAAATCAGTTGCTGAAGCATTTGGGAAGGAGGTTTCTTCATCAGTGGAAATTCATTTATTTGGAAAACATTCAAGATGTCAAGGCTCCTAAACAAGAGGGAGGAACTGGTCAATGCGGATGAAAAAAGTCACTATCCAAACAAATCTTTTGTGGAAAGAGAAAGATGTGTTAGAGAGCATTTATAGGATTACGCCAAAGCAGGAAAAGCAAAAGTAAATCAGCACAGGGTGATAAAGAAGTTTGGTGGAAAAAGACATATCTAGCTCATCTGAAAATATCAATATTTTTGCAGTTTTAGATGTAGACTTTCCAAGTGAGTTTGTCATCATTAAGTGTTCGATGCTTGTATCAGACATTTTGGAAGAGAGATGCATATTTGCTAACACCAAGCTGAAATTTTGATGTCAGTCTAGCTATTTACTTGGTAAATGTAATGTACTGACCTCACATCACCCTGGAAACAGTGATCACTGCTGCACAAGTAGGATTCAGCTGGTACTGGTTTTTCTCTCTCTCTTTTAATACAACAATCGAATGAGGACAGATATTCCTTCTAACAATTTGTTTTGGAAGTTGTTTTTAATAATTAACAAATTAAAATCTCTCTATATTTATAAAGCTCAATCTCTGTTTTTTGTCCGTTTTTGTTCTTTACACATAGCTTTGTTTTTCAAACCACAGACTTGAAATTTGGCACTATAGTGCCTCTGACCAATAAGTCAGGCATTTGCACAATCAAGATCATTAAACTGCAAAAATAACCACTTACCATATAGAAAATTTAAAATTTGGTCTCTGACAAAGCTTGGAGAAGCTGAAATAGTGATGTCATATGAGGTATGTAGTAGTGTGATAAGCAGAATGCATATATATGATGCTCCTTTTCTCACACCACACACACACACACACAAACACGTACACGCACTCACAAATGTACTAAATTCAAAAAGCTGAAAGCTAATAGAGCTTTGTAATATATAATTCATTATTACTGTGTGCATGTCACTATGGCTGGCACCCATTAAGTTTGGTTAAATATATTTAGCTTTTTTCTATTTTACAGTTGGCACGGACATCGCTCTTTGTGGCATTTGCCTGTCTGACAGGACTAAAAATATTATGTTTGCTACTAAATGCAACCACTTTAATGATAAACAGTTTGTTAGTTATATAAAATGTTATTATTTTCTCTTCTATCACTATACTTTGACCCAGCCAATGCTGCATAACTTAGCTAGTAACATTAAAAACATTTGTATTATATGTTAAAAATATGACATGTTGATGTTGTCGTGAATGAAATACCTTTTATTTTTTAAATTTTAGATGACATAACGTTTCTGAAGACATAATGACAATTTTGTTCCCCAAGCAATGAGAATTTGTCAAATGGGGTGATATCTCATTATATCGGAAGCAATGGGTGTGTCTATGATGTCCTGTGTTGTTCCAGTCTCTGATCTAGTGGAGTACCTTTCCTCCTGTGCAGCATTCCAGGGATATGCTTCAGACAACTGTGGCTGTGCTTGAGACCTGTGGTTACTGATAATGAATGAATGAACGAATGAACGAACGAACAAGCGAACAAATGAATGAATTATACTTACAGTACTTCATAGTATACTAGTATGGAATATATAAATTGTTTAGCACTGTATTCTCACTATTCTCATACTAAAACAATCAGATACCTCCAAAAAACCTAGACACATTCTAAAATAGCAAAAAACCAAATTAGTAATCCAGCACAGCTTTCCTGAAAACACTGGCTTTTATAAACACTGTTATGGAGCTATGGGGTCATAATGCACATAGTTACAGTGCATAGTGTAAACTTGTATTTACCGGGTGTAAGCAGTGTATATGGCAACAGGACTTTGACCTGTCCTTGGTGTTAGTGCTCAGCTCTGGCTATGGTGCCAACCATCCTGGCTGCAGGACAAGCACACAAAAAGACAGCTAAGAATGCAACCAGACTCTGCTGGTCTGCTGACCAAGGACAAGCCCACGCCTAATCTAGATCCCTAATCTTTTTACACACTTGTTTGTGCCCTACAGAGAGGGGTCTGTTCCCAGACACTGCACGGGTTGCCCTATCTCACATGAACAGTGAATTTGCTGATTTTGCAGTGTTCGCTCCCACCAAAAAAAAAAAAAACACACAGAGATTCATTCTGTCGGCTTATTTAGATGGCAGAAAGTATGCGGGAATATAATGTTTTCAAACATACGCACAGATGCCAGGTGGCCTTCATGAATGGATCTCGAATGGATTTAAGAGGAAAAACAAACAGAAAGCTGAAACCGCTGTCTCATAATCTCATAAGCTCCAGATTCAAACAATTCACAAAAGATGTATTAACGGGCAAAAATGGATTTGTGTTCTGCACAAATGACTGACACCTTCCAGCATTACCAAGCCTCCCAGCCTCGTGGCAGAAGCAAATGATTTAATATGGAATGATGGCAGGCGGGCGGACAGAGTCGGGTGCGACTGCTGTCGGCAGCCCACCGTGATGACGTTACATCATCCTGCGGAGCCCATGGCTGGACCTGGGCGGTATGTGCTGCTGTCTGGCTTCTCTCTGTGACCTGGCACACAGTAAGACCTTAATAAGATAAATCCACAAATCAAAGAAAAAAGCAAACCAGTGACTCCAGCATCCTAAGCACTGGTAAATCACACAAGGGTCAGTAATTAGGTGGACCGGGGTGCAGAGAGCAGCCACCATATGGCAGGACAATGGCCACATCTATGGAGTCCTTACTGCTCTTTTAATCTTATTGCTAATTGTTTTCCCAATGTCCTGCTCACAAGCTTTGTTAACACCACCCGGTCAGTTTTCAGATTTCAGCATATGTGCAACCTGATGTAAACGGAAATTTTATCAAGTACATTTTATGTGGGGAAAGAACTTATTTTGTCCTTTTCAGGCAAGCAGGTGCCTTGAGTCTTGCTGTCACATATATTCTGGCAATACACGATATTCCACCTGTCTGTATTATCCTCTTCAACAGGCTGTGGAACTTCTGAGAACTATTAAGGATTTTAAAGTTGAAGTTTAAGTCTTAAACATCACTGCTGAGTTAAATGCAATGAGGAGAGGCACAAAAATGGGTTTCTAAAATTTCAAACACTTGACTGCAGAAAGGTCAGTGGATGTTTTTCCCTTTTACTGTCAAGCAGAGACACAGAAAAAGTACTGACAATTGTTATTAAGATGTATGAAGAATATTTAAAGAATATAAAAACCTCCAAGTAACCTCCTCCTACAATATGGAAAAACTTAGCATTTCTTCCATGTGCACTAAGTATTCAAAACTACGTCATAGTTCACCTGTTCAAATGTATTAATTCCACCATCTCTCGCTCACGTTTTATCGCACGTTAATTTTCTTTTGTGGGCAGTGACAATGGCGCCAAAGAAGAGAGACAGCTGCACTGTTGCACCCAATATAAGGTCATTCATGAAGACCATTGTGAAACCAGGATTAAGAAATGATGAAACGGTAAGAAATGTGCCATTACCTGCCCCCACCAATCCAAAACAAAATGATTCATAAACAGTGTAAACAAGCAGAAAAATATAAATGACATACTGGCCACATGCCGATTTACCCGTCCGCGTGTCTGTCATCTCTTGTTAGTCGCTGCGGTCTCAGACTGTTTCTGAGGCATGCCAGGCTATCAGAAGGTTACTGATAAAGAGCCACCCTGCTTCATAACAACCTGTTATTACTCTGTGTAGGGTTGATCATTGCTCAGGGATGATCCCCCACCTCTGAAAAGTCAGCGAAATTAATCCCCATGAAAACTACATCCATTTAAAATTCTATTATTCCACCAGTAGCCCCCCCAGCAGTGCCACTGAAAAGAGTGATCTCTGTACAGTGAAAAAGAGAGAGAAATGGACATTAATAGGCAGCTGGGCACCTTGGCAAACAGTGGAAGTCTTTCAGAATGGAGGGCAATCGCACAGATCAAATTTACAAGGCGAAATTGAGCTGGAATGTGGAGGCACGGGAAGCAGAGGGCAATACAAATTGAAGGGCAGCAAACATAATAATGCAAAGCCCAGGTAATCATCCTTCTACATGCAGACATGGCAGAGGACCGTTGACTGATCGCTGCCCTTAGAGACAGACACGTGCATGAAGGATGGGAAATGGGCAAGTGTACGGTTACAGCACCCCTGCTGTGGAGCTGAACCCCTTTCTCTTCAATGCCCTCTTTCTTTCTTCCATTAAATTTTTTTGGACTCGCTGAAGATTGAGCACCTTTGTAATTCTTCACAGTGTGACTGATTGATCCACTTCTAGATGGACAGTAAAGATTAAGAGGATGACAAATAAGCAAGTGCTTACACAGCGCTTGGAACTAATCCTCCCCCCAGCCTCCCTTTAGAAGACCAGGAGGGAGCAAGGACCCACAGACACCATTCAACACATCCAGGAGAAGGAGTGGAGAGGTGGACAAAGTGGACTGTCATCGCTACTGCACCCCAACTGCACCAGAGTCAGGAGCCCCCATCCTTTTGTCTCCTCCATCAGGAGTGCAAGGCTGGGGACTGGGCTCCTGGACACGGAGCTTCCAGTCACTCCAGCGATCATTGTGAGGGAAGCAAGAAGCTCAGCCACGGGGCTAATGCCCACGACCAGCCGTCTAGCCAGTCTGCTTTAGAAGACAGTCAGGTCTCTGTCCTCTTGTGACTGCAGGAACCTCTAAGATTGAAAGGAAAAATTCAGACAGGTGGTAAAGCAGCCTCAGCTCATCTCCAACCACTAACCCTAAGGAGACACTTGCTGCCGGTTTTCTAAAGGACAATCGCACAAAATACACTGCTGGAGTATACTTACAAAGTTTGAAAAGACATTAATTGAGAATTTTTCGCTTGCTTTTTGAATAACACAAAAGGATCACTTGGCTACTGTTCACATAATTCCAATTTGAAATTCCATTCCTGAGATGATGATGGACGATCACCTCTCCAAGGTCTCCATGCTGCCTTCCTCATCTCCCAGTGAATCTTCAGGGAGCAGCAGCACTGATGACAGCCGAGGAGGTAAGCCTCCATCCACCCATCAGCTAAAACTTCACACGGGGACATGAGTGCTTTTGTAACTGGGAAAATTGCCGTAAGCTTCTGGAAAGTCCAACATTAACTAAAACTTTCTAACTTTCGACAGTGGAAGCCCAACTATGAGGCCGATCTTTTTGTGACCGTACATTTAATACACGTAAACTCATCTGCACTCCCAATGAAAAAGTACAGGAAACGGGAAAAAAATGTATAAATTGCGTTCCTACACTGGTCTCCAGTCGGTTTTGAAATTCACGTTCGCAAATGAAAATATTTAAAAAACGCAATAAGACTTTATCTAGAAATATAAATGCCCACTACAGATACTTAAAATGAAATGTGATCATCACACCATCTTTACACCTGTAGGACATAATGTGATGCAATATGACAAAACAAAATGGCAATAAATGTTTGACTGTTAGTATGAGCCAATTCACTCTACACGGTCATCGTATTTTTACTGCTGTTTGTTCTATTCATGTATGACCAACTATACCGCTGCTATTTTTATTAGTTAGGACAGTGTGCCTCCAGGGTTTATTAATGAGGCTAATATTATTGGCAAGGTCATTTGTAATCGATTAAGATCTGGCATTGGGAGAACAACACGTTGGACAGACAGTACAGACTGAGCAATGACTGTATGTTGACGGTAGACAGCTTACCTGTCTTACCTACATACATACGGTGTGTCCAGACTCTGAGACCCCTTGAGACAGAGCTTCAGGGGTCCCAGGCAGCTCATGGAGGGACCACTTTCTCTGTTCTTCTGGCAGGTAAAAGCCCAGCACCAGGAAAAGCACTCAGTCCTGCCCTTCTCTGCAAGGTGTGTGGAGACACCAGCAGCGGCAAGCACTATGGCATCTACGCCTGCAATGGCTGCAGTGGCTTCTTCAAGCGCAGTGTCAGGAGGAGGCTCATCTACAGGTGAGGAAGAGCCTTCTTCATTAATGCACCCAGGAAGCAGAATGAGGCCGGCTGGCCTGATGAACATGGGTTTTTTCTCCAAATGGATTGGGAGTGTGCCTAATAGTAAAAGCATCTGATAAAAGCATCTTCAGTTCATGGGAGCTGACAGCAGTTTCTTTAACACTGCAGATGCCAGGCTGGTACAGGCATGTGCCCTGTGGATAAGGCCCATCGCAACCAGTGCCAAGCTTGCCGGCTAAAGAAATGCCTACAAGCAGGCATGAACAAGGATGGTGAGCCTGGCACAACCTCTACTGCATTACACAAAGCAGTATATCACTGTCCACTTTTATGAACACCTAAACATAGTCACACTGCCTAGCCAAAAAAAGAGTCACACACTAATATTTTGTTGGACCGCCTCTAGATTTGAATACAACATGCATTCGCCGTGGCATCATTTCGATAAGCTTATGCAATGTCACAACCTTTATTTCCGTCCAGAGTTGCATTAATTTTTCACCGAGATCTTGTATTGATGGTGGGAGAGTCGAACCGCTGCGTAAAGTCTTCTCCAGCATATCCCAAAGATTCTCAATGGGGTTAAGGTCTGGACTCTGTGGTGGCCAATCCAAGTGTGAAAATGATGTCTCATGCTCCCTGAACCACTTTTTTACAATTTGAGCCCGATGAATCCTGGCATTGTCATCTTGGAATATGCCTGTGCCATCAGGGAAGAAAAAATCCATTGATGGAAAAACCTGGTCATTCAGTATATTCAGGTAGTCAGCTCACCTCATTTTTTGGGCACATAACATTGCTGAACCTAGACCTGACCAACTGAAGCGACCCCAGATTATAACACTAAGTTAAATACAGGTGGTGGCTTTTTTTTTTGGCTGAGCAGTGTATATAAATTTGTTACTCAGCTCTCACCAGTTTATACAGCAGGGTATTTTGTAAGAATCAGAAATTTGCTGAAAGGTACCACAGAAACAAAAAGTGAAAGATCAGCATGATGTAACAAAGTACAGTATATTTTTCTCTTTAATAAAAGACAAAATGACAAAGTGGTTTCTTCAGCAAGCTGTCACAACTGAGTGGTTTGCTGAACAGTTGTCATAGAGACATGACCGTCTGTGACAACCTTCCACAGCGGTGCAGAATGAGAGGCAGCCCCGCAGCACTGCACAGGTGCGCTTGGATGCCATAGATGTTGACACAGACAAGGAGCACCTGGCCACTACACGGGAGCCCACCTCTTCCTCCTGTGCTTCTTCCTCCACCTGCTCAGTGATCGCCCGACCCCGTAATAGCGTCACCATTACCTCTTCGGTCCCCTCACAACGTTGTGCCAGCCCTCAGAACAACCATCGCTTCATGGCCAGCTTGATGACTGCAGAGACCTGTGCAAAGCTGGAACCTGAGGATGGTGAGTCCCAGGGATGAAGCTGAGATACACAAGTACTCACAGAAGCTCTCTTCCTACATGGATGTTATCATTTCTGCTGACGGAATTGCACTGTTGTTTGCCCTCTGCCTTGTGCTGCTTCTGAGTCTTTACCCAAGCAATCCTTTATGTGCTGCAGTGGATGAGAACATTGATGTGACCAGCAATGAGCCAGAGAGGGCCTCTTCGGAGTACCATATGTCAGTGTACCAGCCCAGCAGCACTGAGAATGTGTATGAGACATCTGCCCGCCTGCTGTTTATGTCTGTCAAGTGGGCTAAGAACCTGCCCATCTTCTCCAACCTACCCTTCCGAGACCAGGTGGGAATTTAAATGTCACTTTTTATATGAAAACCTCTGCAGAGAGCATTTGCAGTCATACATAATGAGCAGCTTCCAAGACCTGATATAGCTTGACTTTTTAATGAAATATGGGGTTTATAAGAATGAGGTTTGTTCCCATAAGAGACTGAAATTTTCCTCTGTTATGCAGGTGATCCTGCTAGAAGAGGCGTGGAGTGAGCTGTTCCTGCTCTGCGCCATCCAGTGGTCCCTACCTCTGGACAGCTGCCCTCTGCTGTCCGTGCCTGACCTGTCACCCACCCTGCAGAGTAAAACCAGCTTCTCTGGGGCCGACCTGCGTGTGCTGCAGGAGATATTCGGCCGCTTCAAGGCCCTGACCGTGGACCCCACTGAATTTGCCTGTCTGAAAGCCATTGTCCTCTTCAAACCAGGTGAGTCCTCAGCTCCCAGCTGACCTGACACACTGCATCACTAAAGAACTGAAACATCACCACTGCTCCTGCATCTTCTGGATGTTTACTACTCTCTCATGTGTCACTGCTGACTGATCAGAGACCAGGGGGCTGAAGGACCCAGAACAAGTGGAAAACTTGCAAGACCAATCTCAGGTGATGCTGGGTCAGCACATCCGCACGCATTACGTCAACCAACCTTCCAGGTAAGTACACAGAGAACCATGAACAGCACCACCCTAAAACACTTCAGTAGGGATACCCTAGCCTATAAATGACTGAATCATTGTAAAGGTGATAATCCAACGCTGTAAGTCACCTTGGATAAAGGTTTCGCGTTAAACAAAGGTTAACATGGGCTTCTGTGAAAAGATAGACAAGAAAAAAGTGACAAATAATTCTAATGCGCTTTAAAAATGTGATAGTGCCTGTCAAAAACGACATAAAAAAATCTGCTTAACTCTTATTTCCCATCATTCCTTGCCAATCAGGTTTGGGAAACTGCTGCTGGTGCTCCCCTCACTGCGCTTCGTGGGGTCTGAGCGGGTTGAGCTGCTGTTCTTCCACCGGACCATTGGAAACACCCCCATGGAAAAGCTCCTGTGTGACATGTTCAAAAACTAGGCAGGTGTTACCTGGAGATGGCTGCTAGCCCCCCCCCACACAGTGACTTTAGACGTGAAGAGATCTCCCTCCTATCTAAATGAATCAGTGCGTTGCAGTCAATGTCAAAAACACTGATGCAAACAGAAAGACGAGAGTTCATGCAGTTTAATGGGAACTCGGTGTGGTAATGAGATCTATTTTGATGCATCTAGATAGACAGTGGGCAACACATACAGCATTTCTGTCTCTGGATGACAACATCTTAAAAAAGATTCTGTTTGAGTCACCTTCCACACACAGAAACATGTAAATGTTTATTTGCTTTTAAGCTGGACCAAACTGGACATGGTGAGGTCTTAGATTAGAACGTTTTCTCTCATTTATGCATTTTTATTATGTCCATAACCTCACCTGTGTTCCTTTTAAAAGATTTAGTTATTTCTGTTTCGTCCTTGTGACATTGGGTGTACGTATATTTATATTGGAATCATTTTGTTGTCGCGCTTTCACACAAGAAAAAGAAATTATGTCATAATGCCTCGAGAAAACAAAATACATTTGTCTTTCAAAATTCTTTTGATGTAATATGTATGCCCACAAGCAATGGACATTGCACAGTGCACTGCTTTTCTATTAATAAATTAAATGATAAACATTAAAATGCATTTTAATAAAAGGACACTTGTGTTTAAATAAATTTCACAGACACTACTTTAACAATTTAACATTGTTTTTTTACTTTAACATGAACTGGCAGACTGTGATGGACTGGCATCCCATCCAGGGGTAGTTTCACAATCCAGCGCCTGATGATTCTAGAATAGGATCTGGACTGTCTGTTCAGGATAAAGCGGCTAGCATTCCATCAAGTCCATGTTATCAGATCTTGTCCATCTGTGTTTAGTTCCAGTAATGTCTGGGTTATGCAGTAGCCCACAGGTTTAAGCCCTGCTCTGTCTATGTGTAGTCTGCATATTGTCCTCATGTTTGTTCTCATGTTTGGGTTTTCCTCTGGGCACTCTAGTTTTTTTCCCATCAGTCCAGCGCGCGTGTGTCAGTTAAGCAATTTTGGTCCAGTGGGGGTCTATACAACTGTACACAGCAGTGAGGACACATCCATTGAGATGTGCCCTAGTCAAGCATTAAGGCGCAGCCTTGCGACACTGAGCTGATGAGACACAGTAGTACATGGTTGTCAGTTCCAGTTGTTTTCCAGTGCAGAACAAACCTCTAATCCCTCTGGAAAACTCCACTTGTGTTTGATCACCATCAACATGTCAACTGATGCAACACTGGAACATCCACGGGTGGGTGAAGATACTAAAAATTAAATTTTAAAAGATGGCGAGCTACTGTACTCATTATCATAGGTGTCCTTTGCTTAAGTTCATTCAGTTGTTGAGGAACATCCCAGTTAGCGCAGGTGCTCCCTGCAAGGATAAAATCTAAGTTCCTGTTTTATTCATCATATTTTTTCAACCTAATTCCTCCAAAAGCTATTTCCAGCACACAGGACATAGGGCATGAGTAAGGTAAGATCTGTGCAACCATGGGTTTCCTCTGGATGCTCTGGCTTCCTCCCAGTTTTGAGAGGTGTTTCAGCTGGATCGGTAGGACCTGCAGTGTGTATGGCCCTCTTGCCAAGGACGGTTAGTCCATCCACAGTGTACCCTGTTTAGCCAAGTGTAAGATGCTTCTGGAACAATCTCTGGAGTATTGCACCTTGACTTGGTCAAGCAGTTAATGGTAGTGAATGTGAAAGAGGGATCAGCATGCATCCTCCTTCACCCCAGGAGAGGGCACTGTTGCTTCAGTTTGTATAGCTGTCAGTCAACGTCCATTCAGTGTTGTTTGTGCCATTCAGAGACAATTCTGGGGGTAAAGCTGAGAATCGCATGATGGTATAGCAGGTTAGTAGAAGTGAGTAGCAGCTTCTGAGTTACTTGGAGTGGAATAGGTTCGAACCCAGTTAAAGGTGTTTGGATCGGGTTTGACTACACAACACCTACCTACCTTCGGCTAAGAAAGAACAGACCTAGCCTATAATTCAGTTTATTATAAGACACAGTAACCAGTTCACGGGAGCCCTTAAAAATTCTCATAAAAATTGACAGTTGTACTTTGCATTCTGTGTGCTTTGTTGCTGTTGACACTCTGTTCTGTGCTTCTGCTTAAAGCTGTTCTTTTGAGCTTTTATTGGTCCTACTGCAAGGTGTCACTTCATCCTGCAGTCTGGCTGACTGGGCTGTAAAGCAACACACTGATATACAAAGGACCAATCCTGGGAACACTAATTTTAATGAAGATGTTCTTTTTTGTTTGAAGGTAGATTAGGAGGCATCACAGACTGAATGAGGACAGGATATGACAGGATGAAATGGGATTGTATTAATATCTGCAGGGAAATTTCCCTATACAGCAGCTAAATGTGGAAGACACATAAGCCATTTACTTATAAAAAAGATGCAAATAAACAAATACATACGTGATAAATAATAAACTGCAATTGTAAATCTCATAAAAGCAGTAGAAGTGGTTTTGATGAGTGCGATTTGTGAAGAAGATGGACACACCAACTGTGTGGATTTTGCTCGCACTTCCAGAGCTGAGCTGACTGAAGCCATTTTATGTCTTCAGTGCAGAGTAAGAAGAGTACCAGTATGGCTGGCATCACACAGGACTCCTCGGCACTGCTGTTAGTCACAACTAGCAGACCCAGCCAGTATACACTGGTAAAACATCCCTTAAATAAAAAACTGAACAAGCACTGAACATTTCATAGTTGCACTAGAGATGTCCCTATATTAATATACAGTAATACTGCTGTAAAAGAAACTCCTTTTTAACGCAGAAGACAACACTGGGTTGTCCTAAAACACAGTTCTTGTTTTATTTATAGGATTAATCTAAAGTGCCAGGGTAACTGTTGAAGGATATTTACCAGCACACCACAAGGAGCTGACTTTTCAGACCTCTAACTGGGTGTTTCTTTGCCTTTTTCATATAGCGCATTTAATGGCCTGCCAAATGGAATGAAATATTAAATATGCATGAGAAATATGCAATAAGAACAAACCCACTCTTCTCTGTAGCTCCAAATGCAAACCAACCAAAGTACAGTACATTTTGAAATCTTGGATTTGGTAAATTTAAACAATGCACAGCAGATTTAGTAAATAAAAGATGACGTCTGTGAGAGAGCGCCTTCTGTGGTCATTCTCTATCCGAGTTCATAATGTTTAAGATATACTGTGTTATTATACCTGTATGTGTGTAAGTGAGACTTTTTTGAAATTGTTAAACCTTTTAAAAACCCCTGTCTTTCTATCAGCTGCCCAATATGGATCAGCTCTGTAACATAGTTCATTTACAAATTTCCTCATATGCAGAAACTTATTTACACGACACCAACAGCTGTTATATGCATTAAACGGATTTTATTTAAAAAAGATATAACAGTATTTGGTTTTGTGTAGTAAATTTCCAAACAGTATTTTAAAATATGATGACTAGAGTCACAAATTTTTTTTACAGTCATTGTATTTTAGCACATTAAAATATTATAGTTTCAACTCACATATGTCAGCATTTATTGTATTTTATTAAAACCGACAGTCTAATGATGTGGTTTGCCAAACTTCCACCTTTTCTCAGAAAAGGCTTAAAAGAAGTGTGCATGATGGTTCTGGAGCTTGGCTGACAGGTGTGACGTTTGTACGAGCAAGGATGCCATACTGATCCTTCTAAAATGAAGCACACACACAAATCACAAGGCAAAACAATTGGCGTTTAGAGATGAAATCACCTGCTCCATTCAGACTACACAGGAAGGATGGTTTGTACCGGCAAAATGTCACTTCTGCAACACAAATTCTTTTTAGGATTCGCTCCACATATCCCTGTCTGCCTAAACCACCAAAGGAATAAAGTGGGCAACTTTTTCTTTGATGGCCAGGAATGGAAAGTAAGAAGCGGCAGTCTGTGGGCAAAGCGGTGCGTGAAGGTCACATTCTGCCTTTCTGGAGATAACAGATTAATTGCAGAGCTCCTTATCGGCTCCTATTTCCTAAATGAGTGCCCTTATCTGTGGACGGCACAAACCGCCACGGACAAGAATCCCGTGCGGATTAGCAGGCCTGTGTCAAGGATCAACTCCCATTCCCACTTTCTTCTGATACACCAAATAGTAGAAATGCCATTGCACAGGAATGCAAACTAATGGCAGTTCATGGCAAAACTTTTTGCTATAAAACTTTTCAGATTTTTTGTACATCCGGAATAATAACAAATTGTGGGAAAAATACTGAACATGCACAGATACAAAAGTTAAGTTGTAGTATTTAAATGATAAAAAAAACTTATCAATAGTACTGTATATGTTATATGTAAAGTAGTTCAGAGTGGTAGCTTGTGAAAGAAAATGCACACTACCAATATTTATGTGTTATATATTTTCTATTACCACAGCTAAGCAGTTTTCCTGTACTACTGAATATTTTTAATGCTCTTTTTCCTCATGTACTGTGTTTATATATAAATATATGAACAGCATAGAGAACAACAGCACCACTGAGCATGTGGGAAGCTGGGGTTGGATCCTGGTCCACAAATACTGCCACTATTCAATAAGCAAAACTCCTAATGGTGCACCTACCTACCTCACAATATGGAAGTGACAAGTGAGTTTGTGCTGGATGTTGTCCAGGTTAAAAAGGGCCACGCCGAATGTTGGGCAACAGTTCGATGGTAAGTGGATTACTGGAACTAAACACAGATGGACAAGATCTGATAACATGGACTTGATGGAATGCTACTTCAGCAGCGCTGCCAATGTGAGAGGCAACATGAAATACATGAGGGAATTATGGATAAAAGACCATTATCCCAGTCACAGCAAAAAACACTCAATGTCCTCACATCATCAAAAGAAGGCTCCTGTCAAAGCTGGAAGTTGACAACATAAAATGCAGATTCCAAGGCTCAAATCCCATACAAGCAGAATCCAGAGAAGATCTGGAAGCGCCAGACAGCATGCCAGATACCTTGCATGATTCAGCTGCAGACATAAGGAAGAAGATCATGGCTATGTTGACAGCTATCAGCCACCTCATTAGGCTTCCTGAATGAAACAAGTCACCATGAGACATCATGCTAGCACATATACTACATGGCCAAAAGTATGTTGACCCCTCTTCTAATGATTAAGTTGAGCTGTTTCAACCATGTCTGTAGTGCATACGAATACATTCTAGACAGTTGTGTGCTTCTAGCTTTCTGGCCATAGTTTGGGAAAGCTGCTTTCCTACTCCAGCATGACTCTGACCCTCTTGCACAAAGTGAGCTCCATAAACACATGGTTTGCCCAGGTTAGTGTGGAAGAACTTGAGTGGCTGCACAGAGCCCTGACCTTAACCCCACCGAAGCTCTTTGGGATGAACTGGAACGTTGACTGTGAGCCAGACCTTCTTGCCCAACTTCACTGATACTCTTGTGACACCAATTCCTACAGCTGAATTCCAAAATCTGGTGGAAAGGCTTCCCAGAAGATTGGAAGCTGTTATAGCAGCAAAGGGGGGGGGGGCAACTTCATATTATCGACCATGGGTTTGGAATGAGAGGTTCAACAAGCACATATGGGTATGATGCTCAGGTGTCCACAGGCTTTTGGCCATATAGTGTATGGATGCTACTGCATCACCATAACTGACACTGGGGTCTAGCACTAGGCTACAAAACCCAAGAAGCCAACTATTATGGATACCTGCTCCAGGAAGGGATTGGAAACACCAGAGGCTCAAAGCACCAGGCACACATAAAACATAATTCATACTACAGAGATGCACTATCCCTTTTGCTGTTCTGCATAAGCCTGACCCCCTCCTCAGCCAGATCATCATTAAGAGTGCTTATGGATACAGTTTCCAGAATGAAGCTATCAGCCACATCCTGTTAACATCAAGCTCTGTACTAAGGCAGGAAGAAACAGACTCACTGAGCAGCTTGACCATCATCTACAGCAAGAATACTGGGATTTTTTTTAATGCTCTCCCCCTGTTTGTGTCAGATTACTTTGGATGCTCAAGCTTCCTCCCACAATCCAAAGATGTGTGTTTCAGGTTAACTGGCCACTGTAAAAATAATTACCCATAGCATGTGTGTGGATATGTGTCTGTGCATCTATCCTGGCGAAATCGACTGGCATGCCATCCAGGATGTAGTCCTCTACCCTAATACTCAGTAACTCCTGGTTAACTCCAGACTGCTGCAACCCTGACCAGGACCAGCAGTTATAGGTAATGGATGGATGGATGGATAGATGAATGGATGGATGGATGTTAGAAATTAACTGTTTTAGAAGCAAACAGAACAGTTAAGTGATAGAAAGGGAAGAGAAGAAAACTGGACTTGAGTGGGGAAATTTCCACAATTCTTTTCAACAGCAGAGGAAGGGCACATGAAAAAGTGGATTCAGTGACTGTGACATCAGTGTTTCTGACTTTACGCTTAATGTCAGTGCTGGGGTCAAGTAAAAAGGGGCACAACACAAAGCTACCCAACCTGCATTACCTTCAAACACTTGAAATCTGATAGAAAACACATTGAGAGTTACATCAGAATTCCCACAGTTTAGCATTTTTAAGTGCTACCTAGTAGATTGATGCAGTCTCCGCCCTATAGGGGATGCCTTAAATAAGATAATTTTTACATTTCAGACTGATGTTATCCATGTTATTCATTCATTGATTTCAACACTCATCTACAAGGCTTGTGAAACCCCTCATGCATCCAGCAGCTTCCAGTGAACAAATCAGCAGGGTTCATTACAGGTGGCAGCCACTAGGTGGCGAACTCCCCACACTGCTCGGCTCCTGCCTGAAGCTTTCTGAGACACAGCTCAGTCCCTTGGAGCACATCCCATTTCAGGCCTACTTTTGGCCATATTTGTCCACAATTAGTCACAAAGATTAGTTCTGTATTAATAATGTCACACCTACCATTGGCAGCATCTCCTGCCGTTCTCCATTTTCATCACAAAGGCGTAATTAGAGGAGAAGAAACGGAGGGGATTATTGACAAATGTTGAACTGATGTGTTCCTCTCTAACCGATTCTCCATGGCTGTGTGTACAATGTAATCACGCCTCTACACCGAGCCCCTGCGTCTGGGACGGCCACGCTGAGGTGTCCCTGAGATAAAGCCGCACCCTTTATGGGGCTCTTGGAACCCAGCGGGGATCAGATACGGCAAAGTACAGTGTTCCACCCAAAATCTGTGCATTACCCAAAAGCCTTGAATTTGCTTACGGCATGGCAGTGATCATGTCGAACTCCAGAGGGCAATTGGCCTTATAGTGGCACTGCCCTGTGTATAATAATAATAATAATAATAATAATAATAATAATAATAATAATAATAATAATAATAATAATAATAATAATAATAATATCAGGCTTTGGAGAAAGTGTCCAAACAAAATGAATAAATAAAATTTAAACTGATTTTATTGTTCGGTGCAATATGGGATATGTAGTATGTCTCCTAATGTTCTAGTTTAATTTGGCAATTTTATTTATTTATATAATTAAATGTTACAATCTAATTTTGACAGCAAGTAATTTTGCGATAAAAACTTTGTTCATGTTTAAATAAAACAATAAGGCTTATGCAAATTACATTATTAGTCTTCAAGTGTTTTGAAGCCTTGTAATTTAAGCTAAGCAACATTATAATGTACTTTGTTTTAGGCTTTTTTTTTTTTTTTTACAAACATTTAAGTTTTTTAAAAAAGATTTTGACATCGATTTCGGAACGGAAATGATGCCCCATATCCTTTTGAAGGCCAGACTTTGACACCGGTGTGTGTCGGGTAACGCTAAGATCAATAATACATTACAGTGGGCATTGCTTCAAAGTTTTTTTGTAAAGAGGATCAAAGCAAAGTAGAGCAAAACACCCACACGGATCAATGCAATTTAATATTATGTTACTCAAAGTCTCTCTGAAAACACATGCAGGAATTTGTGACATTTTCTTAGCCTTATGGCATTTCACAAAGAGCGTAGCTACAGGTCATTTTATATCGGGCACCCATTTGGACATCATAGCTTTCCTCTAATAGCGGAGGAGTTCCTGTTGTGAGTGCAGATAAGCTCCAGCACAAGCACTGATCTGTGTGCTCCACCATGTTGTGTGCACAATGTAAAGCCTCTCTGAGCTTGTTCCTATCACCAGGTGCACATAAGCATCGTGTTCCTGAGCTGTCCTGAGCCCCTAAGCATCACTATAGGTCACATTATCTCCATTGGTGGGTCATCTATTGCTATCAAAGGCCTAGGTGGTGGCTGGAGATGGGGGGGACATGGACAGGCAGTGCCGCCGATTAGGAGATTCCAATCTGGGGCCGCATGTCTGAAGGTCCCCCAGGGGCCCTGCGAAGGCGATTGAGCGACTAATTGAAACAGCATACGATGAGTGACAATTACCAGTACAGATGAGATCGGGGACCGAGGCCCCGACTGTGGAGGGGCGGGGATGGAAGGGCGGGGCTGCGAAAGCACAATCATCTGGGTCACAAAGCAGACTCCCCTCCTTTGGAGCGCTATGAATTTTAATGGAAGGCGCGGACCTGGGCCCTGCGGCACTTCCAGCCACCACAGGAAAATTACCCAGCGAGCGCAGATGGCGGGAAGCCGGCTAGGGACGCGGGTCGCGTGTTTTTCGGCCGAAGGCGCGCGAGCTCCGTCCGTCGCCACCGGCTCGCGCAAAAACCAACTGCGGTTGAATTGAGAGTTGTTTCACTCCGTCAAACCGGGAAAACAAACATAAAAGAGTCCTTCGGGGAGGAACGCACACAGCTGAGACAGCGCTGCTGAATTGCACTGAAACACTTGTTACTTGCAGCCGTAAAACTCAATTTCTGACAGGTGCTAATATAAAGAAGCAGGCCTCGTATGGGCTTTTCTTTGCAGTGTTTCAGACGTTCACCTTCTTAGTGGGTAAATGTGGAGGCTTTCAGGTCCGATCAGGACAACATCTAGGGAAATGTTAATTTATTCTGGTGTCGCTGCCATTTCCCCTCTCAGAACAGTTGCAGAAATGGCGACTAAGCGCTAATCCAGCCTGGCCCTGGGGCCACACGCTTTACGCAGGGATTAATAACAGTGCTGCTCGCCGCAGGCCTCCCTGTTGACATTTACACTTTAGAGGCGCAGCGCAAGGGGCCGGCGCTGGGCGGCAGCTCTGTCTCCAGGCAGCGGCCCTGACATTTGCGTGGAGCCCAGCGCTCCACACCACTCGCTTTCAAAGCGAAGCCGAATCAATACACAGGGAGAGTTTTGGGGTGGGTTTGGATGTCCAATGGTTTCCATGGCCGCAAGTTTGCTGAAGTGCATAGCAACAAGCTGGACTCTGACTGGTAGGTGATAGCAGCAGTGTGTGTGTGTGTGTGTGTGTGTGTGTGTGTGTGTGTGTGTGTGTGCACGCGCGCGTGCTCATTCAGCGTGCAGTGACTTCTGCCGCACTGGGACCGTTGTCAAGGAGAGGACACGCAGTTACTGCATCCGAGAGAGAAGCTGCTACTGCGCAACTTTATCCATCACGTCCGCAAACCCTCAGTATGTCCTCCAACAGTCACCATGGATCCATATCTAGCTTGACTGTACTCGAACAGCTGAATATACAGCGATTAATAAGAGTTATTATTAAAGTTATGGACAATTCCTTTTATACCAAGGAAATAATATAAAACATTCCTGGTGTCATTATTTCTCTCTCAAACTCTTCTAACTCTTCTAAAACAACTGGAACTGTCAAAAAGACTTAGCAAATTTAATATCACAAAGCTGAGAAAACAGAGACAGCTGGAAAAGGGGTAAATACTTTTTTTGGCATTTTACCTTGCTTTGCATTACTGAATGAATAATTATATTTTGTGTTACAATTCTTTTGTTTTTTTCCTCCAAAAATTTACTGCAACATGTCTATTTTTGTGATGGAATAAGTTCAGAAAAGATCAGACTGTCAGTCTCTTGCCCATTTGCATAGCATCCTGCTGGTCCACCATCAAAGCCGGCGGCTCCATCTCCCAGGTTGCCTCTCACCGTGCTGCTCTGGGCGGCTCCCCCTGCCGAGGGGGTGTCACTGTGCAGACAGCATGCAATTACCATCCCGCAAGTTTGTCAGCAGACTGCCTGTACCTGATAATAGGATCCCTGAAGGGGATGCCAGGGCAGTTATGACCAGAACTGCTTTCAAGACTGGTGGGTTCCTGTGTCCACAGCAGCTCAAGTTCCTTTCCTGCTCTTCCATGGCTGAGATTGAGCCTCACACTTCACAAGACTTGGGGTGTAGATGTTCTGCAGCCAGCAATTCAGTTACCATGCAGTTATCATTTCATCTCTGGAAATATCTTTGCCACATACTTTTTGCAATATTATATATAGGGCCCAGAGCCAGTTCACTATGACCACGCTTCCACAAAAGGCAAATGATACGGTGTTTAAGCAATGCAACAGTTACCATGGTAACTCACGTGGACAACAGGCCAGGAGTGACTCCAACTTGCAGAAAATTGTAACAGGGACTGTGCACATAGAATTCACATTTCATTTTTTTAGTAAAATCTGTAAAAGTTTCAACCTCATATATAGTGTAAAAAAATTCAATATGTCATTTTAATATTTGTTTTGCATGTTTCCTATAATAATAATAATAATAATAATAATAATAATAATAATAATAATAATAATAATAATAATATTGGGTAGTCATAGTGGTCAACCAGTTAGTCGCTGTCATTTTTGTCTTGTGATTTTGCTTGAAATTAACAAATGAAATTGCTTCAAAACACTTTACAGCAAAAAATACAATAAAACTCCACAATATATACACAATAACATAATCATAATCTTCCTAAAAAAAATTCCTGGAGAACAGCATGTTGCGAAACAAGACTAGAGGATTCATGCAGCTCTGCTAGAACAATAACCTCCTTCGAAGATCGGTCTCCTCGATCCCTGAATAAATGTACATATAAAATAAGTCTGTGCAGTTCCGTAGAATTAATGTTGAATATTTTCAGTATCCTATTTAACCGAAATGTGTGCACTTTCCAATTTATAATAGTCTGTCAGCCCTGTCCCTAGAAATTGCCTGTGAACGGATGTGTATTACAGATACAGATTTAACATGTACAGTTAGAGACATGAATGCTGATATATTCACAGACATTTGTATCTATGGTTACTGACAGGGTTCACATTAACAAACGTATAGCTCAAATGCAGTTACATGGATTTTAAATCTCGATTACAGTATTTCCTTTTTGTGCGATTAATGATGATTTTAGACACATTCTTCTGAAGGGGGCTGAATGTTATTTAACAGCTGCTGCTTCTGGTGTTTCCTGTAAAACTTTAAACAACTGGGAAAGACTGGCTCGATATACAGGCAGAAGCAATGGCTGTTTTACGCTCTGTTCCTCCCAGCTTGGTGGACCCTATGGCGAGCCGGCAGGTTTTGTGCCTACATCTGTATGCGTGGAGCACGCGGCCTGAAAAATGGAGCAAATGGGCTTTTTCAAGTGGAGCTGCTGTGAGCGTCTGATGTCGCACAAAGCTGCAATTAGCCTACGAGACAGGACCGCTCCCTGGGGCCGCCTCCCTCCTGTCTCACCCTTCCGTGATGCCAATGAGCCATGGGAGAGCAGGTAATGGTATTGTGTGGGTGGCTGGAAGGCGGGGGGGTGGGTGTACGATTGGGCTGACAGCTGTTCTCTAATGTGACATCGAGAACCGAGGCGGCGGGTTACAGGTTTAACATTATTTATGAATCCTAAGTACCGGCCGACGCGCTCATTGAGGCACAGAAACGCAGTTCAAAGTAACATCTCAATCCAGCCTCCGGGTGCTAAAACAGGAGGACGAATGAGATGCACGCAGCGGCACTCAGAGAAAACATTTACATTATTTTCAACCACAGACCACACAGTATCCTCTTAATCTATCCTATCAGCTACAATTTTTTCACTGTAGGAAATAAACTGATAGCTGAAGTGGAAATGGTCGTACCGTTGAAATGTAATTTGAGCATTAAATATTTAAGGCCTATATAGGAATTCAAACAACTTTGCTCAGGGAACGCGATTTTTCATTTTCCACTGACAGGCTCTTCCGTTCATTTAAACAAACCAGATGTTTTCAGCAAGACAGGGGTGACAACTAATGAAGCAAAAAGAAAACCTAACATAATGTGCTTTTAATGCTAAATGCTTGACTTTCATATTCAATTGTGGGAATCATTCCAAAAAATAAATAAAAAATGCCTACTTTTAAAAGCGTAGTGCTGTAGTGTCCCTTTCCCTACAAATAGTCAATGGACAAACATCCCATGCTGTCAGTTCCTTAAGTATAGGAGGCGCAGGTGATCCAGATGTTTACAGGACCACGAGGTCCTATAAAACACAACTATGGAACGCAGAACCTGGTATTCAGTTTACATCTCGGTGTACACGATCCATGTCTATGTGTCAGTTGTCTCTTTGACTGAAGTCTTTCCTTTCTTAATAATATGTAAATAAGAGCACAGTAAGGTTGTTTTGGAGTAAATGTTCACCGCTTAATTCAGTTAAGATTTGCCAAGCAGCACCTTAATAAACATAATGGAATTACTTGGGATCCCTGTGGGAAAGCAGTCTGGTCACTGTTTAATTCTGAGCGTGCACTGTCAGCTGGAAGGACACACATCTGCTGCTACACGAGTGTGCGTTTGTACACTGCTGCGCCAAGGACGCCGGGTTGTGTGAGCTGAAGGGCAGATGGAAAACTGGCTATGACCCCCATCACAGCGGTCAGCGAACTAAGGGGTTTGTGTCGCAGTTTCGAGGGTAATAGCATAACAACTGATGCCCGAGATAAAAGAAAAAAACATACAAAAAAATGTTGCTTTCTATATCCAGCTACTGTGAGCTCACTGTGACTGTAAAGTATTTAAAAAATAGGAGGGAACCAGATACACTGAGAAGCATCTGAGTTTGGGTTGCCATTACTGGATCAGCAACTCAGTGGATTGCATCCGTCTCGGAGGGCAGCAACAGACTTTAAAAGATAGAAACCTGAGATTGTGGCAGCAAAAGAAGACTCAGTTAAAGACCTTAAGACTCTATTCTGGCCCAAATGCATTTTAATAGCAACAGCACACGGATATAAAAGAGCACATAAAGGAAATCTAAGCCCAGATTGTGACTATTTCTCAGGCTAGACCCCCACTGTACACAATGTGTGTATTACTTCTGAACTTTCCATCACCTTTATGATTACCTTTCAGTTGTGCTGTATAGCCTTGAATTCTGCCCATTTTAATAAGGGAGAGACTGTTAAACAATTTTCTTCTTTTTGAATATGGAATTGAAACATTGCAAAAAATTATTATAAATGTCACTGGTTACATACAGTACTTTACTGATAATTCTAATTCCAAAGAATAGCAAGATATGGCCAAAAGTTTGCTGACCCCTCTTCTAATGATTGAACTGAGCTGTTTCATGGCATATAAACACGACCTAGGCAATTGTGCACTTCCGGCTTTGTGGTTGCAGTTTAGGGAAGAAGCTCCTTTCCTATTCCAGCACGACTCTGTCCCCCATACACAAAGCAAGCGCCATAAATATGTGGTTTGCCCAGACTGGTGTGGAAGAATCTGAGTGGCTACTCAGAGCCCTGACCTCAACCCCACTGAACACCTTTGGGATGAACTGGAACTCCGACCGCAAGCCAGGCCTTCTCGCTCATCCTCACTGATGCTCCTGTGGCACAAATTCCCATAGCCATGCTCCAAAATCTGGTGGAAAGCCTTCCCAGCAGAGTGGATGCCATTATAGCAGCAAAGAAGGGAACAAATCCATATTAATGCCCATGGATTTGGAAATGGGAGGTTCACCAAGCACAAGAACAGGCCACACTGTATAGTCAGTTCTGCAGAAAAGGTCATTGGTTCCAGACTGCCCTGCCTTGAGGACCTGTAGTTCTCCAAAATCAGACCCCTCTGACCCAGAGTTTTTTTAACTTCTCCCATCCAGCAGAAGCTACAGATCACTGTGTGCCAAAACAACCAGATACAAACATAGGTTCTTTCCCCATTCTGCTATGTCCATGAACAGCTGATTGTACAATATTTTCTCCCTATTACTTATTCCATAACTTGTTATTTACACTGATTCTCCAGCACTGTTGATGCACCATTGCACTTGTATGTATGTATGTATGTTTGTGTGCGTGTGTGTTGTGTTTGTCTACTGTACACTATGGGCCACTGGACAAATTCCCTGCATGTGTATGCATGCTTGGCCAAATAAATCAGATTCTAATTCTGATTCTGATTCTGATATGGGTGTGACGCTGAAGTGTCCATATACTTTTGGCCAGACAGTATATTTCCTGGCAGTAAACATTATCTGAATATTAAACAAAGTTCAGCAGATAGAAAATAGCCAAGCAGAAAGTGACAGGCAGGGGAAGACACACAATTCATGTAATGCCGATTCATGTCACTGATGTCATGACTTCAGAGGGGGTATGAGGATTGATGGGTAAGAGGGGGGCAGGGTGTTTATGGGAAATCTGTTCACCCAGTCTATGGTAATGTGTTTGGAGAACTAGATTTAAATCATCGCATGGTTCTAAAATGGCGAATATAACATTCCAAAAAAGACACACACAGTCTTTTTGTAGATCAGGTTGATCATGTGACATGGACAGGGTCACCCAAACTAATTATTGCCTGGAGATGGAGACTATTCCCAAAAGGCAAGAACATAATCACATGTAATGTTATCACACCAAAATATCGTAGTCTTTCATGACCCCCAAATGCTGCCATAACAACCTGTCGATAAGGCAGTCAGCTCCAAAGTGGGTCATATTACAGATGGTCCATATTATTAACAAAAGGGCTCTCTTCAGCAACAAAATGAGCTTTTTTAAAATCGAATGTGACGATTAAGCAAGGTTTTTAATTTTTTTTCAGTGTTACAATTTAGTTTTCTTTGCTTTTTTTATTATCACAGCACACCAAGAGCTTGCATGTCCATCTACACACAACATGGGGTAAAGGACACATGGGGGATGGTTACAGTTTAGCTCCAGGATGTTGTCCATACATTCCAAAGTTACAAAAAGCCTAAATACATGGTATGTGATGCTTGCAGATTTTTTCACTCCACACACATGCATGCGCACACCAAAATACACATGCACACAAGCACACACGCACAAGGCACTCCTCAGATTAAGGACACAGGGGTAACAGAGCTTGGCAATATACAGTGTGTTTTTTCCCTTTTCACTTAACTACAACCAGCACACACAATGCTCTCTGTGGTGTTCTCCTGTCCACCAGTAATGTGCAGTGTGTACAAATACAATTTATACATTCACAATATTTATGTACCATATTTTAAATATAATCAGTTCCAAACTTTTTACATATGAAGTTTTTGATTCAAAATCACATGTGAACAGCCTGACATATAATAAGAAAAATGTATTCTTTCTCTTACTTATAGACTAATCTAATCTGATCCTGATATACAGTATAGTTTCCTATCTTTTGAGTGGATTGAAATTGCTAATACAGAACCGTAAATGCAATTTAAATAGTTACTTCAATTATAAAAAAAAAAAATGTAAAAAAAATTAAAATATTGACTCGAACCTCACACCATTTTGCAGACAAATTATTTCAAATTTACCCTGACGCAAAACTCAGCTGTGGTACTTCTGAAAGCGACTGCACTTTGAAAAGGTGGATGGGACTCGTCTTTCCAGTCTCTCTGTGTGCTGTGGGATCCATGCAGCTCTGAGTCTACACACCTGATCACAGTCAGCTGTAGCCCAAAGACAGCCTTCCACAGCCCCCTTCCAATGCATGTCAATGTGTAGCACTCAAGGCCACGCAATCTGATGACCCTCGTGTACCATTGTGGGCGACAGTCAGGGTCCTTTCTGAAGTCTCTCAGCACAGCACCCCGCTGCCACCCACACATGCCTGGAAGCTCAAGGTCAGAGCTGTGTGTTGAGCTGCATTATCTGGCAAGACCTTCACACTCCCACAGACTTCATTAAAGTGCCTATGAGGCAGAGAACCCTCATCAAATGTAAAAAGAAGCCATAATTGCTAGGATCTGACACGGTGGTAAGAGAATCTGTATTATGATGACTGGTAGAATACAAATGAAGTTAAAGGTAATATTTAAAGAATCAAAAATTTAGCAAGCAAATAAAATGAGCTCAAATGACTGCAATAATGTAAAATATGTATATATATACTGTATATACACTGCAGGTTCTTACTGAAGGAGATATTTAAAGTATGATCATCTGTCCAGTTTCACAACTGTCATTCCAGCTGTGTAGGTCAGCATAGCTTGAAGGTTCATATCAGGGTCAAAACAGAAATTAGATAACTGTTTTTTTTTTCTCTTTTTAATTAACTTTTTACAACCAATAGATTTTTAAAGGTGATAACTGGTGAATAAGGAGAGGGTTAAAGTTGAGCTAATGTTGCTTTATAGACACCTAACTCGTAAATCGGTGAGGAAAGATAAGAAATAATAAGTGGAGGTGCCTCGCTGTGAAAAGGAGATAGACGTGGCACAAAGGCTGCTGCAGCGTTTAGGCACAGTTTACCAGCCACTTGATGTCACTGTGAGCCAATTTCAGGCCAATCCATACGGGAAGCTAAAGTCTGTCCTCCTACACAGCACGGCTTTAACGGCCTCCATAATGGAAGCATCCACACCGCCTGGTCTGATGCTAAAGGGTGGTAAAACCGCCTGTTGTGTAATTACTTTTCAGTGTCTGTGTGTCAGTCTGTCTGCCCCCTCCTCCACACACACACACACACACACACACACACACACACACACACACACACACACACACACACACACACACACACCCCACCCCCCAACCCCACCATCAGCCCTGCCCTGCTGAGCAGCAAGTATCCACGAAATTGTCTCATCTCTAGGTGTCAGTAAAATTGCAGGACAGGCGGAGGAACTGTGAGATCAGGACTTTAAACGCTGCATTACAGCCATCAAAATTTGTTTATTTAAGCATACAGCCTACAGATGCTGCAGATAAATCCTTTTGAGCACAACTTTGTGATTCTCACAGTGTGCCACCCAGAAAGAGAAAACATACAGAGAGAAAGGAGAGAATAGATTCTGAAACATTAGTAATGCATTTTGTGCCACACTGACAGCAGAAAGACATAGTGGCTCTAGGCATGTAACATCAGACAGGGACATCAAACAGCATTAATCTGGTCCCTTTCTTTCTGAGCAATTAGCTGAGACCCCTCAAGATAAAGAAGCCATGAGTGCTCTTCTATGAGTTCACAACTCTGTTTGGTAAGGCTGGTCGAAAAATGTAGATAAACGCATTCAGGGCACAGAAAATATCCACAAAAATTTCCATGTTAATGACTCATTGTAAGATGGACAAACAGTCCTTTACAGTTCAAACAATAATATCTTAAACTTTAATGTTTGCCCTTATTTCATAATATTATTAGAGAATACATACAGTAGCATACAGAATGCATAAATAACAATACACAGCAATACAGAATCGTGTATAGCGCAAAGGAGGGGTGTTGCCGTATGATGCAGGAAACCCCTCCCGTGTCTCTGTATGCAGGTCATCATCTGGTCCACATGCAGTTTTATTTCAATTACCTGATGATAGTGTTGTCATCATAAACAGAACCACCGAGGCAAGTGATGGACACAAAAACGAATGACCAAAAATGAAAAACCTCGATTGCATGGGGTCACTGGATGTTATGGCCGCTTGTGCACTCTTCATAGCCTTCAGATAAAAGGATTTAACTGCCTGTGTGGCATGGGTTTAATGGGAATTCCAGAATGCACTCATGAGTTATGGTTTGAGACAACCCTGGTTCCTGCAGAGGGGCAGAGAGCTCACAGGCGTGGTTCTAATCTCAGACTGCACCTTCCTTTTATTAAAGAGGAGTTGTTTGGAATTTATTTCCCTTACACCGTGGATGCACTGTGGTGGGAATAATCTGGCTGCACAGCATCATTTGCTGCATTTCAAATATATGCTATTGACCTGCTTCTAGGCGTATTTTAATAATTGATAATCTGTTTTGTATTTTGGGGAATGTGGAAATACACATGACACGGAAGTCAAAAAAGAAAGAAAGGTGTTTTATGGCAATATAATTTGTCCAAATTAGAATTTTTTTCTTATTATCTAATACAACATATTATATTAATAAGTATATAGTTAAATATTTACAGCTGAACACATTAAATTATTTAGAATTCTCATGTAATCAGTTTTTAATGTTTTTTTTCCAGTGTTTCAAACTGCAAACAACCCAAACATTTACATTAAAACTATATTTCCCAGTAGACCAGAAATATATGTTTTTAAATGTACTGAATGCTGTTTACAGTTCCTCTACACCAGAAGTTATTCATCTTTTTTACGCTCCAAACCCCTGTAAGAGCCTGATTAGAACTAAGGACCCTTCCAAGAAAAATGTTCACAAATAAATTTAGAAACTGAATTAGACTGAATTTTACTCCATCATGAAAATTATGTTACAGTTGCTAACAGCATTGTAGTATTTTCATTTTATGTTTTATTTAGTTAAAGAGTGTTTTTGAGGTTAGCTTGTGCTTCACAGGTCACCAGAAGCCCCCCAGAGAGTCTATGGACAACCTCTGCTCTGCATGGAAACAGTCTTTCGGGATGAATTTGTCCTTTATGTGTTATTTTTATTATTTAGAAATCTCTAGAAGTGTACCTCTGTACTGTATCCATACATGAATAACAATTTGCATGTTTATATATGTATTTTATATGTAAAGGCAAATAAATAGAGTACAGAAAAAGAACAGTCTGCAGGACACAGACTTCCGATAATGAAGCAACAGAACAGTTTTATTTTCTGTAAGGAGATGTTCGGTCTCTGACTTCTCATTCATTAGCTTGGCGTCTGCAGGGATATTAGATTAATGGAGCTCGATGGTGAGTGAAAGCAGATCCTGGCTAAGAGCAAAGATAGTTCATGGACAGCAGGGCCCACATCCTGGTGCTGCGCGTGCCTGGAAACGCAATAGGACGATTGACAGTCTGATGAGAAGGGCAGCCGGAAACACCAAGTTATGCGCAGCCATGCAGCACACAGCATGCAAAGCCTTCGCTTGGCATGTCTCTGCCACACGACCCGCCTACTGCCACCCCACAGGATCACTGAATAGACCGCTAGTAAAGAACAGCGCATCCAGTGAAAATGCAATTTTTGAATTCGAAAAGAGCATGTCCTTTCTTCCACCAGTTTTTCTGTGCAATATCTAACAAATCTGCACAATGAAACAATCGAAACTCCCTCAGTTAAAACACGCTGACGCCTAAATTTCCCATAATTGGCGTCAAAAGCTACTTCTGAGATATGGCATAGCAGCATGGTTCCTATGTTCTTCACCAGTGACACGGTGTAGCCGGTTTTTGTACAGTGTGCTGCTGTCCAAGGTTCTGAAGGGCATGACCGCCTCAACAAGACCTGGCTTATGTGCCATTCTTCCCCGCTGATGCACTTGAAGGATGTCTGCTGCACACACCATGTGCACTAGATTCAATTAGGAAGTCTCCAAGATGCCCTTTGGGAGCCTGCTTTCCCAGGTCTCGGTCAGCCATGCTTCCGTTCACTACACATTCACAAGCACGCAAAATGGAGTGGGTGAGGGGCTTAACCCTGGCAGCTCCGGATATAAATGACACAACTGTTTTACATTCCACGTCTGGATTCCCAGTGCTTGTGCAGTACAACATGTGAAGTAAAAATCTTTTTAGTATTTTATCCAGTTACACATTTATTTTCACATAACTTTTTATGAAGCCCATTATGTTCCATTTATATGCAAAAGTTATGTTCCACCCGCCAACCCATCCATCCATCCATTTTTTTAACCACTTGTCCTTGTCAGGGTAATGATGGCCTGGAGCCTAAAGTTTACTTCCACTCTTTCAATTTAAAAATTGAAATTTTGCCACTTATAGGAAAAATAGAGCCATTTATATACAGTAGTTTAAAAACTTTTTTAACTACTTACTTGGAGCTTGTACAGATTTCCAGGTGCACAGAATTAAAGCATGATATCGTAAAAGGCGACATCAAAGAGCATGTATACACGTATCTGAGTCAACATTAATACTGCTTACTCACTCAGATCTCTGAAATTCTCACAAGATATGGGGTTCATATGATGATAAGGCAGCCTGGTGAGCCTTTTTCCTTACTAACGGCAAACACAACTGACAGTTTCCTTTGGAATAAAAGTGTAAAAAAGATGAATGTCAGGCAGATAAATGAGGGCAGCAAGGTAGTGGTACTCAAATGTTGTTTTTTTTTAATTTCCTTTGAAAAACTGCAAATGTCTCAGCCAACTGGATTATCTGGGTTGGTACATAAATGAATTGTTTGAATAGAACTTCAGTCCAAATAGAAACTGGCTGAATATGTTTGTTCAGCTCCGCTCTGGTCAGACATGTTGAGTGCATTCAAAAAGATGTTAACAGTAACCAAATGACATAAAAACCGTTTTAAAGTCGACTATCACCAATTATTGCAACATTAAGTTAGACATTTGAAATAATGCATGCATTTTAAACTAAACACCCAAACATTTGGCATCTTATGTAAGTGTATTTAAGTATATTGTGCCCTTTGAAAGACTTTGGGAGGGGCTTATGCTGCAGCCGGGACGCAAGTGACATTTCATACGTGGCCTTCGGCAGAACTGAATGGCTGCCAAGGTTAAATCTGCTGCTGTGTGCAGAATAAATCAGAAACAGATGTGTTTCAAAACTGTTTTTCTCTCCCAAAGTCCCTACATTTGGTTTACAGGCCTGACTAATACATATACAACATTCAGCTGTCATTACTCTCTAATATAATAATAATTCTCTACTTCAGACTTTGTTTCTGACTATCTCAGTGCTGTTGGAAATTTAAAACTGCTATTTTAAAATCTTCTTTCAAGAATTAAGACAAAAATATTGATAGTACTGAAGAGACTTTAACATGCAGTGCTGGAATCATATTTATATGTTACCCAAAATAACATGCATAATGTAGCAAGCACAGATTTTCAAAAACACTTGACGGCGAACACGATTCCTTGTTACGCAGAGAACTGTGGCAAACTGCCACAAACCCTGAAGTGCATACATTTCAAAAGCTAAATGACTGTGTGCACAAATAATGTTTTGGTTTTTTTTTTTCCACAAATGTCTCATTTTAGGCAAGCACAACTCTCTCTGGAACAATCCAGAGGAGACCAAACCTGCAACACTGGTCCCCGCTGTGGAGAAAAGGACACACCGGGGGTCAGCTGAGAGGGGGGTCAGCCAGGATGAGGCATTTTCGTCAGTGTTTTTCCAAGTTTTCTTCTCTGTACTGCTATTATAACCAAGTATGTATTTCTTGGCTTTGTTTCATTTAATACCGCAGCAATTCTTTACAGCCTGTAGAGCAAAATACACAATAAAATGTTTTCCTATGTACTAGTATTAAGATGAGAGAACGTCTCGTCTTCATCGCACATGAAATCTATTGAATGGGCAGAGCTTTGATGTTTGTAGACACAACATAAAGTACATTTATTCCATGGGACAAACTGTGTTTGATTTTGAGATGTCTTTAAATAGCGGCGCCGCGTTCTAGTTTACATGCTTCGGGTCACAGAGGAGATGATTCCTTCAGCTTTACCTTTGAGGATGAAATAAAATGCAAAAAAAAATGTTAACATGTTGAAAATATACTCTGTACGTGTTTTATGCTTCTGCTCAGACATCACGTGGCTGTGTGCTGTAAAGCATGGCTCCATCCCTCAGGCGTACAAGCGCTGGCCTCCGTTCCATGGGTCTCCCAGCAGCAATCGCCACCACCATGAAAGCCAGGGAAATAATTACACCACCTCTGAAATGGTAGCGGAGCACAGCTCTTTGCACGCCAGCATTTAAGGCAAGGTTATTGCCCAGCCCCTGAAATAACACTCATCTAAATGAATTCCCCAGCACTTTGCTGCATGGCTGGAAGTGTTAATTTATTTTCACAACCAGCTGGAATTAAAAAAATTGCACTTATGTTCCCCCCTCTTTTGAATAATGCATTGGTCCCTTCCCCCCATTCTACTTTAGTGATGCCTCCTCTACCACAGTTTCACCTCTTCTTCATCTTCACACAAGCACATCTGTTCAACCCAGTGCTGGCAAACAGTATTGCAGCTCATAGGTGCTTTCAGGGATTTGTCCTGCTTTGGAACCGCTCCACACGAATTATCAAACATAATTCGGCACTGACCCGGTAGCAGCAGTTTAATGTTCTTAAACGACGGTGATGTTTCCTCAGCGAGGCAAAATGAGGCTTTTCACGTAGTAGCGACGCTAGAAAATTGTGTAAGAAATTAAATCTCAGAATTAAATGCATTTTTCAGCAGCTCTTGTGAACCACAATCCGCTGAGGGAGATTAAGTAATAAACACTTGATGTCTAGCATTGTCTTGCACGGCTGCCCATTTCACATGCCCTCCTTCCATAGCAGTTAAGGTATCCAGGACACCCATCTGCTCCTCTCCCCAATTAACGCTTGGTGCAGCTGAACCTAATGCAAGTGCGCCGTGCTCTGGGGTTTGCTCTCCAGTGAATTATAAATCAGTGGCAGTCATCAACCCCATTACCCACCTGCCTCCACCCTGAATAACCCCCTCTCCTAACCCAGGCAACTCCCACCAAAGGCTGGACCCCCCACTCGCTTGCCTCCTCAGGCTCCACGAAGCCCCTCTCTTTGTTCACGCTATCTAATCTGTGTCCTCTGATGACCGGCCGTACACGCTCCCCTCGGGTCCATTTACGCGGAGGCTGTGTGCCATCACATTATTTTTCATGAAAATTGCCAAAAGCCACAAGAAATTAATTGGAAGTGAGATGTCGCTTCTACAAATAAGGGGGCCTGTTTCATGGTTCTACTAATTGTGAAGGCTGATATGGTAACAGGAGCTAAAAAGGCATTAAAACTGAACCTAGCGTCCAGATACCAGAACGATTGCATCTAGAGCTGAACATACAAAGAATTTATGGTATTTCCCATGCTAAAAAATACACATTACATAATTTTTCCACAGTTATATATTTAAGCTTTTGCTTATCACCTACTCATTTCTGCAAAATGAAATGCATAAAATAAAACAAATGCGTTCAGTTTAAATAATTGTTTTATACACGGTTAACAACCAGTGCTAATGGGAATGTAATTTAAAAATGTAATTCTCTTGCAATTATATTATGTTGCACTTTATTGCATACTTCATTTCTTTAAGCAACTGGCTGAAATGAAATGGCATTTTCACAGCCAAGTGCTGCTGTTTCACGTGGCTTCATGCACTGCACGTAGATTCAATAAAGAAAATTTAAAATAAAAATGAAGCGAACTACGAGCTAAGCGCAAGATTGACTGTCTTTGGGGAAGAGGACAAAGAGCATTTTTCTGCAGTCCTCAACAAATATTCCACTTGTGCCACAATAACAAGCCGTACAAATATGTTTTAAATTGATCAGTCTCTGGTGTGCAGCAAAAATGAATAGGCCTCCAAGACAAGTGAGGTAATTTAGTGCTATGGCAGCGTTAGAGTTTTTATCATCGCTCTGTGCCGATGGCCTCGGGGCTCCTCACAGTGCTCGTAAAGGGGTGATGGAGAGGCCGGCAGCCTGACACTGTGTGGGAGGGGGACACACGCGAGCAGACAGATAGTGATGGATGCCCTGGCTGCACACACTTGTGAGCGTGTAAACTAGTTACTGCCCCATTGAGCCCATAAAGAAGGCTGCATTAAGATAATAATGTTGTATAGTAATTATTGAAGCGCAATGGGGTAGTTTTAGTGGCCACCCCAGGGTACGGGCTTAGAGACTACACGCATTTGCAGAAAGTAGTGAAGTTCAATCGGTTGCCCTTAAGTCCGGCTTCAGAAGAAGTCTATTCATCTGGAAAAGCCACTGGAATGGTTTTGGTGAAAATGTATCTGTGGACTGAAGCGGTTGCTCCGTGGTGACAACAGAGCGCACCCTCATCATCGGGCTTGAAGAAAAAAGAAAAAATGTTTAAAGCAAGTTTTACCGGAAACAAAGTTTCGCTTAAGCAAAGCTGAAAAAAAAATATTGTGCACATTATGCACGAAACACAAGGGCTCGGGTAATCTTTATTCTGCCGATTATACAGTAAACATCAACGTGTGATTAATGGTCAGCAAGTTTGAACAAAGCAATTTATTTCAGTCACGGCTACCACTTCCCGTTTCAGTACATACAGTATTTATAAGAAAACTGTAAGATTTATGAGTGTTTGTCACGCAGGCTCCTCTGCGCTACATAGCAATGGTTTGCATGGCGTGACACCAAAAGATAGACAAGGAGCTCTTGCGATTATTTGAATAACAAGATAAACCAAAAATATAAATGAACCAGTAAACATTGCTGTTGTTGTCATGTTAGAATATAATAACAGAAAGTCTGTGCTTCCTTGTTAAACTCACAACATCCGGCTCAGTGTCAGTCAGCCAGGGTCTGGAGTTCACAGATATGAGGATCCTGCATCTTAGCAGAAAACCAGGAAACAGCTGCTCTGCAAGTCAGTTCCTCCAGAACAAATCATCAGTGCACTTTTCAACTTTTAGACACAAAAATATAATGAACATTGAGTAAAATTAACGGATCACAGCTTCGAAAGAAATTCCACACAAGTTTTCCAGCATAGGTTGTGAAGAGCATGAAAACCTGACTGTCCACATTAGTGTAGAGATGGATGCAGAGCTTGCCTGTACAAAAGAGCGCCCCCTACAGGAGGGGCAGACATATTTACTGCTCACTATTATATCACCATGGTTCCTTCACAGCATTTGGAAGTAGCATTTCCCTCACGCCGGAGCTGCAGAAGGAGGTCACAGCGTCCACCTCCCCGGACCAAAATTTGTGCGAAAATGGCATGATACATATTTGAGATTATAATCACTTATATCTGATTACAAGAGCTATGGCACAGCCAAAAATGGTTGACCAGAACTGCATAATCGGAGTGACTAAGGAGCAGTCATGATGATGATGTAATGTCTTATTGACCCTGTTTACAGGGATTGCGTTACAGATTTACAGGAAAGTATAATAGTGCTTTGTGTTATTAAAGTGGCTTAAAGAAACAGAAGTGACACTAACAGTTTATCCCACTATGCTGCACAAAAAATTAAAAGCTGTTGCCGTAGTACAACTGCTATAAATGGCACTGGTGTTTCTATCAAAGGGGATTAAAAGTCACAAACCCAGCACAGAAACGTAAAAGGTTTTCAGTTCTCAGCAAGTACAGCTGATCCTATTGAAAATAATAACAAAATCTCAACTTCTAATGCATTTAATATCTGTGTATTCATAGCTGTGAGGTTTGGGGTGGGAAGTGAGGTAGAATGGCCTCTACAAATCGTTATAATATTCAGTGTGGAAGTGGAAAGTGCCACTGGATCATGACTGACTCCTGGGCAACCACTAGCATGGTTTTCAAGGCGAAGAGGAAGAGAAATGGTTTGTCATAGCCTTCTGGCATATTTTTTCCGTAGAGGGGTGCAAGCACAGAGGAGAGCCTGCAAACTCCACACACGCTTGTAAGCTGAACCCTACATCGAGCAAGCAACCCAGGAGCTGTGAGTCACCTGCTCACCCTGCCCCACCAGCACATCCCGCAACATTCAATGTAAATTATACAAAATTATATTCAGGCCCTGTATGCTCCAACAAATGACCGCAGATAGCTGAAAATTTTACCTTATTTAATTTCTTTTGCAGATATATGTTAGTAGCATACAGGCAATTACAGTAGGTATGTATCATTTATTCTGGGCCATACGTATTTGTCTACCCCATTATACCTGATCATATTTCAGCAGTTCTTTGGGAAAGATTACCAGATATGAGCCAGTTAAATAGAATTTTTTGAATGCAGTGTATGTTTCAGTTATACCAAGCAAAATTCATTTGCCATTCCAGTCACCTATGTAAAATATATATACCTATCCCATGATGCATACATATGTATTGTATTATGTAATATGTACTGTATTATGTATGTTTTTTATATATATATATATATATAAAACATTGAATGAATTATGATTGATTCATTTTTTTTAAGTCTCATATTTTCCTGGATGCCTACAGGTTTCCCAGTTTTAGGAAACGAGGAGAGAAAGGCAATTTCGGCTTTTCAGGCTCTCCGTATCTCATTATATGCGGTCTTGTTCGTTTGAACACTGATGCTGGAATTACAGCCGCTGTACCGTGGTAATTTACCACACCGGCCACGGCTGTCCGAGACCGTTTAGACGCTTCTGATCTTATGATAAAGACGCACGCACGCACGCACGCACGACTTATGCTCGACGCGTCGGTTCTCACCTGTCTTCCCGACTACAAAACAAGGATTTGACTCACTCCGTCAGCGCATAAATTATTCTTTAAAATAAATCGAGTTTTTATATTACAACGCAGCGTTAAAATACTAATAAACACACAGTGGTTTTAAACCTTTATGCAGCCTCCGCGTTATTTTTCCTCCGTTTTTTGTTTTTTTTCTAGCAATTTGCCGACATTTGTTTTCCAGCGCCGTCTCCCGACTCCTGCTGACGGATATTTATGGCATGACTATGGCCGCCGGTTTTCCTGTCCTCTATAAAGATAACGTGGATTACTATTTAACGTTATATTTTCTTAAAATAATTGACAACTGAGGAAAAATATTCAAATTTCAAATATATCCTTAAATAGATGCATTTAGCAGACTATTTCTACTATTATTATTACTACTGTTCTTGTTATGAAGTTCCTTTATCCCCTTTTACACTATTGTTATTGTGATTTGACACTTTTATAGCAGTTAAATGGTACAGTAGGTAGGACAAAAACGCAGGCTGAATGTAAGTTTGCACTGGGCGTCTGGTGCTCAACAGTTGGCGCAGCTCAGCCCCGCCTGGTTCGCTTTTGGCAAACAGTGTGAGCTGAAGCCCGGCCCCTGGCGGGAGCCACGCACAGAGCGGCCAGATGGCTCGGAGGCCGGGGGCACACACACACACACATACGCACGCACGGGGCCCAGATTAAGGGCTGCGCTGCGCCAGCTTGCTGCGTAGCAGGACTTGGGCAGGTGAGAGGAGATGCTCGTCTTGGGAGGGATGATCCTGAGGCACAGGGATGTCCTCATGCCACTACAGCCAGTGACACAACAGCTACGCCATGTTGTTCCGATGAAGGTCACCATCTCACTCAAGTGTTCTTCTGTCTGGCTCACTTCAGAGGATCTAGCCAATTTTTAATACTTTGAGTAGTGAGAAGGACATACAAAGTCAAACTCTACATGTACGCTGGTGCAGAATGTACATTACTTAGACAAATACACACACCTTTGGTAGACCGGTGTTCTTCCCGTGTTAGTTTTGTTTGACTTGCGGCTCACGCCGTCCAATCCCAGGTGTCGAGGGAATGGTGACGTTCGACGGAGGGTGGCGTCGCTTAAAGCTGCAGGTCAGGCTTGCTTGGCAAACACCGGGGGTGCTCTTTGGATGGCCACCAAGGACCTCCTGTCGCCGTGCACCCCGGATCCATAAATGTCACCTGGACACTCGTCATTGCACATACAAAGGTCAGTGGTGATGCCAAGTCCCCAGGCTCCCATTGATTCCCAATCCACTGCTACAAAACACAGCCATTACACTGCAGATCTAGAGTCTAGCAATGCAAATAAATGCAGATTTCAGACATCGTTTGACTTTTCCAGCAACATCAATACAGCACCAAACTTGATCAAACCAGAACCATTTATGCCTGTTTAACTGCCCAAACATGCATCTACGCCGTTTTACCTGATTTTGACCCCTTTACCCTTTTTAGCCACCAGTGTTTCAGAACAGATTATTGCAGGGAAGCATTGCCTTAACCACAACATAAAATTGTGCGAGTGCAAGATGTATGCAGCAATGTATGAGCAGCCCGCCACCGTGATGAGTATTTTGGTGCATATTGTGGGGACAGGGACGTCTGTCTCCCTACGCCTGGTGTGGCACAGAGGGAGGGAAGGAGGACAGGAGGATTCTGATTGGCTAAGGCTGTCAAAGTGACGACTCAGCCCAGACTCTGCACCTCAGGACCGCAAAGAGTGGGGGGAAAAAAAGCTGGTCACGTGTCAGTGGGACTGACCACCCTTTTATAACGCATTGCAACACGAAATCAGAACCCCCCTCCCCTTTCCATCACACAACACCGCAACACAAGGGAAAAAAAATGATTGCGGGTTATGAATTCATTCATGAGTGAGGAAGAACAATCGGCCAGGCTGGAGAATTAGTCCTGCATCACAGCCATCATAATCAATACATCTTGTTTTGAGGGCTGAGAAGGACTTATTTTCTTATTCCATCTCAGAATATCCCAAATTCCACCTCAGATATCACAGATGTGCACCGTCTCCTCGCATTGGTGAACGCTCGAGTCCTTTAAGAAAACGATCACAGCCTCAAGGATTCTTGCACAAATGTGCGGCAATATTTAAGGTAGCGATTTGGAGAGTTCTTCTCACCACTTGATGCTGCGTACTGGGATAAACTGTACCGGACTGAAGTATGTGGTTTTTTTATGGCATGCTGCAATTTATTTAAATTAAAAGAAAAATGCAAGTACTGTATAAAGAAAAAAATTGGCAGAAAGGCAGGATAGATATATAGACAGTCACATAAGTGGAGGCAAGCTGTTAGTGCAGATCAATAAGAGCTGAGCAGGTCTCAAAGGGATTCCTCAGTGTCGGAGGGCAGTGAGGGATGACATATTGCCCATAAAGGCACTGAGTCTAAGGGGGGGTGGGGGCTGGGGGGTGGGCTGTGACGGTGAGTGAGAGCGCGGGATGCGGGGGCAAGCTTGTCTGCCAGATTAGTGCTCACAGCGTGGGGGCAGAAGGAGGTGCCGCCTCCTCTCCCACAGGTCTCATTGTTGTAGCTGTACTCCTGCTGGCCTCCCTCAGCCACATGCAGGGCAGGAGAGCTCAGCAATCAGATGGTAAGAGCGAGCGCTGCAATCACAGATAAAAAAAAAGATCAGCAGGATCACAACCGACAAGACCTGCTTGCTGATGGACCTGGCAGCCGAACACTTCCCAACCCACATCCTACCAGCACAGAACATACTAATGTAACAGCCAGTGTTACTGAAGCATTTTTTAAAAATTTTATTGTTTTGTGAGGTTTACGGTATTCATCAGCTGACACGTCTAATAAAGGGTTTGTTTTCCAAACGGGCAACATGTGAAAGGATCGATAACAAACCCCCGCTCCACCACTCAGTATATTTACAATCTTGAGTTATTTAAAACAATACCTGTCAGCCTGCCAGACATCCTAATGACTCAGTTAAGCTAATGCATTTGGTAGAGAAATAATGGGACTCTAATCACAAAGGCATCCTAGAAGATCACCAGCTGACCTTGTTGGTGAGATGCAGGAAGCAAGAGAACACTACACACTGCCCTGAGTTTACAGACCTTAAACCTACAGGTCTTGTGGATCCCCGGGGTACCGCACGACAAGAAGTATGTTGAGGACACAGAGGCAGAACTAGAGAACCTCATACCGACGTGCCGTAGCAGAAAATATTAAAGCCAAACAAAAGTACAGAGGGGAAATAAAAACAACAATTACAGACAGCTCTGAGGGACAACTCATGACAGCCAAATAACCGACCACAGAACTGAAATTATACAGAAAAATGCAATAAATCTGCACATATAAAAATCCAGTTTTCCTGTGTGACTGTGCAGGTCTGTACTGCATGCTGCTCAGAAAAAGGAACTCAGCTGAAGCAAGAGAGAACGGACTAAAGCAAAATTATCCAGAGGTTGATGACAGTAAGCAGATACCACAGCGGAAAAATCTGTGACCATTCACACTACGCTGACCATAATGAAAACAGACAAATTAATGGCGCACTTATCGGATGTTCAGAACAAACATCTAGGAGATTTCTGCAACAATCGGCTGAGGATATTGCCTATTATTTTGTGAGGTTGCTCACAGAGAAAAAAAACATTCAAACTTTTCATCAAGTGATGTCAGAGAGCAAAGGCAGAACACATTTATCCAGCTTGACACCAGGGATTACTGATATAATAATATTTTAAAAACACCTTTACAGCCACAGTGCTGTACAGATGGAAAGAACATTTCTGCACAAGGAGATCGGCACTCCTTGGTAGGACTCATTACTTCAGGTGAAGGTGTAGGCGGAAGGCTCCCTTTCGGAGGCACCCGTCTCCATGTGTTAAGATCATGACTCCAGACAAACCCTAACCAACTGGGGCTTTACTGGAACCTTCCACCACTTCTTCAGGGCCTGCAGAACCACAAGAAACCACCACAGGATTAATATGAGTTGAATGCAAAGGGCCGCCTCACTCGGTCTGCCGCCTGAACAGTCGGTTATCTGTATTCACATCACGTTTGCCAGCCATCACTACTAATGTGGCCCCACGTGCAGACATTTAAACTCATTTGTTATTCAGGTCCTCCTAGAATGGAGCAGATCAGTGGAATAATTTATCACTAATATCCATTTGTTTGTAAGGAACATTTTCATTTGGCTTAATTTTACAAATGTTGTTCGCCGGAATAATAAAATGCGTGAACGTTTTTAGATCAGTTCAGTCGGAGAGAAGAGAAAGAAAATATTCTCAATATTTAGAGAATTAAGTTCTCTTAACTCTTTTTAGGTTTTCATGTATTTGGAGTCAAGAGTAAAGGAGCTAACTGTAAAGATATTTTACTGTTTGACACATTTTGCATTAAGGGAGACAATAAAATAAATAACTGCACTGGAGAACTAGATCTTAGGTATGTGCTGCATTTTGCTCGAGGTGAACCAGTGGATGAGGATAATTCTACATCAGAAGACTCATAGCCAGTTTAACTAAACAAACATGCTTTTTGAAATACTATTTTAACACTTAGTATTTCAATTGTATATCTACTGGCATTACAATTGCCATTTACAAGATTGCCATTTCTTGCCTCCACTAAGCACTTCTGCTATTGCATTTCCTCCCACAGGAGTGCCTTTATGTGTTACTGTGTTTTTCAACCAGTAAAACTGCATTACATTTGCACGTAGACCCTCACGACAGTAGCGCGAGCAGCCCACTGCACTGGCAACCGGGTGCCTGGTGGTTTGTTAAATAGGCATTAGCACTCGGCACTCTCCGCACCGCTCACCGTTAAAATGGTGCTGAGCCAAATGATGATTGCAGAGGGCAGGGACACACCCACAGCCAGAGTGGTGTTGGAGCTCATCTGTCAATCCCGCAGTCTTTGCAGGGTGCGTGCCTTGCTCTACACTGCCAGAGAAAAGCAAAAGCACTTTCCATCCCAGGTTCTCATTGAAAATGAAATAAATGTAAGATCTTCCTGCTACTGGAATCAGCTATTCTGGCATTCTGCGGTACGTTTCTCTTTTTATATATATATAAAACAGGTGCGGCCTTAAATATTTACCATTAGTTTTTATAAATAGCATCTGATCGCTCCAGAAACTGACCAGTTTCTGACGGATGTTGTCAGAAGAATAAAAATCCAGGACAACGAAGGGCATGAATAGAGTAAAGAATCCCCTTTCAAACAGTGTTTGCCAGTTATAAGCAGGGAATGAATAATTTATCTCCCCCACGTCTCCTGGCTCACTGTGATGGGCCGTCTGCTGAGGCGGACTGTGGGAGGTCACCCATGTGTGAACTCACTCACGCCGTGCAGAACCCAGACAGGTTCACACAGCTGACGGGCAAACACATTTTAAATGTAGGCTGTCTGCAGGCCCAAATACAAAACACCGCGTCCCACTTTTCATTCCTTTATTTGCACTTTACATCCTATTTCACTGCAAGAAGATCCACTTACACAGCTCTTATCCAGTTTAGTTATAAAAATAGGTGGTGCAAACCTTTTATAAAGATTTTATAAATTGCTTTAAATTAATTAAAGTAATTGGCTTTGTGTATAAAGGTTGTTTGGCCTGACAGGTGTTAATAACACAGCATTATTGTTAATATACATTTTTAGACTGCCTTAAATATTTGCAGCTTCATTATACAGTATACAAGACTTGTAATTTATGCATTTAAACATTCTTTCTTATTTCGCCTATCATTTTCTGTGAGCTTTTTAGGCAAACCATACAATCTGAAATATTTAAATATTTATGTAAACTTTTTCCATGTTGTTCAAAATATGGTACCTGTTGCTGGCCTCTCTTAAATTGTAATTTATTCAGAATTAAAAGTTTGGTCAAACTAAGAAATGAGGGCAAATGTTAAGAGTTACACGTGTTCCATGTGTCCTAAAAGCACCTCACCTAACTCTTTCACTTTATTACAAAACCAAGTCCCTATTATTCAGTCAAATGACTGGATTGTAAAAAAGAACAATAAGAACTAAGAATGACGCTGAACTTTAAACCATTTAAACCATTAAACAGAGCTTTTGTAACAAGCGTACCTTATACATCTAAGTTAAAACCACATGTTATCCTTAAAAGGTTCCTGGAAACATCGTGATGTGGCTGAGCGATACATGGATGATTATGCTACACTGGATGAACAGTGTGTTCTATCCCTCTGTGTGTCTGGATCAAATACTGACCATTACGACAGGGGTTCTGAACCCAGACTTCATGCTGGTCTGGTATGACTAGCAATAACAGTAAATTAAAAATATTACTACTATCTATGATATACCGAAATAATCCATTTTTATATTTGTATGTCACTTTGCTGCTTCTGCAACATCCCTAGAGAAATTTCTTTTTGGTGATATGTACAGTATCTATCAGCAGTATTCCGTCTCCCATCCACAATTCCAGGAGTGGCAAACTATTTCCACAACTTCTGTGTGTCTGTCTATCCTTAGAAGGAACATAAGTGCACAGCAGCAAGAACTGAATCAGTCACAAGAGATAATCGACCAAAAAGCAATACACAGGAAATCCACAGGAAATGGGTGGACAGGCTCTGTCTCGAGCTGCAGGAAGATTGGAGGAAGCAGTGCTGTTAAGATATGAAAGCACTCAACTAACAGGAATATCGAATATAAATTAGTGAATGAACAAGTTTCAATTTCTTACTGTAGATGTTCCAGAGGAAAGTGCTTATAACTCCCACGCCCATGCTGAGATCCATGGTAAAGTGAAAACAAAAGGGACCACTCTGTTCTTGGAATAGTACACATTGCAAAACAATACCAGAAGGGAAAAAGGGTAGTTTATTTATTTAATGAGATGAACTGGCATCAAGGTGTAGTTTCATAGGCAAAACCCAAAGGATTTCAGGATAGGCTCTGGACCATGGTGAAACTGACCGGTAGGTTTACTCATTTAATAACTGTTTCACTTTTAGATGCACTTTTAAAGTGTAGTGGCCCTCAAAGCTGCCCTCATGACCCTCAGGTCCACCTTATAGGGCAACTGGGACCATAGTGGTCTGACCTGCAGCATCTGGAGTGAATGGTTGCAGGTTTGAATCCCACATCCTGCTGAAGTTCTCTTGAGTACTTACCATGAATTACTTCAGTAAGAATTACCCAGTGGTATAAATGGAGCAAAGCATCAGCTAGATGAATAAAGGTAAATGTGATTCTGGGAATGTTTTTTTTGATGCAGTAGCTCACAATCACACAAACCCTCAAATGTATCTTCTTTTCCCAGCACTGTACAGACTTATGCAAAGGATATCAGAGATCAGTTGTTGAAATGCAGTCCATTCAGTTCGACTCTCAACTAAACGTATCCGCAAATGGGATCCGAATTCAATTAGCCCTGTGCAAAAATAAAGACACAGCAGGATTCTCTCTCTCTTTTTTTTTTTAAATCCACTATTCCAAGTCAGAATAATAAAAGGTGATGGAATTCAATCTGCGTGATGCTTCTGAACCACTGCTGCACTTCACTGTCCCACCGTCATCTTGAAATGAGTTCCTCCAATGCTGCCAATGCCAAGAAAAAATGTTATTTGTATGAAACTGTTTGGCCTTGTTCTGGCAATTCTGAGAAGCCTTTCTGCTGATAATAATTAGAGGGTAAAGCTTTTCAGTGTGACTGCAGCCTGCGAAACGAAATGTTTACCAAGAGCTTCATGGTGATTCTTGCGGCCGGTAAAAATGACTGCAGATGCGGGCTCAGCCCCAAAATCACACAACCTTTTGTTTACTTCTTGAGTTTGCATTAAAATACATTATGCTATACATCCGAATCCCAGGCAGATTGTACATGGTGTTGTGACAAATAAAACAAGAAAAATGTTAAAATGTGTGAAAAACCAACTGACGTAACCCAGCATCAAAAAATGAGGGAAAAAAAAAAACTGAAACTGAAACTCATCTGTAAAGCATGTGCAACAGTGAGTTTTATAATCCTTGGTTAATCACTTGAAAACCCTGTACTCACCCAAACCAGCCATTAACAATTTAAGGAAACCTTCAATGTTTTTAAGCCGTCTTATCAGGAACAGAGGAAGTGTGCGTGCCACCTGGCTCCCCTCTTGGACCCCTGGCTGCTGGGCCTCGTGAGACCTAAACCAGGCCTTAATCTCACAAGTGAATGCACATGGAGGGCTCAGCCCCACCTTACCTGACACTGTCATATGAGCCTGTTTGTTGCCTGGGATTAGCGGACTTTGACCTGCAGAATCTAATGAAGGTCTCTGCCGAAAAATGAGCTGCCACAAATTCAATGCACACTTTTGTAAGGAGGCAGGGGTTTTTTTTTTTTGTTTGTTTACAGTTTAAAATATTTTCTATCCTTTACTGACCTCCCAGAATATGCGCTGCATGTATAAACGCATGGACTGAGGTAGATATATGGACGTACGAACGCTAAATAAAAACACACAACCTCATCCTGAATGTGTAAATAATTAAAGTTGGAAGAAATCATTGAATTTAAACTGGATTTTCACCATTAAAAGATCTAATTTTATTTACTGGGACTTCAGTACAACAAGCTTTAAACAATAAAAGCAGGGATACATTATTTTTGAATTTGTCATCATCCTTGGCACAAGTTAGTCCCTCATCACACAGGAAAAGAAAAACGAAGCCATTGTACACCATTCCTGTGAGATGGAGTAAGTACATCTCCCAGGGATAGACTGTGGAAGCCTGAAGTATGTAGACATCCAGAAGTGGAAAACAGTGCAGGATGCTTAAAGAACAACAGTTTGCTTAGCTCACATAGAAATTCCTTGTAAGGATTATTTGGTTAATAAGCTTCAATGATCCAGTTTTACTGAAAGGTTATGCCAGTTTTCCAGAAAAAATTACCCAAACATTTCGGCAATATTTAGCTGCTCTCCCGTATTGTCTTGCAGCCATCTTCTTTCATCATTATCCTCTTCCTATATGTACCAGTGGTCCAGATCATGTGTATGGGGTATGTATACAAGTCCTGTTGACTGCTAACCTAACAGTTCAAAGCATTATGTGCACTATACAGTATATAATGGGTTTATAAGGACCACCGATTATATCCCTAAGTGAATTTTGTTTCCGCTTCCATAAATACGGAATCCAGCTACACAGTTGGCTTTTATATCTTGCTTGTATCTTCACAGAAGAGACATCCCATAATACATCTTCTGCTCCACTGACAACACAGATTCCCTAAGGGAACTTCCAGGAAGTGCTGCCAGTGATGTGGACACTCAGTCTGCGGTGCATAATTGATAATGTGAATAAAGTCTATATTTAACCTCTGGTTGCAGTGACACCGATCGACAGAAGAAGGAGAGGAGTCCATAACGCAATCCTGCGGTTACCAATTCAGCTGATATGATTTCACAAAGAGATCTGATAGATGATGCGAGGTATGGAGAGTGGGCTTGGCTGAAGTTTGAGCTCAAACAAAACCCAATGTCTGACACTTCTCATTAGATAAGAGAGGGCTTCAGTCTGGCGGTCCCCTGTTGCAAGTACCTTTAGTCAGCAGGCTAATGGCCTCATTAAAGTCTTTGAAGGGTCCTTCTGTGAAATACCTACATAACTTTGCAACTCCCCACCTATTGTTGGGCACTGGCACAAATGTTCATGCTCCAGTTCACTAAGGAACAGGAATCTGGACTTCCCAGAATCCATTCATTAAAATGGCATTAATGCAGATGGATGTGTTTACTATCCCCGTGTGTTTCTTTTACAATTCAAGATACAGAATAAAACACTGAGAAGAAGAATTTAATTTCTGATTGAAAAGAGAAGCCTGAACTTCAGATGAACCTTGCAAGCTAAATAGGCACATAAATGCTAGGAGCAAGAAATGGGGCTCAATGCGGTGTTTCGGCATGCACTAAACTGTCGATGGCTCAACAGAATAATGGAAGGGAGCAGAATTTGAAGACACAACGCTGTGCTGCTGTAACCAAAGAATTTAACTTTTGAAAGCATTTATTGCTGTGTTTTGTCAAGGTGCCACTTCAAGTTTTGCATACGATGCACAGAAATGCACGGGGACCTGCGCTGGGGTAAGCCAGTGAACTGGGTCGCTGTGACAGAACTGAGCTTACTTTTAATTGTGCTGTGCTGCTCCGAAATCTATAAAGATATGTTTTCTTTTAACAAGGACAGAGATGTCAGTTTGCATTTGCCTTGGTAAGAAACTCAAACCCAGAGGATTCATTACAGACTGCAGTTAGTCATTAAATTTGCCTCCTCCCCGCTCCCACTCGGTCCACATGGGAGTCTGAGCCGGCCTGCCTTTACAGTTGCAAGTCTGTAGCTTTGTTTTGTATTATGGCAACTTTCACATCGAGTTCAAAATGTCAAAATAATGAAAGTCATAATGCCTTCTGAAAATTTCAATATACTGAACTCAGACAAATTAAAGCTATTTATTTAAAATTAATGTAAGTAATTTTTGTTCTGACAGAAAAATTGACATAGGATAGTTCAGGAAAGGTCAGTAAATACATACATTTAAATAAGGGTATCAAACCATCTATGGTAATCTCTAAAGTAAATGTCTGGGACATTAGTTTTAAGATTTTTTTATTTACGTAGTTTAACTGATATAAAACTAAACACTTTGTTCTTCACTACTTTACAAAAAGAGAAAGAAGAGCAGCGCTAAAGTGGGTGATGAAAACTAAGTTTGAACACGTTTCCACAAACTAATGGGAGGTAATGTTGGGGTTGAGCTTATATTGCATCAACATTTATGTTGTATTTAAATCCTCATGTTTAAAATTCAGAAAAATGTCTTTCTATTGAGTGGAACTTGGTTTTAAAATGCTTATCTAACCAGACAAGAAAAATTACTGACAGCGATTAAAGGAGAAGGGTGAAGCCCTTTCAAGTAAGACTCTGTTTGCTCTTCAACACTGTTCCAGGGTCCCCGCAGATATGTTCTAATGAACATAAAAACTATATGTCCTTGAATATGAATGACCATTCATAATTATTAAATGAACTCCACAAAACAAGCAAGGCACAAATATATCAACTATTCATTCTGAATAACTTGGGGATCAAGAGAAGTGGCATTCATGATTCATGACTTGAATATTATTGATGTGATTCGTCTTCTTTATCCACGCAGACTCTGACATTGGAAAGAAAATTAAGTTTTCTGCCCACAGTTCTTCATTCAACTCATAATTATAAAAGTTAAGCAAACTCTTTAACAGCACAATTTAATATTAACTTGTCATTGTATGCAATAAGTGAAACTTCTCAGGCTTGCTTTGAGTGACGTCAGAACAACATCCGGTTATGATTTATAAGGTAGGCAGAGTTTTGTCTCCCACTTCTAGAGATCCAACACCAGTAGGCTGAAATGAGGCAGCAAATGACCTGATTCATCTTATTGCCCTGCATTAACCATTTATTTTTTTCTTCTGCGTTTTTAGTGGTGTAAGATAAAGTTGGACTTGCCAACCATGAGAATGGTTCTCCTTTACCAGACTCTCCTTCCTCTAAGACTTTTCTACTTTGTGTGTCATCATGGACATGGACAGTGACTGTCACCTTGTGCTCACCAGCCTGGCTTAACTGAAAAGCCCTAGACTGATCCAGCCCTGCTGATCCAAGGCAAATCACCCGAGGTCATCCCTACCAATGACCATTATGTTCTGTAATGGGTACTGGGCTGACAGTAGTTCTATCTATCTATCTATCTATCTATCTATCTATCTATCTATCTATCTATTTTATTGTCTATTAATTTATTTATCTCTCTGTATATTTATCCATCTGCATATTTATCTATTTATCTATCTGTCTGTCTGCCCACCTGTCTGTCTGCCTGCCTATTTATCTATCTGTGAGACTTGGCTGTTGCATCAAACGCTGCATACAAATCTCAAGGGAGGTCAACAAATCATCATACCCCTGCTATCCAGTTCATAAAAAGTGATTAAATGAATTGCACAGAAGGTAAAACTTTGCATTTAGAAGCAAACACTGCTTTGTGCAACACTGGACTTTCACAACCCCCTCTATTTTTTTTTTTATACTCTGCCCAGTACTGTTGTACCCCTCCACTCCCTGCAACCCTTCCCCCTTACCCCCCCAGGTGCCCTTCCATCCCACCGCCCCCCGCTCAGGGAGTCAAGCTTGTTAGACGCTTTCGATTTGAGCTGGCCTGGCCTGCCCCCTTCTCCCCTGCCTCAAAGCTGGCTGCAGATGAAATTTTAATGACAATCTACTTAGAATACCCTCCCATTCCATTTGAAGTAGGGCTGTTCTTCTCTTACAATGGGGGCTATGGTCTGCACATGATGGTTGCATCCTCCTGTCTGTATGTGCTAATAAGGCATTGACTGGAAGTGCGTGAAACATGGCCACTGGCACTGAAGGTGATAATTAACCCAGAGAAGTTGCTGCTAATCTGCATGATGCTCACCCCCAAAGGCAAGATGCATGAGTGCAGGACTCAAGCTGCTCCCTCCGTTCTGCGATCTTTCCCGTTCATCCACCCCGCACTTCCCCTTAAGGTCATATGGAAAGATGGGATTTATTATTTATCTGAAATGCAGTGCTTCAGTTACAGATCAAAAGGGAGAAATGCTTTCAGGGAACAATGCCACGGTGTCCCTGCGTGCAAAAACCTGTAGTTTTCCAAATGAGGTCCCCAGTGAGCGCAGACCAGTCATCTGGTTAACTGCATACAATTACAACGTACAGCAATAAGAAAACAAGATTTCATAGTACTTAAACACTCCTACTTCAGTTACACCGAAGCCATTCGAGGAAGTTTTCGTGTAGGAAATACGGGTGATGAGCTTTAGCTGTGAAAAGAAATTTCCATTTTCAAAGAAAGGAGCAAAGCATTTTCCCTGCAGCGTTCCACCCCCCCCCAGAAATCATCGAGTCCAAAGCAAGTGTGCAAGATTTGTGTGTTGGTCCTGCAATACGAGCAACGGCTAAAACAAGCATACATCGTTCCTCCAGAGTGGCCTGCCACAGCCGCTAAGGATTTCAAATAAAATAGTATTTTGTACAAGTACAGAATAAGAATCAATTTTTGAAGTAAAAAGAAATGGTAATAATGTTGGCCAATAACATATTGTGTGTTTGAAGTTTTGCCTTAATTCTACTTTACTCAGGAGAGTCGGTCTGTACAGCATTGACCTGCGGTTCATTTCGGTTCAAAAGCAACATCTGAAAACGAGTCAAAAGTAATAGAAATGGAAGAGCAGATGTTCTTTTCTCCTTGACTTTCCAAAACATGTATAGCTAACAAAAGGGATGACTTTACATGCAGACTGGCCTAGAAAGATTGCATTTTAGATGTTGTTTTGACTCCTGGAGGAACAGCAGCATTCAACAGTGCATTTTGTCAAATGTACTCTGTTTTACTGCTTTTTATAGTTTTGTGTTCTCAGGTTTTAAATTTTATACAACAGTTATTTTTAAAGACCATTGTACAGTCGCATAAGCCACTGCTTTGTTATGTTTCTTTCCCGGTGATTTCCCTGTAATGGAATGACATAAGTACAGCATCCCATAGTGCGAATATACACCCTAATATGAGCACCCTGCCCTCTGTGTTACTGTGTGATCACCTAAACACTGAGCAATCATGAAATGGAGCTCTTCGAACAGTCAGACTCTCTTCACTAAAAGCTCTGTAAAGGCCACAATGCACACAGCCTTCGTGCCAGTCTCCTACATTTTTTAACAAGGAGATCTAAACTCTACAGTACATCCCATGATCTGCATTCATTACCAAATCAGTGAACTGGCAAGATCGCTGCGCAAATAATGTATGCTTTATTTTTTAATTTTCTTCTCATTTCTGCTTGAAAACAAATTTCTAAGAGCCATGTTGCAGTATTTTGATGGGAAACATCTATACAATAGATGATTCCACTCATTAATGTGTCCTCAATGGCAAAAGAGTACAAATTTTCAGATAACTCTCTGAAGCCCATTTAAATATGATTTAATTTTTTCCATTTGGTCTGAAAAATAAAATTCACTATGTATTTTGTAGATGTTTATTTGATATACAGACTCAAATTCTGTCAGCAGCAACATGCCGTAGATTTATTTATAGCCAGCTTGTTAATTATTCTGCACACACAGCATCCCAGTGGGAGATCAGAGAGGTGGCTGGACCAGCCGAGCAAGAGGAATTAGAGAAACCTGTTATGGAAAAAGAACTCTGGAAATGGAGGAGAAGGCAGACCAACACTCTGCGCCCAGAGTGTCACCCAGATTACGTCTCCATTTGACCTGCTGACGAAGCATCGCACGTGGTGTCTTCAGATGTTTGCCCCCCGAGGCTGCCGCATGATGCTCCAGCTCTCCAGAGGGTTTGTGTCGACACATGGCTCAGAAATCAGTCATAATCTTGTTGTAATGTGCACTTTGGAAGCCTTTACTGGTACAGTGACTAACACACCGGTGACTGCCAGTAACTTCCCACCATCTCTGGGCGGAAACTGGCTGCCGACCTAAAGCAGAACAATGACCATGACTGCCATAATAGAACAAGACATGAGGCAGAGGCACTGGCTCCACCACTGTGTGTTGGGGGGTGACTTCATTACCCTGGGATGGGCCCTCCATCACATCGGGGCTGCAGCATCATCCATCATAGGGGTGACAGCATTCACGCCTTTTCTAAAAGCTTAACACAGTCATGGTGTGATCTGTGCTTAGATGGTCAAGGTCTAATTTCATTCCATTGTGTGTTTCTGGGTAATTCCTTCAATTATGAATTCACTACCACTCTTAAAACTTAATTCTAAGCTGTCATAAGTATTAAAAGTGCAAATGCGTGACGTGTTTTATTGTTAAATAGTCAAGTGCCAAAATTCAAATGGAAAGACAATTACAATAGCAGAGCATAACTTTAATTAAAATTGTGCTTCTTAAGCAGTGATAGCTGGAAATACTATTGTAATGTGGTCGAGGAATTTTATGGCATTAATTCTCAGTAATAGGCATCTGTCATGGATTTATGAATTAAGAAGATTTTATTGCATGAAAAGTGGCAGTCTTTTCTCCAACGATGTTACGACCTTGGTAGAGCCGGACCAAATGTATTAAGCCAACCTGTTCCTAAGCAACAGGTAATCCAGCCAGATAGGCTGATGCTGCAGCCTGACTTTTCCCAGAAGCATCCGAAAGCGTCAGCGAGGAGAGTCAATTCAGCTATACATCACAGTGCAACCTTGAAACACTCAGCATTGTTCAAAGCTCAGCTGAGATATTGGTTACCTTTCTAGTAAAAAAAAAAAAAAAAAAAAAGAAAAAAAAAGGGGGGGAAATAATTATTTCAGAACAAAGAGGGAGCATCTGTCTTCGACTCAGGGTCCCCTCTAGAGTGTAGAATAATAAACATTCTTCAGCCCAGAAGATGGTCTCCCAACACAAAGCAAGGTTCTGTTAGAATAAAGGATTTTCTGTCCCCACAATAATTTCTCATCTTCTTATAAAATAAGCCTCTTAGAAACAGGCAAAGCAAACCAAACAGTGCAGTCACCACAGGACCACACATAATGCCGGCAAGGTGCAATGAGCACATATTTCCCAATCACACAAAGACTCTTATTCAATACAAGCTAAAAGCTATTTTTCAAGGATATGTTGCTCTGTGATAAGTCAATCTCTGTCTTTAGTTCACCGAAAGAGGCGGGACTGCAGACCGCTACATAAGCTGGTAGTTCACACCCTCAGTGACAGATGGAATGCCACAGAAAGACTTGTCCAGCTAATCTGACATCAGGTTCTTGTTTCTTTGCTCCAAACTGAAATGTTCTGAGAACCTTGGGTTTACTAAAAAGATTAACTGTACAATTCACATTCCATTTTCATAATCAAGAGCCCCTACTAATGTCTGAAAACTGAAAGAATTCATTTAAGATAGGGCCTTGCATTGTAAAAATGCTGAGAATCAAAATGGATTTTAATCCATCATAAATTTTGAAAAACAATATCTTTCTCCTTATGAAAGATAACATGCCTGTGTATGCCTTTCTCTGGTTCCCGCCACCATGGGGAGACCCGAATCAAGAGCCAGCTAGATCAATACAGCCGGCAAAGGGGGCGGACTTCAGTCAACAGAAAGCGCTCCATCTCACAAGGCTGCAGTCTAGTCAATAATTCATGATGGCTAAAGAAATTTCATAGGTAGACAAAGAGGAACCAAACCAGGAAGTAACAAACAGGGGCAATGGGGAAAGTGAATATTCTGTAATTTTTGCATTTCCATGTTCGCATGATCATCCTGTTTATCCAGGGCCTTCCACACCAAATAGCACCACTTTTTCTGTCCATTCAGTCGCAGATTTGCATTTCTTGAATTTAATTTTCAGTGCAAAGCTGAAGACAGAGCAGTTTCAGTAAATCAAAGTGACTGAAGTGGAAGGGCTTTTGAAAATAGCTTCATAATATTTAGCTCTGGGCATCGTGCCCAAACTATGTATTGTAAATATTGGAATGAACCAAGGGAAAAGTCTGAATGTTCACAATGGCGATAAATGCAAGGCTGGTAGCATTCAGGTTTTTGTCGCTTTATAAATCTCATAATCAAGGAACGTAATAGTTTTTTTTGAGCGCGCCACATGAAAACTGTAATCGTGGCTGTTTGCAGAATTTCTTTCATATTCCAGCACCGCAAATGTCAAATATCTCCAAAATCCACTCTGAAGAGATTAGCCGGTTAATCCAAGCCAAACTTCTCAACATGCAGAAGGGAGTAACTTATTCAGAACAATGCAGTGTTTATATTTTTCTTTGGTATGAAAGCAGTGAAGCACTGATGTCAACACAGTTCAGTCTCGCTGTGTCCAGCAAGTGCTAAAAATGCAGCCGTGTACAGTTATGTGCAGGTCCGCTTTTGCGCTCTAAATGATTTATGATGGACACAGAAGCAGGCAGTGCACAGCCATCTTTATTTTGTTCTTTGTTTTCCTCTCAACACTTAAGGTGAAAAATAGAAGTACTGCGGATGACTTAATAGATAGGTACAGCTGAGGACTTAATTTCCCCTTAGCAAGCAACTGGTTTAAATGCACTTGTTTCACATTTCTTGCTGTTCCAAGTCAAATTTTATGAGTATATTTTGAACTGTACTTTTTCTTTTCCCCTTTAATATGCACAGTGATAGTACAAATAATTGGTAATAATGAAGTATTGCACAGCACAAATAAACCAAACCATCTGAGCGAATTTGCCTTACTTTCAGCATCAGCACAAGAAGACAAGCAGCATATTTATGCAGGAGCGCACCTGAAACTTTGCATCTTCCGGGTTTTGTACCAAGGCAACAGTAGCCCAAACAAAACCTATTATTCATAAAGGATTCAAGTCACTGGCGAGGGGAAGAAATTCACTACAAAAACTTGTACAGTCCAGCATCAAAATGTTAAATGTACTGTTTATAATTCTGTGTAAGGTCTTCATAAATGTTTAGCTTTGGAGAAAACTCTGTGAAACACCGTAGCAGGCCGGTCCAGACACAGCCTAACAAGGATCCGTTAAAGTCAAAAAACAATGTTTTATACATAATAACGAATATGCAATACACATTTTTACTTTTTCTCTCTTTTTACTTTAGAATCTTCATCAGGGTACATTTAAAAGAAAATACTGAAGTGTGTTTTAAACGGTATTTCATGCACATGCTTCTATTCCCACCCACGCAACATCCACAAAGATGGCTTATGTTTTTATAGCGGCTCCTTATACAGAAGAGACATGGAATAAAACTCTCTGTTAAATAGGAAAACAATAACATAACATACTGATGATGTTTCTAACTACAGTTAAACACCCTGATGGAAACACTGCTAGATTTGGAAATGAATTCAGGCAAAATATACAATACATACTGTAAGTTACTGGTTCTATACAAAAAAAAACCCCACTTTAGACCCATTCGACACAATAACTGTTACCCTCATCATAATAAATGACAGATTGTTTGTCAGACCTGCACCTCAGGTGTCCACTGGCAGATTATACACAGCATCCCTCTCCACCTCAAATCACCAGACACGCTCTCACACATCACAACCTGTAAAATGTAGATGGTTTGCTGCAGCTTTCCTTTGGGGTGGGGATCTGCCGGCAGATTTCACACAGAATCCTTGTTGCTGCACCAAAGCGTGCACCTGGCTGAATGCTGATGGAGCTCTATGCGGACTGAGAGTTCTGAGAGGATGGCTCCTTCATCACACTATCCCCTGCTCCAGGTCACTAATGGTCCCACCAAAACTCAGGCTCGGATGTGTTTCATCTGTCGAGCAGGGTGACAGATTCAACCTTCAGCTGGGTGTATTGACCAGTGTTTGAAGCTGAAAGTGGATGCTTTCCTGACCTGGCCTCCACCCATCGTGGGGAGTCACATCTGCTAAGAGCTTTGTCAACGCACACACTCAGAAAATGGGTATTCAGTGACAAACTGCAGCGTGAGCTTACGAAGCAGGTGGGCAAGACGTGTATCACGTGTCAGCAAAAAGGAAGTACATTTTTTCCTTGATGGTTCAATTTCAGGAGCCAACATACATTCACAGCCTTGTTAGTTATACCATCATATCTACAAATTTGTAGGTATTAGTTTATGCTTTTTAGCAAACCTTTTTGTTTTAGAACAAACTAGCAGGCAGGTGGCGAGAGAAAAACGCTTTCTGAAAAATTGTGGCCGTAAATGTTGTGCAGCTCTTTGTTCCTCCATACCATTTCTTCATTATAGCAGGGATCTGACCTAACAAGTTTTCCTGTAAAAAAAACAGATATCAACGATCTCTTCATTCTCGCACACACTCCTCAGTAGTGGGGAAAGCAGGAAATGGAAGTCTCTCTTGAGGTATTATGTTGCATGGCAGTCCAAGTAATAAATATGCCAATAATGTCTGTAAAGCAATTACATAAAATAAATCCAAAAATGCAACGTGAAACCTAATGGAAAAGGTGAACACCAAAGTCAATAATCGTGCTTACGGACACAATCTGCATAGATATTATTATTAACTTATAAGCTCGGTTCACACCGTGCACCAATAAACCACAATAAAGGAGGCGTGAGTCACTTACACAAGCTTGCTAGTGTGTGGTAGATACGCGGCTACGTAACACTGTTACACAACTATCCTGGGGCTGTGTGAACATAGCAAAGGTGTCCAGCAGACAGATTAGACCCAGCCCAGGTCTCCAACGCGCGTATGCACGCTGTATATTTTCCAAGTTATTTTTCACACCGTATAAGGTGGCATTTTAATCTTAAGAAAATGTGCAAGGTAATATCCGGAGCAAATTAAAATACTGTATGTACGTAGACATCCCATATGCTTGTTGTGCTTGCGAACTTGGCAGCCCTGATCTGATCAATATTTAGCAAAGTCATCAAAGAACGAATCCAATGCTGAATTACTGACAGCAATTCCACAAATACTTTCAAATTTGACTGGACTTAGACGTGATTTCTGTTCAGTTCTGATCTTTTGTCTTGACCTAACTAGGACGAAGGCTCATCTGGAAAGGTTGTTTCTCCCAGCTGTAATTCTGGAATTAAAACAACTCCAAAAACGGCAGGAAAAGGGACTGGTCAATGCCGGCCTGGTCCATAGCAGTTGTTAACATCAATGTATTACTTTCTGCAGCGTTGCAACAGAGGAATGCCGAAGCCGGTAGTCAATACTTAAAGTTCATAAGCCACAAGCATGATTCGGCTGATCTGAATCCACTATGTAAACACAGGCAGCATTTTAGCTGAGCACAGCATCCTACAATGGTTTTCACAGAATCTGCTCCTATCTGGTAAGACCAATTTGCCACCTTCGAATGTAATAATATCAGTGGAATACTGTGAGGCAGCGAGACGTGGAGATGCTGCTGCCAGGCACTTCCCAGCGGGACTCCTGCTTAGGTGCAATATTCCACGGAGCCGACGGCACTCACAGTCACACAGCAAGCGCTCTGTCTCCTGCCCTCTGCTTTCATCGCCACAGGCAGCACTGTCCACTGTTCTCAACATTCCTGTTGCATCCAAGAGCCTAATAAAAGCCACTGGCAGCGAAAGAGAATTCTCTGCACTGCGTATCTGAGAGAAAAATCATTCACAAAAAGAACAGCATGCAGCAGGTTCAACAAAGTTGTGAGCTTCTGACCTGAAGAAAACCACTTTTTCATTTAACCAGCATGGAAATCTGCAAACATGAAATCTGGAACCACATAGTTTGCAATGCTGATTATTGCTGGCACACAGTGAAATAAAAATGGTGACTAAAACCAATATTTTACATAGCTCAGACATTTGTAAGAAACCTGTTAGATATGTTTGTATGAGGATATAGGCCACAGGTGCATGTGGTGGTGCCGTGGGGTCAGCTGGTACTTTACAGCTCCTCGGCTGCTTGCCTGAGGTGGGGTTTGAGTCTGGCTGAGGGATGTATGTGGAGTTTCCAGGTTCTCCTCTGTGTTTGCTCCCGTCTAAGGAAATAATAGGCTGAAAAAAGGCAATGGCGAACCACTTCTGTTTCTCCCTGCCTTGAAAACCATGCCAGCGGGCACTTATGAATGAAATATGGCACTTTCCAGTTTCACAAAATGCGGCATTAACTGTTTCACCATCAAGTGTATACATACTGTAATGTTAAAACAGCTGTGCCGGCGTGAATGAGGTGTTCTTTAAAAACCCGTGTTTACGGCAAGGACATGATTATGTCACAACATATTTTCCTCCTTTGTTTATGAGGCTTAAGAGGACGCAATTGCCTTGGACACCAGTTACCCAGCTATTTGTTGGCGATTGTGTTGAATGGCCAGCGTATGACAAAAACAGAGAAAGGGGTGTATGTGGGGTCAAAATCCTCTGTAGATAAAAAAAAACGCTCCTCCTTACTACAAAGCAATAATGCTTAACAACCGAAAGGCAATAACTGCAATAGAATTGTGAGGCCAGAAATCTGATTATGGCTGACCCACATCAAAGAGACTTGGGCTTCAATATGCAGCAAAATCAATCACTGTAACATTACTGGGTCAAACAGCACATCCCTTCCCCTGGCAGAGGCTGAGTTAAACCACCTCAAACGGGCTTTTCATTTTTCACATTTTATTTGCTTCATCTTATCAAATCAAGACACTGCCTTCCCCTCAAAAAAGCCGGAGTACATTTTTCAGAACCAACAATTCCCCTTCGGTTTGCACATAAAGCAATATTCATAAAATCTGGCTTATTCAGGAATTTCAATACATATGCTTTTCCGGCAGTAAGAACCCCTCTTGAGAAAGTACAAAATCATGTTTATCTGCTTTGGGTCTTCATTGCTGCCTTCAACTTTGCTTTTCTAGTTTGTTTTTTTTTTTTTCTTTCTGCACAAAAAGTTGAACTTCTGCTAGTTGCCACCAAGACAGCGTAGCGCTGACATGTGCTGGTTTCCAACCAGGTCACCGTGCCGCTGGCTTGGACCCCGACAGTCCTGTCATACGTAGGTACTTGGGTAGTGGGCACCTGCAGACCTTCACCTATATGTGCCATTCTAGCCAGAATGTGACCCTCAAAGGAGCTAAGGGCTAAATATATCCATAAATAGGCAAATAAGAAGCTCCTTTAAAAAAACAAATAAATATGGCTGGGAAATTAAAATTCCCAAACAGCAGCGTTGCATTTACGCTTCAGTCAAATAATATGGAGTTAAATATGAAAACCTTTGTTGATTAAAATCTAAATTAATGTGTGCTACCTCAAAAAAATTCAAATAAATTCTTATTAGAGTCACAGTACAAGCACATTTGTGCATTGATCAGTGATGTGGAGATATTACAGTATGATAAAATGATGCATTCTTTGTAAGTCTATATTGCCTTAGCAGTGTCCAGGGCTGGGTCTGCACTTGAAGGAGAGGACATCTCATCAAAGGAAACGTCTTAATAAATGAAGATGATGCTACATCAGAATTGGTCCCTTAGCTTATTTTTATGTTCAGAGGTTTCCCAGCAGCCCACGGAATCTAAGTAAATCTCACATCTTCATTATCACAGACTCTATTCTCTCTGGCATCAGAAAAAAATATGACAAGAGGGAAAACTTTCTGGACAGATAAGAGAGCCTGAGCTGCCCTTGGACTCTGTTAGCTAAACCCACTCCTTCTCCCAGAACAGTGGAGTTATGAAACATGGCTGCATAAATAATGCCCCACAGAATATAATTCGGTGCCATGTCCGCTACAATTAAACGCAGGAGGATGAAGACAAAATCAGTGCTGACTACAGAAGTCTTTCATGTTCCATTCAAACACGGCCTGTAATAAAAATGTGAAAATCTGTGCGAGGCTCAGAAAGACTCCAGACAGATGGTTCCCAGCTACCACAAGCAGCCAAAAAGTGAAGCAATGGCTGGCGCTGCAGTATCAACCTGCTCGACTATTAGCCATGTCATTTCTCTATAATAATCTTGTTAACTTTAAATATCTCCAAAGACTAAGATTTGGATGCAAATCCTGTTTAAACCTGAGCTGAACAGCTCCAGATTAAAAAAGGAAAAAAGAAAAACTGAAGCAGAGAACACATTTTGTTAAATTCTTGCACATTGTACTGGGGCTGGCAGCTGCTGAATGAAAGGGACACGTGCTGTCGCTAAGGACAAACTGCTGTGCGCTTAAATTTAAATCTGTGTCCAAGTATAAATGCACACCACAAACAGTCTTTCTCTCCTTCTGAGAAGGGCCCGGTAACTATTTAATGAAATTTCCCCAAGCTTATTCTTAATCACACCACAGGATGCAGAACAAAGGGCAAAGTGCTGGTAAAAATGTCTCCCACGATTACACAAACAAAGTAAAAATGGCAGCGAACTTCATCAACACTGGGGCCTTGTGAACAAGAGGAATGCGACAGTGCAAAATATTTAGAAACACAGATAAAGCATAACTGCTTTGCCGATAACACTGCACATCGCATCCCTACAACATTTAGTGATGAAATAAAGAACATTAATAACATTCTTGGGGAAGAGGTGCCCTCTGGAATTAACAGAGCAGCAAGCCCAGATTTGAGACAAGCTTTTTAATCCAACAGCTTCAATTTATGTTGAAAAACAGGCATAAGAAATGTTAAAATGTGCTGCCACAGTTAATTCTGCATGGTTAAATAAACAGTATGGCATTTTGAGATAAATGGCAGTCAGACAGAGCATGTTGATCTGCCATTTTTATGAACTTTTCAGAAAGTCTGTCAGTTTTATTAGCATTCACAGGATTTCAAGGACAGCTAACTTACTATCGATTGCTATAAATGATCATATTATAATTTGTATCGATCGCTGTTGTGCATTCAGTGATCTCGTGCGGTATCGAAAGCACAGTATTACTGCGTATTATCATCAAAAAATATAAAGGTAGCAGCATTAAAACTGTTTCCTTCTGTTTCTTTCTGTTATGTTCATGAAGAGCTGACTTGTTTGTTAGTCTGTGCAATGATCCTTTATAATATTTATTCTTATTCTCCGGCATTCTCATGCACATTTTACACGTGTTGTATCTATGTATGTGAGTATGTGTGTGTGTGTGTGTGTGTATGCATGTATGTGTGCTGTTTTGTCTTATGATATCTGAAAGCCATTGAAAACCAAAGCCAAATTCCTTGTATGTGTGAGCATACTATGCCAATAAATCTAATTCCACTTCTGATTTCCGATGTGAAACAATGACATCTTGTTAAGATCCCCAACCAAAGCTCTAAATCTCTCATGTCTCATACGACATCAGACCGTACATGATCCTCCTCTCCGAGCTCAGTGGAATAATGTGCCTAGCACACGTTAGGCCACTGTTGTCATGTTCTGAAGCCTGCCGGTCTGTGCCAACAAGCACTTGGCAGGGGATCTCGCACACTGTGCCACATGCATCTGTGGCCTGTCTTACAAGCAAAAGCTAATGATCCCTGCTGCCGTTTACTAATGAAGATGTTCAAACTGAAGAGCAATTAAACATCTACTCACCTGAAGCCGCAGGAAAAGCCTGGGCTCTATGATTTTTTTTATCCTCCAATCTCCTAGTCCAACACAACCTCATCCCTGCTCATACACCCCTTGCTCAGCCCACAATCCTTCCAGGCCTGACTCACAGAATACAGACAGGTTTCACCGCTGAATTTATCATTGCTTTCACCACACCCAAATAAGTCTTCCTGGCATGGTTGTCACAGATACTCACACACATCATTTCCAAATACCATATCACTTGCTAAAAATCAATTTCCTCATGGAAACAACAATGTTTGAGCAGTCAGTATTTGCTGTTCCCAAGGGATCCATTTCTGAGCCAACTCTGAAAACTCAGTTTTAAGGACATCGTGCGACTCTAATTTTGCGTATAATAGATTCGGAGATGGGGATCTCGGAAATACTGGATGAACAAGGATGCTTCTAGAATGAAATTATGTCATTTAAATTTCATGCAATAAATTTTAATTTCACATTTTAATAATACTTTGTGCGAGATCATGTGAGCACCGCAGCAGTTTTTAAATACATTTGGGGGGAACAGAGACAATCAGTATGCTGAGTTAAACAAATTGTGTCTGAGATCTCATTCTCTTAAAGGCTTCCAGGTATAAATTTCGTCAGTCCTCACTACTGTAGCTCAGGGTACACAACAGTGATATACAAACTACTGACTGAATGTATACATGCTTACAGTTGTATTATTACCTATCAGGAATACTTATTTGCATGAGATGTTTCTTTGAATATGAAAGATGTGAGCCAGAACAGGTATCTTCCACTGCGGCGATAAAAGGAAATCAAGATTAAATAGTTCTGCATGTTCGATACAGCTCATTCCGCCTTCCTCCATAACAGTGGTAAATTTAAGGAGAAAGAGTCTATCGATGAGATATTGATTCCTTTTCCAGGGGCCATTCCGAGAATCTAATCAAGCTGTCAGCTTAAGACTGCCATGTTAATTCGGTCATCGTCTAACCACAGCCTTGAATTACGCAGTGCACTTGGACAAAGAAAGTCAGAAATGTATCACTTCCATACATGTCTTAATCTTACACACATTTTTTAAACCACCGTGTTAACAGATTATCCCATGCATAAGGCCCCATGCTGTGAAAGCAGCCTTTTTCAAAAAATATCTGTCTAGTACTACAGTAAAATTATCGCTTAGCTCTGCATATTTCTTATCACCCAGGATTGTGGTACTTCCACTTTTTGGCCAGATGTACACCTTACTCTACAGTGCTTCACTGATGCACACTGAATTTGAATTGTGTCCCAAATGCAGCTGGAAGTGCTTGAATAGAGGAAATCTGAATGACAAAGGGACTGAGAACAAGCAGGTTCAATTTAACAACATTACAGCTGTCAGAGCTGATAAGCTGCCCTGTCTCCTGGGTTCTGTGTGTGAGGCTATTGTGGAAGAGCAACACTCTCTCACTCACACACACTCACACACACACACACACACACACACACACAGAGAGATATGTTTTAATTTAGTTTGAAGGTTGGCTAGAAAAAGAAGTAAATGCTATAGAAACAGGAGAACAGAATTACATCTCTGTATGACCCCAGATGCATCACATCTTTCTCATTTTTAGGGTTACAGTGGTGAACCCTTTATTAATGTGCTTTTTATAGAGAATTTCATCTGTTTGAGGGATGGTGGGTCTTAATTGTGAATGCACGGGAAGTCAGACAAGTTGTTGCATGTGCATAATGACATTCACAGAGCAAACTGAAGTGTGTAAGGTGTTCTTTAACATAGACATTTTGAGCACAGTGTAGAGACTCAGACAACAGAGTATGACACACAAGAGTGTTTTTAAAACCAAATACTGGTTCATCTGTAGTGCTGCATGGGAAGCTGAGAATAACAAACAAAACATGCAGATTCCTGGTTTAAAAATGACTTGATGTGTTTGTTGTATCGGTGAGAAGACTTCTAAACTGCAAAGGTCATGTTGTTTTAATAGATAATGTGTTTTTCCTGTGTACCAAATACACTGTATAGCCAAAAGTATGTGGACACCTGAGCATCACACCCATGTGTGCTTGTTGAACCTCCCATTTCTAAAACCATGGGCATTAATATGGAGTTGTTCCCTCCTTTGCTGCTATGACAGCCTCCACTCTTCTGGGAAGGCTTTCCACCAGATTTTGGAACATGACTGTAGGACTCTGTGCCATAAAATCATCAGTGAGGTTGGCTCACGGTCAGCGTTCCAGTTCAACCCAAAGGTGTTCGCTGGAGTTGAGGTCAGGGCTTTGTGCAGGTCACTCAAGTTCTTCCACACCAACCTGGGCAAACCATGTGATTATGGAGCTCGCTTTGTGTACAGGAGGGCACAGTCATACTGAAGCAGGAAAGGAGCTTCCCCAAACTGTGGCCACAAAGCTGGAAGCACACAGTTGTCTAAAATGTGTTTGTATGCTGCATAGGTACAGTTGACACAGCTCGAGTCAATAATCAAAAAGGCGGTCCACATACTTTCTGGCCTATAGATATTTAAACAGGTCAAATATCATAATAAGAGTTATGTGGTTAGGACCACCTTTTGTAACCCGAGGATTAGTTTTATGGAAAAGACAGGACATGCCTGTCACAAAATTAAAGGGAAGGGAACAGAGATGATTCATTAAATTACCTCCTAAGTCCTTTGGAGTTTAACATGGCTCAAGGTCCCTGGCTAGACGCATACAAGGAACCTCAATTATGTCTTTCATCACCTAAGATTAGCTCAGACAACCCGTCCCAGGAGCCCTACCAAGGTTAGCATAAGCAACCCTCCAGTTTTACCTTATGAAGAATATGTGTTATTAACAACCTTTTCCATTTTTAAATTTCCTGAAACTTTAATCCCAGTTTATGATGCTCCAATTCTGCATGGGACTTGACAGTTCAGAGGGTGTGCACTCCCTCGTACACCCCTTTTCAAAATACTGGAATACAAGACCAGCAGCTGTGAAGAAAGGAGTGCAGGGTGCTGCATCACCTACTGCTCACATCTGACAAACTGTGAAGACCCAGACAACCATGTAGGAGGCACTCGTTTTCTATACACTGTTGGTTACCTTCTGTCGGTGCATTTCTGTTCAAAAGTGTGGAGTAACATACCGTACCTTAGCTATGACTCACATATTCATAGCCTAAAGCTACACAATTTGGCCTGAGGAGAGGAAGAACAAGTCCGTAAACCAACGTCCTGTAACACTAGGAACACAGGCCATAAATATATATGATGTACTTTCAGACTCTGCTTTTGACTTGCAAGATATGGTAGTTCACATAAATAAAGTGTGCTGCGGACATGGTTCAAAGTCTCTTGTGCGGTGACGTAAAGTGCTCAGATAATATACAACGGACACTGGGGCTCTCAGGTTTCGTCAGATTTTTGTATGCTTTACAAACATATACACGAGAGTCAAACTGTTTAACATCTGTTTAGAAAAAAAAATTGGATGCTCTATCGGACTACTGGATGGTGATCCGTGCAGCTCCTTCACAACTTCATTAAAAAGAAGACTTGGAATTAAGAGGTAAAAATTATTGTCTGTGTTTAACCCACATCAATGTAATATATAACAATTTTCAGATTTTAATGCAATGCTTGTATTAAAGTACTATGAGCAGCCATTTGTTGGACCTCTTTCGACATCCATGTGCACTAACAAGGCTTTCAAATAAAGAATTGCCTTGCATAAAAGACTGTGCAAGCGCACATCAACAGAAGTAGAAGCAATATTTATTCATACAACCATATTTTCAAGCTAAAAATGCATTTTGACTGCATTGTGCATTTGCTAAGTATCCCACGTTCACACACCAACAACAGCTCTAATGCATATATTAACATTACGGGTGTAAAAGGTTTACACAAACAATGAATTGTCCAAAGGGCTGGGTTTGCACCTGTAGAGACACCGCGTATTAATGGCAAACTTTGACCACAGCGCACTAGTAAATGTGTGCATGTGATGTATTAATATGACAAACAAGTCAGTTTACAAAGTTATGGTTTTACACGTTTAAACTTGGGATTACTTACCCATTTCTACTGGAGTAATTCGGGGCAAACGCCTTGCTGAGGGGGACAGTAACTTTGCAGCCGCCATGTCGTCCGCAGGCTGAACTCGTGGGACCCCCCCAGTGTTGATGCACACCTGAGCTGAAACTGCACCGGTATCCTTGTCCGCGAGTTTGTGACAGACTGTGACGCCACTGTCACGGATTATCGACGCCATCCAGCCAGCAGTACCGCTGCACCAAACTTGTCACGCTGGGACCCCGCGAAGCGGCGACGCCCGGACGCCCTGGGTGTATCCCGCCCTGCGCCCTCAGCTTCCGGCGGAGGCTTCGGACTTGCGCGGCTTTGCGTTGCACACGCGGTTACAGGTAAAGGGAAATGGATGGAAAGATGGATGCGTGCAGACCTGGCGAGCCCAGTTAACACCAACGTGTTTGACTCCACAAGTTTTTTGAACATTCGAACACATCGCAACGCCCCCAAGAGCCGCTGTTAGCGACGGCTTCAACCATTTTGCTACTGATTTGAGGCGCGGTTACCGCGAACTTGAAAGCCCGGGCCGCACTGGGCTGGGCCGCATGGCGAGTCAAAAGCCCTTTGTTAAACAGGGAGTAGATCGGAGCCTCGGGCTGCCTTTGCTTTCCCATCCACCTGTTCCAGCCGCCGCGGTGACCGTCCAGGGCCTCGGCCGGTCTGGGTGTCTCACTTTCCTGAGGGAGAAGCCCGCCTTTTGTGCGCCCTTTGAAAGTGATACCGCACCGCCGCGTCGCTCTGTAGGAACCCGCGATTCGGGCTGGAAAGAAAGACCCCACGGGGTGAGAATTACTCGGCCTGCAGATAAAATAAAGCTGCTCCTTAGGGCGATTTGACCATTGCGATCACAATAAGTCTCACGAACAGCAATACGTTTGTAAGTATATTGTCATAAACTCTCCACCAGTTGTGTTTTATATGAATGTGTAATGTGCAGAGGTGCCTTTAAAGTGTGCTTCCATTTTATTATTAGTTATAAGTTACTGTACATCATAGCCCCAGTTTAATACTTCTCGAATTGCTTTGTCGAAGGACAAATCATAACCCTTAAAATCTTTAAAGTGTGGGGTTTAATGTAGAGGAAGTAGAAAATGCTCTCTATAGGGGCAGCCTATGAATTCTAATAATGATAAATGAAAGTATCTTTAAATGTCAAAAATGTACCGTGTATATGGGTTTGCCGTGGTTGTATTTCGTAGCATAATTTAGGGGTTAGTAGTGCCGATTTTTCATTTAAGGCTATGCTGTGTTCGTGGGCCTTCTGGTCAAGTGCCTTAAAGACCAGTTTTTGTTTCACCGTCAGGGTAACTGCTCCCAGGAGGCGTGGAATGATGATGGTAGATGTGAGATCATTACGGAAAACATAAATCTTCAGTTTTTCACACCACTGGTGTCAAAACCATCAGTTGGACCATTTTTCATGAGAAATGGGATTACATTTTTATTTAAGCAATTGGGAATGTCTTGTGTGATCAATCTGTGCCGTGCATTTTTTTTCAGGGAGCATTTATTGGTTTAGCTGGCGCAAGTTAATAAGGGCCGGTGTTTTTCTGCTTCCAAGACCGAATGCAAAGAAACTGGAAAAATTGCCATCCATTTGCCAAAAATAGGTCCATTCTTGATAGGTTCATTAAAGACTGCATTAGTCAAACCCAGATTGCTATGGTGATACCTAGATAATATCTTTTTACAATAAGTATTAAAATCTAGACCCGGAGATTAAACATGTCTGGCACAGAAATAACAGAAACATTTGTACTCCTGGGATGTAGAAAGATACGTAAAAAAATTAATTCTAAAAAATATTAGTCACAGTTTTTTCAAACAGGTTGTGACTGCAAGAAAAATACGAGAAAGAAATTCGTGTTTATATCATTCTTTCAGTTGAATGAGGTTGAGCTTTGATTGAATCCTGCAGTATTTTTCTGTATTTATTAGATGTAATGGCAGCCTAAAATGTCAGGATGCAGTGAATGTGCTCTTTTTCTCTTTCTACCGCGTGTTGGTACAGTTATTAGGTGTTTGTGACAACTAGTGATTTTGGAAAGGTAGTCAAATAGTAACTGTTCAAAATAAAACAATGCTAAATATGATCTGCAGTGGCTGAATCACAATGATTTAGAAAATGAAATAATATTATATTATTATAAATTAATAATTGTAGTCTTTTCCCGCATTTCAGAACCTGGTCAACTCCACCATAGTAGACTGAATACAGCTTTCAGGGCAGTTAGTGACAGCAATGTTTGGAGAATACTGTGGAAAATAAAGGCAACGGCATCCGTGCCGTTACAGTTGACCATTCATACAACCACATGTGAACATCACTCATCCCGTGTGCCGTTCCTCTGTAACCATCCCACACACAGAAATGTTTACAAGTTCACGCCACCTAATTTCCTTCTGTGGCCTGCAGGTCCGGTAGCGCACCTCGAAAGTTGATACAAACTGCAGGTGGTGCAGGAGATTGGCTGGCCTGCCTGGAAAGTTGTTGGCCCTCCTTTCACTTTCTCTCTCTCTTGCAGCCTCAACCCCTTGTTCCTTAGCCCTCCAGTAATCCCTGTTTGAAAAGGGTCTGAGCAACAGGAGAGTGGGGGGGAGCCACTCCGCAGCCAGAACCTGTCATATCACTCCAACGCGCCAGCAGGAGCAGGGCACCTGAAGAGTGAGGGCACGGCAACACAGACGCCCACAGCCGAGCTCCGGGGGAAACTTCTCTCTCCACGGCCAACGGGGATCAAAGCAGCACTGCGTGGCACGGCACAGAAGAGCTGGGCACAAGCTGACAGCGGCGGCCTGTTTTGAAGAAATTTACCTCGGAACCAATCTGAGGCGGGTCAGAACTGAAGAAACACAATGAGCACCGGTGATTCAGAGACGAAGGACTATTACGATTACTCAGAATGGTATGAGAATAAAGTAGTGCCAACTGTATCTGCAGAGGAGTAAGTATTCCTAGAATTTGTTTTTGAAAGACCAGAATTTTGGTGTGGCGCAGTTAATCAACGGCAAATATATTTGGTAGAAATATTTTGCTGAGCGTGAATAAAAAATATGGTGCACTGTTTGTGTGCCAGGACTTGTGACCAGATCTAGAACAGTTAGTGAGTATTGAGTTTAATGAGCCTGTAAACTATGGGGTAAAAGATTTACACAATCAGCAGTGCAGGGCCCTTTGTTGGATTCTCCTGAACGGGCTGCTGAGCAGAGAAGAAACTTTAACCAGGAAGCTGTGCTGTCCTCCTCTTACACTTTTCTCAGATGCTCACATTGCTGAGATAAAGTTTCTTGTCGGATACCATTTTGTGCACTAAGCTTGTCTTTCCAGACCTGTTTTACTTAGTTTGTCACACATTGAATCTTACAAGGGAGCTCAAACCCTCATTTGTATCACTTTTGCAACTGAACTAGAGGCCATTTATGGCAGCTTTTGCCCTGGGTGCCTTTTTTATTTTTATTTTTAAATACATCCGTTATCCCATTTGAAGGATCTTAAGTGAATAGCACAGAATGAGACGTCTTCAGTAAAAATGGCAAAACACCAAATGGATGTCTTCCAGAGATCTGACAAATTCAATATCGAGCATACTGTGAGACATAAAGGGTTCTCGGTTTTGTAGTTTCAAATGAACTTTGCAGGACCTCTGGATGTGGGAGAAACCTGCTCCTCTGGAATGTGCCTCTGCTCACAAACCTCCAAACAGGGCCATTCTTCCCTTCTTATGCAACATGTCTCCCACATTAAAAACACTGGCTGTGTTCACTTTCATTGGTACTCTCCAGTTTCAGGACTTAAGGACACAGGATTGACGCTCTGATAGCCTTTACTTTGTCTTTTGTTTAAGCATGCGTTGTTAACACATTGCGGATCCCATTTGTCCCTGGTTATGGTCATTTAAATAATTTAAATGTATAACCTGTACTTCTAGCTTCAGGTGATATGGTGTGGAAGGGGATGGTTTGTATGGGGATTACTGCTTTGCATGTAAGGAGGCTCTGGAAAGTTGTGTGATGTGTGCTGATTTGTTTCCCATCCTGGCGTCGCCTCTTGTGACTCAGAGTTATCTTGCCATGTGACCCCACCGCAGATGACAGGCTGTACCACATATGCATCGCCGCAATATCTGTAAGTCTCGCCGGAGATGTGCAGCTGACATGCATGTTCAAGTACAGCTTAGTCCTTCAGGAACCTGCTTGCCGTTCACTCAGAGCCGCAATCTTTAGTGTTGGGAAATTTTTATGTATTTGCCTTACTGCCTCGTAGACAGACTAGATGAACATAAAACATGCATTTTTATTTTATATTTTGTTATGTCTTAGAAGCTTTAATAAGTTGCCTTTGAAGAGGACGTTTGACTATTATGTCCACGTATTCCATGATGCCCATGTACAGTCTCCTCGGAATGCGTATATGTAACAGCAAGCGCACAAACACTTCAGACCTTTAGACTAACTGTTACGCTTTAGGGAGAATTTGCCCGAAAACTCTTACTCTGCAAATGTTTTGCTGATGTTTGCACAGTTGCTAGCAGGCATCACACTGGAGTATGACCACTAACCCCTGTTGTCTTTTAGCCTCTGTCCTCCTGAAGATGAAGAGCGTCACTCTAATTGCTTGTAACAAACTTCTGTCACTTGACAAGTCACCCCCACCGCTGCTCCAGCCCCATTTGTTGTCAACTTGTCACAGGTCACTATAGTTCACTGAACTCCAATGTCCTAGTCCCCAGCAAACTCATGGGGGCTCTTGGAGATCAAAAGCAGCCAGACAGTTTGGAGAAACATTAGCTTCCCTTTTGTCTGGGGGGGGGGGTTGTCTTGTTGGGTGTCAGAAGTGTAACACAGAGCCACAGGATGTGGACTTTTTGGAAGGGGCTGTGCTCAGCAGTGATGTATGTTTCTCCTGTCTGCCAGCTTATTGTCATGGTGGTCTTGGCAGCCATGACAAGACGGAAAAGATTGTGCCAAGTGTTCATGAATGGTGTTCCAGGCTTACTCAGGTAAGGCCAGAGAAGACCTCATTATTGTTGTCTGCTTCACTGGTGTTTGAAATTCCTTTATTTTCACTCCATAACATAACAGTCATTTGAGGACCTTCAACATGTAATACAGTAAAAGTTCAATTAATACTTCACGTGGTGTGAGAAAAAGTTATACTTGCAGTAATATCAATACTTTAAACATGCGTGGCCAAATTTGCTGGGGGTCAGTATCCATTAGTGAAGGATAACCCAGAGTGTAAATTCGTTTCATAATTCTGGTGTTTCTTGCATGTTTGCAGCCCTGTAAATTTCTTGGACCACACTCAGCACAAAGGTCTGGCGGTGGCGGTGTTCGGAGTCCTCTTCTGCAAGCTGTGTGTGGTGATGCTGGCTCAGCACCCTTTGCCCTTCACTAACAACCTAGAATATAAAGGTAGATGTCTGTGGTGGTAACAGTGGCTAGGTACCTTCTCTTATATTCTGCTATGACTGACTGACATCTAGGAGGGGTTTCTCATGATCAGGTTTTTTATAATGGAATCATCTCTTCAACAGACCAACTCATCTACAGTTTATAACAGGACCATAGAAGCAGTTGTTTTGTCCATTTGGAAATAAGCGCTTCATTGGTTGGAATAGCTTTTTTCAACAGGACAGACGTTTGAAATGTTGTTCCCTGGCTTAATCGTGACCTTTGCCTTGTAATGAAAAGTTCTCTTCTTTGACAGAGATCCAGACGTTTCCAAACCTGTGAACAGTGTTTTATTACATGGCTATTCTCCAACACACGTTGTCTCTACAGGTTATACAGTATTTTCCTGTGATGGCCAGTGTCAGTCTTTAATGTTTAATGTATCATTCTCTTGGTCTGTCATTCACAGTAAAAAATGTAGTCCACAGTAATGTCAGACCTGTTCCTTGCAGAATACTGGAAGCTGCTGTCCCTCTTCTACTACCCTGCCCTGTACTACCCCCTGCTCGCCTGCGGTACTTTGCACAGCCAGGTGGGCTTCGTGCTCGGCAGCCTGCTATCCTGGACACACTTCGGCATTCTCGTCTGGCAGAAGGTCGACTGCCCCAAGACGCCAGAGGTAAGACGAGACGGATTACCCACACCATAGCAATACTGGGTCTATGTCCAAACACAATATGGCTAAAGTGTACTTTGGTGGTATTTTAATTTGTCTTTTTGGACACCTTTATTGTCATGCTGTCACACACAAAACTATTGTCAGCAAAAATAATTTGGGATTGTTTACCAGAGTTTATTGAGCTGTTTTGATATTTTGTGGTTCAGCTTCAACTTTGCTGTCTTTTAGCATGTACATAAAAAGTCTTTTTCCCAGGAACGTCTGTTGTAAATATTTTAAAACTAGAAGGATCCATAACCAGAGAGTATGTTTAAGCCAATGTGCAGTTGCCATTCCCTAGTTATGATTATCCTAATGTTCAGCATAGCAACTGCAGCAGAACAGGTAGCTGAGTGTTCAGTCAGAGTTCATTCATGCCTCTAGAATGTTCTGTCTGGCACAAGTGAGAGCCAATGCAGTAGACTGTCAGTACTTTCCTAGCACAATCCTGTGGGGTTTAAGCCCATCCGTGCTCACTCACTCCACTTACAAAAGGCTGCTGTTTTGAGCCCTGGAGAATAAACAGGGGTGCTTCACAACACATTTGTTCTGCTGCAGGCCTCTGTCAATAAGGAGGATTCTTCACAGTTAATCACTTTAGCATTTGTCAAGCAGAAAAAGTAAGACGTCCAAGCTTTGCATTGTGCCATGTTATCTCTTTAAAGTAAACCTGAAAAAATGCCTCAGTGTGCTGTGCCTTCATTTTTCTGGTTTAAGACAAAAGTTCAAAGGATCCTGGGACAGGATGGAGTTGACAAAACCTTTTTTCTTTCTATTATCTCATAGCAAATAAGAATGCATTGGGATGTTAATAGGAGGTCTGGTGTATTGCAAGAAAAATGGGCCACGCAATCTTTGATGGCCTGAAAGCGTATAAATTTTCTGCCTCTCTTTTCAATTGTAGGCATTGCAAGCACAGGCTGTATTGTGATATATACAGTAAGTGAAAGTGAAATAAGCATTATTATCATCTCTGCTTTCTTTGTAGATTTATAAGTACTATTCCCTGTTTACAAGCTTGCCCCAAATTGCCTGCCTGGCCTTCCTCAGCTTCCAGTATCCCCTGCTCCTGTTCAAGGGCCTGAAGGGCGCAGTGAAAACCAATGCCTCAGAGGTCAGTCTTTTCTAGGGTGAACCACTGTTCCTGTCTTCCTCACAACCTCAAAAAAGTGCAAAATTCTTAGATATTCTCAACAGCATCTGACTTAGTGGTTCAAAAAAAAGGATCACTGTTCCTACACACATTTCCAAGCAGCTGAACCAATAAAGACAGCTTAGGTAGCTAACAGTAACAAATGCCTACTACAATCTTTATGTTTAATATATGTGTTCATCAAGGGAATATAAGTTATAAAGTGTAAAGCGATAACTGGAAACAAATTGCTTAAATGGTGAGTGTTGTTGCTGCTTTTCGAAACCAACCTTTCAGATTTTTCAGCTGGAAAAAAAATAGATGCACAGAAACAACAAGCAGGAATTCCACACGCTCTTTCATTACACATGGGCTGCGCTGCTGAACTCTCTTTCTACCGGGAGCCGTTTTAATACAATTTCTCAAATATACCAGAGGCCTAATCATTATAAGCAGCTTTCATTTAATTGGTTTACATCATGTTTCTGAACCGATTATGGAGATGCTGTGTTGTTTCCCACAGAGACTGTACAATGCTCTGTTTATTTGACGTAATCTTTAGCCTGGCCTCATGACGCAGTGGCTTTAAAATCACATGGAGGGTCTTCTCTGAAACACCCCTGATGTGTGACCTGATAAATCTGAAAAGAATTTTGGGTTTCCTGTGATTTGCTCCAGAGCTATGACGAGAAAATGTTATTTAAAGTCAGGAAGTGAACAATAGATCAATAGATTGTTTGTGCATTCAGGCAGTATACTCTGTTGTACTGCATATGCCAATATTTCAAATTCATTGAACTCTAGAAGAAGAAAAAATCATTCTGGGTTGGGAAAGCCTACCCCCCCCCCTCATTCAGTAGTTAAAAAAGGTCCACCTATTTATTTACCAGTTCACATTTTACAATGTATATTCTGTGCTTTCTTTTGCCATTGTTTTGGTAACAAATTATTTTTCTATCTAGGATTTAGATAGCAGTTACTACAAAGATTATGTGAAAGAAGTCTTGAAGAAGAAGCCCTCAAACAACAGGTTGGGACTTGTGCTTTGAGCCATGTGACAAACTTAGCTTTCCCTCAAATAAAAATTGATATTACACTTCCTCCTATGTTTGATTATAATTTCATATTATGTGGAAAACATGTCTAATTTATGTAATACTGGTGAGCAATTTTGGGTTTCCTTATCAGTTTACTTTGTGCCTTGCAGTTGTGAACTGATCATAAGGGGAAACCTACAAAGAGAATTTGACAAGCGTGTATAAATGCAATAGCATATTTTCATGCATCCTTATTTTCTCTGACTAGCCTCTTCCTCTACAAACAAGATTTTCCTTTTGCTAAATCCAATAAACTGCCTCTAGGATAATTACTTATGACTAGTAGTGTTCGGAATACCACTTTAGCAAATCATGTGTTTTCATAGAATCACTTGAGAAACCCGAAGGTGTATCTTCAATGTTTACCTTAACGTAAACAGCTGGAGAAGATGGGGAAATGCTCTTTTGATGTTAAAGCAATCTCAAATTGTGTGGTGAAAAATGCATCTCTTGGTTCTTTAAACATCTGAATACTGCCTAATTTTATAAAATTACTTTTCAGTGTAACCAGATCATCGTGTTTATTCTTTTAGCACCACTATCACGACCAAGCCTAAGCTTTTTGAGAGAATAACTGATGCCTTGAAGTCTTACATCTACATGCCAGAGGAAGGTAAGAAAGGAGGCAGGAAGTTATACTCATGCAAGAAACATTGCGAAAGAGTTTTTCCACTTTCACTGCTTTGACTTGGGCTGTTTGGTGTGCCTTTAAAGTATAACATTGAAAAACTTAAGCAGTAAGAAGCTGACTGGATTTTTTTTTTCCCCCCTAACACCAGTATTCCGGTTTCCCTTAAAGCTGGCAATCTCTGCAGTTGTATCATTCATCGCGGTTTACCAGGTACCATGGAAAGATTTATCATAATTGCTTCTTCGGTTCAGGTTCATTTGTCATGAGATCTCATGATAGACGTAAAATGGCCATTTTTTAATTATCTGGAATTGCTTTCAATTATCTGGAATTGCTTTGAAATGAAGTATTCCTGCAGAAATTCATGTTTTGTTATTGTGGTAGTAAAACCGCTTTGCTGCTTTTTATATGATTGTGGAAAATTGGAAATTTGGTACAAATATAGATGGCACATTGCTTTGTCATCTAAAAATAAATTGCATACAGGCATTGTTCATTAATGGAACTATGTAGTCCATGTGTAACAGTGCTTCCCCAAGAGGGGTGGGTGGCCAACTGGCTTCTTAGAGGGTTTTTTCTTTCACAAACCTTAGGAGATTTGTTTCCTTCTAGTTTTCCTACCACCATTGTATTTAAAAGTGCATGACTATATGCTTTTTGTGCTTGCATTTCCTGGTACACCCTTGAGACAACCTGGTTTGAAAGAAAATGTGCAAAAATGAACTGAAATAATAGAAATATTGCCATAATTCCCAGTAATTGTTGCTTGTTGTCCTCTAGGTAGCACTCTTACTAATCACTGCAGTAGTACCCACTCTTCAGAAGGTTCGTGCAGGAGTCAATGAAGACATTGCCTTCCTTCTGGCTGGCTTCAACATTAATTTATCCCCAGACCGGACAGAGGTGGTTAGAATCGTGGTCTACTACATATGGTGTGTTGAAGGTATTCAGCCTGTTCCCCTTCCATCCTTTCATGTATCAACTAGTATATGAGTATCTACAGGAATAAGAGGCCAAAAACCAGCCAGCGTTCCTTACTAAGTCATCATGAAGTTGAACCAATATCAGGCAAAATGGCAGGCCTATAATGTACTGCATTTCGGAGGTAAATGATTAATATAATGTTGCAAGAAACATGCTGAGTACAGTAATCTCTTGGTATCTGAATCCTAATTCATCCTTGAAAACATGTCAGATGCCAAAAATTTGGATCCCACATAACTGTCCTATTACTTAACCAAAGGAGGAAAAAAATGCACACCAGCCTATCTGAAAACACCCATAAAACTGTTAACCCATGATTTCAGCATGATATAACACTGTAAACACCGGTACCTAAATAGAAAATACTTCATGTTGTCATTAGTTTGCATGTTTGTAACACATGGTACAGTATGTACAGGACATTTGAAATATTAGTGTCACTGCATTACGATGAGCAAGGGCATGCACAGGGTTTGCAGTGGGAGTTCACTGGTATGGGATGCTGACTAAAGAAAAGGCGGCGTCAAAGTAACTTGCTGTGTCTACATCTTTGTTTCACCCAACAGTCACAATTTAAATAAATTGGTTTATTTAAGAAATTAAATTTGTACTCAATGTGGTGATGCAGTGCACATGGTTCAGACAAAGCAAAATTAGGTTTAAATGGTTAAGACGTTACAGCAGGCATGTCAATGTCTGGCTTTAGATAAAGTACAGTAGAGTTTATTTCAATACGCAGTCTTTTTTTTTATTACAGACAAGCTTCAGATAAAAATTTGTTATGCCAAAAATTCCTGTTCAGAGCCGTTACACCAAAAATTCAGATATGAAGATTCTAAATAACAAGGAATTGCTGTATTTTCATTTTTTGTAAGCCACTGTTCTTGTTGTCATGCTTTATTTACATGAGGTACATGAGGGGGGAAATACTTGCTCTAGGAAATGACTAGTAGATATCACTCATGCTATGGCACGTCGTACAGATATTAAATATATTCCTACTCACTTTAAGTGGCATCTCATAGTAAAGGTGAAGTGAAGGAAACATCGTAGGTAATAAAATTCACTTGGTTACACTGTCTAACCTCAGCACTGATCTCTCCTCCATGTCTTCATGTTTTGCAGTCTGCTATCTTTCTGCACTGATACTGTCCTGCCTGGTCACCCTGGTGATGCTCATGAGATCCATGGTCTTACACAGGTGAATGTCCCAGTTAAATTTCACTACCTCCAGAACAAGGAAGCAAGGAAGAGATGTTAGCCTCACAGCACCTGATGATGTGTGAAATGCAACATACAATGTTTGTTTTTATATCTGTATAATTATATATGCATGGCAACATAGGTATATGCATGTTTTAAATCAACAATGTTCATTTTATCCCTGTTTTTGGATCAGTGCTTGGATTAATTTCACTCTTTTAGAACATAATCTGTTGATTTTATTTAACATTTTATGTGGTTTATCATTTTGCTTGCCTTTTTTATGTGACTCTCAGTGCAATGACTACATATTGATGGGAAATTAATTGGTAATGCAGTTATGATTAACAGTTTCACAGTGCCCAACCTTTTCAGTGAAGCTCCAGTGTTTGGGTCTTATTAGTTAAACCCAGGGCACTCAGCCAGACAAGTCATGTAAAATTCAGGAAGCCTAAAAGCATATGTGTGTGTTTTATTTATGGCTTGGTTGCTCAGTGTGTTGCTGGACTTGGGCAAGCGTTAATACAGCAGAGCTGGAATTCTGTTGTCCTTCAGCCAGCCTGTCCTCCTGTGAGCTTGCGTGCGGACCCACATATGTGCGTATACACACGCGCACATCTAGTCACAGGCTCTTCAGTTCCTCCCAGTCAGGCTAGAGCGAGACTAGCTCACAGTTAATACCAGCAAAATTAAATTCCTTATGATAGTCTAATTGCACAAATAACCCTAACTCGGGGCAGAAATGGCAATTGCCTAGGAAAATGGAAAAATGAGGTGATTATATACCGTACAGGCAGATAAGACATAATGAGCCAACATTTTGCATAAATTTAACAAGTGGATTTTTAGAGCTCAGATGTACCATGCATAGCACTGAGATGAATGTAGAATTTGTAGCGAGTGTCTGTCTTTCCTCAGGTCAAACCTTAAAGGGCTCTACAGGGGAGATATCTATAATGTCTACAATCGGCAGAGGAGCATCCGACCATCCTGCCCTGCCCTCGTTTGCTGGATGGGTTTTACCAGTTACCAGGCTGCCCTGGTCTGCTTTGGTAAATACGACCTTGCCCTGTCATTGCCAGTGGAAATTGTCAGGGGATCTGCTTTTACAAAAATCATATAGCTTAATGATTTCTCTTGCTGTCCCAACAGGAATGGTCATCCAAACGTTGGTGTTTTTCATATGCATCATGTTTGCTGTCTTCCTGATTATCATCCCCGTTCTCTATGGACAGAACCTTATACTCTTCTACACCCTTAGGAACATGTGGTGAGAGCTCAGGGTTATCCAGTGACATTCAGATGTCATCCTCATTGTCCCATGTGCCTCTGCAAAGCAGAGCTAAGAGATGTGCACTCTTTCTACAAAACATCTTGCTGCACGTTTGTTTGCACTTTGAATACAGCAATTGTAGATGCATTGCTCAAGGTAGGATCATTGCCTATGATCTGTTTTACTAGGAAGGTGATTTTTAACATCTTCATTGTCAATTTGATAATCACTACCAAACCCCCTTGACAGTCACTTATACTTTGCCAGGCTTTCTAAAAATATGAGCTCTACACAATAAATATGAGCATGTTGAGCTCAACTAACTCTGGACACTAGAGATAAACCCTGCTTGCACTGCTTGTCTGTCTCTGGAATCTGTTAATCCTGCTTCATTGTTAGAATAACTCCATAGTAACTAATTATCTATATAAATGTGACTGTTGGTGTTACATAGTTTGAATGGCACAATTTAATCTTATTTTTATCCCATTTGCAATTCTGAGATACCAGGACTTTGGGAGTTGAAGTTTGTAGCTGCTTGTCATGCACATTTCCTGCAGCTCAGAAAAGCAAAGAACTATATGTTGTAACACCCTATGCTGCACATTGAACAAATACAATTATGCATATAACAATTTTATCTTTTTATGAAGTTTCATGGAGTCAGTATACATTGGATCTTTCAAGCATGAAGGTGTGAATGTACAAATGATGACCCAGAGTCAAACGCCATGGCTCTCTTTGTCTCACCTTGTTTTTCATGGCAGGCCGTTCTGGCTGACACTGTTGCTGGTGGTGGTCATTCAGCATGCAGCATCCAAATTTGCCTTCATCAAAAAGGACGCAGGCACCAGAGACTTGGACAACAGGTGTGCTTATTTTGTTTCATGCTGTGTTCTCTGCCTACGGAATCAATAATCCTGTACAGTAATTTATCATTATTGATTTTGTGTTCTATACTGAAATTAATTTTCTCGTGAAACTGGGATTCATTAAAATGTACCTCAAAAACTGCTGTTTAAAGTAAAACTGAAAAGTTTTTTTTTTTTTTTTTTTTTACTACACGACAGGCCGAACTATAAACTATTAATTTAGTTAAATGTGTTTTTACTTTTTTATTTGATGATGTACTGTACCTCAGTAATTTTGACTAGTACTGACCTTTTAGAAGAGCTAAAGAACTTGAATGATCTTTTTTTTTTTATTTTTTTTTTTTTTTTTTAAAAAAACTGGTAAGAAGGTTACCATTGAAAATCTCAGCTCAGTAAATTGATGTACTGTAGAAAGTAGACAAAGACCACAGTGTGTATAGAACCTCTCCTCGGTCCCAGCAGGAGTGGACTCTTCCTCATGGCCTATCTGCTCTTCCCGGTCAATGTCCTGGTGGGAGTGCTGGTGGCCGTGTGGAGGGTCGTCATCACAGGCCTCTTCAACATCGTCCACCTTGGCCGCCTGGACATTAGCCTGTTAAACCGGGGAGTGGAGGCTTTTGACCCAGGTGGGAGAAGGAGGACCTCCGCAGCTCCCTTTCCACAGGAAAATCAATTCTTCTCAGCTCTGCCATACTCCTGTCATGCAGCCATTTCTGCCTCTGTCGATGTTCAGGATTTATTAACACCACTCCCACCCTCACACCGATTGTAAACTATATATGATCATACAGTTTCATTTTAAACGGAAAGCTAAATTCTGTGTTGTGTTACCCTCTGAAGAACTGCAGTTTATTTCTCTGTGTATCGTTTCAAATTAAATGCACTTCGCAGGCAAACTGGTTAGGCTAGATGAATTTAATCTCAGACCATTCAAAATTGCTGTATCATCTACACAAAAAGAGATTGTATAAATGCCAATCTGCTAAATTACAGTATTGAAATCACTGACATTTTTGTGCTAATGGATTTTTGTAACTGACAAGCAGTTTTCTTTCAACAGCCAGATGAAGGTATTATGGACATTATACATTTCAGATGCCAGGAAGGTAAAATATAATAGTAAAAAATGGTTCCATTATGTGCAATAGATTGTAGAGGCACGGCAAGGCAGGAAATGAATTCAGTAAAAAAGGAAAAAATTGCCGTGTCAGACTGAACATCCAAAAGTGACGAAGTTGTGCAAGGGAGACGGAGCTGTCAGAAGACGGGGAAATGCTGAGGGCCTTTAGGTATTCTTTTCTAAAGACTGAAAAGTGTACTGCTTCTGCTCAGTTTGAACCGCACACTGTCTCCTCAACCAGGGTACCGCTGCTACTCGCATTATCTGAAGATTGAGGTCAGCCAGTCTCACCCCGTAATGAAGGCCTTCTGTGGAATGCTGCTCCGGTCAGTGGGGCAGGAATGTGCAGCAGGCCAGAAGATGCGCGATGTCGAGGAAGGTCTGTCTGCTTTCCTCCACCACGCAGGGCTACTGCTCCCAATTGACTGTTTCAACCTGAAAGCGGGCCATTGGTGGTTTAAAAACCTTTCATTTCCACCTCTTTCAGCTGAAGGGTTTTCTCTCAGATTGATTTTATTTGCACATATTGTCATCTTCTAAATGGACATTTTTATCACTGACATGACTGATAGGCACTCAGCACAAGAGCCTCTTCAAAGTTTTGAAAATATGTAAGTTATGTCAGTTTCTTTGTATTGTATTCCAGCTGGTCCAAAAGCAGTGGCCCCCACTTGCCTTCAATCGTGAAGGCTGTACATTTGTAATGGGGTAACAGCCTGAGCCTTAGTGAATTTCACTAGGCATTGCATTGCTTTATTTGCTAGGTTAGAATGGACCTCTTGTGCATCATAATAGTTAAGCAAAGTAATCTGTAATTATGAGTACTTTCACCTGCAGGTAAGTATTCTAGTAGAAGGTTCTTGTAAAATGTGTATGTTAAATTACAAGTATGAATATTAAGAATGACCTGTTTAAAAACTTTGAAAACATTTAGGAGCTGTGAGATGTAAAAAAAAAAAAAAAAACAAAATGGACTGCAACAAAATGACCGTGTAGATGTAAATCAGTTTATGAAGGATATAATCAGTCCAGTTCATATGCTGCCAAATATTAGAATAATAGATGGCTAGGAGGAAGAAACTGTTTCTCATCCTGGTGAGGGAGGCCCGTATGCTGTGGAACCGTTTTCTGGATGGCAGGAGGGAAAAGATTGGGTGGGAGGGGTGTGTGGAATGCTGGTGGCTTTGCGGATACAGCGTGTGGTATAAATGTCTGTGACAAAGGGGATCAGAGCTCCGATTTTTTTTTTTTTTTTTCTTTTCTTTTCAGCTGTCCTCACTATGCGCTGTAGGGTTTTGCGGTCTGAGGTTGTGCAATTCTCAAACCAGGCAGTGATGCAGCTGTTTAGGATGCTATCGTTGGTCCCTCTGTAGAATACAATGAGGATAGAGGTAGGGAGGTGACCTCTCTTCAACCTCCGTAGGAAGTTGAGACGTTGCTGGGCTTTCTTGGCAATAGAGCTGGTGATGAGACTCTGCGTGAGGTCCTCTGTGATGTGGACACCAAGGAACTTGGTGCTCGGGACTGTCTCCACAGAGGAGCTGTCAATGGTCAGTGGAGAGAGAGCATGTTGTGCTCTTCTAAAATTCACAACTATCTCTTTTGTTTTGGCCATGTTAAGAGATAGGTTGTCTTACCTCTTCTCTGTATGCTGATTCATCATTCCCACCCCGGTCATGTCATCGGCAGACTTGATGATGTGGTTTGAGCTGTTTATTCCGGCACAGTCATGGGTCAGCAGCGTGAACAGCAGTGGGCTAAGTACACAGCCTTGGGGGGGCTCCCATGTTCAGTGTGACTGTACTGGAGATATTGCTTCCAATCTTGACTGACTGAGGTCTCGCAGTCAAGAAGTCCAGGATCCAGTTGCAGAGAGAGGTGTTCGGGCCCAGCAGTCTCGATTTTTCTATCAGATCCTGAGGAATGATGGCGTTAAATGCCGAACTAAAGTCTATGAACAGCAGTCTAACATAAGTGTCCTTTTTCTCTAGATGGAAAAGGGCTAGGCGAAGGGTGGTTGTGATTGCATCATCTGTTGAACGGTTTGGACGATACACAAACTGCAGGGGGTCCAGTAAAGGAGACAGCTGGGACTTTATGTGCCTCATGACTAGCCTTTCAAAGCACTTGGTGGTGGTGGATATGAGTGCAATGGGACAGTAGTCGCTGAGGCGGGAAAACGGAGACTTCTTTGGCACTGGTATGATGGTAGTAGTTTTGAGGCACTTTGGGATGACAGTGGTGCTCAGGGAGATGTTGAAGATGTCTGTGAGAACCTCAGCAAGCTGGTCTGCACATCCTCCGAGCACACGTCCCAGTATGTTGTCTGGGCCGGCAGCCTTACATGGGTTAACTCTATATTGGGTTTTTTTTTTTCCCACATCAGCCGTGGCCAAGCAGAGCACCGGTGCATTGGGCGGGGGGGTTTCCTCATTGTCGAATTGTTCTGTACCTCAAACTGTGCGTAGAAGTCATTAAGGGCACTTGAAAAAGAGGCCTCACTGTCACAGCTGGATGACCTATAGCTGGTGACGGCCTGAATTCCCTGCCATTGTTTTGCAGATATTAACGGAAAAATCCTGGGTTGACACATTTCGTATTTTTTTGTATCTCAAAGGAATGGAGCACAGTAAAAGTACATTTAGAATGTTCAAACGGTGCTTATGGATTATGCCCTGTCCTGTCAGTTTAAAAGTTCCATCTGTTATTACACTCACTAAGTCACTTCTGTTAACCTCTTATCTTGCCTGGGTTGTGTCACTCTATGGTTTGTCCCAGAATAACTGGGTTCTAGGCAATGGGCCATACACCTCAAACAGAACACCTGTCCATTCCAGGATAGCTACACAGAATCTCTTGCACGGGCACACACTATGGACAATTGAAAGGCCGGTTAACGCACAACACATGTGTTTGGCCTGTGGGAGAAATCCGGAGCAGACATTGGGAGAAAATGCAAACTGAAAATAGACTGTGCTTGGTTTGGACCTATCCAAACACCTTGGGCACTATGAGGCAGCAACATTATCTGCTGCATCATTTTGGACATATTTTAATAATAAGAATAAAGATTTATTTAAATGTAAACAAACCAAGGTATCATTGTAGATGTTGCAATGTCTGTAAAATCTGTATGACTTGTTTTTGGGGTGTTATGTGCATGAAGTTAACCTACACTAAGCTGTGGTCTCATTTACGTTTATGACAGCTGTGTTTTATCCTAAGCATTGTGTATTTAACGTGTAGTGTTGCAAAGAGCCTACAGTAAGCATCTTAGGCATGATATAGCCTTTGAGTACAACCTGCTGCTAGGGACTTAGCCCGTCAAGCACGATTCTCTTGTTTGCAGCCCAACCGTGTGCTTTCTGCTTTCAGGATTGCAGTTGGTGCAGCAAGAGAAGAAGCTGGGCAAGGTGTCCAGCGCCAGAAAGGCACGGGCACGCTGGCTGCTCCTCTTCACCCTGGTCAACAACCCTTCCCTGGTGGGCTCCAGGAAACACTTCCAGTGCCAGAGCTCGGAAAGCTTCCTGAACGGCACGCTCAGCCGTACGGCCAAGGAGGGCGAAAAGATGGATGTCAGCCAAAAGGAAGCCAGCAAAGGGGGCGCGGAGACGGTTGCTATTAACTGACATGGACTGCACTTTGCAGGTCATCTACCATTGTGCCACTCCCTTTTATTAAGAGCCCATTGGTTGTTGGTCAGGCTGAATTATTTCGACTGGAATGTGCATGCGTGTGTGAAAACGGCTGTGCGTGTCTGTGCAACAGCACTCATCTCACAGTTCCCCCGGACTGTCTCTGGTTTTTGCACTCCAAATTGTCTACTTACTGTTTTGCCAAGGTGTGTTCATTTTTGCATGTTATCATTTGTTTGTGAACACTGACTCAGAATTAGCAGTTGGCTAAGAAATTACAAATACATTTAATTTCAACGTAACCAATATGTAACGTTAGGATATTTTTTCTATTTATAAATGTACAGAATGTTCTGTTGTTTAATAGCTATTAAGTTTGACACTTTGCAGTTAGTTACCAGCATTATCAATATCGGAATTTTTTTGTTGGGGGGGGACAAAATCCAGACATAGTTGCAGTAAACCATTTATGTTCATGATCTTCAATGTCTGATTAAGCAGGTTTCTGCGAAACTCCAGTTGTCCTGAGGAGATTTGTGTTTTTCATTCACTGTTCGGTTTTGGAGTGGAGCGGTGGTGGCTGTTGTGGCCTCTTAGCTGGGGGTCTTTGAGAGAATGCATTGTGATTAAAGGTGATTCTGGAACTGCCTGTGTGTTTTTCTTTATGAGTTTTATCTCCTGCTTGCACACCATTTGGTTGCAACAGATCAGCAGAAAATACAAAATCATGCTTTTTAAAGGCTTGATCCTGCAAGTCAGAGGGACGCATGTATTGCAGCGGCGGTTCAGTGTGCGGTTGGGCAAAGTGTTTTCAGATTCACAAATGGATAAATAATAAATTCCACTGTCTTAGCCGCTGTATTCTCTGCGCAAAACTAGTCTTTATATTCCGCATAGCAGTCGGTTGCTGTCCGTACTTCAAAGATCTCCATCACTAAAGGTTTAAGTGCCCAAAAGATTTAAGTTAACGTTCGTCTGAGAAAGCAAACTTAAGCGCACTGATATTTTTGCGGCTGTTTTTAGGCTTCAGATTTCTGCTGAACGTAGTAACTTGTTTGAAAATGATTTTCAGTGTGTTCAAAGGATTTTGCAGGCGTGCAAATAACTTTGTTTTTTTGCAGTAAAAATAAATTGTGTGCCAGAACTACTGAGCTACGACAGAAAGAAAAGTCACCACAGTCCGGGAGCAAGAACAAAGGACCGCAGGGTTATTGATTTAGAGGTGGGTTATAACCCCCTAGTTTAAGGAATTAGGACAAAAGAAAGTATTTGTAAGGAATTTTATGGGAAAGATCGTAAGGTATAAGAGGCTGTGTTAATATATTTCATTAAAATATTACCATCGGTATAGACACAAGCCGGCCAACGCCCAAAAATAATGCGCTTTTTCAGATGGAGTGAAAGAAAAGTTTGGTTTTTTTTCCCCGCAGTTTACGGAAAATAAAATTTGCTTTTTGTAGAATGGAAAACGATAAAAGGGCTTTGTGAGCACAACAAAAAGCTCAAATGAACAACACCGGAACATTTAAGAATGAAAACGGACCAGAGTGTTTCTTCTCAAGAACTTTATTTACTTCACGTACATAAAATCATATCAAAAAGGTTCAAAGGGATCTTTAAAGTATCATCGGACATTTAGTCACTTAAAGCCAACAATGAGTCGATTTACATCACACTTGAAGCCGTGACTTGCTCGGATGCATCACTTCTGTCAGCGTAAAGCTGGCCATTTATTTTTCATGGACAAATAGGAGAACATGTTCGTTTTTTTTAATACCGGGCTTTACATCACATCATCATGACATTAAGAATATCTATACTTTCTAATATTCTATCAAAAACACACATGAAAATACATATGTGTGACATGCCACGGACAACATCTCCGAAAAAGAGAGAGAGAGAGGACACGTTTATATTCCGAGAAAAGCGAGGAAATCGTGAAGCACCAGTTGATCGTAAGGAGGTTAAAGTCACGCATTTGTGTGCTAATATTGAAGAGTTCGTGTGTCTGTCGCCTGTTTTGCTGGGAGCGACTCTGCCTTCAGTACAAAATGAAATTCCCTTTTACATTTTACAGAATTATCGATAACCAAGGACGGACGGAGGCAAGAAAAGCGGCGCTCGTCGGCGCAGCGAACCTCCGAAGGAGACCTCTAAGACGACTGGCCGTTACTCTACTAAAGGCGATTTTTTTTTTTACCCCCATTGTCTTCTCACGTTATCATTTTTCATCTTCATTTTACTACATCGACGGTAACGATTAAATGACAAACGACGAAAGTGCCTCTATTTCAGGACGCATACGATGTCTGATGTCTTTATACAGGTGTGTTCCTCAAACAAGGTGGTGCCTCCGAGAAAATGTGCCTTTCAATTTTTCTGTCGCAAATGTCAGTAAAGTGTCTGCATACTTAATTTCTCGGAGGGACGCATCTTTGCACATTAATCGATTAACTGATCGTAGGCGGCTCGTGTTTGACGAGTCGAATGCTTTAGGCAGGTCGACTGCGCTTTATGATATGATGGGTAAATTACCTGGTTTGTAACTTCTTTGAGAGTAACTGTGTCGCTGACTGTCCGACCAACCTGTCAGCGGCTTGGATGCTTGTAGTTGCCGTTGATTTCCTCCGAAATGTTCACAGCCTCCGCTCCCAGAGGTAATCGATCGCTGTATTCGGAACCCACCTCGAATTCTTCCTGGTTGGTTTTGGACTGGGAGCCCGCGATGGAATCGGCCACCACGCTGCCTTCCGCTTCCCCTTCCCCCTCACCTTCGTCAACCTCCTCTCCCTCTCCCTCTCCTTGCTCACTTGGGTTGAAGTTCTTCTCGGACTCGACAAAGGACGACCTGGGATCAAAGTCAGCAGCCATGTGTTTCTCCATCTGATCTGGATTTTGCGTCTTCATGATCAGCTTATATGTCTTGCCTTGATATTTGTATAGCAAATGGCAGCAGGTAGCCCCCAGCAGGGGGACTGTGGCTAAGGCTAACAAAAAAGCACTGACTACAACTATGATCAGCAAGGAAGGGATTTTTTTCCTGGTGGTGAAGACAACTTGGACGTGACAGTCCGAGCCCCCGTAGGTGAGGCAGAGCGTATAATTTGTGCCGGGCTGCAAGCCTTGGAACCGATAAGCATTGACGCCGTCCTCGATCTTGGACCACTGAACCACCGAGTGTCCGTTGCCAGTATTCACACATAAGTACAACATATCTAGGGGTAGCTTTTTGGTGGACGCTTGGTACAGACTGGAAGGCTCTTTATTCACGGTTTCAAGCTCCTGAGATGGGCTGAGGTGTAGATTGGTTTTAGCACTGGGCAGCTGCAGAGGATTCAGCTGAACCTTAGCCTCAGTCTCCGATACTTCCAGTGCAATGACTCCAAAGTCAAAGGTGTACTGCTTGAGCTCATCCAAGCTCATATTGAAAGCATGATTAGAGATGTAGAGAGTCCCATCACTTATGCCACATTTGCTGGCAAAGGTTGGCTCCATGGGACTCTTGCCAGCTTGGGCGGTGTCCACAGTGATATAAGTTGACCCGGTTGGAATGGTCTTGCTCTTTTCCTCAAACCCAGGCCAGTTTATCACACTGTTCTTTGAGGTCTTTGGGCCGGGCTGACGTCCAGGCAGATTTACCTTCTCTACGGTGGTATCAAGGATGGAATTTTTAGCCTGCTTTTTAGTACCTGCAACTGCCACTCTGACGGTGCTCTCAGCTTTGCCTAAGTCATTGACAGCTGAGCAGCTGTAGTTTCCGTCTTCCTTCTTGCTCATACGGGGGATGATGAGGGTGCCATTTTGAAACACCAAGAAGCGATTATCAGCCATTTTAGTATCCACAGGCAGGTCATTTTTTTCATTCACCGTACCAGGTAAACTGAGATCAATGTTCTGGTTCCCAGCATGGATCTTCCACATAACGTTCGGGCTCGGGTTCCCCTTGGCCTCACAGTTCAAGATGAGCATGAAGCCCTCATAGAGCTCAGTATTTTCGATATTGGGCTGGTAAGTTATGCTAACAGTGGGAGCCACGCATTCTAACTTGGGCATTTTTACAACTAATGTGCCTTTCAGATGCACAGGAGATTCGCAGACAATGGAATTGTGCTCGGGAATAGAAATTTTGGCTCCGGCAATGTAATCCCTCAACCATTCCAGGGAGCAGGAGCAGGTGAACGGATTGTTGTAGATCTGGAGATGGGACATGGAGCTCAGTGAATCAAAAGTCCCCTGTACTATGGTAGTAAACTTGTTGTTGTTGATACGAAGCGATCGCAAATCATTTAGCGTGGCAAACGCATCCTTGGGCAGGTTGACCATTTCGTTATTGTTCATTTTTAGCAGCTGCAGTGCAGAGAGGTTGTGCAGATCTTCCCACGGGAAATTCACGATTTTGTTGTGGCTGAGATCGAGGTTCCGCAACTGCACCAGAGGTGCCAGAGTGCCACGTTCTATAGCGACAATCTCATTGTGTGCCAACCATAGCGAGGTTACCTGAGTGACATTCACAAAGGAATTCGACTTCAGCGAGGTGATTCTGTTGGCAGAAAGACTGACGGTTGTTACGTTGGATGGCAGTCCTACAGGTACTACCAGCAGGTCTTTGTAAGCACAGTCTGCAAGCTGGTGAGTATATTTGTCTTGACAGTTACATGGCTCTGGGCAACACCGTGCCAGACCAATAAGGACAGTCCACAAAGCAAGGAAACAAAGATCCATTGTAGTTTTTTTCAGCACCTGCAATAAAAACATTTGTCAAACGGTTAGTTGATCAATAAAAGCTCTATCAGCTGTGACTGCATTGTTGCACAGAACATTTTTCGTCAAGTTTTAATAGATTTGCTAGCTTACTTACACAGATAATTTCAGGTTATTTTGCCTAGAGTTTGGGTGAATGATAGCAAAGCATAATAGTGAACAATATCAGCAAGTATACGAGACAGTTAACTGATAATTATTTTTGACCTTACAGTCGGAAAAACTGTAGTCTTGCTGAAAAATCAGTTGTTTCAGACTTCTAGTGGTGCAGTGTCGGGTTTTTAAAATATGCCCCCCCCACCACCACAACCACCACCACCACTTTTCAAATCCCTTTTACAGGGAGGAAAAGTCTGATGCAGTTTAAAGCTAAACAGCTTCCTAGCTGGTTTTATAAAGCGCTGCTGATGGTGCTGGGGACGCCTTACAGAGCCGCCTTGCCGTCCAGCTCGGCGCTGCGTTCACCTCCCTGTCCTTGGTGCTGAAACGTGTCTTGGCCGTTTGAAGCCTCGTCTTCCCAACCGAATGCGCGCGTCTTAGATTCAGACATCGAGGCATCAAGTTTTGCAAACGTCTGTATGCGGTTTATATTTCAGTCCAGTTTTAAGTGGAGGCAACCCGTCAACGTAGTGTGAAACTTCACGCCGCAACCAAGTCTTACCTCTTTAACAGCGCTTTCCGGGATGTGTAAGTTTTCTCAGCTCCTATCCGCCACTTTGTTTTCTTGCAGTACAGAAGGAATGAGAAAGAACCGTTGAGTGTCGTTATTTTTCCGCCGGTATCCCGAGTTTGTCTGTGGCTTTTTGGCCGACGTGTTGCGCGGAGATGACGGGCGGCCGCCAACGCATTTTCCTCGCACAGTGTGATGCCGAGCGGGTCCCGAGGTTCTTCTCTCTCGGCGCTCCGCTTCGGCCGCGGCTCATTCCGCGCTCCCGCCTCTGCCCAAAAAAAAAAGGGGGAGGGATCGTGAACGCGCAGCCTCGAGTTAAAGACGCAGCGAGCAGGCGCGCCCGCGCTCCCGCTCGCCTTGGTCGAGCGCTTTTTTTCTTCCTTTCCCGTTTTTGGCCCAGACGTTGCGTTTCGGTGCGCTCGTTTTTGTGTGTGTGTGTGTGTGTGTGTGTGTGTGCGCGTAGTGGCACAAAAGTAAGCGCGCAAAAGGATTCTAAAACATTTGAGAATGCGTCCGAATGCAGAACACGACCTAGCGCATTTCTTTTACATCTTATTCGCCGTGTCACGATTTGCCGTCGAAAGGGTTTGCGGACAAGCTTTCAAATTCATGAATTTTATTTCTTCCACCTCATAAGTTTGCTGCTACGTATCACCTGCACCCGTCAATATGCAAAACTGACCTGAAATTGCTTATATTTGCAATGTTTGTGGCTAAAAATCCATCCATCCATGCATGTTTAATATCCTGGTCTCCTCTCTAAGCAACGCGTCTGTATTATTCTTATTTTTAGGAGCAACAGATTTGCAGATATACAGATGCAAATTACCAAGTATATTTATTAAAGTCTACACTTTTTATAACTCGATTTATTCAATGTTTTTGGACCCCTCTTTGTACTGTTACTCAATTTTTAAAATATAGATTCGGTTGCATATCGCAAGTTTTAACTGAAAATATTCAAAGTTGTTCGGAATTTGTTTGTTTTTTTTTTTTTTGTTATGTGTCGCCTACATTATTTATTGTTAAAAAGGTATATTTTTATAGACCTGCTTATCTAACAAGGAAAGTGGCCTTGGGCAAGGGTGTGAGTTTCATAAAAAATAGTAATAATAAAATCCCGTGATGTGCGCAGTGGTCATTGCTCGACCACACAGTCAGGTTAAACTGTTTATTTAGGACGGTGTTTATGTTTTATTCGATATATTTTTTATACAGTGTCCTTTTTTAGCGTGGTTGTCATTTAATACTGCATATGATCTCTCGGGATTGGGCAAAAAGCTCATCTTTTTATTGCATCTCCACTGCATCCATGAACTATTATATAAACCCGTAGGTACTGCAAATTCATCATAAAATGCCGTTTTGCCTGTCTGTTGGTTGATGAAGGGGCCTACAGACTTTTTAAAGTAACCTTTTGTGAAATTTTCAACGGTTTATTTCTGAAATAAATCACAAGAAAGGGGTTGAATGGATAATAAAGCTCTCCTGAAAAATGTTCTCACTGAAGTAAGCAAGTGTAAAACAAAATACCTTTTGGAAATGATTTCTTTTTGGAAACAGGTGAACTTATGAAATGTTGCTTATGATGAATAATAAAAAAGGAGCAGAATAATTACTGGATTTGTATTCCAATTTGCATCACAGAAGTAGGCAGCCAAACATGTCTAGTGTCCTCCTCCTAGCTGTAGAACCAGACAGTTTTTCCCCCTGGAGAAATACATCAGACAACAAGACGGGTGCTGCACAGAATCATTCATGTTTCATTGCTTGTCTGGAAATAATTTTTTTTTTTTTTTTTTCAAATATTCATTTCTACATTGCCATCAGGAAACATAAATATTTGGCTGAGTAAGAGAAAGCCTCTGGGAAACATTTACATTACATTTTGGGAAAGACTGCTGTGTGACCCACAGAAATATTTTTAAACAAATTAGATTTTTAAACAGGAAGGCCAACATAAGTACCCCTCAAGGTTAAAATGTCAAAGAACCACTGCAGCTTCTCATCTGATGTCCTGTAATGTATTGCACAAAGGTCATGGACTGGGTAAAATTCTCAGTTTGTCACATAGACTCCGTAACCACAACCGGAATGCACTGCTCATTATCACACACACTATCATACATTACGGACACAAAACTAACTTCTACCATTTAGTGCCACACACTGTGCACAGCTAGACATACATTAGCACACCTACACCTACACTCACACACTTTACCACCCACAGTACCACAAACTCACTTACAGCACCCAGTACCAGAGTACAACACATGACTACAGCACACCAAGACCTTGTCATACCCAAATGTATCACTGCAAATGCTGCGTAAGCTGTGTCATAACCACCCAAACATGCACCCCACCTCACTGCTTCCCTGTCACCCTCCATTCAACTAGAAGTTCATGCCTGCAGTCACGTACAAAAGTGTGAAGCCAAACACTACAGCTGCAGTTAAGGGTATTAAGAGAATTAACTACTTTTCACTGACAGTACCTGCAAAAGTTCCACCACCACCACCACCACCCCGGACCTTTTTGTTCCCTTGTTTTGCGGCATTGAATCACAGTGGATTTAATTAAGCTTTCTGACACCAATCCAATAAAATAGAAGAATACAGTTTAATGTCAAAGAGAAAAAACATTTCTGAAAATGGATTTTGATTCAGTTACAAATATAAAATACAAATTAATTGAAGGCACCTTCTGGCAGTCACCCTTTGAAGTCAGTATTTAATAGAGTTGGATGGTAACTGTGAGAAGACTGTAGTTTTAATATCCTGCTACAAATTTTCAGTTGTTTTGAGGTTTGGGATATGAAATACGGCCACTTCAGGACATTGACATTTTTGACTGTCGCCCATTCCTACGTAGCTTTGGTTTTGTGCTTGGTGTCGTTGTCCTGCTGGAAAATAATCCCAAATGACAGTTCTTTTCCAGACTTCAGAATATTTTATTTCATGATCTCTCTGTACTTTATGTTTCATTTTACTTTCTTTCTTAACAAGAGTTCCAGGTCCTGCTGCACAGAAATATTCCTATGGCATGATGCTCCCACCACCATGCTTCCTACTAGAGAAGATGTGTTTCTGGTGATGTACAGCATTTGCCTCATGTAGACATTCTGTTTAGTGTGGTGGACAAAAGCTCATCAGTTTTGCCCTCATCAGAACATCAAGTCTTCTACCATTTTGTTTCAGATGGGTTCTGAAAAATGCAAGCTGAGAGTTTTTTCAACAATACTGCTTCTTTTAGGCACTCTCCCATAAAGCTGAGACTGGTGAAGCAACAAGCAGTTGTTGTATGTACAGTCTTCCCATCTGAGCTATGAATCCTAACTCCTTCAGAGTTGAGATACTGTCGGCTTCTTGGTGGCTTCCCTGACCAGGGCTTCTTGCGTCCTAACACATCATTTTTGAGGGTAGCCTACTGTAGACAAACTCATAGTCGTGCCATATTGCTTTGATTTTTATGATCAACATAAATGTGCTCTTACTGATATTTGGTTTCTTGAAAACATTAATATTCTTGCCCGGATCGGTACAAGAACTGCATCACATTTGATCTCCAAGATTCCTTTGTTTTCATCATGTAGGTTTTGTTAGGAAATTGACTGTCCAACTGTGGGACATTGCAGGTCCAGTTGTACAGTATTTACCCTATAATCCCCACAACCACCATAACTACAAAAAGGAGATTTCCATTCATCTTATTTAAGTTATTTCTAAAAACATTTAGCTGCTTCACAGCTGATGAATTCAGTGAATTCAGTGGTAGCTTCTGCATGAACATATTGATCTTTTTTGGTATTTGCTGCTTGCCCAATTTCCGCCATCTGCTGGCTGTCCTCTGGGATATCAGTACAATATAGATAACGCAGGATCACGTTAGTACTAACATTTTTCAAAAATCTTTTAAACCAATAAAAACAAACAAAAAATAATAAATAAACAGATAAAGCACGTAAAAGTCGAAGTGGTGAACGTCATTTGTTGATATATAGCGACCCCTCTAGTTCAGTCCTGGTAACTATCGTATTCGGTACAAACAGTTCTTTTTATTCAGGTTTATTTGTTTAGAAATTCCTGCTTAGGTAATAATAATTTCCTTTCATTCCCAGATTACTGCAAATGTGGACTTTCCAACAAGGTAGATTTCTAATGAGATTTGCATTCATACTATTGCCTGTATTGTATAGAAGCATCATGTAGTAAACTTCTTCTTCTTCTTCTTCTTCTTTCGGCTGCTCCCCTTAGGGGTCGCCACAGCGGATCAATTGTTTCCACTTCTTCCTGTCCTCTGCATCTTTCTCCGTCACACCCACCACTTGCATGTCCTCCTTCACCACATCCATAAATCTCCTCTTGGGCCTTCCTTTCTTCCTCTTGCCTGTCAGCTTCATCCTTAGCATCTTTCTCCCAATATATCCAGAATCTCTCCTCTGCACATGCCCAAACCAACGCAATCTCGCCTCTCTGACTTTGTCTCCAAACCGTCTAACCTGGGCTGACCCACTAATATACTCATTCCTAATCCTGTCCATCCTCGTCACACCCAATGCAAATCTTAACATTTTTAACTCTGCCACCTCCAGCTCTGTCTCCTGTCTTTTGCTCAGTGCCACCGTCTCCAACCCATAAAGCATAGCTGGTCTCACTACCATCTTGTAGACCTTCCCTTTCACTCTTGCTGGTACCCTTCTATCACAAATAAATTGTGTAGTAAACCATGTGTATAAATAATAAAACATGGTAAACTGTTCCAAAACTTGTTACCTTTCAGCACATACAGTTTGATTCATTTTCCGTTTTAGTTGATTTTTAATTATTATTATCTGGAGTTTCCAAAGTTAGATGCTTTCAGTAAAAAAAATCAAATGAATAATAAGCAAATAATGTACCTCACTCTGTGCGGTAACCATGCACTCTGTAAACATTGGTTGCTTAGTTGTTCAGGCTTGTATGATATACAACTAAGCAATGACTCATTCAGAAAAGTAACAAATGGCTTGAAAATGCTAAATAGCTAATTTATTGCAGTTATATAAATGTTATCACTCTGCTATTTAAACAATATTTTATGAATAACAAGGACACTGAAGTTCTCACCAGAAAGCAGAGCTTGTTACATAGTCAGTGAAGAGTTAAAAAGGTACCTACACAACAACTTGATGCAATGTGTCTTTTAAAATAGATGTTGAGTTCATGTATGGAAAATCTGACATCTTTTGACACACGGAAGTGTCAGCACGTGGGTGTTGTGCAGGTGGACGATCAGCTAATAAATACTCTGTGACTCAGGTTTATGTGCACCCAGCTCACATTTCTGGCTTACTGTGGATGTGTAGCCAGGGGGTGTTTAGGGTTTTTAGAGTTGAGGTAGATATTTCGTCAGTATTTCCATTATGGTTGCCCTATATCATTTACTGCAGGTCTGACAGTCTACACAGGGCCAGAGTGCTGCTCTCAGTATTGTTATTTTCACAGAAATAGACTTACTTTAAGGCCCAGGACATCAACCCTAAACCACTCTGCACCACAAATCTTCAATACTTTTCCATCTCAGTATCTGACAGTATAGACATTTACTGAAATCTTTAATTTGCCATTCCTAAATCATTAGTGGAAAGATTCACAACAACATTTGGCCGGTTGAGGGGACAGCTATGACTGAGAGTCACCAATGGAACATGAAACCCAAAGAAGACAGTGAGGAACTGCAGTTATTGTTTGCAGTGAATTTAATGCTGAAGAACGTGATGTAAATAATCCAAAATGAATTAAAAGTCAGCGACAAAAATGTGAGTAAACGTACTGTACATTTTATTCTAGAAACATACCTGAGTCAAATCAGAAATCATTACTTAAAACCTATTTTGAAATGTTCTAACTACCCAGAATTTTGCTTAAATAAAGATAACAGCATGTGTTCTTTCCCACATCCGGTTGGTCAATGACATAAAAAGAGATTAAGTGGCCTTCAACTTGTTAGAATGTGAGCTAATATTGATTCTGGCACAAATAAAGGGAATGGGTATAGAAAGGTTGGAATTTTGTGCCTACATTTTTCCATATCACTGCAATAGTGCAAATGGAGATGTAATGTGCTGTAAATTTGACTTTTACATTTCAGAGAGTCATTTCCAAGGATTTACAAGAATTTGCCCCTGATGGTTTTGCATTTGCCCCACACCAACTTCATACTCACACTTTCTGTGGTCCTGCAAAAAGAAAAACCCTCCATGTACTGTATGGGGGAGATTATGAGCATCAGGAGAAATTAATACTGAGACTTTGCTTATCATGACTGTTGACTCGGCTGTCCGCTCAGCCTTTCACTTACAAGCAGGACCTGTAAAAAGGATTTCTCATTTGGATTTGGATTATGCTAATGTGCTACGGGGGGCTCGCATCTTTTTACCACACTGTCCTCTGCTACCTGGCATCCTCCAACAAGTGACACAATTGAGGCCGTTGACAGTCTAGGGCACTGTGCAAAAATTTAGTCATTTATTATGATTTAAGCTAAGTTTTATTCATAATAACTATTGTCCTAGCTTAATAAAAGCAGTATTTCTAATTTAATAATGTCTTTCCTGCAGAAATGAGAACTTTAGGAAGCAATCCAACAGTCTATCAGTGTTTAAGCATCTTGAAATATAACTATTCTTCATTTGAAGCAAAAACTGCCATACTCTAATTTATATTTTTGATGGCAAGTTACAGCAAAAAATACAATGATATTTAAAGCGCAAACTTTAATAGCCATGGGAGATGGGCACAATAATTTAACACAATCCAGCCATTCATAATTGTTAACTGTTTCATCCTAGACTGTGTCACAGCAGTCTAGAGGCCGTCCCAGAATCATCTGGCACCAAACTATGAAACTACACCCTGCATGGGACATGAGCGCCCTGTAGGGTGGCCACACATGCTACAGGCAATTTATAGCCACCAGTTAACCTGAAACTCATGTCTGTGGACTGTAGGAGGAAGCCCACACAGACACTGGAAGAACCCACAACTTTGCACAGAAAAAAATGGATATGAACCTATGCCAAACAGGCTAGGTGGTAGGGGGTAGCAGCAGTGCTCACTGTGCCACTTGGTTAACATTGTAACAGAAATTAATGAATAAGGGACCAACTTCCATACAGTTTCATTCGTTCCTGGAAAGTTGTCAGACCATTCTTCATAAAAGAATGCATCTCTGAAGGATGAAGGACATGAAACTCCAAATTGTAAAATATTCCATGAATACTCAGTATTGTAATGGTTAAACCTTATAATCGAGGAGTTCAAAGAAAGGAATTTTATTTCATGTGGCTTTTCATGAATGTAAACCTGATCTATTTTAAGAGCTATTACCTTCTTGGAATGGGTGGATGTCATGAGAAACCTGTTTGCTTGGATCCCTAAAATGGCTTCCTGTGTTTTCTGTTGTAGGATCCTGTGGAGCGATCCTTGGACCACACAGGACGGTCACTGCAACTCCTCCAGCAGAGGTAAATGTACTGATGGAGGGATGAAAAATGAGAACTTGTGCAACCCCTCTTTTCCCACCCTGTCTTTTTCCACAGTTTAGAGTCCTGCATCTGCACTTATTATTCCAGGATTGTGCAGTTTTTTGCTTTGGCCTTGGATTCAAAACGCTATATGAATGGCAGTTATATCATAAGCACCAGTTTTGTGAACCATACAGCATGCAGTTTTTGGAATGGTGCTTCTTAAACTCAGTGGCAATTTAAAGGGTATTGCTTTGTGGGTTTTAAGAAATATGCTGTTAAGTTTCCACCCACCCCTGTGAAAGAACTTCAGCTGCTGACAACTGTCTCTCTTTTTCTTGGTACTCTTTCTTGTTTGCCATAAGATTTCCCTCTTGAGACATAGAGTATGTATTAGTCCACCTGCCCTTTGGACAATGAATATTTCTTTACTTTCAAGCACCTACCTTTTGTTGCTTTAGAAACATGGAATGGAATACTTACTTTTATATCTGACTTTATATTATTATTTTCACGTGTGTTTTTAATAATTTTCTCCAGTATCTATACCCCACCTCAGTTCGTATGGTAACGTAATGTTGACATAATGTCAGCAGCAAGATTAATGCTTTTCCAAACTTAACCAGGTATCCAAGACGATAGCATTTTAGTACATCCAATACCACCATAAAAGAGATGCAACCAGTTTGTTCTGAAAGCTCTGATGAGGTCATTTTTACCTTTGTACTTTTTATTTATGTTGCATAAAAGCCCTAGATATTCTCATAACATTATTCATTTGGGCAAAATAAGACAAACTGTTGATTCAACAGCAGTCCTACAGTTACTCATTTGTAACCATTTTTGAGGTACTCAGTTCCAAAAAACACACAGCATTTACTCAGTCAGGCATTGTGTTGCCTGGGGGAGCCAGTAGATAAGTATTTTCTCTTGTTTTAAATGGCGTCATAGAAAAAGTTCATTTTTTCTGCATTAAATTGCAAGAATACAAATTCTGCCACAGCTTCAAACATGTCTTGATCATTTTTAAAATTAAATAATGGCACTATCAAACTGTCCTTATATAATAGCAGATAAACTGTCTGACAAGGCCCTTTTCCCCCAACCAAATACAGCAATCATGTAGAGAGAGGTTATTGTTGAAGTGGAAAGCCTTTCAGATCCAGAGCATTAAGCTGTCAGCTGCATTAGGGGGCTGACATGGCATTATGTTTCTGTGGTGATTATCAGACAAAGCCATCAAGTAGATGAAGCAAATAAAAATCGCAATACAGGTTTCTGGCTGAGAGCATCATCATGCAGTTCTCGAGTTCTTTGTTCAAATTTTTAATGAATACTTTGGCATTTTTCAAACAAAACATTTGATCACAAAATGTACAACATTGGGAAAAGGAGGAGAAAGGAAAGCAAGAACATATTATATGGCCAAAAGTATGTGGAACCCCCCTTATAATTATTGAGTTGAGTTGTTTCAGCCATTCCCATGCAGCATGCAAACAAATTGTAGACAATTGGGTGTTTCCAGCATTGTGGCCACAGCTTGGAGAAACTCCTTTCCTGCTCCATCAGGACTGTGCCCCCCTGTGCACAAAGCAAGCTCCATAAACACAGGGTTTGCCCAGGCTGGTGCGGAAGAACATGAGCGGTCTGCACAGAGCCCTGACCTCAACTCCACCGAACATCTTTGGGATGAACTGGAACGGTGACCACAATCCTGGCCTTCTTGCCTGACTTCACCGATGCTCTTGTGGCTGAATGGGCCCAAATTCGCACAGCCGTACTCCAAAATCTGGTGGGAAACCTTCTCAGAACAGTGGAGGCTGTCATAGCAACAAAGGGGGAACAACTCTGTATCAAATCCCCTGGGTTTGGAATGGATGTTCAACAAGCACATATGGATGTGATGCTCCGGTGTCCACTTTTGGCCACACAGTGTACATGTTGCTGTAACAATTATATTGATTGCCCCATACATGCTTTTTCAGCATATTGGCAAGTCCTCCATTGCCTAAAAAAAATCTAAAAACCACTAAAAAAAATCAAACAACTCAAGTAATGAAAAGAACTTTTTATGTCTTGGAAGATTTTATATGCTTTAGGATCAGTTACCAAAAGTATTTAATGAAAAATGCATGAAGTGTAGAAACGTGCAAAGATGCATTATTTGGCACTTCAAGTTTATGCTATAATTAAACTGTTGTAAATACGTGCCTTTAAAGTGTACAAAATAAACTGTGGTAACTACAGCACATATATTGCAGTATTTCCAGCTTCAAAAATAGATGAAAAGTGGAGATTGTTTGCTTATTGTTGTGCTGTTTTAGTTGAAAATCACAACTACTATGGGAAATTATTCAAGAACGGTAAGAGATGATCATGGTTTTTATGCAATTTTATGCAATTTAGTAATTCAAGGACTAAAATCTTTAGTATGTAGACTTAATAATGTTCTAAGGATTTAAGAGTTCCAGAAACAGTTTTTGTAACCAAAAGACAGGAGGCAGAGCTAGAGGTGGCAGAGTTAAAGATGTTAAGGTTTGCATTGGGTGTGACGAGGATAGACAGGATTAGAAATGAGTATATTAGAGGGTCAGCACAGGTTGGACGGTTTGGAGACAAAGTCAGAGAGGCAAGATTGCGTTGGTTTGGACATGTGCAGAGGAGAGATGCTGGATATATCGGGAGAAGGATGCTAGGGATGGAGCTGCCAGGCAAGAGGAAGAGAGGAAGGCCTAAGAGGAGATTTATGGATGTGGTGAAGGAGGACATGCGGGTGGTGGGTGTGATGGAGAAAGATGCAGAGGACAGGAGGAAGTGGAAGCTTTTGATCCACTGTGGTGACCCCTAACGGGAGCGGCCGAAAGAAGAAGAAGAAGAAACAGTTTTTTGTAAAAGTTGTAAGTTTTTGAATAGTCCACAACATTTAGAAAACAAAAAATCAAATATTTTTTTTGAAAACCAACTTCATTTCTGGTTAACTTGCAAGAGACACAAAGTTAAAGAAATTGAATTAAATTTCTACCTGAGAGGTGCTTTGAAATGAAGCGGGCCTCGGCCATAGAGTTTCCTGCTATACCTTGTTTTACAGATACCTGACTTCTTGTGAGCACATGTCATTGTAAGGCACTAAATCCACGAATCCATCACTACACCAAAACTGAAAGTCACAAAACAAAAAAATCTGTACTTTTGTGTTTATATTTATTTTCATTGTTATTTACAATTAGAAAAAAATGTTTCTAAAGAAAATAGCATACGTACATATGTTTTACACAGAGTGATGGATGTGTTTTCTACAGCAGTGACAAACTGGTGTGGCCTGATGCCACTAAATTTATTTACTGTGCCACCATAACACAGCATGGGATATCTATCATTAAAAAAGTGGTGGTGAAATTGGCCGATGCTAAAAAAGGCTGTCACTCAGTTAAAATTGTCAGTCCACAGCTTTACATGTGCAGGTGGTGTAGGGGTTAAAGTTGTATCTGCTCCAAAATGTTCAGCTTAAATTACTTTGGTAAAATTTACCTAGCTGCATAAAGAGGTTGGCTTATTGTAAGCAGTTTTACACCATAAGAGGCTCTGAAGAAAAGTAACAGTTTAACGAGCAAGGGTAACTGTGTTAAAGCTGCCTTTGAGGCCTTCCTTTCAGCACATTGAGATGCTGGACGTGCGAGCCACCTTGAGGTCATGGATGCGGTGCAGTCCTCCAGCCTACAGGGGCGCTGTTCAATCTGTCCTCAGTCCAGGATTGCTCTGAGTCATGTGCCATTTTCTGCGGGGTGGGAAGAGCTTCGGTCTCGATTGAGTTCGTTCGCCCGGGAGGCACCCGCAATGGCGGTGTTCACTTTGTCACACTGAGAACGATCTTTTTCAGCCACATGAAAACGCGTCTGCACTGGGGCTCGAGTTTTCCGAACGGTGACAGGGCGGTTTGACGTGAGTTGTGCTTGAAACCGGGCCCGAAATGACAACGTCGGTGTTCTTCGGCTGCACGTTCATCGCCTTCGGGCCGGCCGTCTCCCTCTTCGTCTTCACCATCGCCCGAGATCCGCTCCGGGTCATCTTCCTCATCGCCGGGTGAGTTGAGCGGGGAGCCACAGCGTTTGTGCGGCTTCAAGAGTGATCAAATCGTAGTGAATGAGGGAATGTGTCTTCTGAGCTCACCTGTACACATTTCGAGTGGTCTTTACTGCTGCTCGGTTGCTTTCTCATCCAGATACTCTAATCCCCCGAAAACTGCATTTTAATCTCACAAATTCAAGTGTTCCTTTAGATATAATTTGTCTAAAAACTGATATTGTAAGTTCTTTAACACGACCAGAGCTGTGTAGCAGTGTTGAGGTGAGCCCAGGCAGCCCTGTGTGTGTGTGTGTGTGTACACGCATGCCTCAGTCACTCAGTGACCACTCTGTCCACTCCTCCCTTTCTGGTTGCACTGAAGATGCCATAGCAACGATTTGACACCACTGGCGATCGTGTGCAGTTATTCGTGTCCCTGTAGTTGGTTGTATACTATATTAGTGCTATCACCTTGTAGTCTGAAGGTTACTACATTGAATCCCATTCCTGTATTGGTACCTTTGATCAGTGTACATGTATCCATGAACTGGTGCAGTATACAGAATACAGAATTACTGTGCTGTGTAAATGGTAAATACTTGTATTTTTGCTTGGCCTAAGTACTCATTAACACTGCCACCCTTTTCGTTGCCCACAATGAGTTTGATTTTGAACCTTGTGACTTTTTTTTGTTGCAGCGCCTTCTTCTGGCTGGTTTCCCTGCTACTTTCCTCGCTGGTGTGGTTCATCGCTGTGCAGATCAGTGACAAGGAGAGCGCCTCCCAGCAGAAGGGCTTGCTCATCTTTGGGGTTGTGCTGTCTGTGCTCCTGCAGGAAGTCTTCCGCTTTGGCTACTACAAACTGCTGAAGTAAGGCGATCGCACAACTCCGTCTCACTCCATACAAAGGAAAGTCATAAGTGGCAGTGCAATAAAAATATTTCATTTCAGTTTTAATGATAGCCTTGCCTGTGTTTCATTTACGTAAACTAAGCTCAGCCTGAGTCATGCTGTTAATTCTTTCTGTTAACCTCTGTGTTCCTGCACCTGTGCGTTCAATTATTACACCTTAAATATTTTATACTTTTCATTTCAGAACACCATATTCTAATTATTCATATCTTATTATTTCAACTTAATTTTAAGCTAAGGTCATCCTAAGTTTTTATTTCGCATCCAGTGCATGATAACATTGTCTTTTTCCAAGCTTATTCTTGTATATGAGCATTTCAGATCTACTTGTTTCCACAAAACACTTGAACGACGCACTTATTTTCACAGGAATTTTAACTGTTTACTTCAAAGATGTTGTCTTGCTTTCAGGAAAGCAAATGAAGGCCTGCTGGCACTCAGTCAAGAGGACACTATGCCCATATCTATACGCCAGCTTGCCTATGGTATGTGGTACAGACCTGATGCACATCATGGAGTTAACAGTTAATATTTGTGAAATGTTATTTAAATATTAGAATATGTAGTATTGGTAACAAAAAATACAGTTGCTATTGTATTTAGGTTTTTAAATATTTAGAGTTTGTTAGATTTGTTAATGCAGTCAATTTACTGCTTGTCCCAGTTTCATCTTTTCCAAATTAATCTATTCAGTCTTTCCACTAGCAGCTGTGAAACAGTGTTTCCC